>CM031985.1:8309634-8987296 GCA_018804465.1 Populus tomentosa
AAGAGAGGTTTGTGTGGACATTGGGTCGCTAGTTTTTCACCAAGTGTCCAAATAATGGTTGCCGAGAAAAGTGTTGATGATTCATTAACAAAACTCATAACCAGAGCTTGTTTCTCCAAGTAACAACTGACATAAATGAGAAAGCTCTCCTGCAAAGCCTTCTTGCAACATTGTTATTACCTTGGGAGACTAATCTGTGGTGGCTGCTTGGTAACTCTAGTGTTCAAGGGATTAATGCTTTGTCAGAAATTGCGAACGAAGAGACCATGAATTGGTTCAAGAGGCATCCGAAATGTGTGGTTAACAACTCGGTGGGAGCTTGTGTTTATGATAGAGAGAGAGTGGTTAAACACATGGTTGATTGGTACAAGGTTTGCAAGTTGAGAGTTCACACCGGGCTAGCTTGACATTATTACTTGTAACCGAAAGCAACTTTCAACAATTGACGATAAACTTTTTACAGGGAAAGTGGGAGCTTGCTGTGGGACACTGTTAGTAGAATTAAATTGCAGTCTGGCCATTGTGCTAGAAGAGACAAGAAGGAACGAAACTCCAGATGGTTACATCATGGCTTGGTTACTCGTGTCTTCTTATATGCTTACAACAGTACTGGTGCTAAATGCTTGTGTTTGAATAATGTTTTGTGATATCTCGAAATGCTGTGGTGTTGGCATAATTCATGACGGTTTTGGATTTTGAAGCTTGTTGCTAAAAGATTATTGTGATGGTGAATCAAAACTTAATGATTCCAGTTGTGCGTTTGTAGAACCAAAGAATGATGCTGAAATTGACGGATTATATGGAAATTGCGGAATAAAATTGGGAGGAAAATGGTCAATGCTCATCAGGCATATCCTATGGAACTTCAAGAGTAGGAAAAGAAGAACGAATTACAATTTTTCATCTTATTGCAAACTAATTACAGGAGGAAACAAACTTGTCGAGGATAGGAGAGCATTAATCTTTCATGTGAAAATTACTCTCGGAGGTTCAGACTTCACTCAGGTACACGTGTAGTTTTATCACCATAGAAATTTGTCTCCTCAGATTGCGCGTGTGCCGGCTAAGGTACTTTCTCGAGAGAAGCTGATACTTTCGGTGCTGAACTACTAAAAGATATAACAAAGAACAGACTCGTATTTGGTGATAACAAGTCTTGGTTTGTTGATGTCATTATGCAAATTCTAGCAGATCATGAAGGTTGCATAATCTTGTGCGTTACGGCGTTGGTGCTCATGTTCATTTAAAGGTGTAATCGGAGGGAAGGACAACTTAAGGAGCTGGATGGCTTTCTGTTTAGTAGCAGTCTAAACTTTTCGAGGACAAGGATCTTTGAAGAGAGATGCATGTTTTTCGTATTGGCCATGGGCTCATGTATTTGAATATTTAAAATGGAAAGTCTAGGCCTAATTGGCCCATTTGTTGGTGGGCTTAGACTATTAATTAGGCTGCTAAGACTAGACAGAGTTTGGAGTGTTATGTATCAATTAATTAATTTAAAAACAAAAAGGACGGGATTTTACGGTCCACAAAAAATTGGAGGGGGGGAAAAAGAATTGTCTACAGATAAAAACGGCAATTGTGAATAACATGGTAGTAAATATAGTTGGGTTTATTTAAAGTGATTATAATCGAGAAGGCCTATCAGGCCCACGTAAAAAGCCGAAGACTAAGCCGGCCTTTACAAATTAGGGACCTTATTTGCTAAAACCTCTTTGTACAGGCCCATTACAAAAATCCCGGATCGGAGCAAGTCAACAAAGCACTTGAGCCCATAAATACTTCTATTTTCCTAAGCTTGAGTTAATAGGTTTTTTTAAAGAGAGTTTATTGGATTTTTTATATGATATCATTACCATAATCCTTGAAAATTAAAAAAATAATAGAATAGAGAGTGATTTATGAGAAAATAAAGGTGAGGAGGAGGAGGTTAGTTTTAAAAACAATCTCCATTTGATAAAAAGCATATAAGAACTTAAAACAAATACAAAAAGGAAAAATACATGAAAATATTTATAATTAAAAAATAATTTATCATTAAAAAACTGAAAAAGATGGTAGTTTTATTTTTCACCACCTTACAAAATACTATTTATTTATTTTTTTAATTTTTTTTTTATCATTCAACATTTGATTTATTAAAAATTGAGTTTTATGATTTATTATGATTTGCTTTTTAAACAGTTATTATAGTCTTATGACTTGTGTTGCAATTTTAACAGGTTAACCTAGTTGACTTGGTTTTTTTTTAATTGGTATTTTTTTCAATTTCATAATTCAATATTAGGTTAATTAGGAAGCAAACTTCATGATTTTTTTTCAGTTTACTTTTTATTAGGTTATCTTGTTCTCATGACCCGAATTACGAGTTTTTATGGAATAACTTGGTTAACTCAGGTTGTTTTATTGAGTTTTTTTTTTAGATTGAGTTTTTTATCCAATTTTATTTTTCAATAATGTATTAATTGAGAATTGTGCTTCATAATTTGTTTTAATTTGCTTTATATATGGTTATTCTAATATTATGACTCGAGTCGCAAGTTTGTCAAAATAACATAGGTTTACCTTGGTTATTTTTTTGGTTTGTTTTCAATGAGGTTATCCTCATCTTATAACCTAGATTATGAGCTTGACAGATTACCTGAGTTGACTCGAGATATTTTTATGTTCTTTTTTTTCATTGATTTTTTTTTATTTTCATCCTTTAACTTTGGATTAATTAGAAGTTGAGATTCATAATTTGTTTCAATTTATTTTGTATGAGGTTATTATAGTCTCATAACTTAGATTATAGATTGAACTTTATAATCTGTTTTAATATATTTTATGTGAGGTCATCATGGTCTCATAAACTAGATCGTGAATTTTATAGATAAACTCAAGTCAATTCAGGTTTAATCTAATATGTTATCATTTCATTATTTTTTTAAAAAAATATCATATTGAATTTTTTTAGTCAAACTATGTTTTGAATGGTTGTCCAAATTGTTTTCTGACCCGTCAAGGTGAACGGATCACATCAAATTAACCATCGCAAAATTTAATTTTTCTTAAAAAAATTTTTAGCAATGCTTGAAATATTTTTATATTAAAAAAAATTAATATGGCTCTCAGCATAACGCAAGCTAGTGATATAGAATATTTCTAAATATTCTCATACTAGCTTCAATAATAGAAAACTTCAACCATACTATTCAAGATCATATTTGGATTATTGAGAGGGAAATAGCCAATTATCGTGGATCACTGTCCTAGCACAAAAAAAACATCAAATAATCTGCTGAAATTGTGAGAATCATGCAGATTGATTGCTTATTTTGTGTAGCAGTGCTTTCTTAGGAGGGTTAAGCATCAGAATAATAGCCTTGCTCCTTCCGCTGGAAAGAAGCTGGATACCTAAAAGTGATATCAGGTGGCCGACCTTGAGATTGATATACTTCGACATGGCCTATCAAGGCTAATGCACTCTCTTGTTCAAATGCTCAAACTTTCGCTCATAAAATTGTAAACTGGATCAAATCCATCTGAAGGCCGGTTAGCTCGGGATATCATCACCCCTGCTGGCTAGTTTTGTTCAGATTTGAATACAGTAGGTGAGAATATAAAGAGAGCAAACCATTAAGCTAAAGGGTTTCAGAAAAAAAAAAAGTTCTATTGGAGCTTGTCACGCCATCTAAAAACTCATGTGAAGACTTGGAAGTTTAATCTTATCTGAACATTTTATTGGCACATTACATTGATCACTCAGGACTGCAGAGCTCACATTACATTTATTAGATTATTAGACATAGTAGGCATGGGAACATACACTAGATTGTCTTCTGGGAAGAAATGGCAGACATTGGAGGACCCTGGTTCAATTCCAAGCACTTTAAACGACACATGATTACGACTCCACTGTGAAGTATCCAAGTGGCAAACGGCAAGAGCTTCTACCCTATCTCCATTCTCACCGATTAGGGAGACCATAAACACCTTGTTCTTAGTCTCTTGGCTATGGCAATAGAAAACTGCATAAGGGTAAGGCATAGTGTGACATGCTACCATCTTTGGAGCTGGTACCTCTTTTGGCACTTCTAGGATAGTATAATTTTGGAGCAGGATACTCGATTCTGTAAGGTAGGTAGTGCTCACAACTTTGAACCGGGACTCCAAGCCAAGTATACCTTGTACAAAATCAAGCATCGATTCTAAGGACGTAGCACAAAATTTGACCTCCCCTTTGATGGGTTTAATCTCACATTCTCTAAGCGTATCTTCCATAGCTATGGCTTGGGGAGACCCATTAGAGAAGGAGAAGAATTGAAGAAGATACGGAAATTTTTCATATGAAAAGGGAATTGAATTTGCATCTTCTCTAGGCAACAAGCGAGGAGATTTTGAAGGGTCCTTCTTCGGAAAATATATGGGCATTGTTCTTCCCACTTTTAGATCATCCAAGGTGAAAAACACTAACAGCGAATGATCCATGTGATCCATATGGGATGATGGATGATCATGAACATGAACAGGTTCTCCATGCATCCCTTCACTTTGAGAATCATCCCTGGCTCCTCCTTTTCCATCAACACAGTACTGCAATATATATACCATATGCTTCAGATAATTAGCAAATTAGAGAGAGAAAGAAAAGAACAAGAATCAACATTCATCATTTCCTGTACGAAACACAAAAGTTTAAGCTTGATCAGAAATATTTTAATCGAGCAGAGAATGGTACAAAGACAGACTGAATAGATAACTCATATATACACATAAGCGTATACAGATCATATATCTACTATATATCAAAATGAACCAAGCTAGCACAGTCTAGCTAAGAGTACCATAGCAAGCAGAAGATAAAGGAGGAAGAACTTGAAGGCAAATTCTGCGCCCATCTCTTTCGCTGTTTCGACTGAAGCAACTCTTCCGAAATTATTAGATCGCAGAATATATGGTCACGTTCTATATAACGTGAAATGGTCATATTTATCGCCCAGATAAAAAAAAAAAAAAAAAAAAGTCATATTTCTCAGAGAAATGATTACCTTTCCGCTAGGGAAAACAAACAAGTTAATGTCTAAATGATAAATAATTCATCTGTGGGACACGTCATATCAGAGACGGATCATGCGAATCATGTGGTGTCAAAACAAACAAGTTAATGTCTAAATCTTCCAAATCTAGTGTTGTTTGTTTTTTTAAATATTTTTTATTTAAAAAAATATGTTAATAATTTTATTTTTTAAAAAAAATTATTTTTGAGATTAACACATCAAAAATATATTAATTCAAAGCTAAAAAAATTAATTTTTTACAAAAACGCTTGTGAAACGCAGTGCTAAACAGACTCTTAATCATGATCATATCAAAGAAGATGGATCATGCGGGTCATGTAAAAATAAAACAAGTTAATGTCTAAATCATCCGATTATAATTATAATCATGATAATTTTTTATATAAAAAATAAATTATAAAATTTAATTTCTAATTAATCTAGTATTAAATAATAAAATTGAAAATAAATCAATTAAAAAACATAAAAAATAATAATTTAAGTCAATTATAATTAACCCGTCAAACTCATGATTTTGATTATTGAACCAGGATAATCTCATTAAAAGTAAACTAGAAAATTAATCTAGGTCAATCCAGGTTACATTATCAAACCCTTAACCGAAGTCATAAGATTGAGATAAGTTTATATAAAACAAATTTAAAAATAGAACAAAATAAAATGACTCGAATCAACTCAATTAAGTTAATTAATAAAACTCGTGATTTAAGTCATATGACTTGAATAATCTAATAGAAAGTGAACTGAAACAAATCATAAAATTTAATTTTTAATTAATATATTATTGAATGATAAAATTTAAAAAAATCAATTAAAAAAATATTAATCGATCAAATTAACTCGCTAAATCCAAAACAAAAATCATAAAATTAAATTACTTATATAAAAAACAAATCACGAAACTTAATCTTCAAAAAACCAAACATTATAGATAAAACGAAAATAACCAAAAGCTAAAGAAATATTATTATAATTAATACTATTTTATGAAAAGATGTAAAGTAAAAAAATTTCCTTTTAATAATAATAATAATAATAATGACTGAGCTCCTTTTCACTGTCGGGAAATTAACACGTGGATTGGATTTACGTGCGTGCAACGAATTCGATTGCATTATTTTATGAAAAAAAAAATCTGTACGATGTGATTGGTTTAGTTTACTCATTTGCCGGTACATGTAATGTATATACACCAGCTTTCTTTGTCTATCTAAATGTGATTAGTATGGTCTCCACATGCCATTAATTGATCTTATATACTTCAAAATCAAGGCGATAAAACAATTCTGGCTTGGAAGTAACCCGAGAGAGAACTTCGTTGAGGAAAGCTATTAACTGCAGTCATTAATTCTAGTTACGTGTCAACAAATTTGGAATTAAGAGAGTTTTTACCATTTAACAGTTCTAATTAATTAGGCCCAACAAGAGCAAAGAGATTGCATGAAATAGTTCAAATTGGTAACAGGTGAAAAGGTCTCTCTAGGAAGCTTGCCAATAAAAAATCGCATGGTGGCCAAGTTGGGAGACAACATTATTTTATTGATAATTCTTTTTTAAGCATTTTGAATTATTTGATTTCTTAAGATCTTTAGATTGAGACTTGTGGAAATTACATGAGCGGCTTTAGTTTTTCCGCCCTTTGTCTTTATGAATGATACGACATCACATCAACATCGAACAAATAATCCAAAATAAAAAAAAGGAGCTAAAATACAGAAAAGACGACCTAAGAAGACGTGATTTAAAAAGAAAACACGGCCACGCGTTCATCGAATGCATATAATTGAATCTTCATGTGCATATGAACGACATGGCTGTCCAATCTTTCTTTATCATGATCTTTCCTTCTTTGTCCATTAATAACAATAATTTTCTTATCTAGATAGACGAACCACGTAAGAGATCAGGTTACACTTTATGGATTCAAATTTAATAGATTAAAAAATTATAAAAAAAAATCCAATAAACACTCTTTTGGTTAAGATACCAAACTCGCCTGGATTGAATAAAAACAAGTTAAAATATAATAGCTCGAATCCAATATGCAACAAGCTAGGCGTGCATCCCAGTATTCTCGTGGAACGAGCTCGAGTTTAAGCGGTGATCTAGTTTTGTTTTTCATCTCTAATAAGCTTGGTTTTTTACCGGAGCCTAATATTATTTTAAAAAAATTTTTAGAATCTACGTGAGTTTCTTAGTATTTTATATCAATTTAATATATATTATTTTATATAAAATACAACTCAAAATTAAAATTACACTTCAATTTTTTATTTTCATAAAAAAAAACTTGTGAACTATCAATACACCATAAATTATTTAAATTCAAAGTTCATAATCTTTTTATTTTTAATACTTTCAACATATATATTTTTAGAATTTATCTCTTTAAATATTATTGTGTTTTTTCTTTTTATAAAACTACTAATTTAAATATCAAAAAGTTTTTACATTCATCAAAAAAAAATCTTTTACAAAAATCAGCTGAGCTTTCTATATTAAACCAGATTATACTATATAAATTAAGAGATTATTAACTATGACGAGCAGAGGTGGAATTAAGAGGAGGCTGGGAGGGCCGACCCCTTCAAAGATTTTTTTTTCAACCCCCCACCCTCAACAAATTAGATTTTAAAATTAAAAAATTAAAAAATTAAAAATCCCCCCCCCCCTGAAATATTTTCTCTATTTTGTCCTTTCGAAACTAAAATCGCTAGCTTTCCTAGTTATTACTTCGACTAGAGCTATCATAATAGAAAATCTCACCCTTCTTGATAGGCACTTTAGATATTTTCCAATTAAGATAGGCTATATATTGTTAGATTTAAAGAGAGAAAAATAATTCACCTCAACGACACAGAAAAAAATAATATAAAACTTGCTGCACATAACTAAATATTATTTTTCATCCTCTTAATTATTTATATGTTTATCACTTAATCAATTAAATTAAAATGCTAACTTAAATAGTATCTTATTTGAAAAAAAAACTTATTTTTAACTTTTTAAAATATATAAGTTTTTATGAAAATATTGTTGCGGTTGTTTTTTAAAATATTTTTTATTCTAAAATATATTAAAATAATATTATTTTATTTTTAAAAAAATATTTTTTAAATTAGCACATTAATTCAAAACATGTAAAAAAATATTAATTTTTAATAAAAATATTAATTTTTTTAAAATTATTGACCCGTGTTTTCTGACCGTGGAATATTCTCGGAATTCAGCGAAAACAAATATGTTTCAGTGTGAAGTTTTTCTAATTCTTCATCCATATCGTAACATCAATTGTTACGCTTTCTACCTCGATCGATGCACTCCAAAATCCACCTGGCAAAGGAAGATAATGACATGATAATTGGGATAATAAAGTACCGGATAATATGATGGACAAAGGACATGATTTTGTGTCCATTGTTCTACCGACAAAAAAAAAAAAAATTGTTGCTAATTTTTCCCTATCCATTATTGATGACGTTTGAACTTATCTATTGGTGCTGGGGGCAAGCTGGGATATTGAATATTATTTTTTTTAATCAAGTGTTAGTAAATAATACTTGATATCCGCAAAAAAAATCTTTGCTTTTGAATTTACAAATTTTCTGATATTCAAATAAGTATTGTTTAAGAGAAACTGTAATTATATTTTAAAAAAGCATGCTAAGAATATATGTACCATGAGAAGCGGTGAAAAATAAAAATACATGGTTGAGTGATATCTGGATTTATTTTTTATAAACTATTAAGCATATCTCTTTTTTTAAGAGAAAAGGATAAAAAGTAATTAAGTTATCAGCAAAATATTCTTCATTTATTATAGTAAAATATAATATTATATGCTCTGAAATTCTTTAAAGTTAAAAAAGATAATCATAGATTTAGTGTTTAACTAAGCCCGAATATTAAGCATATCTCTTTTTTTAAGAGAAAAGGATAAAAAGTAATTAAGTTATCAGCAAAATATTCTTCATTTATTATAGTAAAATATAATATTATATGCTCTGAAATTCTTTAAAGTTAAAAAAGATAATCATAGATTTAGTGTTTAACTAAGCCCGAAGATAATGGATCTAATAATTTACTAGATTCATATATATTTAGGTTTAGTATTTGATTGAGTCTAGAGATAATGAATCTGATAACTTGTTAAATTTGTATATATCATGACTTGATGCTTTATTAAGCCTAAAAATAATAAATTTAACAATTAATAAACTTATATATGTCTAGCCTTAGTGCATAAATGAATCTAAAAATGATAGCTCAGCATGACCCTCTCTTTCTCTCTCTCTCTCTCTCTCTCTCTCTCTCTCTATATATATATATATATATATATTCCGTTACTTCTTTTTTAAAAAGAAAATACGAGTAAAACAGCAAAAATAATGATCCATCAATTATTATTCTAGACATCACAGAATAATTGGAACAGTGGCTGCCAAAATAAAAGTAGGCCGCATTCTAATTATTATGCACCAATTTTCCAACACAGGAAACTTTATCATCCACTTAGAGGGCTCTCGTTTGCTTACAGAGCTTATCATAACCAATAAAAAAACCTTGCATTATTGTAAGGTTTATTATTGTTTTGTAAAATATTTTAATTAATACATAGTTTTGCTATATAAATTTTATTAGAGATATATCAATTTATTTTTGAAGTTTTTTAATTTAAGTTGCTGGATTGAAATAATTATATGATGTAGTTTTAGAGCTTTTATTGATTTAACAATTTGTAAATTTAAATCTTGTTATTTTTTATTATTTTCTAATTAAAAATTACTGTGATAAAGGGAGCTAATTAATATAAAAACATTTATAATTAAAGAGTTTTTATTTAAGGGATTGTATTAAAAATAATATAAATTATATCTTATAATCTTATTAAATAATTTAAAACATTAAATTAAAATAATTTTTTAATAAGCATGTTTCAAGTTTCATATGTGTTATATCAATTGATCTTTCTTTTAATTAATTAGCCAAGGCCTCCATGGTTTGTAGAAATAAATGTTGATCTGTCAAGGGGCCTGGCGTGTATAATTAGCTTCGTAACAAGTTTATCTTGACTGTGACAATTATGTAATATATTAAATGATATTAAAAATTTTAAAATATTAAATAAAATTTTAAAATATAATTTATATTATTTTTTAATATATTTATTCAAATGGAAGTTTTTTGGGTTTAAAACTTGCATATATTTATATTACTTTATATTTTATTTTTATCAAATAAATAAAAACGGTAAAATTTAAACTCATAATTGTTTGATCATCAATATTCTAATATTATATTAAAAAATTATCTAAATTATATTTTAAAACTTTACCTAACAGTTTAAGTTTTTAGATTAGATTTGTTTTTTATGAAATAAAATGTGTGGAATATCGTATATTCAATTAAATTTAAACCCCCCCCCCCCCGAGCAAATTTAATAATTTATCGTTTTCTTAATGATCTATTAGGCTGCCAATCAAATCTTCTAATGAACTGATGTGGGATTATGCATAATTATCAGCCTTTGTTTTCTTTCCGCTGCAATGTGCCTGTGAAGCCTGAGTAGTGCATCTGCGTTTAATTAGCATCAAATTCACGCAGCCTGATTAAACCCCTCCCTTTCAACCATTGGATCCTAGCTCACGGCCGAACCCAAAATAGCAAACCAAATACCACTTAAAATATCTTTAATATTGTTAAACCAGACCCAGGAGTTAATATAAGAAGTTTGTGACTCGGTAGAAATCAATTGATATAATATTAAGGAATTCTTTTAAAAAAATATATATATATTATTTTAATAAAAGTTAATCTAGTGACTCGTAGATTAACTTAATGATTAAATAACTTTGACTTTGTCTTGCCAGTATTCAATAATTCATGGAGGTTCAAAAAAGTAAATCTGCTGGTGGGCAAACTTTTGATCGGGATCTTTGGAGACCTGGAGTTGGTGAAGCGTAATTCAAATTAAATTCAAGTACCTCTGCTCCAGACTACCCGATTTTTCATGTGAAGCAAATTTATCACTTATCCTTGTCAAGTTTTAATCACCAAACCGGCATCCAATCATAGCTGTAGTTCGCATACACACATCAATTATCGATCGATATTGGGAAGTTTACTTTTGTTAATTCCATCTTATTTGATACGTAGGAATTTTCTAACACGTTAAATCAATTTGGGAAAACAAAATCACAATCTTGTAACAGCATATATGATTAAAAAATTCAATCGGTGACATTAAGTTGGATTTGCGCTTACGAGTAACATTTCTCTTTTAAAAAATAATATAAATTATATTCTAAAATTATAACTAATAGTTTAAATTATTGAGTTGAAATAATTTTTTAATATGATATTAGAGTCTTAATTATAAGCAGTCACAAGTTTAAATCTTACAATCCCTATTTATTTGATAAAAATTAAACATAAAATAATATAGATTTGTACAAGTTTAAAGCCCAAATAATTTTCATTTGAGGAGATGTTTTAAAGAATAATATAAATTATATCATGAGACCTTACCAAACAATTTAATCTATTGGGTTGAAATGATTATTTGATATAGTATCAGAGCCTTGATGACCAAGAGTTCGCATCTTACTATACCTATTTATTTGATAAAAATTAAGCATAAGATAATGTGAGTCTGTACAAGTTTTAAATTCAAAGAGCTTTCACTTGAAGAGGTGTGTTAGAAAATAATATAAATTATATAATAAAATTTCACCTAACAATTTAATCTATTGAATTGAGATGGTTATTTAATAACTTTCTGAAACAATATTCAGTAAAAAAAAAAATATCATAAATAACCCAATACGATTGGAAGACCAAATAGCACGACCATGGTAATAGCAAGGCATGGTATTTATGTACTAGAAAACACGACATTGATGAAAATGAGTTGCCTCCTAAACCAATCTATATTGAAAGGGATTTTGAATATCAGAGTGGAGCCTATCGGAACCAATCATCTCTCACTACAGTCTTTTTTTAATCGAATTCCATAGAATGAAGTGTCTCTATATACACCACAAGTTTTAACATGCTTTTCTTGAAAACAAAAATAAAATAAAAAATAAATCGTGAGTCATGCATTAGCGACCACAATCAGAGCCTTCTTATCTGTGTTTTCCTTTTCTCTTCTTGTTCTTAATTTGCCTATATATAATGAGAATGCAAGCGACCTCCACACTATCAAACTATTTTAGAAGGATCTGTTTAATTTGGGACAGAAAACATGAAATCCTCCTACGCTCTCTTCATTCTTTTCTCACTCTTTCCGGTATGCTTTTTCTTTTCTTTTTTTGCAATGACAAATAGGTGCACATGCACACAAATGCACGCAGTACTGTCCTTTTATCCATCAAAATCTTATAATATAGTGTTTTAACTTCTTTTTTTAATTTTCTGATTTAGCAGTTTGCTAACGTGATCGGTGCTAGAAAAGACACTGGAGAGTATTGGAGAGCTGTTATGAAAGATCAGCCCATGCCAGAAGCAATACGAGGTCTTATTCGCGCAACCACGTCGTCACCAGTCTCCAATGAGAAAGCCGATTGCCACACAACCGAGTCCAATGAAAAGAATAATTTTGTCAAGGATTTTGGCCCACAGCCTACTACTACATCTCATGACAATGGTATAAAACCAGCAAAAGATAATTCCTTCTCGGAAGATTTCCACCCAAACTCTCAGGTGCTCATTTACAGTGACGGTGTCGTTAAAGGAGAGAGATCCTCCGCTGAGGATTTTGAGCCGAGGCCTAATGTGTCCGTTTACCACGACGACGCTGCTCTTAAAGGAGAAAAATCTTTTCCGAAGGACTTCGAACCAAGACCCAACTTATCAGTTTATGATGACGGTGTCGGGCTTAAAGGAAAAAAATCGTTTTCGGATGATTTTGAACCAAGGCCAAGTGCTACTGCTTATAGCAACTAATTAGCCAGACAAAGTTGCTTGTTGATGTGCTCATGGTCTCTTAATTACGATGGAGCAGAAGTGATTTTAGCTAAGCCCGCTATGGTTTGTGACATACTTAAATAAAGGTTTCCCTTAATTAGTGGCTTATAAGCGAGCTAGCGTGTGTTTATTAAGCAATGTAAGATTTTTTTCAGTCATTATGATATCATGTAATATTGCTATAAGAAGTGTATGAGAATGTTACCGTTTTAATGTGTTTCTTATCAAACGTGTTTCTTATCGAACCCTTGCTAATGTTTCAAATCTCTCAATACATAGAAGCTCTTAACCATTTTAAAAAGAAACATTTTCAAGTCGCCTGCTACTGTGCCTCCTTTGAAAGGGAAACGACGCTGCTCCTTTGCTGCCGAATTTCAGTACCACCAACAATGCCCCACGCTATAGATTGCGCAATCATAGGAAGCATTGTATGAAGTCTAGAAAAGATAAGTACAATAATAAAATTGGCCCAAACTAGGGCTCTTAGGGTTTTTAATATCTAAATATCCGATAGTTTATATAAAATTATAAGATTATTATAGAAAAAACGATCTCTGAAAACTCTTGTAAAAATTTAAACTCGATCTAACAATTAAGTTAAAAGTTACAATTTTTTGAAGTTATTATTTATTTGCTTAGAGTGACCGGACCTTCTTCTAGGCCTAAATCTATCTCATTGATCTATAAATATATTTATTAGATTATTCATATAATTTGCATAGAATACTTTATCATCTAATTGCGTTAGATTTACATTGACTTGCAAACCCCTCAAAAAAAAAATATTAACTTACAAAATAATAGAAAATAATTTAAATTAAGTAAAAAGAGCTAAGAATGACATGAAGAGCATTGGGGTAAACCTGGTTTAGTAATTTATAATATTATTGTAAAATAGTAATAAGTTCATAAACAACTAAAATGATAAAAAAAAACATAAAATAAATAGTTTTAAGCATAGTAAATAATCATGAGGATTTAGTGAGATATTTAATATGACTTATGTAAGGAGCGCATGAGAAAATTTTGAAATTTAATTTAAAATAACTTGATAATTAGTTTTGTGCTTTTAAATATAATTTTTTATCAAAATATTATATTAAATTAAATTTTATGATGAATCTTTTAATATATATTTTCATTTTAAATTAAAATTTTAAAGCAATCACAATTTTAAAAATTCATACAAAGATGGCTACAGTTGAACAGAAAAATAACATATAACTCATTAATGGCATTTTTTGTAAATACATGGGTGAGCGGGAAAGTTCCAGCAACTTCGTTTACTTCCTTTAACTCCTGGCAGAACAAGGGGAAGAGAGAGAGAAACCTTGCGAGCTTCCATACTTGGAGAAATTACAGAAAGAAACAAGAATTGGAGCAAGATAAAGGAATTAAAGAGTTTTTTAAACCATCCAAACCATTCAAGAAAAGAGTTAATAGGAAAATCAAGTGAAAGAAAGGAGAAACTAGAGGACAAAGTCACGTCCAAAAGAGGAAAAGAGGTTAAGGAGGGAAAATTTTGACTAGTTAGTATTTGAATTTTATTTTATTGTCTAAACAAGTTTGAATGCAAAGAAACGAATTTAATGCATAATTCTTTAATTTTTAAACTAGGGTTCTTAAAATATATTTCGGGGGGAAGTATGAAATTATTGTAGTTTGATATAATTATGATGAAAATGGTTATAAATAATACAAAATAATAAATAATTGAAGAAAAATTTCAGACTAGGGTCAGCCACTTTAAAAGAAAATATATAGTGAAGGGAAGGACCAAATAAATATCTGTGTAATTGTGTGTGTCAAGTCTGTTCCATGTATTAATGATGAAATTGAAAAGAATTTAAATAAGTTTGTTTAATTAGTTGTAGTGGGATGTTAGTGCATTTTAAATGATTATATATTGAGAAAGACTGATGATATAAATGATTTATGTTCATGTAGTTGACCTAATTGATTTGGAATTATTATGGCTTGTATGTAATAATGAAGAAAAATTTAAACGAGTAAAAAACCATATCTTGGCTGAAATTTATATTAAAGGGTGGAGGTAAGGGCGGACGCAAGCTGAAGGCTAGGGTGGGCTCTAACCCAGGTAAGGATTTTATCAATATATTTTGACTAGTTTTATATAAAAAAAATTTATAATTTTTAATTGAATTATCAAAAAATTTTAAAAATTTGCATAGAGCCTTGTAATATAATACTTTAGCTTGGGTTAAAATTTCAGAATTTTTGAAGAAATTCAGAAATTTGATGAAAAATCATAATTTTACTGGTTTTATATTATTGGACATAATTTTCAATCTGATTATCAGATTGAGCTAAAATTTTACAAGAAATCTTAAAATATATCGATTAAAATCTGGTTAAAATTTTAGGATGAACGGAGCTTGGTAGTGTTAACAAAAAAAATATCAAATAAAAGCAAAACAAACTCATTAAGGGTAAAATGATTATTTGTCATTAAAAAATAAAACAAATCAATTCTTCCTTCCTTTTATATGTTACTGACTGGGCAGAAGTAGAATAGAAAAAGATTAAAAAAAAAAAAAGGCAAGAGAGAAAGAGAGAAAAGTAAGGAAAAAAACATAAAAAAATCCAAGAAAAAAAGAAAAGAAAAATAAGAGCTTAACCTTGTAAACTTACAAAGTCTAACTTATAAAACACTAATCTAAAGAAGAATAAAGTGAAGGAAGGAGGAATTGAGAGATGAAAAAATTTTAATTACTTTATTTTCCAGTTGACATGAGATTGTTATTTTATCCCAGTTGAGGGGTTGTTATAATAATGATTCAGATTCGATTATAAATGAATTATATTTCATAAAACATTAAAGGATGTAACTTCAATAGTAAGTTTCTTTTTATTTTTTACTTTAATTTTATATATTTTTAAATTTATTTTTTAATATTTTAGGTAATATTTGAATTAAAATTTTAATGTTAACTTTAAAAATTCATATTTATAAGTTAATAATTAATTTTATTTATATATATATATATATATATATAAAATAGCCCAGAGCAGAAAAAATTCCTGGCTCCGCCCTTGGGTGGAGGAGGATTAATTTGAAAGTTTTGATTTAAATGGTGTTGAAATTAATATATGAATGTGGCTTGAATCATCAAATTGAAAAGTGGTTGAAATTAAGGTATAGGAATAGTAAGCAAATGATTTAAGTAAACGTCAAGGATGTTTTAAAATTAAAAAGATAGGATTTTCAGAATCTTTGAAATGCCAAATGAGTATTAATATAAGCAAATATGACTGAACTTTGTGTATTTTAAATATGAATATAAGCGTAAGGCTTGGGACATAAAAATATACCTCGGATTGTGTGTAAGGAAATAAAGATTGTTAATAATTGAAGATAACTTGAGGGGCATATCGTAACCAATCGTCTTTCACTACAATCTTCTTACAGATCCCATGGCACAGAGTGTCTCTTTCTTACATAGACAAGTTTTAGCAAGCTTTTCTTGAAAACAAAAATAAAAGAAAAACGTGAATCATTAGTGAACATACATAATCACGAGCCTTCTTGTTTATAGTTTCCCTTTCCCTTCTTGTTCTTTGCCTATATATAATAAGAATGCAAGCGACCTCCATACAATCAAACAATTTTAGAAGGATCTGTTTAATTTGGGACAGAAAACATGAAATCCTCCTTCGCTTTCTTCGTTCTTTTCTCACTCTTTTCGGTATGCTTTTCTTTTGTTTTTTTTTTAGAGGGTGCACATGCACGCAGTACTGTCCTTTTATCTATCAAAATCTTATAATATAATGTTTTAATATTTTTTAAAAACTCTCTGATTTAGCAGTTTGCTGACGTTATCGGTGCCAGAAAAGACACTGGAGAGTATTGGAGAGCTGTCATGAAAGATCAGCCCATGCCAGAAGCAATACAAGGTCTTTTTCGCCCAACCACATTAATGTCATCAGTCTCTAATGAGAAAGCCGATTGCCACACAACAGAGTCAAGTGAAAAGAATAATTTTGTCAAGGATTTTGGCCCACAGCCTACTGCTACATCTTGTGACAATGGTATAGAACCAGCAAAAGATAAGTCCTTCTCGAAAGATTTCGACCCAAAACCTAATGTGTCCGTTTACAATGATGGTACTGTTGTTAAAGGAGAGAGATCCTTTGCTGAGGATTTTGAGCCGAGGCCTAATGTGTCCGTTTACCACGACGACGCTACTCTTAAAGGAGAAAAATCTTTTCCGGAGGACTTCGAACCAAGACCTAACGTATCAGTTTATGATGATGGTGTCGGGCTTAAGGGAAAAAAAACGTTTTCGGATGAATTTGAACCAAGACCTAGTGTTCCAGCTTATAGCAACTAATTAGCGAGACAAAGTTGCTAGTTGATAGCTAAGCCCGCTATGGTTTGTGACTTACTTAAATAAAGGTTTCCCTTAATTAGGGGCTTATAAGCGAGCTAGCGTGTTTAATTAAGCAATGTAAGATGTTTTTTCTTCATGTAATATTGCTATAAGAAGTCTATGAGAATTTCCCCGTTTTAATGTGTTTCTTATCAAACATTTTTAAGGCGCCTGCTACCGTGCTTTCTTTGAAAGCTAAAGGAGACTGCTCTTTTGCTGCAGAATTTCGGTTCCAACAATTCCTCGTGTTCGGAAGGTAGAAATGCACATTCGTTAGAAACACTAAAGTACCAAAGGTCATTTATGTTTGGTAAACCATTTATTACATCCCAGCAACAGCTATGTCTACTCGACAGCTTCAAAGGCCCCATGTTCTGATCTGTGGAGGAGAGCAATACAAGAAGAATTATTTCCCTTTAAGAGAAGCAGTTGTAGAAATTGTAGAATTTGCAGCCTTGGTAATTCTTTTGTTGGATGTCAACTAGTGATTGATGATATGAACCTCCACATCCTGGAAAGTTGCCAGTTCAGAGAAACAAGGAAGTCGCGAATTTTGATACTGGTGACAGAGTTGAAGATTGTCTGGCTCTGTGCAGTGAGCTTTAATTGATATTGATGAATTGTGATTTAAGTTCATTAATTTAAGATTACATCGAGACCTTTGTTTGAGGGGGTAAAAGAAGAGGAGAAAAAGGGTACAAAACTCACCCCTTTATCACCACTAAAAATAACCTCCTGAAATATGAAAAATGTTGTTTAACTAATTAAATTTTAAGTTTGTTTTTTAAAAATTATTAATTTATATTTTATAAATTTTAAAGTTATTAGAGGTTTATATAATTAATAATTTTATAATATATTAAAATAATTCACATATTCATAAGTTGGTCGAGATATTTATATTAATAAAAAAAATCTCTTCCGAAAAAAAAAAAAAAAAGTTCTTAACAATCAGCTATTCTCTGTCCCATTTTGAACGCAGAGACAAGAATCCTTATTTTACTGCAGTGGTGGTGGGCTGGGCTGGCAGATGGGAATCCTTGCCACCCTTGATTAAAAAAAATTTCATGAATATGTGTTACGGCAATATTTTATATCATGTCTTTTCTGGGTTTATGTTGTACGTGGCCCATCAGTGCAAGAATTTATTATCTACAATAGTGAAATTGAAGCCTAGAATAAAGCTCAATAACCAGCAAGCCTGCTTGTTTATTGCATAATTTTATTTTATTTTGTAAATTACATTAGCACTGTTAATCCCGTAAGCCAAACAAACTTTAATTCAAACTACCCTGTCTTTTTTTTTCGTGCTTTTTGCTCGGTGACAATGACTCAACAAAACTTGGAAACTGGATAAAAAAACATACAGCACATAAAACTTTAAGCATATGAAATTATAATTACAAGTCTTGCCCTATTTGTAGGTTTAGTTCTTAGTATGGATGTAACAAAAAATTATATGAATAGTTGTTTTTAGGGTTTTATTCAATGCTCACAGTTGTTTTAACTTTCTTATTTTAGGATGTTATTTTTTATAAGGATGCCTTTATGGTTTTGCCTAAATTAATGCATTCATAATAATATATATCTAGCTACTTGTTTAAGGGCTGAATACATAGTTTTTAGACCCGGACTCGGTTCAAGATCTGGGTTCTGGGTTTTGACCGGATCACGGGATCAATTTTTAAAAAAAAATTAAAATGACATCGTTTTAGTAAAAAAGATAAAAATAAAGGGATTACAACCAAGTTTTTTACCGTGTTGCCGGGTCACATCAGGTTTTTTATTTTCCTGTTTTTTCATTAACCCTGCTCGATTTCAGTCCCGAGTCGGCTAGGTCTCAGGTCGATTCGTCAAGCCAGACCAGATTTTAAATTATGGTTGAACATCTAAACAATAATATACCAACCCTCCTAAATCTACAAATGTATTTTCCATGAATTGTAACTAGATACTTGCCCTTGCCATGTTTTAAATAATCATGTCACGTTCACCAAATTTTATATTAATTAATCTATTTTTACATACAGGTATCCTTCTATATGCTCCTCTAAAAATCTGAGTTAAACACTTGTATTTTTCACCTGTTTTTTATGGCTATTTCATCACCTTGTATACGCGTGCTCACACTAGAAACAAGATTAAAAAAAAAAAAAAAAAATAACCCTAACCAAAAACAAACAAACCATTCCCCTAAACGGAAATAAGAATGAAATCTTCACAAGTTAAACAAAAAAAAAAAGCAATATCTGTGATTTTAATTCTAGTCCCGTTTAGTATTGGAGTTCAATCATAGTTTTAAAGAATTTTGAATTTGTTTTAGTTTTAAATTAATTTAATCTATCATTTTAATATGTTAATATTAAAAATAAATTTTAAAAAATTAAAAAATATTATTTTAATATATTTCAAAACAAACAATAATTTTTTAAAAAATCTCTTTGAAAATATAATATAATACAATTTTAAAATACCAACGGAGTTGTGGTTGCACCCATTTTCTCAACAGGCCCTTATTCATTTTATTGCAAACCAAGACCAAAAGGCTTGCAACTTCATAAAACAATGGAGTCGGACTTCAGCTGCCTCTCTGGGGGTAAAAACTGAGCACCAGTTGGGTCCAACTTTCTCGTAGAGGCATTGTTTTTTATCCCAGCCTTCTTATACATGGCAAAGAAAATCGGAATACAGGGAGGACACGATGCAGATCATGGATCAGTATGAGCTTGCTCAGTATTTGCATCATTAATTTGATGATCATTTTCTGAATTAACACGAGAACCCTTTGGATGGACATCAACATCACGTGCTTGTGATACCAACTGCATCCATGTCGAGCAGTTATTTTTTAAAAAATTTAAAGAATTTTTTTAATTTATCTATATTTTATTTTTATTTTTTATATAGATAAATTTTATTTTTAAAAATAAAAAAATATTTTTAGATAATATTTATAATATATATATATATATATATCCTTTTATATTTTTTATATATTTTTTAATTAATTTAATTTGTATATCTATTTCTATTATCGTTTATTCAAATAAAAACAAATTAATAAATAAATTCAGTAAACATAATCAAATAAATATTTTATCTTTTGATATTAAATATCTTGATTTATGTCTATTTTTTAATTTTTAAAATTTTATTTTTAGAAATAATTAATAACTTTTTATTTATTTATATAGTTTTTAATTTATTTGATTTATTAAATACATCTATAAAAAAAATTTATTTTAACTTAAACTTTTTAAACAGCATAAATACTTTGAATATATATATATATATATATATATATATTATAAAAAATAAAAATACCTGACAAAAAAAACTAATATCACAACTATTTATATTTCTAAACGTGGCAGCTTAAAAGGGGTCAGTCCATTATAAATTGAAAACCGAAGGTTCAGAATTAATTAAAAACAAAGCAATAAGACTGATTTGACTAAATGTTAAAACTTTAGGAATCAATATGATTTCTATTCAAAATATTTTAAAACGCTTCACTAACCTGGAAATGAAAATTCCTCTTTGCTCATAACAATCCACAGAGATGGATCACATCTCCTTCACATCTTAACTAAAAAAACCCTCTAAATCAATCAAAAATGGAAGAGAAACCGGCGGGAAGCCACGCTGACTCGCCGGCGTCAGCTGAGGCTGGACCTTCAAGGCGCCGAGCTGGAGGGCACAAAAGGAAAGCGAATTCACTCTCAAATTTTCACTCTTCACCTTTACCACCGAAACGGCACACTCGCGAGAAAGTTGCGATCTCTAATCTCTCGAACCATAACGGTCCTTTTACTAGAGCGAGACAAATCCCTAACATTTTGGCTTCTTCGGCGCTTTCAGCGGGCGTGAAGGTCGAACAGAAAGTGGCTACGGCGGTTCCGGATGCTGCGGCCTTGGTGGAGGAGGAGAGGAGGAGTAAGGTGGAGGAATTGCAAACAGAAATTGAAGCAGAGTTTGAGGTTATTAGATCTCGTGATTCTAATGCTCATATTGTGCCTAGTCATTGTGGTAAGTAGTGGAAGTTCAAGTTTTTGTATGTTTTCTGGGCAAGTTGGTTAATTTAAGTTTAGTTGCTGAGAAAATGCGAAAAGTTTTAGGTTTTGGTGCGTGTGTTAGCTGCAATTTTGATAATTCTTGAATTTCAAAGTTTTTTTAGGTCAAGTTGTGTGCATTTTCTCCTGCCGTTCATGAAGTGATAATGTGAGAAATTATGTGTTTTGTTTTATGTGAAAATTTTAAATTCTTGCGATAAGTCAAGTGGGGAAATTGTTTAGTAGAGGCAGACAATGAGTTTTGGTTTCCTCCCCTTTGGATTACAGGTTGGTTTTCATGGACAAAAATTCACCCGCTTGAGGAGCGTTTACTGCCTTCATTCTTTAATGGGAAGTCCCAAAGCCGGACACCGGATACCTATTTAGAGATACGTAATCGGATCATGAAAAAATTTAATTCTAATCCAAACACTCTTATTGAAGTGAAAGATTTGTCAGAACTAGAAGTTTCAGACTTAGATGCAAGGCAAGAGGTGCTAGAGTTCTTAGATTATTGGGGATTGATTAACTTTCATCCATTACAATTTGATTCTGCTCCCAATGCTGATGGTGATGAAGCGGCAAAGAAAGAATCATCTCTTGAAAAGTTGTTTTGCTTTGAAGCCATTCAACCATGTCCACCTATTGTTCCTAAACCTAACCTCGCAGCTCCAACTACATCATCTAGATTGTTTCCTGAGTCGGCAATTGCTGAAGAGTTGGCTAAGCTTGAGGGGCCATCTGTTGAGTACCACTGCAATTCTTGTTCAGCTGATTGCTCTCGCAAGCGCTACCATTGCCAGAAGCAGGTTGGTTCTTCACTTGGATTTGTTGGTTTTAATTCTGCACCACTTGCATTCAATTGTCTGTGAAGTGTGGAATTTCTTTAAGCCAGTAGCTCGGATTGTTGGCACATAAGATATGATAGAAGCATGTGCCAAATATTAGTTTTTTACAGTATAGCAATATGGTACATGGAATGGGGCTACAAATGCTTGCCGAATTTAAGTTTCTCCTGATCCCCCAACCCGCTATATATTGCATTCTATCTAACTATGTTCCTACTGGACAGGCAGATTATGATTTATGTGCCGATTGCTTTAATAATGGAAAGTTTGGCTCAAACATGTCCTCGTCTGATTTTATTCTCATGGAGCCTGCTGAGGCTGCTGGTGCAAGTGGTGGAAAGTGGACAGATCAGGAGACTCTACTTCTCCTTGAAGCACTGGAACTTTATAAAGAAAACTGGAATGAGATTGCAGAACATGTTGCCACAAAAACAAAAGCTCAATGTATATTGCACTTTGTTCAAATGCCAATTGAGGATGCCTTTTTTGACGTCACCAATGATATGGATGGCACTTCCAAAGTAACAGTAGATGCTGATGCAACCGTTGATGAGCAATCCGGCCCTAAAGATGTCCTTGATACAAGTGAGAGCAAAACAGGTGCTAGTGAAGATCAACCCCTGACTCCTCCGATGGAAGCTTCAAAACCAGAAGGTACAAGTGAAGTAAAAGGTAGTCAGGAAAGTACAGAAAATGAGAAAAGCAGTGAGGTGATTAATGGTCTGGAAATTTCCAAATCAGAAGATGCCAGTGGAGTGAAGGTTAGTGAAGAAATGGGTGAAAATGTTGCACTCAGAGCTCTTACAGAAGCATTTGAAGCTGTTGGCTATTCACCAACTCCTGATAACCGACTTTCATTTTCTGAAGTTGGAAATCCTGTCATGGCTTTGGTGAGTTGAATGTTAGCCCGCTGAAAACTAAGATGTTTCTCAGGATGCATCTAGAAATGTGCTCACTATAAATGAATACTGATACCGGTATTAATGATGAAAATACAAGTGCTTCCCACACTTAAAAGTGAATTATCTTGATGAACATGCAAGGAAACCTGATAAGTTTCTGTAGCATGCTTCTAAATAACTAAAAATATATATGTAAGTGAAAACTTGGGCGACTCACTTACACCTAGCAGGTACATCTGCCATGACCAGTCTGTAGGTTCATGTTCCGGTTCATTCATAGTCATCTTCTACCTGCATTTGATTGGCAATCAGTAGTATCATTCACTCCATTCACATAAAGTTTTCATGTTGCAAATAAAAAAAAAGGATTAACCTTGAGGCTTAAGACCTTGTATGCAGTAACTCATTACAAAATGCAGCTAATATATTTCAACTTATGGTTCCTTTCATCTATAGGCATCATTTCTGGCAAGATTGGTGGGACCTAATGTTGCTACTGCTTCAACCCGCTCTTCTTTGAAATCCTTGTCCAGCAATTATCCTGGCATGCAGCTGGCAGCAAGGCATTGCTTTCTTTTGGAAGATCCACCAGAGGAGAGAAAGAAACCATCTGGCAGTGATTGGTATGTAAACCTTTACTAGAACTTAATTTTCTTTCCAATTTATGGGTTATGTGTCTCATGCGAGTAAGAGATTTGCAGTGTTGCTACTGAAATGGCTGATCATGATGCTCAAAAGGACAAGCAAGAGGAAAAAAACCAGACAGAGAATAGCCCTACGTCAGGTTTAGGTGATAGAGACCTGTCAGATGATCACAGAGACAAGAAAGTTGGAGACTCTGTTCCAGAAGAGAAGAAACCACTGGATTCATCAAAGGGCGAATCCCCAGAGAAAGTAAATGCTGTAAATGAAGCAGAGACAGTTGTCTCTCACGATGAAGTTGAACCTGGTAGATCAAAGGAATCTAGTAATTCAGAGTTACTGACGGACCCCACACCTAGTATTGTAAAGGAATTGGATGAGATACCACCCAATTCAGCGTGTCCACCAAGTTCCTTGAAGGAAACACTGGAAGTATCATCAGCCGACGAGCATTCTCAGCTTACAGAGGTGGCTAAGGATGTGAATATGGTGTCTGATTTGAAGTCTTCAGAAAAGAATGAGCCTTCTCAACCAGTTGCATCAATGTCAGTTGAGGAACACTCTCAAGCTGGTGATTCATCAAAGGATGTAGACATGGTGTCAGATTCTCTGCCTGCAGAGAAGGATGGGTCACAGGAACCAGCAAAATCAAATGCAGGAGACCACTCTCAGCCAACAGAGTCAACTGCAGATGTAGACATGTTATCTTCACAGCCTTCAGAAGTGAAGCCTCAGGATCTGAAGGTTGAAAGTGGAGCCACTTCAGGTCCTCTCTCTATCTCTGTGTGTACGTGCATGCGCATGTGTATCTGTGTCTCTGTGTTTCAGATGTGGGGAAAAAATATGTATATTCAAGAGGGATCTTGGATGGAGTTAAAAATGAATGGGTGGGATGGAGTTCAGTGGGCATTTTATGTTCTGAGAAAGTGTGAGTGTGTCACAGTGGTTGTGGTTAAAAAGAGCGAGAAATAAGAAAACAGTATAACCACATAATGTCTTCTCAAAGCTTTTCCTGGATGCATTCATGAATTTTGCAAATTAATCTGGGTGCATGCCAAAACTTGTATATCATTCTTTTGAATCATGTGCACTTGAATTGAGAATTGGAGGTCTAATTGAAATTTGGTCGGAGAATTTTGACACCATGGTGCTTCTGTTTTGCAATTGTTAATTTGATATTTTGGCTGGGAGATTTTTTCCTCTATGATTGTATCTTCTTAATTTTTCTGTTCTTTGCAGAAGAGGGTCCCAAAGATAGTAAGAAAGAGAAGCCTGACAGTGAAGTGATTAAAGATGACAATAAAATTGATAAACTAAAGCGTGCTGCAGTTTCAGCCCTCTCAGCAGCAGCAGTGAAGGCAAAACTTCTCGCAAACCAGGAAGAGGACCAAATCCGACAACTTGCTGCCTCATTGATAGAGAAGCAGGTATTTTTACTGCCCGGTAGGTAGATTCTACGCTGTTATCTATGATTTTCCATAGAAGTATGACCTTGTCGATGGTTCCATATGTGCAGTTACATAAGTTGGAAATGAAGCTAGCCTTCTTTAATGAAATGGATAGTGTAATAATGAGGGTGAGGGAGCAACTGGACAGGTCAAGGCAGAGACTTTACCAAGAACGAGCTCAGATAATTGCATCCCGACTTGGTTTACCACCTTCATCTAGAGCAGTGCCACCGTCATTACCTGCCAACAGAATTGCAATGAACTTTGCAAATGCATTTCCGAGGCCTCCGATGAGCGTGACTGCCCAGAGGCCACCGATATCAAGACCAATGGGTGCATTGGCTCCTACTCCTGGCACATTAGTGTCCACAACAACTACAGCGGGAAATTCAATTCGGCCTTCTGGTCAGGAAAAACTTTCTTCAGTTGGGACAAAGTAATTGTTCCTTGGAATGCTTGTGAATAGAGCTGCATTGATTTTTATACACCGGTCAGTTATGGCTAGCTTTACCAAGTAAGTGCCATTTTACCAAGTGAGTGCCCTTTTTCTGGCATTACTGACTCACTTTATTGCATTTGATATCCTGTCATCTTATAGCTGCATAACATGAATTTTGTTTTGCTTACATGTCCCAAGCCATCAAAAAATAAATAACTTTTGGATAAGCAGATCTGATGCTTTTTATATTTGCTCTTATATCCTTCCACAGACATGATGCTATCTGCCCACAACTTTTCCTACTTCTGTATCCTCTGCGTCTTAGCAGTGTAGAGACTCAACTAAGCTCTAATACTCTTTTCCATCTGTTATGCAGTTCATTTTTTGTAGGTCCTGAGGGCGCTTTTTATCTCCTGCTGCAGGATCATTATCGTGCGACAATTATGTGTCTATATTAGATGGTATGTTGCACTCAGCAGTCTCCTGGAACGGGAAAAAAAAAGGGCTGGTGTCTTTTACAATCTACTAGTTAGAAGCCACTATTGTCAGTGTATTAAAAAAAATGTGGGGATGGAGCTTTACTAGCAGCTCAACGGTGTATTGCAAGATCATTGGACCCATTCAACTCAGAATTATGTGAGAATGGAGAGAATAATAACTTGTACCTTAAAATTTTGCTGATGGTTGCATTCTAATATCTTTTAAATGTTAGACATAGATAGCTAGTGTTAACAGTTTGTGTTGGCCTGTAAGACTTCTTACTGCTCCAAAATGCAGGCTTTCAGATGTAAGAAAAAGGATATTTGGATTCCCAAATTGATGCAGATGCTCTGACGTGATATGCACTTCTGTTCAACATGGTCTAGAAGCCTTTGCCTCGAAGCTGCTCTGTAAATTTGTAATGTCTAGCTTAACAGTTCCCTGGGACCCAGTTTACTTTCACAGGCTCAAGGATGAATATCTGTGCCTAACTTACCCATGCACTGCGTCGAAGAAATCTTCATTAACAAAACGCGGTCACGGCCTAAGTCCAGTGCAGTATAGCAATTTCAATTGATAGATGAGCCTTGCGGTAGTTATGTGGATGAACTATAACATTTGAAGTTCTCAAACAAATTTCTTGATTGAAAGAAAAGGTAACAGCATGTTGTAAATAATAACAAGAACAAGTGACGCGGCACAGCACCTGGAAAAAATTCAAACACAGCATGAACAAATCCAGCAGTTTTTACACGACGGCACCATATCCAGCACTGCGGAACAATTTTTTCCCACAAGTACTTAATTTACAGTCTAGCCTCGTACACAACGATTGGAAGGGCTAAAAACAGCCCAATTGTTTGTAGCACTATAAAAGATGATTTATTGCTGCCGAAGAATCAGGCTATGGTTTAGCACTCACATCCAGTTGACCTAGGTTGACTGCTGGTTCCAACATCAATGGTATCTGGCAAGTATCTTCACGCCACAATTTGCACAGGAAACACAAAAACAAAGAGAGTGCTATTAGTATCTGTTAGCGCTGTTAAAAAAGATAACGAGCACTATTCAATGTTTTAGGAAAATTAATAAAATAACAAACAGATTTTTTAAAAATGAAGTAGCTGTTAACAAGTCCAAATTAATTGCTTTAAAAAGATCATCGGATCAGATATTCAGCAATCTTTACTAGCAAATTGCAGTCCAAAATAAGTACTGTGCTGTACTTTAATGGCAAGCTCAGATTCTGATGTGAGAAATTTATCAGACTAGTCAATGCATTCACTGAAAGCAGAAATAAAGGGTGAGTTGTGAAAATAGATATGCTTATCTTTCTGACTTACATCTCTTCCTCTTCCCCACTCTTCAGGGCATTCTTTGCTATGCATTGGAAAGCTTCCTCAACATTAATGCCTTCCTTGGCAGAGGTTTCAAAGTAAGGGATATTCCCTTTCGAGGCACACCATGCCCGTGCCTTTTTCTCTGAAACCTGGAATTCACAAGAAGCGGATGTTTATCTACACAGAAAGGAATAGGTAAAGGGGGGAGTGTTGTGTGATGCATTCAAGATACATACCACTCTGCTATTTCCACCATCCACGTCGACCTTGTTTCCAAGAACAACAAATGGGAAATTCTCTGGGTCTGAAGGGCTTGCCTGCAAATTTGTTCTCAAATCATCATCGCAGATCAGCTTCAAAATAAAATCACAGATTTTGTAGATATGCTTTTCTGCAAGATTGAAAATAAATAGAGCAATACCTGAATGAGGAATTCTTCCCTCCAATTATTAAGGTTATCAAAAGATTTCATCGAATTGACATCATATACAAGAACACAACAATCAGCACCACGATAGAAAGCAACACCGAGGCTTTGGAATCTTTCCTGCCCAGCAGTATCCCAGATCTGCCAAAATAAAAGGATTTGCTAAATGTTTGGGTGCAGCAATCCAACAAAACACTCTAAGAGTTTGAGACACACAGGAGGGTTGACTAAGAATCCAATGGCATGATTGGCAAGCAAGAGAATTTTTTGTTTCTGTAATAACACATGGAATCAAGTTGCACAGGATATACAATAATCAAGTATTGGCACAGGTAGATTGCCAACCTAACGCCATAGGACACGAAATGCACACAGCAATCAATGTGGAAAGCTTCTCCCACAAAGTGGCAGGAACAGTGACCAACTTAGACCCCATCTGGAAGCCAATAAATGGGAAGGAATACAATAACTCAAGTTCATTTTTGTCCAGTTGATATAATTGGATAGTGTGAAACAAATTGACGTCAAAACTCATGTGAGCTTTTACAAAGACACAATAAGTTCCAAGGAAACTACTTACTGATTTTCTTTTACATGTATTCTATTAGGGATAATATGGAGACTTCAATTCAATTCAATTCATTTTCGTTTTGCTCTTACAAAGTAGCAACGTGAGTCATAAATCCATTCCAACTCGACACACGTAATGATATGAACAGAATTTTGCAATGTCAGTCAAATTCTTTCAGTTCCCAAAAGTATACACGTCAAAAAAGCATCTATGAACTCCCAAAAGCACACACAATTTTACTACATTACTAAAATTGGAGTCACATCAATGTAATAACAAGGCGCTTAGGCTACTAGCACTACCAACCTGTAAAGTGAAGAGCCTATCTTCAAACTGAACTTCCTTGGTCAAGAAATCAGCTCCAATTGTCGCCTTGTATTGATTGCTAAACTTCTTGTTCACATATCTAAAAGCATTACGTCAAGAAAAACAACACCAAAACAGGATACATCTCGCAGTATAGCATGCAATAAAGATTTTTTTTATATACTAAAACAATTACTAGTGAGATAACAACCAGGTCAGAAGGATACTGATTCATCAAAGAGGTCTTTCCTACGCTGCACATCGCGAACCAATTCTATTACTTCATTGAAATCAATCAAAGCAAACAAACACGGGCAAAGGCATTCAAAGTTAATCTAAATCCAAAAGACAGATCAAAGCCTGAGAAATTGAGAAAAATCTGGGTACCAGAAAAACGTATAATTCAACCAAATAGATAAACAATTCTACAAATCAGAAAGAAATTTAGGATCTGTTAGGATCCGCCTAGGCAAACCCTAGAATTCAAAATCGAACTAGCAAAAGAGGGAGGGGTAGGTAAGGTGACTGACCCGCTGTCTCCGAGGATGATGACCTTCAAGAGAGTTCTTCTACGGGAAGGCATCTTTGTTTTAATCGATTGATCTCTGTTTGGTTTCTGAAAAATAGAAGAGAAGGAAAGAGATTGAAGATTTCTTCTCTTTTCTTTTTTTGGTGTGTTTAGAGTAGTGCTGAGCCGATCTTCTCTCTGCTAATTACTCTTGCGGAAGAGGAGGAGAAAGGAGGCGCTCATTTGTTTTTATATCTCTCTCTCTTTCTTTTCTTTTTTGAGTTCAGCTGAGATGGTCGGACTTTTTCTATTAGAGCCTGCTTGGTTAGTGAAAGCTGGTAGTGACCTGTAATTTATGGAATCTATTTATTTATTTATCTTGTTTCGGAGAAATTTCTGGAATGACAGTTCGTTCGGTGACGTATTGTGTTTCGAGTTAACCGCCGTTTTATTATCATATTGGAGAATTAGCTTAATTTATCTTTTGTATTTTAAGATTGTTACAAGAATGTCGTAACAGTTTTAATTGTTTTTAACGTGTTTTTATATTTTATTAGTTTGTGAATATTTTTATATAAAATGTGAAATACTCTTATTTGAAAAATTCAAAATCTATCTAATTCAATAATAAAACAGCCATTTGCCTGGGGCGATTTTTGAAACATATTTTTATTTAATAACGTGATGATGAAAAATTATATTATAAAAAATTCTAATTATCAAAATTATAAAAAAAAATATACGTTTTATTTAAGTTTTCTCGTCGTTATATTTATTTTTTGTCTTGGTACAAATACATCATCCTTTGTTGCATGAAAATCTTTAAAACTTATTTTCATTTAATTTTGTAATGATGAGAATTAAAATTTTAAAGAATTTAAATAATTTGAGTTGTATAATTTAAAAAAAAACAATGCAAAAAAGAAAATATCATTAAAAACATGGAATAATTGAATTATTTATAAAAAAAAAATATTAATTAATTATGTAAATAGATTTTATTTTAAGATATAAATAATCCAAAAAATAATGATAAAAGCCTAGCCCAGGAATCACTGGATATTTTTGTGCACTGTGAAAAAGACCTTTGGTTTTTTAATTTATATAAATTTTAATCCCGTGTCTCTCAATTGTTTTCCCAAGAAGAAGCAACAACTAAATCCCGCAAAATTGATGGCTCGTATAATGCCGAGAATACCGCAAAACATGTGCATTTAAACTACGAAAACATGCCCTGCTAGGATCAAATAAAAAAAACTGAAGTTAAAATACTAAAATGAGAACATGAACATTGATGGAGTATGATATTGCAAAGGATGAACAGTAAATGAACATGTCATCGTATTTTAATTTTCTTCTGTACACTAAATATCGTTGAAAAGTCAAATAATTTTTTTAAAAGGAAATTATCTGTCATGTGGTGTAAAAAATTATTATTTTCATCGCTATTTTTCAATAAATAGTCATGTTTTTTTATTTTTGCACGCGAGCATATTTTTATGAATTCAACGATTAGCCAATATTGTTTTCTCTGTTGGCAAGAGAAGAAGCGGGTTAGAGTAGTTGTCAACACGTTAGGCTCATGTTTTTTTTTATTATTATTAATATAAATATTTAAATTAATTTATAGACACTTTAACTAATTTTACAGATTTTAAAATTAATAATTATATAAATTTTTAGTAATCTTAAAATTTATAAAACTTGAATTAATAATTTATAAAAAATAAATATAAAACTTAACTAATTAAGTTATACCTTAAAAAATTAACTAGGCTCATGCCCTTGAGTTACATGTCAATCCCTTTCAAGTGCCCTCCCTGGGATTGCTAGAGGATGGGTTTGAAAACAGTTCCTGTTGAATTCTAAAACCCAGCGAAACAGAATAATTCATAATGATATATTGAAAAATAACTCTATAACCAAAGTGACAAATCGAAAACAATCAAAAACTTCTAGAAACAAATAATATACTTGGGCGTGAGATGTAATGATAATTTAACTAATTTCTCCCTTAATGTTTGGATACTTTGATGAACTACCGCTGTTTATAAGTTTGTCAAAATTACTTTTAAGGAAATTGCTGAAAGTCAAAAGAAAATCATTAATAATAATAAATTGTAAAACATGAGGCTTTTTTTTATAAAAAAAAATCGTTGGAAATTTGTTCGTTTGCTTTTGGATTATAAAGCTGCACGTAGTTCCAGGAATATTCTCAGAAGTACAAGATTCCTCAACTTGCAAAAACACGTAAAAAGAAAAAAAATCAATAGAATTGCTATTAAAACCACGTGATCACAATAATGCACAGGAAACTCGTACCCAACAATCATGGCCGGGAATAGAAATCAATTTTAATTCGTTTGATTTTTATTAAAATAAATAATTAAACTAAATTTTTTTGTTTGGTTTTTTAGAAAAAAAATCAGTTTAATCCAGTTTGATTCGGTTTTTTGGTTTGGCTCAATTTTTCTAGTTTTAGCTTAGTTTTTTTGGTTTGACTCGGTTTTTTTCGATTTGGTTTTAGGCTTATAAAACCGATACCAAATTGGTCGGTTTTATTAAAATTTTAATTGGTTTTTTTCACGATTTGGTTTTTTTGATTATTTTTTCTCGGTTTTTTTTCTCGCTCCTAGCCAGGAATTTGACCCCGCCAAAGAATTATACTAAAAATAATTAAAATTTTAATACTCTATTTATAATAGATAAAAAAACAATCAATTTGGATTTATACTGTGTATAATCAAGTTAAAAATATAAAAAATAATTTATATGAATATAAATTATATAAAAAAATATGTGAGATTAAGAATCTATAAATTAATTATATATTTTTTGGGTTTATAAAAAAATACGAAGAAAAGGTAGGGTTTTGCTGGAGTTGTGTCAAATTATCTGGGTTTAATTGGCCAATTACAAGCTTTAATTTTATCTAAGTAAAACCTAATCAAAACCTCCAATTAACTTGTTAGGCGGAGTGGTTTTCATAACCATGCTTGCAATATTTTCCCCCAGGAACAACTCATAAGTGCATCAAAATGACATGCATTCACATTTCTAATTTATTTGAATAAAAGATCACTGACAATAATGCTCGCAGTTCCATTTCTATCCATAGAAGATTAATGCTATCTTTATTTGATTATTTTCTTAGTTCAACCCCTGAAATTTTTTTGAAAAAAGAGAGAATAAACTCCTATAAATTCAAATTATTTATTTTTACATTCTTTGAAAGGAGAATTGAAAAATAATATTAGAGAAAGGATAATCTTAATTAAAAGTTTAAGGTGTCAAATCTATTCTCATACTATTTTAAAATAATTTTATTAATTAATTAATACATGCTGCATTAAAAAAATCATTTTAATTAAAAAATTTAAATTGTAGAGTTAGTGTCTAATCTATAACATCAATATCACTCTATATATAGAATCTCTAGCATCTTGATTGGCCTCCGCGATCTTGATATTGACCCTCTATTTCCCATTCAAGAAAATCTTATTTCAAAATCAAGGAGCGCGGCAAGATACGATCATGTTTTCTCCGGGAGGCACAACTACTTGAATGTCTAACGTATGAAGCAATTTCCTGCTGTTAGCACATTTAAGTCAACACGTGTTTCTCGGGTACAATCAAAGCAATTTTCTAATTAGCATCTGCCATTTTGACCCGTAGCCTGTATATTTTAAGAAGGGATTCGCAATTTTTAACTTGTTATGCAAATACCCTTTTTGCAGAACTTTCAATAACTAAATTGATAAAATAATATTTTGAATAATATATTTTAATTTTATTATATATATTTTAATGAAAAAATTTATTTGAAAAGTCAATATATTATATTAAAGTAGAAGAAATAAGTACTTTATTTTTTATTTTATTTTTCAATGAGTTTAATGTTTTTTTTATATAGTCGTGTTTAATTGATTTATTTTTTTGTTGGTCTAGTTTATTGATTTTGATTTTTTTAAAAGATATATAAAAATATTATTTTTTAAAGAGAATACATTTTGATATTTTATTTAGGACTTTCTTTGAAGCATGTAAAACAAGCATGAAAAAACAAAATAATATATATATATATATATATATATATATATGTATGTATGTATGTATGTATTATTTTTGAGTTTTTATTTAGCACACCCACTTCAAATTGCATACTTGTTTCAAATTGCATAAAACAAGTATGGAAAGGCTAGAAAAGCATAAAAGTTTGAAACAGATATTACAAGTACATGCAAGTGCGGTGCCATGTTGAAGGCTTTGGTGTGTTATAACCCATGTCAAGATTTTAATCATCAATATATTAAAAATATTGATTAAGGCTTAGGTGCAATAAATTTACTCTTGAAGGTTTAGGCTTAATAAATAATCATGCTATATATTGATGGATTAAAATGAAAGAAGAGCTTCCAGTACATTTTACGATAATTTACATTGAACAAGAGCTTGCTGAAAATATCTGCAAATCCTCTGGGTGAAAAATTATAAATTAACTAGTTTCATGTGGAAAAAAATTTGTAATTCTTGATTAGGTTATTTTAAAATTCTAAAAATTTATGTGTAGCCTTCTGATATGATGCTTTAACTTGTGTTAAAATTTTAGAATTTTTAGAGAAATTCAGAAATTTGATGAAAAATCATAATTTATCAAGTTTTACGTTAGTGAATGTAATTTTCAGTATAACCATCAGATTAAGCTGAAATTTTACGAGGAATCTTAAAATATATTAAATAAAATCTGGTTAAGAGTTTAGGATGAACGAAGTCTGACAGTGCTAATAAAAAAAAAGACAATCAAATAGAAGCAAAAAGAATCATTAAGGGTAAAATGGTTATTTGCCATTAAAAAACAAAACAAATAAGCTCTTTCTTCATTTTATATGCTGTTGACTGGGCAGAAGAAGAATAAGAAGAAAAAAAAAAGCAAGGGGAAACATAAAAAAAATAATGGATTTTTTTTTAGAAAAGTGAGAAAATAACACTGTAAAATTACAAAGTCAAACCTATAAAATACTAATCTAAGAAATAATCAAGTGAAGGAATGATGAATTGAGAGAGGGGAAAAATTAATTTAATTATTTAGTTTTTCAGTTGATATGAGATTGTTATTTTATCCCGATTGAGAAATTGTTACAATATCGATTTATATTTGATTATAGATAAATTATATTTTACAAAACATCAAAGAATGCAATTTTAAATATGGATTTATTTTTATTTTTACTTTAATTTTATGTACTTTTAAATTTATTTTTTAATATTTTAGATAATATATTTGAATTAAGACTTTATTATTAACTTCACAAATTCATATATATAAATTAATATTCAATATTAAAAAAATAATTTATATATTTGTTTAGTAGCCAGAAAAAATTTCCGGACCCACTCTTGGGTACACAGAATACTAGAATTCTGGTAATTCTAATCACGACAACAGCTTGTATATCACAGATACGAGGATGTTCAGGAAGCCACGAGAATAAATATGCAAGTAGAGATCCAGTCAGACAAGCCATTACGGGTTCGACCCTTCCTCTCCCAGCAGTGAAGAAATGACCGGAACATTTTTTAATCAGAAATTAAGGAGAGAGATTCAAGCTCTAAGAAGATGATAAATATTAATATCAATCGATTTTTTTTTTTTTTTTTTGTAACCGTTCATGTTTATCCCTGGAGTTCTTGTGGTGGATTCAGTAATTTTTTCGTGTTAAAAACTGTTGTTTAGAGAGCTAAATACGGAATGTAGCTAGCGCAATGATCCAAATACGACTGCTTAATTATTCACGAGAAATCCCAATAAGCGATGCCAAGCCAGCATCATTAATCTCACGTTGCTAACTCTAACTTTTCAGGAGATTATTTAGAGGGGGTTTGGTGTTTTAATTTAATTTTTATGTTTTTAGATTGTTTTGATATATTAATCTTAAAAATAAATTTTTAAAAATTAAAAAATATTATTTTAAAATATTTTTAAATAAAAAACCATTTAAATCAGTTACCACAATTTTAAGCAGGTGAAGAATTTAGAATTACGGCACACACACAATGAAAACTGAGCTGTTCATGGGATGGGATAGGAGCAAATAGTGTTATCTATTATTTACATCCCAACAATCACATTAAAAAACAAAGATAAACATGGGAGAATAAGAATAAAATATATAAAAAATTAATAAGAATATTTTTTTCATACTTGTATTTATCTTTCTTTTTTTCTCAAAGTAAATTAAAAAAATAACTAATAGAACCATACTAATTACCCCTTAATCATTATAAAATTTTTCAAGTTTTTTTTTTTTCCAAAACGACACCAAAAACCAACAATTAAAGCCCACCTAATGTGCTTTCATAATTTAAATCATGGGTAGCAATTCTAACTTAAAAAAATATATGATTTCTCGGATTAATTTAAATTGATTATTTTTATTTAAATAATATTTTTTTATATTTTTTTCTATCCAGATTTAAATCAAATTTAATAATAAATTAAATTATTACAGCTTAAGCAGTCAGTAAAGCCAATGACATATCCTATCCAATTTAAAACCAAATTCATATCATATACTTTAATTCTCAAATTTACAGGGAAGGCTCTCTACCGGTCTTCAAAAGTATTTAAAGCTAGAAATTTTGGAGGATATAGCTCAATTGATCAGGTTTTAGATTTGTTTTTTAAAAATTATCAATTCAAATCCCATAAATTTTAAAATCATTAAAGATTTATATGATCATTAACTTCATAATTCATCAAATTAATTAAACTAAATATTTATATTAATAAAAAAAAATATTTAAAGCTGGATACAAATAAATATTCTTGTCATGTACCTCAAACTTAATTTGACAGTCTTATTTATTTATTTCGCATGTACGAAATTAAAATTGTGAAGAAGTGATTTATGATTATTTAAAAATATAATAATAATTATTTTTTAAAATATTTTATATTTTAAAATATATTAAAATAATATATATATTTTATTTTTTAAAAATTATTTTTCACATTACGCATTAACTAAAATAACTTAAAAAATAAAAAAAAAATATTCTTTTAAATCATGAAAAAATAAATAAATAAGCGGGCTGTTAGAAGCTAAACCCAAAATCCTGAGGTTAGAAAATGGGGAAAACAGTTCCACATAAACGTGGCTTTCATTCATTTGTTAATAGCATCACTTCTAACAGACTCCACATCACTCACTTCCATGAGATTTAATCCGCTCCTCTTCAAAACACAATACACACAGGACACAGAGAAAACAATACACAGGGAGAGCTCTTCTTCAAAAACTTTCACTTTTGCCTTCACAGTAAGAAGAGAATCAAGCAATAAACCACATATCCTGCACTTTAATAACGTAATTGGCGATGGCACAACCTCTCGTGAAAAAAGACGATGATCACGACGACGAAGGTAATTCCGCTTGTCTTGATTCTCGATAATTTGTTACATTTTTGCACGAACTGACACCGTTTCTTTTACCGTTTTCTTTGTTCGATTTAGGCTTTCTTGATTCAATTTAGGGATTCATTTCCAAATATTTGGTGATAGAATCAGATCAATAACTAGGTTCTGGATCTGCTCCATTTTGGATAATTTTAATGCGTTTGTTAAGTATTGTTTGATTAAGAATCGGATCCGAGATTGTGAGATTTGATTTTATTGATCTGATCTGTGTTTTATCTAGGGTGTTTTCGAGCCATAAATTACAATGTAGATTGTTGATTCGATTTAAATCCGATTAAATTCACCTGCTCTAATGTGATATAGTGTGACTTTTTGTATTATTGATCCAATTCGTGTAATTCCTTGTTAATTAGTCCCTGTCCTTCAGAATCGTAGATTCTTTGAGGATTATTTTTTAATTGAGTGTAATTTTGGCTGGCCTTTAATATTTAAACCATGTAATGTTTACTTTTACAGCAGAGTACTCTCCGTTTTTGGGGATTGAGAAGGGCGCTGTTCTTCAGGAAGCTAGGGTTTTTAATGATCCTCAACTTGATCCGAGAAGATGCTCTCAGGTTTTTGTTTTCTGTTGCCTTAATCTTTTTCTGTAGCTTGTATTTTTTGGTGATAACCAGAGTTAGTTTGTTTCCGGGGTTTGGTGTGTTTGTTTAATTGCAGGTTATCACAAAGCTTCTTTATCTACTGAACCAAGGAGATTCCTTCACCAAGGTATAGTGTTTCTGCTAGAGAGCTTAAATCTTAATTATTTTAGGAATTGTAAAATCCTTTTGTTTTCTCAAAGAGTTGTTGTTGTTGTGTAATTGACCCTGTTTGGATGAATTTGCTTTTGTAATTCCTATATCAAAGTTTCATACATGGAAAAATGTCTTAATTTTTCTTTCAATATCTTTGTAGACTGAAGCCACAGAAGTTTTCTTTTCCGTGACAAAGCTTTTCCAGTCAAAAGATTTTGGTTTGAGGAGAATGGTTTATTTGATTATAAAGGAATTATCGCCATCAGCAGATGAGGTTGTATGCTATCCTTTAACTTTGTTTTCAAGTCTAATCTTTTTTTGCAGATGTACAAAGTATTGATTACTGACCAATTATGTTCCTTATCAACAGGTTATTATTGTCACAAGCTCCCTAATGAAGGACATGAATAGCAAGACTGATATGTACCGAGCAAATGCCATTCGTGTGCTTTGTCGGATAACAGATGGAACCCTTCTTACCCAGATCGAACGATATCTGAAACAAGCAATAGTTGACAAGAATCCAGTGGTTGCTAGTGCAGCCTTGGTCAGTGGGATTCATTTACTCCAGGTACTGGGTAATTGCCCTTGTAGCAAATTGTTTTCTTTTCCAATTCCCTCTCCAAAATTTCTAATATATTTGTTAATGTTTTTCAGACGAACCCAGTGATTGTCAAAAGGTGGAGTAATGAGGTTCAAGAAGCTGTACAGTCAAGGGCTGCCCTTGTACAATTCCATGCACTGGCTTTGCTCCAGCAGGTAAGTATATTTTCCAGTTTGATCAACATTAATGGATTTTTCTTCTTCTTAATTTGGAACCTCCTATGAGATTTAAATCAAATAACAGCCTATGGTTTTGTTGGTAGAAGAAGTTTAAGTGAAGATATAATGACGTGGCATTGAGAGTTTCTTTGTAAATTTTATATATAAAAGAATTGAAGTGCTGCTCTTCATAAGGTCATTGCATAACAGCCTTGATGTTACTAGCATCTGAGTTTGTATTTCACATAACAGTTGAGACCCAGGAAATAAATTTAATGGTTGATTTTAAACTTGTTTAATTTGCCTTGCCCCATTGCTTTCTTGGAAAAATAACTTTTATAGAGGTCCTATGTAGAATTAAATATATCAATGACATAAAGAATCCTTGTGCTTTCCAAACTTGCAGATACGACAGAACGATCGACTTGCTGTTAGTAAGTTAGTTACTAGTTTGACTAGGGGAACTGTTCGCTCACCACTGGCTCAATGCCTCTTAATACGTTATGCTACTCAGGTTAGTCTATTCTAGTCATACATATATTTTGATACTTGTCACTCATTTAATGTGAGCTACGATGATGGCTTTATTACTCTTTGCAGGTTATTCGTGAGTCAGCTAACACACAAACAGGGGACCGTCCTTTCTATGATTTTCTGGAGAGTTGTCTGCGCCATAAGGCTGAAATGGTGATATTTGAGGCTGCCAGAGCAATTACAGAGCTCAGTGGCGTGACAAACCGAGAATTGACTCCAGCGATCACTGTTCTCCAGCTCTTCTTGAGTTCTTCCAAGCCTGTGCTGAGATTTGCAGCTGTCCGCACTTTGAACAAGGTTATGATTTTACTTTAAGCTATGACTGGCTGTTTTTATGGTCAAATGTTCTGATGCTAGTAGTGTAGATTGTAGGGTTATTGCTCGTGCAAGGGAGTGTGTTGTATTGCTCTGGTAGTTTTCCAGAATGCCGGGGAATCAGATTTTGGTGATGGGGTTGTTGGAACTTTTGTGCTTTGTCCCAGTGAAAGTGCCCGTGTTTTGTTCACAAGAGGAGTGTGCGAAATATTAAACTGCTCAATTTTCATTGATGTTGATTACCTGAAAAGATTTATAATCATCTTGTTTGGAAATTTTCACATCATATATGCTGACCATGACTTGAATATTTTGCAGGTGGCCATGACTCATCCCATGGCTGTCACAAACTGCAATATTGATATGGAGAGCTTAATTTCTGACCAGAACAGAAGCATTGCCACTCTTGCAATCACCACTTTACTTAAGACAGGAAATGAATCAAGTGTGGATCGCTTGATGAAGCAGATAACAAATTTCATGTCAGATATAGCTGATGAGTTCAAAATTGTTGTTGTGGAAGCCATAAGGTCACTGTGTTTGAAGTTTCCCTTGAAGTATAGATCATTGTAAGCAATATTTCCGAGAATTTATTATTTGAAATTATATGTTTTCATGGACATTTCACTCTATATATAGAATCCCTTGTTACATAGTCCATGCTAATGTCTTAGCTGTTACTTTCAGGATGAACTTTTTAAGCAACATTCTCAGGGAGGAAGGAGGATTTGAATACAAAAAGGCTATTGTAGATTCAATTGTGATCCTTATCAGAGATATCCCTGAAGCAAAGGAAAGTGGTTTACTTCATTTGTGTGAATTTATTGAAGATTGTGAATTTACCTATCTATCCACACAGGTAGCATTTCTTATCATTCATAAGATCGCTGCGTTTATTGATGTTGTTATGCTTTTTTCCCCATCTAACTATGTTAGTTGCTATTTCATTCGCCTTATTAGATACTCCACTTTCTGGGGATTGAAGGCCCAAAGACCACAGATCCCAGCAAATATATACGCTATATCTACAATCGTGTGCATCTTGAGAATGCTACTGTCCGGGCTGCTGCTGTGAGCACTCTGGCAAAATTTGGTGCTATGGTTGACGCACTGAAGGTACTGTGGGCATGATCTTTGCATACTTGTGTCCTGTGGTATCTGGTATGACTACTTTCATTAAAGACAGACTGCTTTCTTACATGAGCTGGAAAATTTATTGTTGCTTTGTGTTGCAGCCACGAATTTTTGTCCTGTTGAGGCGCTGTATCTTTGACAGTGATGATGAGGTGAGCTTCTTTAGAATAGTGCACTTTGCAAAGTTTATATAAATTGACACATTACTCTTTTTAGCATCATACACATCTCATGGAGTCTAAGTCCATGATTATGTTTGTGTGCACATGCATGAGCCTCCTATTGAAAGAACACTTTTTGTTAAACATGTTCAATCCTACCTATTCAAAAACTTGTGTTGTTTTTTCGCATGTTATTTTTTTGAAGTATCTCCTCTTCCTTGTCTGCAGGTTCGTGATAGAACAACACTTTATCTCAGCACACTTGGGGGTGATGGTGAAGTGGTTGAAACTGATAGAGACACAAAGACTTTTCTCTTTGGAGACCTGGATATCCCTCTTGTGAATCTCGAGACAAGTTTGACAAATTATGTGAGTTTTCTGTTCTATCTTGCCCATTTTGCACTACTATTGTATTCATCTCATGTGTTTTCTGTTGATGCAGGAGCCTTCTGAAGAGCCTTTTGATATTGATTCTGTTCCAAAAGAAGTCAAGTCCCAGCCGCTTGCTGAGAAGAAAGCCCCAGGCAAAAAGCCAACTGGTCTTGGTGCTCCTCCGGCTGGTCCTCCATCTACCGCTGATGCTTACGAAAGGCTTCTTTCCTCTATTCCAGAGTTTTCGGACTTTGGGAAGCTTTTCAAGGTTCTATATCCAAATTATTTCTTGCCACATGGCACACCATGTTTTTGAATTGCTGAGTTAGGAATGATTAAATGTGAGCTTTCTTTATTTCTCCTCTTTCTTTCTACAGTCCTCGGCACCTGTGGAGCTTACAGAAGCAGAAACAGAATATGCAGTTAATGTTGTTAAGCACATATTTGATAGGCATGTTGTGTTCCAGTACAACTGCACCAACACGATTCCTGAGCAATTATTGGAAAATGTAATGACATGTTTGGAGAGCTGTATTTACCTTTCTGTCTACTGGGTTCTATCTTATCAAATTGTTCTGATGACTTCAGGTCTCTGTTATTGTGGATTCGTCAGAAGCGGATAACTTTGCAGAAGTAGCATCCAAGCCTTTACGATCTCTTCCTTATGATACACCTGGACAAAACTTTGTGGCATTTGAGAAGCCTGAGGGAATCACTGCTGTAGGAAAGTTTTCAAACACATTGAGGTTCATTGTTAAAGAGGTACATTTTCCTGCGTTATTCTTGACGATGCATGCATTTGCTTTTTCTAAGTTATTGTGCATGAAACTTTTTTGGAATTTAACTTGGTTAATTTGCTATTTTGATGTATTAAACTGGTTTGAATTGTTTGCTCTCACAGAAAACGAAGTAATTTCATTTAGATAGTTGGTTTAGTTTATTCAAGAGAAATGAAAATGTTTGTTGGAATATTTTTCTGTTCACAACCACTATATAGTTCTTGGTATAATTTTTTGACTCTTTTGTATTGGGTGTTTTCTATTAGGTTGATCCAACTACTGGTGAGGCAGAGGACGATGGCGTTGAAGATGAATACCAACTGGAGGACCTTGAGGTTGTTGCAGCAGATTACATGATGAAGGTCGGAGTCTCCAATTTCAGGAATGCTTGGGAAAGCATGGGAGATGATTTTGAGCATGTGGATGAATATGGCCTTGGCCCAAGGGAGAACTTGGCTGAAGCCGTTATCGCTGTCATCAACCTTCTTGGCATGCAGCCTTGTGAGGTTAGTTTATCATTAATGTGATTACACAATGAAGTTAATGACTGAAAATTTGACTATCTATAATAAGAATGGACCAGAACCACTTGATTTCTTAGGTTGAATTAAGAAATCAGGCCATAGCTGGAGAGCTGAAAGTTACTTTCTATTGGAATGTGAATGCTGGTATTCTGATATCGTTCCATAAATTTATTGTATTCTTGAAAATCGCTGATCATCTTTCTGAAGTCAATCACAGTGAATGCTGGTATTCTGATATCATTTCATAAATATGCAAGATGAAGACTATGCTGTTATTCCTTGATGATAAGAGTTGCAATATTTGAGCTGCATAGGACCGCATTAACTGCATAATGCTAATGAGACCTTCAATTTGAACTATTTTTATCATTTAGTGGTCCTTTTTGGTTTTTTCAAGTATGATATCATTATTTGATATTTGAGGTCTTGTTGGAAATACGTCCCTACAATCTCTGTTAGCTGATGTTCTTATATATTGTCTTGTCTTCTGTGGTGTTCAGGGAACAGAGGTTGTTGCAACCAATTCAAGGTCACACACGTGTCTACTATCTGGTGTTTTCCTAGGCAACGTGAGGGTGCTTGTGCGGTTGCAGTTTGGAATTCATGGTTCTAGGGATGTTGCAATGAAACTGGCTGTTAGATCTGAGGATGAAGCCGTCAGGGATACCATTCACGAGATTGTATCAAGCGGCTGAGTTGTCAGTCTAGTGCTTGTTCCTCTTTCTACTTCGGCTATTTGTTTTTTTTCCGCGGATGAGGCCAGGGGCAGATTGCTGTAATCAATTAAAACCTGCTATACAAAGAGTTGCAAGTCATGGAAGGGAAGTTAGGCTTGCAGGGAGACTGTATTTGCACTTAACCTGAGCCGACCTTTTCCCTCTTCTTTCTAGGCTAGCAATGTCACTCTTGTATGATGGAAATCAGGTCCGATAGAAAGATTTTTCTTTCTTTTATTTTCCCTCCCGGAAAATTCCAATGTGGCATTTCAGTATATAGCGTTCCATTAAAGTATCAATTAACTTTTGTCCGTGATATGGGACATTAATTTTTGGGGCACGTATGTTGTCATCACAGTATTATGGATTTGCAATAATTAATGATTGTATTAGCATTGCAAAAAAAACTTTTGTGCTGCTTTCATTACTCTTGTTTTTGCCATGTCATTTTAATAATGGTCGCTGGGCTGTAAAATTCTGTTCTCCAGTCGATGAAGGGGTAAGCCTTCAATTCCGTCTCGTATTTATCTCGATACACTTGAGGAAATCATGGCAAGAAGTTTTAGGTATCTCACAATTTCCGCTTCAGTTGTGATTGTTCAAACGAGTCCGAACGTAAAAACAACAAAAAATGGTGATAAAATTGAAGAAATCAGGAGGGGGGGGGGGGGTGACTCGCTATTGAAAGCCGAATCATCTGGAGACGTGATGAACAACCAAACTTAACTTGATAGAAAAATACTAGATTGATGACAAATAAGAAAATTGAAGGATGAAATTAAAAAAAATATTAATTTTATAAATAATTTAAAATAAAATAAATAATTATAAAAAAATAAGAATTAAATTTGAAAAACAAAACAAATTAAAGAGGTTTTATACAAAATTAGAGGGTCAAACATGAAAATCGAGAAGAGAGAAAAAAAGAGAAGAAAAAAACAAACTAGTGATTTGTTGACCACTTATGCCGCCTAGAAATGGAGGTGTTGTCAAGAAGATTCTAACATTGCCCCAAAAACTATAATTTGTTCACCAAAAAACTTCTCACATGCCACCCGAATGGAAAGGGAATGCCCCGACCAATTTTTTTTATAAATAATATGTTATATTTATTAAATATCTAATTTCCGCTCTACCATTTTGATTATAACAAAAAAACTAGGATAAAATTAAAAAAAATAAATTTCACAAAAGAATCTAAAAAAAAGCAATTAAAATAATGAAAATAAAATTTTAAAAAATAAAATAAGTGGACAATCTTTATTTTTTTGATTGAATGATGAAATTGATAAAAATATTAATTTTACAAAATGACCTAGAATAAAAATTTAGCAATAAAAAAAATAATAATAAAATTTAAAATAATAATAAAATGAGAGGATAATTCAGGAGTCTTGATAGGGTATCATGAAATCTAATAAAAGAAGAGAAAAAAGAGAGAAGCAAGGAAAAAAATTTCATCGATGACATATCATCATGATCAACTCTAATTATACTACATCTATAGTCATTTATAGCTAAGTTTGGTCACCGAAAGAGGTCACATGAACCATTAAAGCACTTCGACCTCCCTCCCTTTCTATTATGTAAATTGTACGTGACAATTAAAATAACCAAGTTTGTTAACTATAATCCTTCATATTTGTTTTGAGCATCATATTTGATTTTTAAAGCCTTAATTGTTCTAAATCACCATATTCTAAATATATTTTAAAAAACCGAGCATCAGACTTTTTTCGTGATACTAAGAGACTCCTATATCTAGGTAACTAAAAAAAAATTATGTCAATTAAAAAAAATACCACCCTAAAAGGATCAAATTAAAAAATAAACAACCACCGGAAAAAAAATAAAAATATTTGATTGGGTAATGCAACTCTAGCCCTAAAGACATAAAATTAAAGGGTTCAATATTTGTCAAAGTCTCAAATTCGATCCATGCAGTTTTAATTATTATGAACTATAAAAATTAAATTTATTTTATAAAACTATACAATTGAGTAACAAAATATTTTCTCAAATTTCCAATTTGTAGGTAGACAAAACAACTTACAAAGCTCAAACCCACATAATCAGAGATAAATAAATAAATAAAATTGAACGTCCAAAATGTAACACACGGAAGGATCCAAAAGTGGGGCTATAGTAACTTTGAGGCTCAGTTTTTGTTTTTGTAATTGTGGTGTAATTATTCTAAACATTTATTTCGAACATTTTGTTTGGATGGAATGGTGTTGGTAAATGATTTAAAAATATGAAATAAAGTGAATGTGCAAATCTGTAAATGGAAATGTTAATAAATGAAAAAATAAGTTGCAAAATGTGAGGTGCTGATATAATAATTTTCTCTTAGTAACATTTGGATTATTTTGGCCCATTTATATTACATTTTGACGTCCTGTATCAAAAGATTAGTTATTATTTTTTCAATTGCAAATCTAAAGCGCCAGCAGAAACGAAATGGCATCGACAAAATAGAATTTGATAGGAAAGCAAGAGACGTCGCCTCCCCCTCTCTCAAGCAAGAGCATTGTGGATGATGGAACGTCAGCCAGGACCCTTGCTGCGTGAGCCAAGTTGTCTTGTCAACCTAGAGAACTGGCAAGCAACTTCAAGGATAGGAGAAACAACCAAAGGCAGGAGAGAGTAACAAGACTCATCGGCTGCCAGGTCACAACTGATTCTCAGGTAAAACGGAAGTTGTTATATGTGTGTGTCCGCCACGTTGTATCCGTATGGTGCGTATAACACCTTCAACAGGCACATAGTTAGTTTAAGTGGCAAGCTTTCTGTCCGAGAGTCATCAACTACTTCATTACCTCTGAATAACAAAACCAAACTGCCACTAAAATTAGGCTCTGCTTTTTGTACCAAAATATAGACAAATGAAGGGAAATCCCCTCCTTTCTAGGAGGTGATTTTGTGTACCACAGTACACCGTTTTCCCCTTCTTCCTTGAAACTGCTAGCCACGCAACCACACCTTTCCGTGTTGAGAGTTCTCCTACCCTTCTTCCACAGGTATTCTAACCCTCTCCTTTTCCATTCTTGCAAAGAGCTAATTAATCAAATGCAAGCAAATCCATTAGGTACATATTGATAGTTTGTGAATAATGATCATCGCATGTTAATTACCTGCACATTCTTGATCTTTCATGCATTGTTAATCTTGATATACAGGGCATGCTATGCGTATGGATTACTTTTCTTCTAAGTTTGCAATTGATGTTTCTATCTTTCTAAGTGTTAGATTTTGTTCTTCAGAAAGAATTTTCATTTTCTTAATGCCTTTTTCAGAGATTATCAGGGCTATATAATCATTTAGAGGAGGGTGGGGTTTGTCCGTGAAGCTTCGACGATACTATCATTTGAAATTGAACTCCAACTATGTCTTCCCCCGCTCCTGAAGAATCTCCGGTTTCTCCACCACCACCATTGGAGTCATCGCCGCCTCCAGCAGCGTCCCAGCCTCCATCCCCACGCCCACCCCGAGAAGAGGTCTCTCCACCACCACCAACAGCACCACCACCACCTTCTGAAGAAATCTCACCCCCACCCCCAGCAGAGGTCTCTCCACCACCAACAACAACACCGCCACCACCTTCTGATGAAATCTCACCCCCACCGCCACCATCTGAAGACTCAGGTTCTTCACCACAACCGCCTTCCTCTTCTGGTGGAAATAAGTCACCACCCCCCCCTCCCCAAAAAAATGATAATGGTGGTTCTCGGTCGCCTCCACCACCTTCATCATCATCCAAGTTTCACAATTCGCCGCCTCCACCACGACCACTAGGGCCATCAAGGGATTCATCATCAAACAATAGCCCTAAATCATCTTCAGGCAATGGAGATGGAACTAACCTTGTACCTACTATAGCAGGAGTCGTAGTTGGAGTAGGGGTTTTATTGCTGCTTGCCATGCTTGTATTTCTCTGTGCATGCAGAAAGAAAAAGAAGAGACATTATGATTACTACAACGATCACTCCCTTGCACACAAAGGTATATATCACACTCTCTACCCACCATTTCTGATTTGAGATTTTATTTTTTCTTTTCATTTAGCCCCTCGAGCCTGACTTTTTCCATGCACATCCACATAACAAGTGATCTAATTCCAATTGGATTTAAACTTGGAATTATCCATTAATCAGTAGGGTTACATGAAAAATTCTAACAGGTATTCATGTGTATTTACTATTAAGTATGCGTGGTACCTATGGAGGAGATTCTAAACATTCATGTTATATTCAATCTCTAAAATCATTTATGTAACATTTTGAATTTCTAATAAAGCGAGGTCTAGAATTAATTGAATATGCAAGAAAATTCAAAGCCATACACTCACACACACACACATACCTGTTCGGCTTGCGCACATTATGGAATACTGACCAGATTGAATTGTGAGTGCTTCTTATTGAATATTAATGTAAATGTGCAGCCACAGGTGGCCCTTATTTCAACGCAGCTCCTCCTCAACATCATGCTAGTAATTGGCACAATGAAAGCAAACTCGGACAGCAAGTTGTAAATCTTCCTCCACCTCCCGGCGGAGGACATGGAACTTGGTCAACACCACCATCTCAGGGTGCAATTATGTCTAGTGAAATGAGTTCCAGTTACTCTGGCCCACACGGTCCGGTATTGCCTCCCCCACGCCCATCACCATCATTGGCTCTTGGGTTCACCAAGAACAGCTTCAGCTATGAAGAATTAGCAGCAGCAACTGAGGGATTTTCTCAAGCTAATCTACTAGGCCAGGGAGGTTTTGGCTATGTCCATAAAGGGGTGTTGCCTAATGGAAAGGAAATTGCAGTTAAGAGTCTCAAAGCTGGTAGTGGACAAGGGGATCGTGAATTTCAGGCTGAGGTTGAAATTATTAGCCGTGTCCATCATCGCCACCTTGTGTCCCTTGTTGGTTATTGCATTGCAGGAGATAAAAGGTTGTTGGTTTATGAGTTCGTCCCCAATTCCACCCTTGAATTTCACCTTCATGGTATGCTCCCAGAATTCTCCATTTTCCTTGATAAATTCCCCTCATTCCTGCCATTATTTAATTAGTCCTGATAATTTGATATCGTTGTCAAATTTGTAGGTAAGGGTCGTCCGACCATGGACTGGCCTACTAGGCTCAAAATTGCCCTGGGATCTGCCAAAGGACTTGCATATTTGCATGAAGACTGTAAGTCAATAACAATTTCTCGATCAGCCTCTCTCTCTATCTTTCTGTCTCTTGGGGTAATCTCTGTTCGATACATGCAGGCCACCCACGAATTATCCACAGAGATATTAAAGCGGCAAATATTCTGCTTGACTACAGTTTCGAAGCTTTGGTATTCAGGCAACATTGCATTTATCTTTTAGGTATAATTGTTTCAGCTGATGAATTATGTTTAATAACCATTATACATACCTGCAGGTGGCAGATTTTGGATTGGCCAAGTTATCTTCAGACAACTATACTCATGTATCGACTCGTGTCATGGGAACATTTGGGTAAGATATTTGAGCTCCGTTTCAGTGTATATGATCTGCCGTATCACCAAATTAGAACAAAGTTTGACAGGCACAAGTTGACCTGTGTTTACCATTGATGCATACTTGTAGGTACCTGTCTCCAGAATATGCTTCTAGCGGCAAGCTTACCGAGAAATCTGATGTATTCTCCTTCGGTGTCATGCTACTGGAACTAATAACTGGACGTCTACCTGTGGACATCTCTGGGGACATGGATGACAGCTTGGTAGAATGGGTGCGGATCCTCTATTTTGCACCCTCTTAACCTCCTTTAACCGAACTTCTGAAACACAAGTAAATGCTTATATTGAGATTTTGGTTCATGCAATTACCAGGCTACACCTTTATGTGCAAAAGCGCTAGAAGACGGAAACTACGATGAGTTGATTGATCCAGCTTTGAAGGGCAATTACAATCCCCATGAGGTGGCTTGCATGATAGCATGTGCTGGTGCATCAGTTAGTTATTCAGCAAAGAGGCGGCCGAAAATGAGCCAGGTATGATACTTCAATTATCATGGTGATCTATATTTTTGTGTGAGAAAAAATTCGAAGCTTTGATTAAGCAACCGCTAGGAAGTTTCAAGAAATTTTAGTCCAAAATCTTGCCATCGATGTAATGTCTTCAAAGAAACAGAAATTGCACGGTTTGTTTAGCCAGCCTTTCCTGCAATCCACTCAAGACCACCCTAAGCAATTTTACTAACTTCTGGTAGATTAGTTTTCCTCGTGGATCTCCAGACCTTCTAACAAACAGCAAGGAACGAGGAGAAAAAAAAAAGATCTAACATCTTGAATAAACTAATCACATATAATACATCATCACTTTACTTAAATGGGAATTGTAAAATATCTTAGGAGATGCTTTAACAAGTATACATGAAACAGATTGTACGAGCACTTGAAGGTGAAGTCTCCTTGGACGAAGGGATAAAACCTGGCCGAGGTTTTATCTTCAGCTCCGCTTCCAGTTCTGATTTTGAACAAAGCTCGTATGGTACAGATATACGGAAGTTCGGGAGGACGGCATTAGACGGCATCGATTATGCAAGCAGTGAATTTGGTCACACGAGTGAGTACGGGCTGAATCCTTCCTCTTCGAGCAGTGATGAAATGACGAAGAGTCAGAGACGTGGTCCTTGAGCATTTTCAAACTTTCAAGACCATCGGAACTAATTTCTATTTGAGTTTATACATTATGAAGAGCAGGATTATCTAGAACAGTCTATAACATGTTTCAAGCCATTTTAAGGGTGAGACATTTATCCAGGTGTGGCTGACTTTTTATCATGAATAACTGCAATTGTTTTGGTGTGGCCGGCGCCAACACTGTATTAATATCTTAAAAAAAAAAAAATTTGGTGATGACGGTAAAATTTGAACCATTACATTTTTGCTTGTATTTTCTATCATAGAACTTTATTCGAAAAAATATAGTTACGAAGCAACATCTACCAGTTAGCCCCGTATAGGAAACTTCCTTGGCAAAAATTCTTCCAAGTCCATACTCCAGAGGCTAGCAATGGCAATCCAGGCATGCAGGAATGGTCCTCGACCCTCAGGCTTCGAGGTTATGTAGGCAAATTAACACTAGCAAGGGGCACAAGATTATGAAAAAGATTCCATGGATTAAACTAGGCAAAAAATAAAAAGTATGCAACCACATCCTTGCGTGATACAGGAAATGGGAGACGTCGGGCATTAGTTTTGAGGTATGATACAGGAATCTAGGGTGGGGAGGATGCTTGAAGAAAACAAAGATTTTTCATTAAATAAAGGTACAGGATACAACAATTGGTAAGCACAAATTAAATAGGTAACTTCGATACCGTAGCCAGATATAACATGAACCGCCACTTTCACCAATAAGATCAAACCTCGTGCAATTTTTCCATTTCCTCATCAATTTTCACATGGGAATTACAAGGGACAGCACTAGGATATGGTTTTCAAACCACATTAAGTTGACGAGAATGCAGAGGAATCTACCAACAACGCGGTGCATCTGAAAAAGCAATGAGAAGCATGATCCTGGGAGGAAACGAGACAGCTGATTAAAGCTTTTTGCTCGAATCAGATTACCTTCCTATGCCCTCCAAAAGCCCAAATCTGGAGAGGGAGAGGGGTGGAGATTTCATCAACTTGACAGGTTTGTAATTAATTCTATGTAACAGAAGATCAAAGTGAAACTGGATAAAATTATGTCTACTAGATGTTACTGAGCACAACACCTCCAACATGCAAAATGCCAGATAAGCGGTAGCATTCTACATAAAGAAGCATCAATAAAGGCTGAAGGGGATCCTATATATAAGTCGATCAATAATTGAATAAAAGGAGCTTTCTTTGTAGCTTAGTTTAGGCACGACTTCTCGACCCAAGAACTAAGAATATAAAGTGCTTCATTACCTAGAATAGAACCACTTGGAACAACAAAGCAGACTACATCAGCTGAAATTTACAAAGCCATGCTTATATGGAGACTAACCTTTAGGTTTGTATCCCAACTTCCTGTACACAAGGCACTTCCATCAGCTGACAAACCCAAACAGCTGATCCGGCCCTCATGGGAGTTCTGCAAAGATCCCAAGTTCAAAACAACCTGCCATGAAACACAAAAGTAATTGGGGTCAATGGGTGCGATAACATGGCCCACCTCAAAGCTCCCACAACTTATAAACCTTCAAACAACTGCTCAGCAAAAAAGGTTGCATGCAACAAAAGCATAATGTTTAAGCTTTTCTTTCTTAAAGGTTAAAATGATGGGAGTTCTGATACTTCATTTGACACAACTGGGAAAATACAATAGTCACCAACAAAGTGGGGAACACCAGTGCCACTCTTCATATAAATTTGTTTTGAAGTTTCTTGTCTATCATAACTTATAAGCATTGCAAGGCTTGAGACCTATGCCAGAGTTAAGACACGTGCAAATAGGTATCTAAAGCAAAACCCATGAAACCTCAGAACTCAGCGGTAATAATACACAACCAGGTAACATTAGCAGTTCAACATTCAACTTAAGAAACAAAGGCCAAAGTTAGGGTTGAAAATGCCCCACAGAGTTCAAATTCCAGTAAATAATATCAATTAACTCGAGCAAAGCATGCAAATCTAATTCCTCCAAAGATGTTTTGATAGTAGCATAATAAACTTAATCCAAAGTGCAAAAGGGTACCTCGGCCAATAAAGTGTCCCACACATAACAATCACCGTTTGAGTATCCCACAAAGAGAAGTCTTCCTGATATTGAAAATGCAATTGAGGTTACATGTGGGATCCCATTATCACCATGCTGTTGATAGTAAACTTGGAGTTGGTGCCCAGTCCTGACATCAAATAACCTGCAAGTTCCATCATCCGAACCAGTTCCAAATCTATTACCATCTGGAAAGAACTTTACAGCATTAACATCTCCTTCATGCCCATGAAATGTGCGCACTGCTCGACTTGCAACACGGGTGTCCCACAACCGGGCAGTTGAATCGCAGGAACCAGACACAAACATTCTTGAGTTTGACCCACTAATTGAGACACTGCAGGATACAAAATGATATCACAAAGGTCAAACTTCGAAAGTGCTAATTGCTCCCTGACAAAGGAGAAAATCATAAAAATTGAACGTGTAATGCTATAGTAATTTAAATAGGGAAAAAGCAACATCTGCCATATAAGGTTTGATTGTCACGGGATGCACCATATATAACTGCCAACATGGAGTAAATATAGGGTTGTAAAAGAAGGCACTTCAACAAGAGCAGCTGAAGGTTAACTAGGTAGATAGTCCATTGAGTTTGAATTCAAAAGATAGGCAGATAACAAGGTTAGCTTGATGGGAAATTGGAGAATGCCTTACCTTAGCACATCAGCAGTATGTCCAGACTGAAATTCTCCTCCAAACACAGAAGTTCTCAGGCCTGTTGTAATATCCCACAAAACACATGTCTGGTCACCAGAACTTGTTATCAGATGAGTATCCTCATCTGGAACATACTGGCAAGACGAAACATAACCCTTATGCCCACTAAGCATTCTCGAGACAGTTAGATTCCCATCCTTATCGGTTGGTGAATTCAGGTTAAAAATTGAGCAAACACTATCAAGACCGCCACAAGCAACAGATTGTCCAGCAGGAGAGAAAGCACATGTCATCACCCATGCACAGGGTAGCTTTATGGCATGGGTTTTCTGACTTGTTAGAGCATTCCATACTATTAATCGCCCATCTTGAGATGCACTTACTATTCTATTCTTTTCAGGGGTCCAATCCAATGAATACACCTGCAAATGTGATAGGCATTAAATCTCTATTTATGACATAATTACCCTTTAGTCTGCAGATCTTACGCATGATCTTTGCATTTCACTGCTTCAAAATACCTATGGTAAGAGCCTTCATAATTTCACTCACACTCTGTTCGTTAATAAGGACGAAACATGTAAAAGGGGTGAATTGAGAGTAGAAAGGATGGACAGCAACCCATCTATCTAGTTGTTGGATAACAAGAGAGCGAGGGACAGAAATCCATCTATCCAAATTGGACAGATTGCAAATTACATGTCAGGAAGGACAAACAGGATCCTTCCTTGGGTCTCCATCCACCCAACTAAACGTAGAAAGCATCCCATCCCTCCTCAATCCATCCCCTCTATTTTCCTTCCTAACAAACAGAGTATCAAAAACAATGTTGATGTTCTAATTCTCATCGTTTTCAGCTTTTCATTAAAGCAGTGAATGGTAATTAACGTTTTTGTTGACGTTCTAATTTCCTTCTATTCAGAGAACCTCTCTAACAAACCAAACTATTTGTTTCTTACGTACTCCATCCATGATAAACATAAGCTTTTCTCATTTAACAATAATTCATCCAGAAGAGCATTCATCTATCTTTCAGAAGCATACCATAGAAAATAAAGAGCCAGAGAGTTAGAGTAGTAAGAAGTCAGCCAATCTTCACTTGACTTCGTTTTTGGAAGTCAAGCTAAGAATGGTGAACCTGTACTTTCAATAACATTCATAAACCTAATTTAGTGGCAGATAACAAATTCTATATAAACCACATCCCATTTGCCCCCAAGAAAACGAAAAAGAAAAAACCAAGCGCCACAGCTGGGTAAATCAGAAAAAAAACAAGTGACATAGCAAAAAAATTCCTCTGGTAGTTACAGCTACCAAGTACAACATGGCTTCATTTTCCGATTAAAACAAAACCCACAGCCCGATTTATTCTTTGTAGCTTAAATTTACAATCGTTAAGTAGCGGCAAAAAAAAATAACAATAGAAACAAATTATATATATATAAAATGGTTATTACCTTGCCAGTGTGTCCTTGAAGAATCCTGCAACAAACCAGATCGGTGGGCCCAAAACTCACCGGATTCCTCCCTTGCGCCCTCGCGTGTCCCGCAACTGCAGCAGACCATAACAACTTCAATCAGATCCATTTCCAAAGCTACACTTTTTTTATATCTTTCTTTCGAAGAGAAGAGAAAAGAAAGAAAATTGAAATAATAATTACTATCTGTATCGAGTAAAAGAAGGCGTTTCTGCTTCAATCGTTCTCTCAAAGAATTCACTGTCTCGGTAGCCACCACGTGGCGTTCCTTTAGCTCCGAAACAGACATTAATGTCTTCACTCTTCAATTTCACGAAAAAAAAAAGAAAAAGAAAAAATGAACTAAAAAGCACTGTCCATCAAATTATATTATTTTTCTTTTTCTAAGCCCTAGCGTAATAGTGATCATGAATCATGATTCGAGAAAGAGATATTTTAAAGATTCAATGATTTAAGAGAGAGAGAGGTAGAGTTGAAAAGGTGGGATATTTTGTTTAGCTTAGGAGGAAGTGGTGGTGGTAATGGACTGAGACTGCAAGTCATGGTTTTCTGCTGCAGAGGTCTGCAGAGCAGAGACAGAGGAACAGATAGGGAGGGAGAGGGAGAGGGAGAGGGGTAAAGTTAAGGTAAAGGCTGGTATTTTGACTGAAGCCGCCGGGCTCCACTTTTCCTCTTATCTTACGTGTCGTGCTATTTGATTTTTTTGGGAAACTTCAATTTAGCTTCTAATGTATATTTCTATTACCAGTTAAGTCTCACATCTTTTGATTTTATCATTTTTACTTCGATAGTAATGGATTTTAGAAAATATCATCCCTCCACTTCTCTAGCAATTATTATGTATTGGATAGAGATACTTAAAAAATATATATCAATTACATGTAAATTATATTAAATTTTTGTAATTGTTGATTATAGATAGGCCACTTTTCTAGTAAATTTCAATATTAAGATATTATTATATTTTAGATAAAGATACTTTAAAATACATACGGATAATATTTTAAAATTTAAAATATATAATTAAAAAGTTATTTAATACTTGGGATAGTGGTTAGTTAATATATCCAAATGCTTAAATTTTCTCTTCTTAATCTAAAAAACTTTAGGATAGTAATAAAAACTTGAATACCTGTAAAAACAGTTATAATTAGAGAAATTCAAAGACTCTTTAATAATAAAGTCAATGTATTTATAAGAAATATGTAAAATGACCTAAGGCAATAAATAGTTTAAAAGAACTTTAAATTGAAGAAGTAAAGATGTTTGTTATCGAGTTATTAAGTTAATTAATTATTTAAAATTTATATATCTTTTATTTTAAAAAATGAAAAATTATGAACATTTTACTTGGATGATTCAAAGGTATTTATACTATATGAACCTTATTTTTTTAGAAAAATAAAATATTGAAAAATTCTTTATTTTTAGTGATATTAATGAAAGATAAATATTCCCTGCATGTTATTAATGAGATAGTAAATATGACAAGTTTCATAAGAAACCTCGTATGCACTTATAAATATAGAAAATTTTTTAACTCAACATGAACAATTATTTTAGATAAAAATGTATAATAATTTATCATGTTTTTTATATTTATTCCTTAAATTTAGCTAATTATTAAGTTCAAGTTCTCTAAATCTGATATGTTTGTTATATTTATGTTATTTTAAGCTTCACTATAACTAGATTTATTTTATTTTTTAAAAAATTATAAATAAAAATATTAACCAAAAATTAACTCATCACATACAAATCACACGTGGATTGTATTCAGATTTTATAATTACCAATTATGGCCTGGTATCAATTACATTTGAAAAAAAAAATGATAAAATGAAAAGCCCTGGGACTGCTAATAATGAGTTGATATAACAAGGACTGAGCTGATGTTTCTCCACTGTTTTTCTATTTCGATGAGTTTTTTTTTAAAAAAAAAAAAAAAACATCAAGCGTATGATTTGGTCCCACAGAGAAAAAGACTTTGCTTATGTTCGAGATTCATTATTCCCATCTTTACTGTCCTCTTTTCACAGTAGTCAATGCATAGGAGTAAAAATGAAAGATGTACCTCACAGGGAGGTAATGTAGCAGCTATATGTTTGATATTTTTTAATTATATATTTTAAATTTTTTAAGATGCACTCTCAATTTGATAAATTCGTATTTTTTTCACGATTTTTTAAAGGTATTTGAAATTATGATAAAGGTAATCATTCAAAGTATTTCTTATTAAATTTTATTTTATTTTTTTAAATTATTTTTAATATCAACACATAAAAAATCTAAAAATATATAAAATATATATTTTAAACTAAAAAAAATTAAAATGAGAAAATACAATTTACATCGCGTTCACGACACTACCTTGTATGCCCTACCAAATTTCTTCTTATACTAAAAAGATGCTTAAATGATATATAAATTTTTAAAAGCAATTAAAAAAAGAGATTTTCACCATTACCATGACTTTATCTAATAACTTCGATTGATTTAATATGCAATAAAAAATAAAAATAGATGAATTAAAAAAATAGCTCGAATTAACATAAGTTAGCCTATTAAATATGTGATTCAATAACATATGAAATTAAAATAATCTCATGAAAATAAAAGATTTAAAAATAATAAAATTTAATTCTCAACAAACTTAATATTAAATAATAAAATTTTAAAAAATAATTATAAAAAAACCTAAATCATTTCAGGCTAACTTTTTAAATTCACGAAAAAGATCCCAGGATTGGGATTTCCTATTGAAGACAAACCCAAAAAAACTATAAAGGCAAAATTTCGATCAATAAAATATAAAGGGATGAAATTAAAAAAAAAAATTATAGTAAAAAATAACAAATAATAATAATAATAATAACAGTAACAAGGAGAATGAATATCAAGTTTGTTATGAAAATAAATTGAAACCATACACTGAATAATGAAAATGCAAAACAAATCTAATTAATAAAATAATATAAAATAAAATAAATAACAATAAAAAAATAATAATTTAACATAACAGATAATAAATCAAAAGGGGATAAAATTGAAAAACAGTTTTAATTTTATAAATTATTTTAAATAAAATAAATAATAATAAAATGAACATAAATTAAATCTAAAATAAAAACAAATTAAATAGATGCTTTTAAAAATTTACAGGATCATGTATTAAAATCAAAGATGAAAAAGAAGGAAAAAACAAATTATTGAAGCCAAACTGAAAGTGATTTAGCCACACGCATCATCCGAGAATAAAAGGGTTACCGAGACGTTTTAAATACCGTCATGGAAGCCACCGTCTAGTCGCCTAGTGTGTTTTCACGTGCTTCCCAAACAACATTGAAGATCTATTTTGATTTTAAGACAGAACCTCGATTCATGAAAGTAAACTACCCTGTTCATGTCTTGTTTTTTGTTTCTGATAATATATGCATACATGCCATGAATGCCACAACTGGCACGCAATAACATCAAATAAATGACTGCATCAAGTTAATTTAATCATCAAATTATTTCTTTCATTGACAAAGTAAAAGTGCATGCTCGTAAGTGTTTGGTTTATGGAGACCTGTAGAACGACAAATACAAGTGATGACAGCATGACACAACAACTCACGCGTATAATGACGCAAAAAGAAAAGAAAAAAAGAAAAAGAAAAGAGAGGACACAGTGGAGGAGATAATCTCTCGATCGATGCACAGGATAGAAACCAACGTGGACAAAAAAATGGTTGAGCCCGGAAGTCAAAATATGTAAACAAATCTCCTTTTTGTGAAGATCCTATCCAATCATAAAAGACCAGGTGGCAGCCACTTATTTTCAAATGATGGACTGTAGGAAGGGCTGCCGCCATTTTTTATATAGATAATTCCTGCGAGGGGTTGACATGGTCACAGAGGAGCACAGAGAATGGGTCAGATATTGATAACAGTTGAATAATGCCAGAGAAAAAAATGGGTCAGATACATATATAAACCTCATCATTTTCAGAGCTAAATCGTTAGTGTTCGCAAGGAAATAACATGGAAAAAAGAAGAAGAGAGCCAATTTATTCTATTCTGAAAATAAAAATTCCGTTGCCGGGAATCGAACCCGGGTCTCCTGGGTGAAAGCCAGATATCCTAACCGCTGGACGACAACGGATGTTTTATATTCTCTTCCTATTAAAAAGGTAATTAATAAATATATGATAACTTATCAAATGTCTTAAATACGCAAACTCAGATTTAAGGCCCCCCCAGAGTCAAAAGTGGATTCGCTTTCACACGCCCATTCGATTCGAGATTTTCACATGCAAAAGTGGTCGTCTTTTTTTGATTTTGGAAATCCATGTGGTATCCCAAAGCAGCTTGTAATTGTGTATCATAAATTACGTTTTCATTGTGTAGTGGTAGGGCAGGTAGAGGTCAACTCGAGAGATGTTGATGCTCACTATAGTATAGAAGACAAATAATTTGAAATTACCGGTTTGGGCCCAAGCCGGAGTACTAAGTACTAACACACCATTTACCTAGCATATAATTGGAGGACACCAATTCCATAGATTTTTATGCTAATAATGAACGTTGATCACGCATTCACATAGTCTACTGCAAAATTTAGCTTGGATTTCCTCCTGATGGGCTCTGTTAATGTCATCCTGGCACAAACCAAGATGACGAAGAGAGGACATGGTTTTGAATACAATATAGAAATCCAAGAGTCGACTGTCCATGGATTTCCATGCATGTGTACTCAAATCAAGAGTGAAAAATATAAAACTGAAGGGCTCTGTTCTGTTTCCAAAAATATGGGACTCGGTCCACAAAATTGGTGAAAAGTGTAGACTGATGCATATAATCCAAAGTTGCCTTGACAAAACTATGTGGGAAGCGAAATCCAGATCCTCTTACGGAATATCAAGGAAATCATGTAGTTATAGTCAAGTTTGCGTTGATCATTGAGATAAAAAGAGGATTAAGCAGAGACATTTTCTTCACAAAAACTTGTGGGCTCCTCAGATAAATAACGACAGAGAGGGAGGAAAAAGGGCAACTTGCAATAGATTTGAAGTTTGAGCCTTGTAAATTAGAAAATGGCATGATTGCCACTTTAAGCCTTGTCTATAACAGATGTACATGATTGGATATTTGAAACATGGTACCAGAAACCACGTGACAAAGTCTACAAAGTTCCTCCAAACATAATTGCACTTCATGGCACACTTCCTGCTACCTTGACAGCATCAGAGCAATGAAAATGGACAGCGAGAAAGAGAGATCTAAATCAATGCTTCCAAATTGAAGGAGGAAGCCTTTACAATCGCAGATTCAAATTAAAACCATCAAGGTACAGTACCAAAATGAAACCTGCTCTTGATTTTTTCAAGTGCTCCCACCAGGGTAGGTGCAGCCATTGTAACCTACAATTAGAGAGAGAAACACATTCATAAGCGTGGCAATGATTCCAAGACACAGACTAGAAACCACAAAAGATTAAAACTTTGGGTGATGTGGGGACCTAAAGCCATAAAGTAGGCAAAAAATTCAAAAGCTAATATTGTTTTATATTCTTAATTCATCAGTAGCCATACAAACCAAAAGCTATTGTTCTTTTTACATTTCTAATCACATACTAATATGGAGCTAATTCAACGAACAGAATATCACCTTTTTTTTTTAAAGTATAACTCATGATAACAAGAGCTGGCACCTAATGGTTCCTAGAGTAGTTATTCATTTATGTGTTGTAGAAAGAATAGCTTTTTGACACAAAGCAACTTTAAGTAAGAAGATGCTCGAATAGGAACCGTGATGTGGTCATTTCTAATGTCAGCAATTGCATAAATTTTGTATACATGAAAGGAAATAGAGTTGGAGTTAAAATGGAAATTTTACTGGGATTTTTGGACGTGAGTGTAGCCGTTTCTGAGAAATCACAGTTCCATGGATTCTTTGCAGAAGCCTGGTAGTAGAGATTAATGGCATAAGCAGCATGTGATGCCAGAGTATCTGGTATGAAACAGGCCCCTCCTGGTTGAATGGGGCCGCAATCTATGCCTTGGCCACAGGCATAGTCGAGACTTGCCTGCAATTGAGCTTCAGAAGCACCAGTTTTCGGCACGCACCAGCCTACTGTTGCTGGACTTGGTGATGAAGTTGCTGGAGGTTTTGGAATCGATGGAGTCTGAGGAAAGACCAAATGGTGGATTTTACAAATCGCAAATCAATAATATCAAACTAGCTGCATTTAAGCAATGCATTCCCTATAACTGTCTTTCTGCACTTAGATGCAAATGCAAAAATGAGCTCAACGCTTGATGCATACAACTTCCTGCAATAAATTGTGAAAATATGATAATAAATCTTCAAAACACCCTGATACCAAATTCTCAATTAAGAACAAATAGAATGGAACATCACAGCCAACAAATTTCAACTCCCCTTCAACATTTCTACCAATCCTTGTCACTTCTAGCGAAAGTCAATTTTAAATGCTTTCTTCTCCCTTCTTATAATCATGTTAACCGGAAATTACCAACACATGTCATACTTTAGGCCTAAGCCTGGTTAGTTCTTGAGCATCCTAGTATACATGTAAACTCCTCTATTGAGTGATAATTGCAGGTTACTTTGTGTCACCATGACCACAGCCTACAAAGAAGATTGCTAAGAAGAAACATTCTTAAAGCGTTGAAGGAAAAGAAGGTATGGTCCTTACCAAGCTACTCTTTGAAAGACCAATATCATATGTCATTGAAAGGTCAGGCTTGAAAAGCCCAAACGATCGTTCCGAACCAGGACCAGGTTTCAAATCCTCATCATAAAGGGCGAAGAAATATGTATCTACAGATTTTCCAGGCATTAGTGGGGTTCCAACCATTGATCTAAGGCGAGAAATCAAATTGCCATTATAAGCCCTTGCATTCTCAACGCTTGGCCCAACCTCGTTGCTGTCACCTTTGTAAGGCCACCCTGTCTCAGCAACCAAAATCTCAATGTCATTGAATCCCATAGCATTTAAGGCCGACCGTACAGCATCAACCTGCAATTCATTTTCCAGAACAATTAAATAACATCAATCTAATGAACCGAAGACTTGATCATTAGAGGCTTAAGCTTCCTCTTGATGAATTATAAAAAGTATGAACCTGTGTATCAGTATAGGAAGTGTACTGCTACATACATGCTCTGTAGTCACAATTCAAACACTTGCAAACCCCATGCCTGGCCCTTAGTAAATGCAAAAACTACAATGGCTGATGATATGATTATGATGTTCACACATGGTGGTCCCCAACCAATCAAATTAACCAACATTTTCTATGGTCCAATTTCTACATCAACAATAATTCAAGTCTCGGAACGATTTGAGCATAGATTATAGCAATGGCCAGCCTGTCATGAGGCACAATAAGTCACATCCCAGTGCCCTCTATCCTTTCAGGGAAAAAGGAAGGGCATATAATAGAGGAGAGAATTATCTGCAAATGCTTTTTCATGAAGTCCTTGAACAAATGCACTTGCTTTCTAAGTCTCTTTAACCAAATATTATTAATTTGACTTCTAAAAGTTAGCACACCACACTACCATTTAAACAGGAATTCTATAGCAATGGTTCATCGAAGTCCAAAACACACCCACAATCGTACGATGCAACACTTGCAAATATCAACAAAATGACGTGTACATGTAAATAATCATCGAGGAAATGAACTCTATCCTTGATCATCTCAAGCAAATTTTTTGTTACATCGATGGAACTTCCATCCCTCCATTTTGCGCAGCCCACGCGGCAAGCTTTCAATAATTTGGCACTTAAAGTAACTGCACTCGAAAAAAACACAACCTTAACTGATCCCAAGTGATCGAAATTGCTGGAGACCTTTCGTAAAGGCTGAAGGCATAAAGTTGACATAGGTACAGGGAACCTAATTCCCCATGTCAATGTCGTGCCTTCCTGACCAGAGAAGACAAAACATCTACGCTACGCTATATCGCTAATGTATGCCACAAGCTTGTCCCGTACTCCTTCGTTTATTGACCTCACAATCTCACATGTCAATGTGTCATTTACTCACTGGGCCTCTACAACGCCCAACTGATTACGAATTAATCATCGTGGTCTGTTGATCACTATACTATTGCGACAGCCTCGTCTGGACCAACCATCCATTAATCCGTAACGAGCCTTGTTTTAGTATTGCGTTGCAAACAGGGTGGCGGATAAAATTTGAATTTTTTTTATTTAAAAATAATTATTTTTTATTTTTGAATTGTTTTAATATGTTATTATTAAAAATAATTTTTAAAAAATAAAAAAATATCATTATAAAAAATAACAGTGGCGGCTAGTTTGGAAACATGTTCGCAACGTGTTTTCCATAAAGTTGTATTTTTTCCCTTGAAGTTATTATTACTATACTTTAAAAAATCAACACAATATTAATTGCATTGCTTAACTATAGCCACGACGTGTAAGGCACGCACGGCCAAGATTGAATCACACCAGCATGTCAGCAACTGTTCAAAGTAATCAGTAAAAACTTGAATGTGCTTACCTGAGCATCAAACATGTTCATGTACTTGATCCCATTTCCCGAGTCAACTCGTCCCGAGTTGGGTTGGAACAAGCAAAAAGCCAGAGTCTCCGGTCTTGGGTCGCTCTGGTAAGCAAAAAAGGGGTACGGATTAACGGCAATGGGTGAACCATTGTCCTTTTGGAACTGCAATAACCCTTTCATAGTGTCTTGATAAGCCGGGCTAAATAAACCCGAAGAAGGCGGGTCGGACTGAGACAGTATGGCCATGGAATGCACAGTGGAGACCTTGACCTTGCCGCCGAGGGAGGCAGAGCTTAGTGCTTTTTGCATATTTTGCATCGCTGGTAAAAGCTGAGAGATCAGGTTTTGATCGTTCGACAACAATACCTGTCAAAATCAACACCCTCCATAACTTAGCCCACTTGAAATATAATGTCAGGACTATACAATTCTGATAATTACATTCACAGTGTGTAAGAAAATCAGCAATTAAAAATCGTAGAAGTGTTCATATCGCATTACCTCGTTACCAACTGTGATGAGAATGATCTTGCTAGAAGGGTAAGCTAAAACATTCGAGTTAACCCACTGAGTCGCAAAATTGGGATCTGAAGCTAAAGCAGGGATGTCTCCATTAGCAGCACCAATAACTATACCAATTCCAGTATCTGCCAGTGCTTTAATGATTGCTGGATCAGCACCATAGAGCCTAACTTTCTGTACAGCCGTAGATTGTAGGAGCTTCGCTGTGGCTGATGGTGGGGGTAAGTTATCAGCCACTTGACCATAATTGACCCCAATAAAAGACTGTGAACCTGTAACAAAAACCAAAATCAAGCTGTGAACCTCTAAATTTTTATGTCTTTTACGCCAAAAAAAATCAAAGTTTGAACTTACTAGCGAAGTTGAAAGATTGAAGGAGACAGAGAAGGATGAGGATTGAAATCGCCATGTTTGGTATTGTATGTGTGGCTGTGGGAATATCAATTATTCTCAAGGGATGGGAAAGGAAGAGACAAAGAAATGGAGGGGAAGGCGAGTGAAGTGGAGAGGAATGGAGTTTAACGGTTTAAAAGGTTATATCTAAGTGTAGCAGTTTCGATTCTGCTGTGCGTGTGGAATTCAACTAAAGTTAGCTGGATGTCCTCGTGGCTCGTGGAATGGGACCCTGCCTTTTTAGGTTTTTTTATTACCTCGTAGCTCGTAACAGTGACTCAGTTTGAAGAGGCAGCATGGGATCTAAAAAACGTGTCGGCTCAATGAGTCTGAAAATCCAAGCTCCGTCGGCAAAAAATGAGTGAAACATAGATAGACTTTTTTTTTCAAAAAAGAAAAAAATAGTTTCGTGGACAAATTTTCTTTTACAAAATGTGTGTTAAAAATTTATTTATAAAAATAACAGTTTATTAAAAAATAATTGCTGCTTTGCTAATTTCAAAAAAAGCTCAGGATATCAATATATGAATTTGAAATTTCTTAAAGTTAAAATATCTTCTTGTGTGTGTTTGATAGTTTCGTAGAATAAATCACATGACATCAACTACTAAAATGTATTTTGAGGGGTTTGGAAAAAAGTTTGTAGCAGCCACCCATTGTGAGTGCTGCAGCAAATTCTACTTTAAATTTCGGATGCTAATTGGCAATTTCCATCAGAACGTCTTTTCCAGATCATTCCAATATTTTAATGTTTCTTCATTCATACGCTAATCTGTGGTTAAAAATACAAAGTCTTCGTCATCAGGTTAGCGTGAGAGCCGTATTCTGCGTCAAGACGATGATAGGCCCAAGTCTGGTCTAGTACCGAGCTGAAAACAACGGTCACTAGCCGCGGGGGGATATAGATTTAAAAGTGTTCACAGGAATATTTAGATATTATTTAATATTGTGTTGTCAGTATTTTTTATTTTAAATAATATATATTTTATTTTTAATACCAGCAAAATAATTTAAAAATACTAAAAAATAATAATAAAATTCAAATTTTACGAAAAGTATGCTCAATAATAAAAACAAACGATCTCTTAATATATTTAAAAATATAATATGGTTATATGTTGTATCATTTCATATACAAAAGTCCACCATTAAAAGTAAATTTTACACATTTTTCATTGTTTTTTTATATATATATAAATCCCACGTAAAAAACGCTACAACCCATTTAGATTGAGTTTTTCCACAAGAAGAAAACAAAGTTACCGTCAACGAACATATAATCAAGATGGATATATTTTTAATTTTTAAAATATTTAAACAATCCTACTATCCTACGTGACTTGGCACTTCAGTGAAGAACTAAACAACGGTTCTGGTTGGGCCAGAACTTACATGGAAAAAGGCAGCCACCTTCGGCCGACCTCAGCTACCACAGCCTTCTCCGTAGAAAGTTGATTTTTACGTCACCCTGCCTTTCAAAAAGTAACGTTCAAATGGGTCTCACCAAAATAATTGAATTTGCAACCCCAGCTACTGCAAAGGCATCGCTAATTGACCCTCCCGAGTCAAATTTACTAGAGACCATTAGGATGGGGTTGAAGCTGAATTTTGCTTCTCTTGTACCCACCACCCACCTCCGATCTGGTTGGATATGATCAGATGAAAGACTTTCTCTGCTAGGTAAATGATCCACTGGATTTATTTATTTTTAATAAATTTTACAAAAATAAAATATAAGCACCCTCATGCATTAATCATTAAATAAAATAGTCTAAATTTCAAATATATACATAAAATCATATCATACAATAAGAATAAAATTTATACATTAAATTGAAGACAAAAAATCACACCCTTCCGTATCCGACTCTGGTCAAACCCCACAAGGATTATTTTACCTGGTTGATTGACAAACCACATAAAACCCAGATTGTCTCAAATTCGAATCCCACTGTTATCAATTCATCGATAACTCAAAACCATTTTCTTTTTTTAAAAAATAAAAATAAAAATGGTACTAACCGAGTACACCTCAACTTCTACCTCCCGGAGTTGGTTGTTGGATCAAGTGTTTAAAAAAGCTTAGACGCCCAGGCTAAAAGATAAACCAGGATGAGACTTGCACCAGACTGAATTTAACAGCTCTTGCAGGGCAACATCTATTACAGGCAATCAACGTGTTTATGTCTCAGTAGGCTGTTTCAACTTTCTGAATTCAATGACGATTTTCAGGATGGCGACGGCCTCAGTTTATCAACAGAAGATAGACAAGGGATAGAATTATTGAAAAAAAAAAAAGATAAAAAAAGGAGGCTTTGACAGCGCAAAATGATGCAGCAACTCGTTCTCATTACAACACACGGCAATTACAAGAACTTTGCAACACGATAGGCACTAAGAGGCAAACTCTGCAAATAAAAATCACGCAGAAAATTCCAAAAGTGTGATATACCCAAGCAACAAAGAAGGGCATAAACAGCAGACACTCTATCACGTGTCACAATCATGTATTGACATTAAATCGAATCAAAGGGGGGGAATGCATTGAAGCGACCCCTAGCCATCCAAGAAATTAAATAAATAAAATAGAAAAGTAGAAACCAGCATCGGCAACAGGAACTCGACCCAATTACCCTCCAGAGTGGGAAACGGGAGTGGTTTCAAACTGGCCATCCTTGAATGCATGAATGAACTGCTGTGGCAAAGCATGCTCCGCCTACAAATGAAGACATGGTAAGCCATTTCTAAGGAAATTACAAAGCAAAAATCTTCAAAAGTACAACAAAAGGGATCTGATTTTGATTTGAGCTGGCTATTAAGAGAGAGAAGGATTTGAGCATTAAGACCTCCACCCAACCCAAAGAGAAAGAAAAGAAAAGCAAAATACACAATGGTGAATAACAAAATCTTTGTAGTCAAACATAGAAGGAACAAATCTAAAAGTTGGAAACATACCAAATCACCACCAGGCTCTGCACCAGGTACCAATACGTTGATCTCACTAGATTTAGCAGTAGTAATAGATGCCCCCAAGGAATCCTTGCTTAAATATAATTGACAGCCTCCCGTGTTGTCCACTGAAATTGTTGGAGCAGAACCCTAGAGCAGGGAACAAATTTGGTAGATGTAACTTTAGATCATGCTTGTATTCCATAAACCAAGCATCAATAACTATACATGTCCAATTACCAAAACAGTAATGACAAGGCCAAACATAATTTGAAATAACATACCTGGCATTGCACCTCAACACCATTGCAATTCACAATCTCACAAGCAGCCACCACATCCTGTTTATCCAATAAAACAAACATTCAACTCAAAAGGTGTGATGGCACCACGGAGCAGAAAACCATATTTGCATGGTTCTTTCAGACTTTCTCATACTAACCATGAATACAACCCCCATCTTGGTGCATTTGTCAATTGTTATATTGTTAACTTTGCCTGCAAATAGTGAGAACCAAAATAAGCTGCTTGTGGCTTTATAAACAGGAAAATGCATGCATTTATATATCCTCACAGATTAAAAAATTACCTTGAATCTGCAAAACTGAATCTTTGCATCCAAAAATATATACAGACTGTTTTGCATCACAATCATCAATTACTAAATTCTTTTTTCCAATTTGATTCTCGACTACCCACCTGCAAGAAGATACAACCAAAGAGATAATATATGAATCACACCCCATGCTAGCCTGATGCTTTAATTTAAAATCAAATCATTTTGAAAATAATAGACACTCACTTACGACCCATTTGAAGCTCTAGCTTTGGAGGCCCTGCCTTGGAGAAAGAAGGTGCACCAGCGCGGCCTCCTTTTTCAGTAACAGCAACAACACCAGTTCTATCAGCACGGTTCTTTGTCTTCATATCATCTGTGACCTTTTTAAGACCTGGGAAGAAAGAAACCAAAATCGATGAACTACAATATCCTTTGCTGAGGACCTTTCTTTTAAAAGGTGAAGAAAAAGACTACCTGTAGTCACAGACTTCCCAGAACTAATTTCTTGGAAAACAGCAGCCATCCCTTCTTTTGGCTTTGATGATGAAGGCTGAGAAGATTCAGAACTGAATAGAGAAGCTGGTGGAGGAGGTGGAGGTGCAGGAGCTTTTGAAGGAGCAGAGGCCGTTGCTTTGCCAGTAGTGCTCCAAACTGGGCCCAGGGGATAATGAATCTTAACATAGTCCCTCAAACCTGGTAAATATAGATCCTTCAAGGCCTTGGCCCATTCAACATGGTTTGGGTCTTTGCTTTTGTACTGTACAAGAATCTGAATTTTACAGCACAAAAAGTTTGCAAAAATCAATGTAGTTTCCTCGCTTACTAAATAACTTGTTTTCATGTGCAATTAGATAATGTGGGTACAGAGCAGTTCAATGCAGATATCAAACACCAAAATAAGAATGCAAGGGTCTACAGATGAATGACTTGGATAAAAGTCATGTGGCATAGTCAAAATAAAATAAAATAAAGAGAAAAAACAACGCAGTTTTGGGGGCTAATTCTGCTCCATAAACATCCTCTTCAAGCTACCAGTTCTGTTTTCTTCCTACAGCTAACAGTAATGAAGAGCATCTCAACTTTGTTGCAGTTCCCTATAGTGAGATGCAAGGATCCAGCAAATCATAAAGTACCTTGTTACTGTAAAACTCAGCCATTTGCCAACTTTCTTCCACATGCGCAATAGGCATGCTCATACCTCAAATAAGAAAAAGCAGTATCAGGAAAAAAAAAAACAAAACAAAGGGATAAAGAACTACATGCTACTAGAATGTAGAAGTGACTACAAAATGCCCTTACCACAATCCTTTCCGGTGTAAGCAATCCAAACTAAAGCTGTGAGACTATCAGCAGCTGCCTTCAAGTGGTTAAAGAAATCAGATCTCCTTCCCTCTGTCATTGCATTTGCTTTCATGATCACTTCATTCAATGGCTTGATAAATTCAGCCAATCCTGCAAGATCAGGTTTCTGCACAAATAGAACAAGTCATTCAACATCACCAAATTTCAATTTCTACAGTGGAAATGATACTGCCAATGAAATCAAAAGTAGACAACCCTCCCCTAACCAATCTTTTGTACCCTTCACTACTTCTATAGTAACCCGTTTTTTTATTCCCTCTTCAAGTTCTCTTTCAATGCTGACATCATCAACTACATTAACCAACATAGAACAATGATAACATACAGAACTCTATATCCACGTCACACCTCTAAAGAATTACAATCACATAAGGATCTTGTCTCATACTTTTCTTATTAAATATTCTAACGCATTATCATGCAACAATAGCCATTCTAAGTTTGTCAACGAAACACAATTTCAGAGAAGACACCTTGCACAAATCTAAAAATTACCAGTGACTTCTCAAATAATTTCTTACCAACCTAAATATCCATGCTTTCTCGTATCATTTCAAGTTCTAGTTACAAAGGGAGAAGGCCATTCTCATCAAATCTTTCATTCGAAAGAAAATATTTGAGGGGAACTAAATAAAACCGATTTGTCAACTACATTTTATTATGAGACTAAATCAGACTTCACTCAACACCCATCCATGACAAATCAAAATGTAGCGGATCATGCAAACAGTTAAAACTACAAAATACATATATGATTAAACCATCCCAGCAAAATCTTAACAAATTCCTCTAGAGACGGTTAAAAAAACTCAAGTCAGCCAAAACCACCTAAATCAAACTATAATTCTTTCACTTCACGAGCTATCTAATACAACGAATCACGATCAAATTCAAGCTACATAATCACTTCAAACTCAATATTGTCCTTCTATCATTAAACCCAAAAAACCACATACGTTTTAATGGCGCCATCTTCTTAATTTAAAACTAAAACCTCCAAAACACAATAAATAAATCAGTACCCGAGTTTGCTTGATTTTGATGAGAAGTTCCTTTTGTATATTAAGAGCTTGTTCTAGAATCCTCGTGACTTCTAAAACTTGTCCTCCAATCTTTTCCGCGGCACTCGAAACCCTACCAAAGAATGTCCCAATGAAATCATCAAACGCCACAATCGACGGATCCGTCGCCGCGGAATCATCTCCGCCACTCACAGCCACGCCTCCACTCCTCAAAGACAGCGCTTCCAATCGCGCCACCGCTGATTCTAGCCTCTCTATCAGTTTCTCCTCCATCGCCCCCTCCCAGTCCCTCTCTTTCTCTCTCTAAAAACTCGATAACGTTTCTCTCTGTAAAACGGTGTAGTTTTGTTTCAGATAGTAGATCTGGCGGTGACGCCTGTGGATGCTTTTATGCGTGTAATCAATGAGAGAATGTTCTCTCTCTGTTGTTTCCTTTTTCGTAATTAGGCACCGAAAGGCACAAAAAGGCCAAAAAGAAGAAGGTGGCGATGGTAATTTTGGAGTTTCTGGCGGGTTTTTCCATAGTGACACGTGTTAGTTTCAGAGTGAAACTTGGCCCATTTTACGTCGTGAGGACGAACACCTGCTAGGTGGCTACTTGTGAATTATGACGACTTCGCTATTTGTTGCAGAAAATTAAATATTAGAGGAACAAATGTACGTGAAAACCAGTGTTATATTTTAAATTCGGTGATGAAGTCGTGGTTAATTAAAGCGGGGGAGATGGGAGTGTGGGTCAAGGATAGGACATTCGTGTGATTCATAGCCCCCGAATTATTTGAATAGCGTTCGGCATAATTGAAATTAATTCTGAACTTTCTTGTAATTTTTTATTAAAATTATTTAATTTAGTTCTTTTAGTTGGGAGCCATTTTCTATTTTTTAAAAAAGATGGATAAATGAAAACATAATCACAGCACTTTTTTTTATACATGCCACGACTGACACTCATTTTACGTCGAAATTCGAAACATGATTTTAATTAAAAAAAATATTTTGATTTTAAAAATTATATGATAGATTCCATAAATATTTGTATCCGCAGATGAATTCTACCGGTGTGTTTGTTTTAGAGATCAAGATTGAGTTTTGTGTGTGGAATCTATTAGAAAAATAAAAAAATATAGTTTTTATAATTAAATTTTATGTATAATTAGATTATACCTAATCTCAATTTTAATTATAAAAGTTAAAACAAACACATTCAAATCCATATAAAGTTATGATTGCTTAATAAACCAACCAAATTCAAATACATTATGAATTGGCCACATCTAATTTATTAACTATTTTTTTAAGAATGAGATTTTTTAATTTGAAATAAGCACTTTAATAGTTGCTTGTTTGTTTTTTTAAAAGTATTTTTTAGTTTAAAAATATATTAAAAAAATTTAAAATTTTTTATAGTGACATTAAAACATCAATATCATAAAAAAAAAAAAGATATAATACTTTTAATTAAAGTATATTTTAAAACATATCAAACAATAAAAACTAGCGCGCTACCGAAGACGATAAAGTATCATAAAAAGAGAGTTTTGATACGCATTAGACGCAGGACAAGAACAAAACATCATCATTGTTGCTTGCTAGAATAGTTTCCTCCACTCATACTCACTTCAGAGAACCATTGATTTCCTTCGTGTCTCGAGAGGGGATACTCTCAATGCTGACCATGTGGGAGGGACAAGAGTTTATTAATGGTTATATTTCCCAAAAATTCCGCCACATCAATATGTTTGGTAGAACAAGGGACACCTCTCTTACGTACGAAGGGGATAGTTAGGTTTCGAATTTAAACCAGGAAAAGATGGAGTTGGATTTCTGGAACGGGGCGAGACACTGTCATTTTCACTGTGCAGCCCAAGTCTGAAAGTCGATGAAGTCGAATAATGAACTAAAAAAACGGAGAGATAAACTATTACATCTAGGAGTATCAAAGCTAAAGAAATCATATATATTTGCTAGCTTGGCTAATGATAAATTACAATAGAATAGATGATGATCGGATGATTTAATTTGTATATAGCGATTTGATACATTTATATGGCCTGGTTCAAATTTAAACACCACGGCTACACCGATCCAGCGCCTCCCGTGCACGCATCACTCACCGACGCACGGTCTCTGGAGCAGAAGTGGGCAATTGCTGCTGGATAGGACTCGGCAACGGTAACTGCTACACCGCGAGTCCCATAAAAGGATGGTAAAAACAGAATCGCTGTCATGATGATGGTGACAGATGGTTTCATCCCCTAGCACGGTCTTTGGCAATGAGGTTGGTGACCAGTTGAATTTTGAAGCATTAGCATTTTGTCGCTTCTAAAACATGGCACCACCGGATACCTAGCATTTTGTCGCTTCTAAAACATGGCACCACCGGATACTTGGTGACCAGTTGAATTTTGAAGTTCTAAATCCCCTGATACTTGGAGTCAAAATTATCTTCAAGCCCAAGCAAATCGAAGATTAATGGCTGCATTAAGGATATTAATACAACTGAGAAAGTTGAATCTAAAGGCATCTAAAAGGGGTGAAATATATATTGACTTTTAAGCTGAACTAGCCTTCATCCAACATTCCACGATGTCATTCATATCAAGCAGGTTGCAAATTACTAACATGTCAATATTTACAAAGCTCACTTAATTACTTGCTGCAATATACCAGCAAAGAAAGACAACCAAGAAGGTGGGAGGCGTGAACATGATATATGCACATCGAAGACAAGTAATTACTTCTTCGTATATTTGTGGAAAATTATACTGCAAAATAATCTGAATTCAGCAACTACTAAGTTTCAGATGGTGAACAATCATCTTCGCCTTGATCTCTCTACATCAGCACCACTACCAGCAAGCTTGGTTGGATGTGGAATTTTGTCGGAGATAGAATCAGTGGAAGGTGGAGGATCATTCTCTCGAACTGCTCGAAGTTCCTGCACAGACCAAAAGCAGATTGAAGCAGATGAAAGGAAATAAAAGAAGGAATTTGTGTGCTTTCTTGTTGAAGAGGAAAGAGTTACCATGTTACTGAAATTACAAAGCTTGGCCAATCTAAAACGCATATAAGCATCCTTTCTGTCTTGTATTTAGTCCAAAAATATGCTTTTCTAAATTTCTAGAATCTTGATGGTTTATTTGCCAACTACAAGGCTATGCAAAATCTAATCTGTAGAATGTGCTGTATTGCTTATGTAAGCAACACAGACGATGTGAATTCAATTACAAGTAACATTAGTTGGATATCACACCATGGAATTAGGTAAAGCTTACACATCAAACAGTTTTGATGAAAATGATGACATGAAAAATAGTAAGCATGGGAGGACTTACAGTACGAAAAGGAAAGTCGTCTGCCTCAAGCATATGAACAATTTGCCCCATTTTTGGTCTCTTACAGGAATCCAAATCTATACACCGGAGGCAGACCAGCAACGTTCGTTTCAAACCCCTTGGAGCAGGCTGCACTTCAATGAGGGGATCTACAAGCTCTTCTGCACGACGGCTTGCTACCATTCCTTTGAACCAATCAACCAAGTTCATCTGACAAACCAATTGAAGGGTGTTATGATGGAGATACAGTTTTCAATAAAGATGCTTACAAGGGGAAACTTCTTTTCACCTCTCCAGCTGGTCTGGAGTAATCAATAGGACTCCTTCCAGTAATCATCTCCATAAGAAGAATTCCAAAACTGTATACATCACTCCCCTCGTTAAGCATACCCGTGCTTGCATAATCAGGAGATACATATCTGGAGCAAATGGTGATAAAATGAGTGTCAGTGTAGAGTAAAGATAAAGAAATGTTATCCAAATTTAAATTCGACCACCTCATTACAAATATTCAAATACAATTTTGAAAAGATACACACCCAAATGTCCCCATGACACGTGTAGTCACATAGCTTGCTTCAGAACCCAAGAGCTTGGCCAATCCAAAATCTGAGACCTTGGGGTTCCATTTTCTATCAAGAAGTATGTTACTCGATTTTACATCCCGGTGAACAACTTTAGGTTCTAAACCTTCATGTAAATAGGCTAGCCTGCATCAGAGATGGGAAACATAAACGTTCAGGAACAAAAAGAGTAGAATAATTTTTCAATGGGAAAGATTAAGAAAAAGAAGGGGGGCAATTTAAAGTCTGATCTTTGATGTTATTGTCTATTCACAATGACTAAAATTCTTGAATCTTTGCCGAGGATGAATAAAAAATCAATCTCAAGAAAGAGTGAATCTGAATGGATGCACAAAATAACACAACCGACACAAACTAAAACTACCCCCACTAAACTTCTGCAACGACAAAATTGATGGCAATTCTGTAGACTGAACTTTGTAGGTGCTCACGTATGAAGATATATCAGATAGACTGATTAAAATCAATATGACATGAAAAGCAAAAAGTAATTAGCCCCACTATTACTGATCAACCACCGGGAGGACAACTAAGACATGAAACTAGAGCCTAGAGTACCGCACCCTTTTGCTGTCCCAATTGCAATCTTCATTCGAATATCCCAGGTCAGAGGACTAACAGGACCTACATCACCATGTAACCATTGCTCCAAGTTTCCGTTGTCAACATATTCATAAACAAGCATCCTGCAAGGCCAGAAACAGTTCCCACGAAAATGAACAAGATAAATTTCATTTCGTTGAACTTAAAATAGACGGGTAGGACTTGGATGTGAGAAATACCTGCGAGCACCTTCTGCACAGTACCCAATTAGGCGCACTAAGTTCTTATGTCTTACTTTTCCAATGGCTTCAACTTCCACCTTAAATTCCTTCTCCGCCTGACCCCTAGAAATACAAAGTTCACAGCATATGAAGTTCAAACCAGATCATTCTTACAGTGCACAGATAGTACAAGACTTGAGCTTTTGATGAGAATATTTTCATAACCTAGTCAGAGCACTCTGTAACAATAATTAGGAAAAAACAAAAAAAAACTCCTGTAACGAATCAGAGCAACAGTGTTTAGTTAACATTGATTTCATTACAAAATCATGTAACATTTTCAGGATTTCTTATATTCCAATTTCTCTCCAACAGCCAAAAAAAACCCTTCGCTTCTTCACTCCAAATTCCAAAGCCAATTCAGCTCCAAAAAAGAAAAAGAAAAAGAAAAAAAAAACTAAAAGTAGTTTAATGAGATCGATCCTTTGTCATTTCAATAAGAAAATAAAGCCTTGCCATTCATAAATCGAAAGGACAGAAAGAGAAAGGTCAAAAAAAGAAAAGAAAAAACAAAAAAGCCTCCTAAGCTCAAAGGTATTAAGATAATGTTGAGGAAGTGCAAACCACTGGATAATGAAAATGAAAAAGAACTAAAGAACAAAGCAACCCTCTACTTTAATTCCCTACTAGACAACCACTACGACTCCATCATCAAAAGACCAAAACTTTGCCATCATAAACAAAGCAGTTAAATACAAAAAGGAAAACAGAAACTATAACAATTAGAACAGAATTTACAAAAACTAAAAAATAATTGAAACAAAAATTGAATACTCACTTATTATTAAGTAAATTCTTGACAGCGACCACAGAGCCGCCTTGCAAAACACCTCTATAAACAACACCATAACCTCCTTCACCAATCACATTTTCTTCAGCAAATCCACGTGTCGCGATCTCAAGCTCTTTCAAACTATACCACCGACCCCATCCTATGTTTTCATCCACCGACGAAACGTCGTCAGTGCTACAACCACTCTCTCCACTCTTCTTTCCCATCTCCACATCACCACCACCACCACCACCACCAACATTCTCCATCTTTACAAAACCCACATTTCCCATTTTCCCCTCATCTTTCTCTTTATTTTTCTTCAAAACCAAATCTTTAATCTCCACAATTTCTTTAGACACTAATGGGATCGAACCCGAACTGTGTTTCACTCTCATTTTATTGCGTTTTCTAGCCGCGCGGCGTAAACGAACACAGAGGAATATTGAAAAAGAAACCAAGAGGATACAAAGTAAGAGAATTGCGATTAAGACATAGAGTTTAAGATTCAAAAATGGCGTTTGTGAGGCTAGGTTGTGAGGGAGAGAGTTGTAGTGGTCGGCGGTGATGTTAGTTTCAGTATCTGAATCCGACATGGATTCGAGCTTTCTCGGAAATGTCAAGGAAAGAAAATTTTAGTGTTTTTTTGCTGAGAAAATAGAGGAAATTTTGGGAGTTTGGTGCTGTAAGGAAGGGGGGGGGGGGGGGGGGGGGCGTGAAGAGACTGCTACTATGTGTTTTTTCGACGGATACAAGCTACAAAAAGTGAAAGGAGACGTTAAGTGATTAGTCGTTAACTCTTGGGTTTGGTGTAGGGTATCATTACGATAATGCCACTGCTTTGTAATTACAGATTTGTTGGGATCGCAATTTTGCCTGACCCGGACAATACCCGGCCCGACACGCCCGCCCGACTTTCACCGTGATGTCGGGTATGGATGGAGGTGGCTTGTGATAACGGTCCTATCCTTCAATATATCCTGACCGGGCAAATAAATAATACGATGATTTCACAATTTTGTTTTTATATGTACAATATTAAATTTTATTACATATAATAACTCATTACATAAGATAATTCATATGTACATGAATATAAAAAAAGGGCTGGAAAGAATTAGAAATTTAACCTAATTACAAGAATTATATAGTGTTTGATTGAAATTCAATCTAATTCCATTCAAATCAAGTATACGAGAAGACAAGGCCCAACTTCATCCAATCCATTGCATCCTACACATGAGCGAATTTGAAAAGGACATGATTTGATTTTCTTGCTTTTGTATTAAAGGATGATTCATACTTTGATGTTGAATTAGGAGGAGAGAATCATCATAATATAAGAATCCAAGGATGTAGATTGACGGTATGATTGCAACGTATTTGTTTGCTGGTTATTTCCTTTAACTTGATGCTGCTCTGCCTTTTTCTCCTTGTAGAACAAGCTTGGATGCCTGCAATAATGCAAGCCACCATGTTTGATCAGTGTCAAACCTCGCCGCAGCAGGGGATAGGTTGAGTAAAGCATGTGACTTGTGACTGTCGAACAGGGAACAAAGTCTTGGGTATACCTTGGAATTATGCTCCCTCTGTTCCGATGAAGCTCATGAGAGAAAGCAGAAAGTGATTTCTCATAAAATCTTCGTACACGTTTGGTACCTGTCATGGATAGGACCACCAAGGTAAATTGATTTCCACGTACTTTCATAAAATCGGTGTGAGCATTATTACCTGAGTGTTCCGCCTCTGGTCAAAGTTTGTCTGTTGATCGGAGTAAATAAGCGCTCTGGCCGGCTGGCTAGCTAGTGGAATTATTCGACTAAGCATCATGCAAAGAAATCAATGGAACGGGAAGCTTGAATTCAGACGTGGAAGTCAACGAACCATTCTAATCAGTAATTAATCATTAAAAACCAAGGCCTGGGCAGTGGGTGCTTGTATTACAGCTGTATAGAGAACCCTTTACAATCCAAGTCTCCTTCTCGAGAAAAATCACGAGGATTAGAAAAATAATGGATATCTTTGTTTTCAAGTTCCTTAATTTGGAACAAAGATTCAGAAGGGTGCTGTCGAACTTAGTTGAGACAACTTGGGGATGCCATCTGAGGTTGTTTACAAGTTTCAACAAACTCTTGGTTGACCGTGGCCAATGAGGCCCTTCCGTGGAGCACAAATTAGATGAAAAAATATTACTGAATTTCAACCGAATCCCACATGTCATTTGTCTTAACCAGGTCGAACGTGGGTGTCAATGTAACTTGCCACCTAATACATTCTCAAATTAATGTCCACTGAATGGCTCGTACGACTGCTTAAATAACATTTATGTGACCACCAATATTTTAACACAACTCTCCCAGTAGTATATTTGGAAATTGCACGTTTGATCGGAGTAGGTAAATAGTGCTCAAACTAGAAAAATAGTCAAGTGGGATTTATCACAGAAGATTGGATTGCTACGAACTTTTATTGCTTTATACTGAGAAAACTTGCAATGCCACGAAATGCACCAAGAAAAGCAGTGTTTCTTGCCAGAAACTGAAGCTATTTCCCTCCTGTCAGTCTTGGAATTTAGTTATCCATCGACAGAATGAGAAGACTGGAATTCCGAATCAACCAGATATATATGGTAAAGATACTCACAGAGTTTTCTAGTATCAAGCCTATGTATACACGTAATAGAAAACAGAATATAATACTCACAGAGTTTTCTAGTATCAAGCCTATGTATACACGTAATAGAAAACAGAATATATAAAGTTCATTATAACAACTGCACTATAGCTATAGAGAACAGGTCTTCGGTGAAGGACATGTCTGTTATGCCCCCTCGAGATGGAAGCTCATCACAAATGGCCAATCTTGTCTCGAAGAAAAAAAAATACCTTAGAGAGAATTTATCTACTTAATATTTTTTTTTTTATATATATATTATTTTGATGGGTTCATATCAAAGATATTTTTTAAAAAATAAAAAAATATATTATTTTAATTTATTTATAATTGTCACTTACAAATACCCCTTTCATAAATATCCAATACACTAAGCTGCATTTTATGCAAAATCCGCTGTCAGGAATGGGTTGGCTTCTTGTAAATATTTTCGAGGCCATGGAGGTGATTTTATAACATTATAAAGTTCGATAACTGGGGGCATGGCTTCCCGAAAGAAACAGTGGACTACGAAGAGTGGGGGCCATGGAACCACGTGGTAAAAAATAAACATTAATGTTCACGTGATAAAAATCGTGAATCTTACAAGTCACTGGAGTTTATACGAGGTCTGGTGTATTTGATTCGATTTAAGGAAGGAGCGCCACAGCAGGGACAAAGCCAAACCACCCCTTATGGAGCCACTCTCCCTTCTTGAATTCAAAATTTTAAACTAGTTAGAGGGCATTTGTTCGTGACTTTCGGTCATGGCATGGCTAGAAACATCGGTCGTAGCTTGCAAAATTGTGTGTTTGTGTATCGAAATATTTAGGGGACGGTGCGAATTTCTGTTTCAAAAAACATCGATATTTCTGCTACAGGTTGTCGTGGATTCTTTTAAAAAAATTGTAGTGCTATCTGTTTCAAGAAATGAGTTACCATTTCGAAATTTAATTTCAATTATTTGGACATAAAGCGAGCACACCATGAAAAATGGGGTAGGTTAAGAGACTTTCTATATAGTGAATATTAGCTATTTAACCTAGGATGACATATTTTTTCTAAAAAAAAAAATCATATGTGCAGACTTTTAAGATTTGTTTTTGTACGAGAAAAGAATTCTAACAGGAGAAAAGTTCTTTTATATATATATATATATATATATATATATATATATATTCATGCAACAAAAAAAAATTATAAAATTTGATTTTTATCTAGATAAAGTTAACTAGTTAATTTTATGATTCGAATTTTGAAATTAATTGGGTTCAACAATTTTTATTTTTATTTTTATTTTACTTTTTATCTAAAATAAACACCTATAACATTAAGAACCAATCAAATTTCAAGATGATTGAAAAAAAAAATAAACCAAAACAAATTAAATTTTCTAATTAATTATAAACTAAACATTAAATGATAAAATTATATATATAAAAAAAGATTAAATAAAAAAATCTTTTAAAATATCCAATTATAATGGATAAAAATAAAAGGAAGAGAAAAAAAAAGTCAATCTTCTCAGCCTATATGACCCAAAGCTTTTGGACCTTAAAAAAAAAGCCTTGGCACACGAGTCTGAAACAACCAACATGTCCTGGTCTTATTTTTCTTAAAGGGTAGATGGTTGGTCGTTCACTCTTTAATTATTTGGAAAAAAAAATACGGTTGACTAATTATCTTTTGTCTCACCTAAATTCCGACAATCTCTAGTTGGTATGTTTTAAACCTAAAAAAAATTAATTTTCAATAATATTTTGACAAAAAAAAAATCCTTAAACACCTCTTAAACACATATTCATTAATCTTTAACAACTCAAAAATTGATTCTAAAATTCATAATCAACCTGAAACTAAAATTCTCTTCGAACTCAAATCTATCTTTTCACGCAAGTTTAAAGGAAAACAACATCTTGGACAAACGCTCTTCATTAAAAGGAATCAATTAACACCGAAATCATGTTTTCGTGGCTGGAATTGGACTCGTTTGATGACTTTTATTTTCTACCACTAAAATTTAGCTATTTTGACTTTTCTTTTACAAACAAGAGACTAATAAATAATAAAAATAAAGTTTAGAATCAAATTAAATTTTATAAGTACATTAAAAATTAAAAGTTTAAAATTTAAAAAGTTTAATAAAACAAAAAGGATACATTTAGCTCCAGAATTGTAAAAACTATCTCTTTTTAATTGACCATCACTTAAAAAGGTGCAATTAGAAAAAGAAAAAAAAAAGGAAGAAGAAGGAGGAGGAAGAGAAGAGGAGGGACTAAAGAAAATCACTGTAGGAATCCACGTTGATGTATCTCTAGCTGAACAATGCAGTAGAGAAAAGTATTTTCCCGATGTTTTTTTTTTTTTTGAGAGTATTTGTAAATTAACAGCGGTACTAGTTAACTTCCAAGCTAAACAACCACTGATGCAACAAAGTTACGAGCCAAGAGCCAGATTCGTTAATTTGACTTTGGGACCCGAGGCCATTGACTATCGGACCATGCTCCTTACCTAGAGCACACGCAGCGATGCATGGCTTCAACACGGGACACTGGAGAGCCCATCGCCTATACCCATTGTTGGTTTCTTTATTGTGTATTTGGCTTCTAGGTCCACCTTCTTCATTAACTCGGATTTGTTTCCGAGAGGACCCAAAAAACATGACACCACACCTTGATTTCTATGTTTCAACAAAACGTGGGTAGTAAATGATGGTCTTTTTTAGAGCCCTTATGTCCTGCCCTTGAATCATGGCATTGTTTCTGGTTTTCTTCCGGATCGGTAGGTATCATGGCGTGTAGAGAAGACACTTCACTTCTTTTTGCTTGTTTTAAATGGTAAGGATCCCACCGCCTTAGCATTTCACCATAATTACCATTGACCATCGAACAAGCATTGCATCTGGTATGCCATGATTGCACTCTCTATTTCAGCTGCCAGTGCTTGTGATTTTTCCTTGTATAGCTCAACTAACGTTCTATATTCGTTACCTGGCCTCCTTCAACAAACAATGGTATTATTTCCTTGATCAAATTGATCTTGCAAGGTGGAGCTTTATCGAATTAAAGGAGAAAAGGATCGCCGGCAGAGGGTGGATTGCTGGTCTTGGTTTGGACTTGCCCATACGGAATATGGTGCTTGGTGGCCCAACATTTACTGTTGGATTGGACAAACTTCGAGCCCATTAAGAGACCCAGGACCAGTTGGACCCTCTTCGAATCTTCTGGGACTGAAAGAAGGGTTTGAAACCAACTCGGGAATGGAGGCCAGCCTGACCGAAAGGATTAATGTGCTGAGGTTGATTCACTTGAAGGTGCATGTGTGCATGAGCTGGTATGTGATTGGCTTGATGGATTTGTGTCACCTGCACGCCTTTTTATTTTTTTATTTTATTTTTATTTTTATGGATTGATATTTAATATTGTATTGTTATTATATTACTGTGAATAACTTCTTAAAAAAAAGTTTAAAAGCCCAGTTAAAAAAAAATTAAAAAAATGTAAATTAAATTAGGGGTTTTACATAAATTAAAACACCTTTAAAAGCATAAAAAATTTATTTTTTTAGAAAATACATTTTTCAATGTAAACTAAACTGGTTTGATTTTGATTTTTTTAAAAAATAAATTTAATTATTTTTTTGTTCAAAATTTTTTTAATCAAACCTGCATAACACAAGAAGTAACCTAATATCATGATAGCTTCTGATTTTTCGCCCAACAATTAAGAAAAAAATGTTATTTACAATTTCCCTAATCATTGCGTTTTAAATTTTGATTTTATAAAAAATAAAATAATTTATTTTTTATTTATAAAAGCCTACCTTTTATTTATTTTGTAAGTAATAATTCACCTCAAACTAATTTTAATCAAATATATATTTTTTAAATTTTAATATCTTAAAATTACAATTAAAAAATATTTTTTCAAAACCTATATTTTTTAACATCGAATACAATAACTACCACATAGTCAAGCACACACCATCACTTATCTAAAAATCAGATTTCTGTCTTTTCGAGTTTTGGCTAAACTTGACCGGAATTCAAAATATTCATAAGATTTTAAACTCGTTTAGGCCCTTTGATGGGTTAAGTGAACATGCTATTCCTAAAATCAACTTTAAAACACTCCCACTTCCGATCTGTCCTCAACTTCCTTCTTATTTTTGTCTTTTCTTATCATTTTGTCTTTTGCTAAATCTCTTAAAAACCCATAGCCTCTCATTTCAACACCAAGCTCTTCCCTTCAATTCACGACCGACAACTCCTCATTTACCTTTATACCCAAGTAATTCTAGGAATCAACTAAATTGTGAAGGGATGTTAATTTGTCTAATTTTTTTATCCAATTTGTAGATACCGGAGCACAGGGCTGGCAATTGTGCAATCAAGAGAGCAAATGGTGACGATGAAAGTCATGAAACAAGTGAATCGATCAGTTGAGGCCATGCGCGCCAAGATTAGCATGAAGGGTAATGTTATTTGGAACTTGCCCAAGAACGTCTTTGTTAGTTCAGGGCATGTCCTCATCTTCTTGTTGTTATAGCAAATGTTGGGAATTTGCTACCACTAGTTTCAGTGTATAGCTCTCCAGTTCACAGTTTTGTTTGTTTGCTTCAATCCCGTGTGGCTGGGTTGGAAGTTAATATTTCATTATAGCAGTCCATTTCAAGTTTTCTATTTTCATACAGTCGATCAATTCTTGCCATGGTTAATATCTGGTAAAGAGAGTTTTAGGTCGAAAAAGTGCGCCTTTCAGGGTCATTTGGCTGACTTCTGAATTGCAGGCCTGGAAGTAAGTTTGAGGCGCAACACTGTGATATTTGTCCGGGCAACATTTGCTAATGTCTGGTGCTGGGTAGAGACCATAGTGTCTTTTCTTTCTGTCTTTTGCCTCCCATTTCAACACCAAGCTTTTAAGCTGTCGCACTTATGGTTAAAATATACTATTTTACCCTCTCTTTTTTTTTTAAAAAAAGGGTGTTATTTTGTCAAAATTTTAAGTTTAATATGCTATTTAACGAGATGATAAAAGTCAAGGATACGATGCTAGGCAGCACAGAAGCTGTAAATTGTAAGCCACAAATGATTTAACTGCTCCAGTAAAACAACAGAAGACAAGCAAAACCAGTAAGATGTGTATGTGAAGACAGGAAGAATATCAAGCAACAGAGGATAACCTCTGTCCATTATCAAAATTTTACAATAGATATAAAGAGTCTTCCAGGAAGGAAAAAGAAAGATCAAGCAACTATCAAGCTCACAAGAGGCATACCACACCACACACAGCGCCGTGCCCTGCATTAAATACATAAACAGACTGACTCCAGATGCGATCCATTTGAGAGAATTTCGTGAAGTTTCCGATGTTGCAGTATGTAATAATTGCCCTTTTATTTTAGATGCAAGGCTTAGCCCCAGAAGACCAACAACGCTTAAGTCTTACCTGCATCTAATTGCAACGGTGAAAAATCCTTATTCACAATCAGGATTCAGGGCATGTCAGAAACGCCCAGAGTTAGCTGCATTTGGATTGTGAGTAGAAGAATGAAAGGCATAATGCTAAAATTGCCAATTAGCAAAACTGTTAGTCATGGTAATCGCCTTCTAAAGTTGCGGGTGGTGCCTTGGTAGGTTCGTACCAGCAAGCCCACACCTATCCCAATTCCGACACAAACGCTTAGGCCAATGCCAACACCCACTCTAACACCAGCATTGAACCATGACATTTCACCATCTTCACCGTCCATATATTCTGTTCCTGGGAACAGGTGGTAATCTTCATTCTCCGGCTTGTGGTCTGAGTATTCAGATAACTGCAGAGTTTACAAGGTAAATTAAAAGCAGAATGCTTGGGGGCACAACTTCAAAGAAATGAGGATAAAGTACTGATCTTAGATGGTATCAAGCTTTGTAAAGTCTCTAGAATCACTTGCAACACAACATACTAAAGCAGACTAAAACAAAGGAATTCATATCACAACTGCAGTTACATTACAACACAGTACTGGTTCTAACATGCCAACAATCTCTCATGCATAGGACTGCCCAGAAAGAGCAAGGTAAACGAAGCTACCAATGGCCTGTTTAACCCTGACTATATCTGGATTGAGAATTCAAATGGATACTGTCATCAGAGGAAACTATAACAACTTTAAACAACCATTTTGTTCTTAACATCCATTAAATTTTCTAAGAAACCAGCAGATCTTTATGCATGATATATCATCTTAAGATAGCATTTGAAGCTAATGAAGACACCTGCATGCTATACAAGGAAGAGATGTTGCACTAATGACACCCCCGAAGAAAACCGTATAACTCTTCAAACAGATTAACTTGAATTAATAGTTTAAGATTTTTACTTTTCAATCTAGAAATATTCACACATTTTTCATGTTGTTGTAGCAGGTCATTTAAGCAAATAACATACAAAACAAAATGGGGTTGGATTGTACTATTTTCTACCTTGCAAAACACATACTAGAATCATATCTTTGTATGTCAGTAGAATGACTAGAATAGAGTGAAAAGTGTTAAAGAACCATCTCAGCCCAAAAATTTAAGTTGTTAGGTGAGATTTTAAGACATGATTTATATTATTCTTTGACACATCAAGAAAAAACAAACCCATGATTGTTTGGTCATTAAGACTCTAATACCATATCAAATAACTATTTCAACTTAAGAGTTTAAGTTGTTAGATGAGGTTTCAAGACATAATTTATATTATTCTCTAACAAAAACAACTAAGAACTTGCAAAGATGGAAACTGTTCAAAAACAAAACAGAAGAACTAAACATTCTAAAAGCAAAACACAATTTTCCAAGAAATCCAAGATGAAATTAAGGTATACCTGTAGAGGAATTCTGGAAGGGGCTTTGTCCTGGCTTTCAGTTGCCTCATATTCTGGTATGGAACCTAACATCCCCTTTCTCATTTGCTTCTTACGAAAACCAAGCTGCAATGTCTTTGTTAAGATAATTGGAGTGCCTGAGAAAGATCCTGTAACATAGACCTCAATTGTAGGCATCTCTGAATCTAGACCCATAAAATGTTTATCCTTCAGGAAGCCATTGCCTAGTGTTATGTCTGATTCACAATTCATGCTCCACCTCTGGTCATGGTTCCTTGATTCCCCTACAAAACCATTGCTACGACACAATTCTAGAGCACCAGATAACACGAGGACATCTTTATCAAAAACCTCAAACCTCACACTCCCAGTCATCCTTATACTATCGGTGCTGACAAATGTTGCTTCTTCAGATCTCTTATCTAATCTATCCCTCCTAAGAGTGGTTGATGCACCATCAGAATTGATAGAAGTTCTAACACCATTTACTTCGAGAAGGGTATCAGGATATAATGGAATATGGTTCACAGAAAGGTGCTCTGGAGTCGAGTCATCAATCTCACATTTGCTGATTCGGACATAGAATACTCTTAAATCAAGCCAAGGTAATGATCTGGGTTGATGAGGAGTTTGCCTAACGACTGTATGGCCATTTTCTCTCAGCCCATTTCCATTAGATGTTTCATAAGAATTCTCCATGAACATAAAGAAATCAATCGTCCTCCTAAATAAAAATCTTCCACCTTGACTCTGTTGCTAACGTCAAGTTCATTTCGGAGGAACAAACAAATGACCTGTGGACATGTCCAAAAAGTGAATCCATAGCAATTCAATCAACATAAGTTGAAGTTTGGACATAGCCAAAGAATAAAAGTCCATTTGAAAATCGAAGAGTTCAAAGAGAGACAGAACACCTGAAACGTAACTGGAGAGAAGAAGCAAAACTAAACAGTAAATGAAACCTTTTGAGAATTGAGACAGAAGGCTTTAACAGACCAGCCAGAACCATACACCAATCCTTTCTACTTCCTGCAAGAAATTAAAGCAAATTACGAAAAAGTAAAGCCCAAGTTGGGACAACGTAAACAAGTTGAAGAAACAACGGATAAAGAGATAAGAAGATGAGAAAATCAGCCAGAGAAAAGTCCAAAAGATTAGATGTTGAAAAACAATAAATTACGTAACTCCCCCAGGAAAGAAAGAAAAATACTACTGGAGGGTAAAGCTGAACTAACGGTTCTTTCTCCAAGCCGATCAAGACCTAATATAAAGTACAAAGCACACACCAATCAAACTCACCTAAGAACCAATCACATCTAAAAACTAATCACAGATAAACCATACCAGGTATACCAGAGAAATAAAACCGAACTCTGACTACAATTCACTGAAGAAGATTAAACCCTGTAAAGATTGTAACAGAAACGGAACAGAAAAAAAAAATCACCGCAGATTCCAAGAAACTGGACGGCATAGAAGACAAATTATGCAAGTCTTACAAGCAGACAAATCCCTCTCCCTCTCTCTCTCTCTGCATCCAATCACAAATAAAAGAAATACTAAAATATGATATTAGATTTGTTTAATTGCAAAAAATACTCACCAGACTTGTATCTCCAAGACACAGTCTTTTGTTTCTCTCTTAGGGGCCTCCACAATCCAATGGTATCGATTTCAAGGCCTCCAAGAACACTTGTCTCTCCTCCAATATAACAGAAACTTGGCTTTTGATTTGCTAGAGAACAAAAATCCTCCTAGCCATGCAAAAGCTAAACTTTCCAAAATAAAAAAAGCACAAAACTCCACAAACAACCTGGAATTTACTTAATCTACAATTAATGGGATGAAAAACAAAGAGCAACCCAGTTCGTCAAATTCAACAAACGAAAATAGGCTGCCTTTGATTTGAATTATAGTTGATTGTTGATGAAATTGAAAAGTAAAGACCAGCTGATCAAAAAGCAAACTTTCAAATATTGGATGGTTGAGTGCATTTTTATGGATAGGATAAAAAAAAAAGAGAAGAAAACGAACAACCCTGATAATCAAATTCAACAAACAAAAAAGGGTTGCTCTGCGATTTGATTTTTAGATTATCACTGTAAGTTGATCAGATTGAAAAAGCAAAGAGCTGCACAGGCAGCAGAGTGGCAAATTCTGGGTGGTTGCAGACTTGCAGTTGAAGCTCTCTCTTTTCTTTTTTTTTAATTCCTTTTTACGGTTATTATTATATTGGAAGAGTGGGGTCACTCTGTATCTGATATTTTTCTGATCTTATCCAAGAAAGAGAGGAAGCGGGTCGGTTCACAAGGCCGCGGTCAGTGAAAGGGATATGCTTTTTTTTAAAAAAAAAAGAAAAAAACTATGGTTGCTGCAGATCATGATTTCAATATTAAGTTCAATAAGATTGAAACTTTTTCATTCTATCTTCAGATTTTATTTAATTTTTTATCCCGCAAGATGCATGGATTACTTGATTAACGAGACTCGTCTTTAAATTGCATTTTGATAAAATCACAATTAAGCGTTCCATAACATTTTTAGAAGTTTCTATCTTATTGAACTTTATGTTGAAATTATGATCCCATGATTTTATAATTTTTTTTAAATGCTTAGTAGTTTTTTATCTGTTAAATTTGTGAGATTTTAAGTTTTAACCATTATTGCACTTGTATAATCATAGGTTGAATGATTAGTATTTTTTTATTATTATTAATTTGAGTGTTCGGACTAATTTACACGCATTTTGATTAATTAAATGGACCTTGAAATTAACAATTATATAAATCTTTAATAATTATTATATTAGTAATCACAAAACTAAAAAAAAAAACGGAACTTAATGTAAATTATGGTTTTTTTATATAAAAATAGTTGTAAGCTTGATGTATTTTTTATTTTTTCAATAAAAATTGGTGCTCATTTTCAATAAATAAATATGTTTTTCAATTTTCTATTGAGAAAAATAAACTGAAAATAAAAAAGGAAAATTATTTTGTATAAACAGTAAACACATCCTTAGTATTTCTTGTTTTTTCCCGATAAGTTTGTCTATTAAAACTAAAACAATTTAAGTTAAATTTTATAAAAAAAATAATGCGTTAACTATATTTTTTTTCCCCCAACACAGCTAGAAATTCATAATTCTCTCACGTTTTCTTTTCATTGCAAGTGCGATATATTATAAAAACAACTAAAACGTTTATACTAGTTTAATGTTTTATATAAACACTGAACCAAATTAATATATATTTTTAATTATTTTATAACATATTTTATCAAAGTTCAAGTGATTAACGTGTGTAATGAGCTAAGGTTGCGGGAACAAGTTTTAAGATTTTGTTAGTTTTTGTATTTTAAAAATTTAAAATTAATAATTTTTTGATATTTTTAAATAATTTTAATATATTAATATCAAGATTAATTTGTTAAAAAATAAAAAATATTTTAAAATAACAATTTTAACCACACTTTTAAAGTTATTATTTATTGTCAGACAAACAACTTGTCATGTGTTTTTTTTTTTTTTTCCTAAAAAAAAGGTACGAGCCACCCCTTACAAAAATAAAAGAAAATATTGTCCTACCACGTGCCTACCTCAGCCCCACGCTCTTAATTGTTTTGCGTCAAGCCTATCCTGGGGCAGCTAAGCTATCATTTGGTTTCTTTAGGGTTTTTTTTTTTAAAAAAAAAAAATATTGAATGAAAATTTTATAAGTTTGGACCCAACGAATTTGATATTTATTTTTTGAGTTTAATAGTAATACTAAAAAAATTTCTATAATCTAAATATTATTTTTTCAACGATAGAAAGTAGTTTGATTTGAATGCATACCAAACAATTTCACCAAATAAATCAAACGGCATCCTCGAGCTCCTCTACCATCCATACAACAGACATAAATAAAACAGTTTGATACTTCACTGCCTTGGCATTTCACGAGAAGACACGTGGGGAAACGGAACTTGCATTCTTGCGAAAACAATTTCTTATCTTCTGCTCCATATCCATCTCTAACATGGCATCACTACCATTCCCTTGCATGATAACGTTGCAAGAGGGAGCTGGCATGGCAACACGTTGGTCGGAATCAATGGCAACTTAACCACTGCTCATGAAGTTGGTCCTCCAGACACCTCAGATAAACTTGACACCTTAAATGAACTCACTACCAAAGCCAACATATACACTACTAAAAGAGTCCGAATTTGAGGAGATAATATGGTAAACGAACTCACAGCCATAGCCAGCATCTCAACGTTTTAAGAGAAACTTCTAATTTCTTGTAGTATTACTTATTTCCCAACAGGGGTCACAATTAATCAGCTGGGATCACAAGTTTTTAAAAAGAATTCCTCCTTTCACACGCGATGCTATTTGCTGTTGATGATGTGTATAGCAAAAGGACAGTACGTTTCCTTAACCTGCCGCGCAATGCCTCCTGATTGCGAAATATTATCCAATTCCTTCAATGGCAATAGGGTGTAAAACGTGCAAAACAAGTAATAATTTCCAAGATTATCCATTTCAAAGCAGATGTTTTTCCATCCAGTTCAATCATCATGTTATAAACTCTTCAGATTGGCAAACTCATGAATCCTAGACCAACAGATGAATGAAAATGGAGTGCATATGAAATAAACTCTCGAGCATCAGCTATTGCGAGACAGATATCAGACATATAAACGATAATGTCATAAATTACGTCTAACGGTGTGATTACGGAATGCAGGTCATCCTCCCGTTCAGAGAAAAAGGCCAACACGGCATAAAATGATATATCAATTTCACGCCTCATTACCTCATGGGATGGACGTTGGGTTATATCCATCGAATCACAATCCTACGAATTCAAAAGAAAATATCGGTTTCCCCACAATAGTCAACCAGCACGTTTTGATGGTGCTGATCATCTGTTTGTCGTTCATTTTTTTGTGGAAATGTGCCTCCGCCAACTGATCTAGTATTCTGTCCACGATTCAAAGCGTGTAATTCCCGTGTTATTTTTTGTCAACATCACAATTCACATATCCAAACAAATGAATATGGGAAAAAAGGGAGAGAGGAACGAGGGAGACACGTGCCAAGTGATCCTGACACCCATCATCCACTTCAATTCAGCTATCAAACCAAGATATGGGTTAAAACTACGTTTTCACACGGGACCCGCTTGTGTGCAAAGAAAACATGGGAGGGTGAACATGCATCAGGTTCAGACATGAATCGCTCCAATCAAGCCAGCTCAAGCACATAATGAGGTGAATAGGTGCTACTTGGAAATAAGAAAACCAAACCTCTGTTTTGTGAGAGATGATAACACCACCAGTATTACATCAACCCCACAGAAGTCAATGATCCTGGCCAAGAGATGACTTACATCAAGCAATAGCCACGAAAGGAAATGAGATGTCAAAAAGAAGAACCAACATTAGGGGAAGAAAAACTGCTCAAATGCAACCCAATTTGGTTTGAAATGACCCAAGTCTTGTCACCGAGGAACTGCAAAATCTAGGAAATGCCAGCGATAAAAAAAATAGAAGAAACTCAGTAGCTGGAGAAATGTAAAAAAAAAAGAAAAGAATTTTGTTCAGCAACAGGAAACTTAAAACACGTTGAGAAAACAAATAAGGAACATAGAATACTACAAGTTGATTGGGCATTCAACAAGGGAGTCTGAGGATAAAAACAAAAAAATCACCCTTGCTGCCCCAATTTCATTCTTCATCTAATGACTTGATTTATATTTTTGGTAATGAGAACTTAAGAATGACTAGCACTGTGATCATTCCGAAACACAAGCATAAGTTGTATGCTGCAGCCACCACAGCAGAACCACAACATTTGAAGTTGGATAGAGAACTCAAGTGTCTTACAAGGCCTGCATCTCTACTTTACACACCAGAGCAAAGATGGAAAAACAAATGAATGGGCAGGTTATTCACATTTCATTTGATGGTCAGAAGCGAAATAAAAGCTAATCAGTGGCAATTCTAAAGATTCCCCAGGGGAAAAATATAGGTGTCTCCTACTTTGCCCCTAAAATGTGCAAGGAATATTTTAAAGATTGAATCGACAAGTTACAACACAAGCAATAACGAAGTTATGTCTTGTTGACAGAAGCTTGACTTTTCATCTTGTAGCTGATCAACCAAGGGATTCTAATTTCACATACATTTGATCTTTCACGTTAAGAGACCTCTACCCTCACAGCCATCGATTGATGAAGGAAACCAGATATTTTGATAAAGAGAAGTTCTGTTTGAGTACAGGTTAAAATCCCTATCAAATCAATTTGTCCTGCTTTAAGGACATTAAACATTCAATTAACGAATGGCATTACCAGACCCCACGTTAACTGGTACAGGATATTATAACTCAAAGAATCCATGGAAAAAAAAACCTAGCAACCAATGACAAATATAATTCATCCATTCTCTTTGTGGTGGGGGAAGGGGGAAACAGCAGCAAAAAGGCAAAATAACAGCATTTTGGCCAAAACATGTTTGCATATGCTGGCATATTACAAAGAAACAAAATTCAAGACTGGGAAAAGGATTCAATTTCCTTTAACATTTATCACCCCAGCAGGTCATGTCACAACGGTGTTGCAAGTCCTATTGCAATATAGTAGAGGAATCGAGTCAGAGGCAACCATCAACGCAGAATAAAGGGTTGAAAGGAAACAGTACTAAAAAACACTGCCAAAATAAAACCGTTAAAAAATAATTGTATTTCAATATTAATCAAATGCCATAACACTTGAACACCGGCAAGATATCCATTTCTACACAATCTGGTTTTATTCGTAGATATAATATGAGAAGACAGAAATTATAATCAATGCTTGCAAGACCAAGCAAGTACTGTACAAACACAAAATAACCCACATCAGTTTCTACAACGTCCATTTCCTAATTCCTACAACACATCCAGGTAAACAAACACCAGTGTTTATTAATTAAAAATATAATAATTGAGTTAATAATAAAGTAAATTCTTCCAGAGATATCGAAAAGTCCAGTTCAACGCCATCCCGGTGCCTTCTCATTGCCTCTGAAGAAGGCACCTAATAACAACTATAGAACCCTCGTAGTGCGTAAACATGTGGGGCCTCAACATATATTTAACAAATGACACGACAGACTGTACTTAGTATTTCTCAAAATGATAAAAACAACAATAAACTAAAATGATAAAAAAAAAAAAAGATAGAAACTTGAGAAATAAAAACAACTGACCTCGAGAGAGCCAGCTCCAGCAGGAAGAATCAACAGCGATGCTAGATTTGAGTCTAGCATTTGCAATTGCATTGTGAAGTGGCATCAGTGACTCCACACTCCCTAGAACTGAAACAACCCTACAATTCAAAGGCAATTACAAAACATTATATTAAAATAATTAAAACAAGATCCAAATTTGAATTGAAAAGAGGAATTAGTTTGCCTTTTTCTTTTAACCTTGAAGAGGCAAGGATAGTTCGTGTTGGTGTTGAGGTGAAAGGAGAAGACATGGATTTTGCGTTTAGTGTTATCTGAGTTACCGTTTTGGATCGAGATGCCAGGGACCTTGAGGTTGCCGTTATTGCCGATCTGCAAAACGATGCCATTCTGGTTTAGAGAAGCGGAGAGTGAGTTTAAAGTATCTGACTCAAAATCGAGAGATGAAAGGGTGATTGATGGCTTAAACCCTACGCTACACAGCTAGAGAGTTTAGAAGACCAGAGCCTTGTGGTGAGAACAAAAGGCAACCTTTCTTTTAACGGTTCAAAGAAACGCAGCGTTTTGGGGGGGGCAAATTAACAGTAACGCAGGGGTTTTGATTTTTAATTTATTTCATGCTTGTGGTCGTTTGGAATTGACACTTATAATTTGTCTCTATTTTTTTTTATTGTATGGGTGTTATTATTATTATTATTATTATTATAAGTAAAAAATAGTTCTTTTAAAAAATAATTATTAATATAATTTATTATTTAAGTTGTTAATTTAATAAGTTAAGCCGCAAAACTAGGATTAATATAATATATTAATATTTAATTTTTAAAAAATTATTGTTCTTAAAAGAAATCTAAATTAAGTCAAAATTTTATTTATTTTTAGAAATATTTTTAAACATGTAATTTAATTTAAAACTTAAAATAAATAAAAATCTAAAAAAAATTCAAGATTAACACATTAAATCATATTTAATTATAACAAAAATTAAAAAAAACTCGGTGTTTCACTGTAAATATACTCATATCTACTGTAGATCTTTGTAATAAAATTATAACCTTACCCTTGATAGTTTAAGTCTTTTAACATGCTTACGAATATAATATAGTATTTTTCACCATGCATGTTTGCTATCACAAGATTGAACATGGATGAAGAAGTCTTTTTAATTTTGGTATGCGCATTGTAATATCCAGAGTACTCTTAAAAGTTGAATTTTCATGACGGTAAGGGTAGGGTGTTTTTGTTTCTTATTTTTTCTTGGCACAATATAGTTACTGATGTGCTCCTAGAGTTAGATAATCTGGGATTGAGGGGTTTTTTTTAGTATTTTTTTTAATATTATTTTAATGTTGTGAGTGGTCATGAGCAAATTTTTTTTAAAAAAAGTTGAGGGCACGCGTATTGGCATGGTAGGAAATGTGTGTGTCTTTTAAGCAGCATATACGACATCTTCCAATAATTAAACACCATATTTCAGGACAATGTTCGAGGTGTCTCGTCATTCTCTTCATAGTGGCCTGACGCGTATAGTCACCAAACACACAATGAAGCTCAAATGATATGTTTTCTCCCCCCCCTCCAATTTTTCTTAAACCTTTAAAAAAAATGCAACCCTAGCAAAAAAAATCAAAAGATCAACTTGATCATTTGATTTTTAATTTTTATATTTAAAATATCATCTTATTTTATGATATTCTAGATTTGATCTTCAATGTTTTAATTTATACATTAGATTCCTAACTTTTTATCAAATTTTAATTTATTTTTAATTTCATCATTAAATCCATGATTTTATTTTTATTTTTTTATATATGTGGTCTTTATTTTCTTGATTTTTATTTTTGTTCTAAATTCTTTTATTGATTTTAATTTTCTTTTTAATTTTGCTTTTCAATTTAGTATTTGATGGTATTTAAGGTTCAACTTTCAATGTTTTGATTTTTAGATTTTTATCAGTTGTTTTTTTTCAATTATATCCTTAGATCCATTTTTTTTCAATTTAGTTCTCATTCCCAAATTTTATTTATTTTGGATTCACTTGTTAATTAATTTTTTTTTTTAATTTTTCCATTCAATTCAAAATTTTAGTTTTTCCTCACAGTTATTATTTTTTTAAAATGAGATGCATATTCTTTTAATCTTTTTTATTTTATCATTCAATTTTTAATTTATTAAAATTTGGTCTCTTTCATTTTCTTTTCATATGTTTATAGGCCCTACCATGGAGTTAATCCATGATAACTATTGGGTCACGGGTTGTGTTGATTTAGCTAGGTTGATTTAAGCCAATTAAATCTTTTTGTTTCATAAAAAAAAAATCAAAATAATACTATTTTAAAAAGAAAAGAAAAATAGTTAACGGTTTCTTATTTGATTTGCCTTGGGTTATCCGAAACACAAGTCAACCAAGGTTTTTTATTGTTTTATATTGGACAAATTCTCCTTCAATTTTCTTTAAAACTTAACCTGGTCTAAGCTACAAGTCACGGGTCAAGTTTTAAAATAGTAGCTTTTTCAAATTGAGTGTTTCAAATTTAGTTACTAGCTAGGTTAATGGGTCTGAAAAATTAACACGGATTGATGTTGTTTTTTTTATTTATTTACATCTTTTGAAGTTGTTTGTTTTTAAAAATAAACTTTGTTATTTTCTCTAGTTTTCTTTTCAATCAGGTTATCCCTATCCCTTAATTCATATGAGAGGTTTATTCGGGTGACTCGGGTTTTTTAAATCATTTTTTTACCTTTTGATCTTTTCATTTAAAATTTAATTTTTTAAAAAATTATACTTTATTTTTTTTTATTTTTTTTTTTACTATATTATTTTGCCCGCATGCTCCTAGTTATGAATTTTAATGATTTCATCCAATTTTATTAGTGCCTTGTTTTTAATTTTTTTCATTGATTTTTTTTATTTCTTTTGATTACTTAGAATTGATAATTATTATTATTTTTTAATTATTCAGTAATAATACATTTTTTTTTCCTAACGCCCTGTGTAATTTTTTTTTTAAATAATTGGTTCACCCACAGTAGCGGGTCAGTAAACTATTCTGAATAAAGTGACCTGACTTGAACCGTATCCTCCAATTTATCAGGTGGTTTTGTTTGGTTTCCCTTCACTACTAACTTCACAAATCGCACCCGGAGAGGAAGAAGAAGACCTCGAAATAAATCGTCTTAGCTTTTATCAATGGCTGCGATCTTAGCTCGCAAGTCTCTTTCTGCTCTTCGCGCTCGTCAGCTTGTAAGAATCTTGTTGCCCTAGCTACCTCTTTCTGTTTGGTTGCCTAGAAAATGAAGGAAATAGTGGAATCCGAATTGCATATTTGATCCTTAAACCTCTCAATACCCGTGACTTGAATCTAATCTTTATCTCAGTTTAATTTTAATTTTCTAAAAAATGGATAATATGGGCTGAAACGCAATGATTTAGGTTATTTAACGAACTGATTTGGGATTATAAATGAATTATATAAATTTAATTCCTCTCCCATCTATAAATAGAGGTTAAATGAATTGATTTAGGTTAATTAAATTTTCCTGGTTGTTCCAATCTTCACTGAAAATTTGTAGAAGCAGACACGGTATTTTGTAGCGGAATTGCTATTAAGATGGATGGCAAGATGACACATTGTTGCAGCGGTAGAAATCAACTTATTTTGTTCAATTTTTAATTTGTGTTTTTACTGTAATATGCTGAAATTTCAGTTTGTGAATTTTTGTTTTCTTGAACTTGTGTATGAATTGAAATGAAAGAGAGAACATAAGCTTTTAAGGTATTCGTGAGGGCATGGAATAGGTACTTGAGATGGAAAGTTTAGGATGTTTTTCACTATACTTTGAATTGCTGACTGATGGGTGATGAAATATTGGTTGTATTTTGGAATAGTTGTTTGTATTTGGCTAATGCTGCTGGTGTTGGCCTTGACAGTTTTGTTTTCCACGGTTGATTTATGAATCTAAAGATGGTAGTTGGCTTATAGTAATATTACTTTGTTCTTCTTTCTGGGTGTGTAGGCTGTACCAAGACAAGCATTGCATGGTTCAAACCAATATGTACTGAGATCCAGTGCCCACTTATATTCCACCAAAATAGGTTTGCTCTGTTCTCTCTGTTTTATTCGCTTTCAGATATACTATTTGTGTGAGTGGGTGAATGAGCAAAAAAATGTTATTGAGTTTTATTAGTGATACTCACAAATCTAAGACTGTAAATCGTTTGTGTTATAATTTATTACATGACATACTGAATTTATTTGAGAGGAGAGTGTTTTGGATTAATGTTTTAGAATTTCCTCTGGAGGATGACAAGCAATTATTACTTCTTCAGAGAACATGTTGAGATTCTAGTCCAAAAGTAACTGCCTACATCTTTAATGGGACCTTTCTTACTCTTACAGTGTGTTTTTACCTTGTTGAAGTTATCGCAATTTATGTAATTTTTCTTATCTGTTACCGTAGAAGATGAAGATAGAAATGAGCTTGCAAAGGAAATTTCAAAGGACTGGAGTTCTGGTAATATATACATCCTTGAAGTTTGTGTTTTGAATTCTGTCTTACTTTTTTTTTCCTGATACAACAAGAGGTCCTAATGTTCTGACTAATTACAGTATTTGAGCGGAGCATTAACACACTCTTCCTTACTGAAATGGTTCGCGGTTTGTCGTTGACTCTCAAGTACTTCTTTGAGCCAAAAGTTACTGTAAGTGTCTCCCCATGCACGGTCAGATATTAGAGCATCTCCAATAGGAGAGCTAAAGAAGAGCCAAAAGAAAAAAAAAACAGCCAATGAAGAGCCAAAATCCTTTTTTTTTTTTTGTCATTGAAAAGCCATTCTTACATATTTATTTAAAGAGCCAAAAGCATAAAATAAATTATTTAAAGATTCATTCTCTCATCTCCACAACTTTTCTCAATTATTTTTCTCGAAAGAGCTAAAACTATTAATATTAAAATACAAATGGGTTGTTAAAATGACTTTTTTCCATTGTAGTGCATATAAGAAAAAAAATTCATATTTACATTATTCAAAAAGTTAAATCAATAATTTGGCTCTTCTAAATGACTTTTGCTATTGGAGATGCTCATATAATGTGACAATGGTGAGTGATGATAGTAGACATATCTTCTCATGTGCAGATCAATTATCCATTTGAGAAAGGTCCCTTGAGCCCACGTTTTCGTGGTGAGCATGCACTCCGGCGATATCCTACAGGGGAGGAACGTTGTATTGCTTGCAAACTTTGTGAAGCTGTAAGGCTTCGAGATTCATTGTACTCCCTTAAACAATTTTGTTTGTTGTGTGGATTTTTTTTAAAAAGGAAGGAATTTGCATTGTTAGTTTCAAATTTCATATTACATCCAGCCCCTAGTTAAATCATTCTCTAGGTTGGAGGTGATCAAACTATACCATGGTGCTATGAATTGTGTTTTGCTGAACCACCTCAAAATTTGATAAAATTGTTCTTTTTTTTTAATTATTATTATTATTATGTGATCCCATCAGGCCTATGGAGAACTTAGAAATGGTTGTCACATATTTGCAACTCCACTCAGATTTTTCAGAAATGGTACTACAGTATATAAGCTGAGACAACTTTTATATGCATGCCTGTACTGTTTTTTTCGACTGTCCTTTTTGCATTTCTGGGTTTATATTCTCTGGAATTTAATGATTTGATTGTTTCTAGTTGTGAAATTCCAAGTTGACTGAGCACTTGTCATAAGAGATTATAATTACCAGCGTGAAAACTTGCTGGTAGCTTCTCAATTTGCATTGCTGTTTGGTGCTTACCTTTTTTTTTGTGGGTGTATGCATTTTTGTTCCTGGGTAATATTTTGAGAACCCAATTTTTGCTTTTATCTGAGAAAGTTGCAGCGTCTCTTTTCTATCTGTATCCTTATAATCTCTATGTGCCGGTAACATCTCTCAGTTCATATGGTCTTGTTAGTTGCATTTAATGCTTTTCTCACAAAGCCTGGTTGGTTGCCAGATTTGTCCAGCTCAAGCAATCACCATAGAGGCTGAGGAGCGAGAAGATGGAAGCCGTAGGACTACTAGGTAAGAGGTTTATCATTGTTTCTTTGTTCCTCGCTTTTTTCTCCTTCTGTGCCCCTGTGTCGTCCTTTCTCACAACTCTGGATTTGACAGGTATGATATAGACATGACAAAATGCATCTACTGTGGATTCTGCCAAGAGGCATGCCCTGTTGATGCCATTGTCGAAGGACCCAACTTCGAATTTTCAACAGAGACTCATGAGGTTATATCCCTTTCACCATGAGCCTACTTTGACTGGTAAAGAATTTATTCTTAAAATTCATCATTGTTGCAGGAACTCTTGTACGACAAAGAAAAGCTACTTGAGAACGGAGACCGCTGGGAAACTGAGATTGCAGAGAACCTCAGATCTGAGAGCCTTTATCGTTAAAATGTTTTTTCGCTGGATGGGACACGCCTGAAAAAAATAAAGAGATCTGTATATGGGTCTAGAAGATATTTGTTTTCCAAGTTTTGTCATTTGGTAAATGTTTCTTATCACATTCGCTTCTTCTGCAACATGTTAAAATGTAACATGACAGGTAAGGGACTCGAGATGCAGCTTCAGTTGCCCTCTTTGTTGAACATTTGATTTTATGGAATGAGCGGGAAACATGGCAATCTATTTGAATTTCATTTTTAGTCGTTTTTTGGAACCTTAGTGTTCAGAGTTGGACAATTAGGTTGCAGGAGATGAAGAGTTGTTGCAAGGTTGCCTTATCATTAATGTTAGGATGATCAGAAGCAACGACTCTTAAGTTATACCTCTTCTCCGCTCGTGGGAACAAAACAATCCCCGAGAATTGGTACGTCTTCATTTGTGCAAAGCTAAAGGAGAAATGGTCAAGAATCTAGAGCACTGGACTTCTTTCGCCAGCTGAATAGCTTTAATTCCCCCCACCAGACGGGATATGATTCATACCGGCTCACCAGATAGCGTATGTTTTCCCTTATCCCAAGCCATGCCATTGCCGTCCTCGTGGTCTTTCTAGTCGATTGCTTTCTGTTTGTGACTCGTAGGGGCAGTGCAATTGGAGGTGAACTCTCAATTAATTGCTTCTCTCCTCTTGGATAAAAAGGAGATCTGGGAATTTTAATCAAACATATCACTAGACTTGTCCATGGGGATTGAGATGTGCATATCGTTCATGTGTACAGAGAAGCAAATAACTGTGCAGATGGAATAACTAATTTAGGTGTAAGCTTGAATCATGAGGTTCGTTATTTCAAAGAGCCACAAGGCTTTATAAAGGAGAGGTTGTAGAAGGATATTTGTAGTGTAGGGGAATTTAGATGCCGTAGGTAGGTTTTTTGCCCCTCTTTTAACATGAGTTTTTTTTTTATATATATATATATATATATGTATATATATAAAGAAAACTAGAGATATTCTCAAAATAATTTATAGAGACTAAGTTTTTTATCTTGAGTTTAAGTTTTTTCTTTTTGAAAGATATATTAAGAATGCACTCCTGTACCAGTTTAATGTATTTGCATGCATAAATTACCTTAAAAACAATGTTCAAACTCAATAAATAAACAAAACTCGAGAAAAGGAAACCTCCTATCCCTTGGAATTATCATTCAACATTTAACTTTAACCCATAGCATCTTCACTCTTCAAATAAAAAAAAACAGTAGATCATTTTTTATGAAAAATATATTTTTAACTTGAATTATTATTATTATTATCATACATTATTTATAAAAAAATAACCTCTAAATTATTTCTCAAAGTAAAAGACCATCATTCATTTGTCATTCATGAAAATCCATGCCGAACCTCCTCTACATAGATACATCTCGTTTTCAGTTTTTCTGTCAAAATTAATTGAATTAATGAAAAAGAAGGAGTCAGAACCCATCAGCGGGTCTCCGAAAAAATCCATCATCAAGGCCCAAAATTAAAATTCACGAAGCCCGATCTCCTTACCATAACATACCGGCTCTATCCTTACTTGTTCCTCCATCTAATAAACTTAATAAAAAAAAGAGCGAAAAAAAAAAAAAAAAAACGAGGAGGAAAATGGAAATGGAGGGCGTGGTGGGTTAATAAAAGTTTCCAAGCCCCCTTAAAAACCCACAACGCAACAGAAAAATTGAAGCAAATAGCGATAATGGCAGAGGAAGCGATTTTAGGTTACTTACAGAACCACGAAGAAATCTCCGATTCCGGCCAGTTCGCTACCGATCATGGACTCGACCACAGCGACGTCGTTAATGTCATCAAAAGCCTCCATGGCTTCCGCTACGTCGATGCTCAGGTTCCTAAAATTATTTTAAACTTTTTTGAAAAAAACATGCCGTAACTGTAGACTAGAGAAAGTGAAGATTAATGTGATTTTGAAAGATTTAGATATGACTATAATAAAGAGGATCAGTGTGGTTATGAATGTTAATAGTGATGGTTTAGTTGATTAATCAGGGATTCGATGATGTTGTGTAGGATATTAAGAGAGAGACAGATGTGCTTACCGAAGAGGGTGAAAAATATGCTGAACAAGGATCACCTGAAGTTCAGCTTTTCTTGGCTGTACCAGCGGAGGGTAGCATATTGAAAGAAGAATTGCAGGTTGTCGTAATTGATTGCTCCCACATTTTTTTTTCTGTCTATGCCTTTTGTTTTTCAGTGTTATATTTGAATTTTGGCTGCTGGATTTTTTAATGCAGAAACTGGTGGATCCTGCAGTTTTCAAAATAGGATGTTCTCAGGCTGCAAAGAATAAATGGGTTCAAATGGGAAATCAAATATCTAGGAAGGTAACGGAAATTTATTTTTCTTAACATGAAATTCGTCGTAGTGGTCCTTGTGATTAGTCCGATAATGTATTTTTTGGGTATTATTAAGCTTTGTGTTTTTATTAAGGAAAATATTTTGCTGGTAAAAGTAAAATTAAGCTTAGACGAATAAATAACTAAGAGCATCTTCACTTGCTCTCAAGTCAAAACACGCTATCCTATTTCAAATCTCAACCTGATACCTCTTCATTCTTTCAGAATTCCATGTCTACACCCAAATATCCCAAATATCATGAACTGGGTTTTATCTTTTCAAAAGAAGAAACCTAGTACCCACCTTTTGACTTCTGTTCAGTCTTGCATATTGTTCTGGTGTAATTATAATTCGTTTTCTTCTACGTCATAGGTTCAACATGTGGAAGACAGAATAAAGGATCTTCTTTTACAGATACGGGATGGACAGGTGCATTATTGTATTTAATGTTTTTTTTTTTCATATGCTTTTTGAGGGCATCAGATTAAACAGTAGGTGAGATTGGCATTGTTTTCTTGGGCATGGTTTCTGGTTAAGAAGAGGTCCTCTCTTAAGGGTTGCGGGGAGGGCCTTATTTCATCCCTGTATGGACAGTTTATGTCCGCTCTTTCATGTTTAATTTTTAAGCTGCTCGTTATTCATGTTTACTGCATCCAATTTGCATGATTTTATCTTGATTGTGTCCCTTGATTTACTTATGTTATTTGTTGTGATTAGGAAATTGATACAGGTGATAAGAAGTCTCTCAAAGCTAGAAAGCTTATTGCTGTGCAGTAATGATCCTTTTCTTTCGCTTTTTGTGTTGTTTATTATGGTTCTCATATTGTCTGTAGTACAAGGTTGGTTTCATTAGTGGTGTTGGTATTCACAACTTGTGACTTGTGCTCTAGAACCTGGAAGGGCTACTCGGTGAGAAAAGGTCCTGATTATGCTCCAATAAGAAGGAGAACTGCAACTGATTTGACTCGTGAATATCTACAGGGGTATGCTCTTGTATGCAGATACCGTGTTCATTTCCAATCTGAATTGTTAGCTGCTATTTGAATAATTTTCTCATTAAGCTAAAGCATGCCTGTGTTTGGTGGAGCTTTATTTACACCAATAGTTGTTCTCAACTATGAAGCATGGGGCATGTTAATGAACAATTTGGGGTCAATGATGAAGGCAGAATGGAAAGGTGCAGATAGACTGCTATGATTGCAAGCACATGATAAAAATGCATGCCATTTAGAGAAAGCACTTATGCTATGTGGTATGCATGGGAACATAATAATAATTAAGCATGCTTTAACTAATTTCCAGATCTCTTAAGTGCGTTAATGAAATTTTTCTGGATGCCACCTAGATCTTTTCATTTCTTTCTGCAGCATGCAACTTCATACAATTTCTTTATATAATTGACGCGAACAAAAAAAAGAGAGAATAAGACCTATGCATTTTATTTAAATTCTAGAGTGCAGGGGTATTTAGTAATTTCTACGTTTGCTGGAAAATCTGGAAATCGTCCTGGACTAGGCTTTATTTCTGTTTAGTATTTTATTTTACTGGTCGTTCTTAGTTTTTCTTATTCTAAATAGAAATTGTTATTTTGGAGCACTGAGGTTTAGGAATCCATGTCCTTATTGGATTTGGACTGCTAAAACTCTGTAGTCTTTCAATATTTTAATTGAAGTTTAGGAATAAAATTCCAGCAATTTGCTTTTTATAGCATGATTCAATCTCCCTTAGGCGTGACTCCTAAGAACCCTAGGTGTGAATCTTAGGTTTTTCTATCCTCAAGGTGTAAATCCTAGAAACCCTATTAGTGTGACTTTAGTAGTTTCTACAATTCTTAGTAGAAATCCTCATCAATAAATACCAAACAGACACAAACAGCCTCTAAAGTCAGACCCAGAACAGCCTCCCAAAGTTATCCTGCATCAATAATGTAAACAATTACATGTACTTGGGTGTATTGGGCATAGTAATGATAACATATTGGGGCAGTGTTGAGTTGACTGTTCACCTGTTTTTGCATATTCATTGCATTTAATTGCTCCATTTACCTCATATTGTTGACAAATTTATCTAATGTTTAGGGGTGATTGGAGGAATATAGAGTTCAAAGAGTATAACTTCAGTGCTAAAGGTCCACCACCTGAAGGTGGCCATCTTCACCCACTCAACAAGGCAAGAATAACATTATTCTTTTTTAACCTATTTTCTCTTTTTTTATATATTTTAAATGAATCTTATACTCTTAATTTCCATACAAGTTATAGGGGCAGCCAATTATAGAATGGGCCAAAAAGTCTCTTAATAGAATCATTTTCATTGTGCTGAAATTTGACCTATAATTTTCAAACAACCATCTTTTACTCTTAATTGCTATACAGTATAAAAGGGCAGCCAATTGTAGAATGGGTTGCTATTTTTAGACACCAAAAAGCTCTTAGCACAATCACATTCAGTGTTCTGAAATGCTGAAATTTGACCTTTAATTTTCAAACAACTATTTGGATTGTCACCGCATTGACAAATGTCATCATTTTTCCGAAAAAGATTGTGTAAGGAGGCTTATTGGTGTGAATTGCAACACTGTGTTCTCAAGGATTTCTTTTAGAGAGTAATTTGATTGGTGAATTGATACTGACAACAATTTGTCCTGTAAATAAAGGTCGGGCTGAGTTTCTAGACTGATTGAGACTGCCATTTTCATCATCTTGTCATTGTAAGTTGAAATATCACCATCATATACGGCATTTATTGCTCATAAGTTTATTTTTACCAGACTAGAAGTTTGGGTGGGTGTGCTTTGGTTTCAGCATTGTTCATAGGTCTAATGCTGAAATTTTCTCATAACTGGGTTAAACCTTCTCATGTTTCAGATCTAAAGTTTTATATCTGAGTCAACTGTTGAGACGTGGCTTCACATCTGTTAATTTTTTACTGTCAAATAAAGGCTTTTATTGGATGCTGTTTGTCGCTTATACTGATCCAGGCAATCAGATTTTCAAAAGGCATTGGGACGGAATTTCAGTTGAAGGAATAATGTATCAATCATATGTATACATTCATTGAACTGGAAAAATATGTGATGGTTCTATTATTGTTGGAATTTAGCTTTCTTGGTGGTAACTGGCAATTTTCAGTTTCATTTAGAACTGATTGATGCTATAGAGTTTATTTTTCCCTAAACACATGATAAAAGTTTTGCTACATTGTTGCAAATTCTCACCCAAGCATTGCCTTTTGTTTTCTTTCTATTTTAGGTGAAAGAACGACTGAAGGACATTTTTCGTCTAATGAAGTAAGACCTGCTGTGTCTTCTGATTTTACTGTCAGTGATCTTTTTTTAGTTTGACATTTGTGTATTGCTCTTCTATCTGGCTGCAGCTTTGAGGAAATGCCTACAAATAGATATGTAGAGAGCAGGTAGCTGTTTCTGCTCATTCTTTATAAACAGCATGATTCCATTTTATCAATTGTTGATTCTTTAGCACTCGAAGCTTACCTCATCAAAATAAATCTAACTACCAGTTCACAAAATGATAACTTGTCTTCTTACACATGTTTGAACATATATTTTTTTATTTTTTCATTTTCTGGGTTTATTGCTAAATTTTCTTATTCATGATTCTCATATTATTCCATGCCAAAGAAAGTTGATTCTGTAATGGTGTAGTTAGGGAAAAATGGTTTCATATAGAAGAAGGTAATTTAGCTGAAAAATGAGACAGTGAATTCATAACTTGTTTGTTCTTCTTCTATGGGTATTTTAAGCTAAAAAAATATGGTTTCCTGAATTTTCTTTTGTATTTTTCTTTCATGCAATACAGTAAATATTATTATAGTGATATTTTTTTAACATTCCGATGCATTCCCATTTCAACCTGCAGCTTCTGGAATTTTGATGCACTGTTCCAGCCACAACAACATCCTGCCCGTGATTCGCATGATACCTTCTTTCTTAAAGGTATGTTTGACTTGATTTCTTATTTGTTACTCGGTTATAATTGGTTTGATTCTGATATCCATGGCATATAAATCTGTAGCTCCTGAAACAACAAAGCAACTGCCTGAAGATTATGTTGAGCTGGTGAAACGTGTTCATGAGTCTGGTGGCTATGGGTCAAGGGGGTACAATGTTATCTTTTAATCCTTTTTTTCAGTGTCACATGAGTCTTATTCTCACAACTATGAAATACCTGTACTCTGCTATCAGATATGGATATGATTGGAAAAGAGAAGAAGCAAACAAAAACCTTTTGCGAACTCATACGACTGCAATTTCTTCTCGGATGCTTTATGCGGTAGCACAGGTATTAATGCATTCTAAGTTTCTTATTATATATCCATCTTCTTGACTTTGTGGAATGGTTTTCAAAATATTATTTTGTGCTCATGCATGTGTTATTATGGTCTGCTTTCTTTCTTTTATGCTCTGATCTAGTTTACCTCTCTACATTGATTTATGCAAACACAATTCTCAAGGGAGCCAAACAGGTGTCATAAAAAATACTTGACACTGATTTTATGAAGGCAAACACAGAAGTTTCAATCGCGGTGGCTTGCCTCTGCTATTTCTTTACCACTTCTTTTCTCTTAAGATCGAATATAGTAGCTTACAAAAATGAGTGTGCCATGATCTACATCTAAGATAAACATGCTATCGATCTGAAGTATTCTCAACTAATATGTTCTGGGTTTATTATAATATTGGGATATTTTGTTATGTGAAATTAGCCGTCTTTTTAACTTAAATGTAGTCCGTATTTTGTTACTTATTTAGTTTTTCTTGATAGCTTGCAAAACAGCAATCGTTTACCCCCAAAAGTTACTTCTCCATAGATCGAGTTTTCAGAAATGAAGCAGTAGATCGAACTCATCTAGCAGAATTCCACCAGATAGAAGGTATGTTGTGCCAATTCACTATACAACGGAGCCTCTTTTCTTGCTGTTCTTTAGCATTTTTATGCCTGCTCATATCATACTTGTCTGTTATGAAGTGCTAAAACAAAACTAATTTGGATTTTGGTGTTGATACACTTGATCCCCATTTTTGGACAAATGCATGGTTTGTGATTCAGATGGTGTACTACTGGTCATGTTACAAATGTTGAGCTATAGAATATTGTCAAGTGTGGACACTGACGACTTGGATTGATTAATGTCATGTTATTGGGATTTTTGTCAATCACTTAACAGTTTAAAAAATCCTGCCTTTGGTTTCAGGTCTGGTGTGTGATCGAGGGCTTACTCTAGGTCACTTGATTGGAGTGTTGCAGGACTTCTTTTCACGTTTAGGTAATTGAATGAAGTGTTGTTAAGGGATTTTCTTTAACACTCTTCTTTCCTTCAAATATGCATAAAAAGAATTAAAGTTTGGTTGTCCCCTGTAAAATTTTATTGGTTACCTAGCATGATGCCAATTGACTTGGGATCGAAACCCTGCTCATACTAGGAAGGAAGCAGTTGGAGGTTTGACGGGATCCCAATGAATCATCACCATATATATAAGTGGATAGATAGATTGATCTTGGTATGAGTGCCCAGTACTTGGATGCAATGTGTTTGCATTGTTAATTTGAAAGAACAAGGCTGTTTATACTACTCATAGTATACAATTGATGCTGGATGAGAATGGTTATCACCATCAGAAAAAATTCTAAATGCACATTTTGTTCTCAGGCATGGACAAGCTGAAATTCAAGCCTGCATATAATCCATATACTGAGCCTAGCATGGAGATTTTCAGGTATAAAATCATGAATTCCTGTTATGCATGTATTGCTTGTAAAGTAATTGGAAATTTGATGTATCCTATATATTTCAGTTATCACAAAGGCCTTGGGAAATGGGTGGAGATTGGTAATTCTGGCATGTTTAGACCTGAAATGTTGCGTCCTATGGGATTCTCAGAAGATGTTAATGTTATTGCATGGGGCCTTTCGCTTGAAAGGTGAGAATTTTTATCCTCGCTCTAGAGAAATAAAAGAATAAACTTCCTGTTCATTCTCATCTTTGAGAAATAATAGATACCATGAATCACTTAAATTTATTCATATTAATCTTCCAATGGTTTGAACAGACCAACCATGATATTATACGGGATCGATAATATCAGGGAGCTTTTTGGACACAAGGTACTGCCTTATGCTCCTGCTATTTAAAACATCATGCTATCATATAACAATTTGACGTCCAAGCATTCATTATTGTTGCCTTGCAGGTGGATCTTGCCCTCGTCAAGAGAAACCCTCTCTGCCTTATTGGGATTCAGTAGATTCTGAAATGCTTCTGTTCTTTCCTGTGTTGTATCTTACGTTTTTCATTGACGACGGCTGAGGCTGTATTCATTTGGCATCACCAATTACGGGCCAGTCTTCAATTGTTTTGTACTCTTATCAGAAATAGCAGCAATAAATTCTGCGTTTTGAACCTATCCCGCTGTGCTGGCGTGGTAGTAAACTTTCCCAGATTGATCTCTCTTTTATAAGCTTGTTTTCCCATCGATAACGAGTTCAACCATTTCAGATAGCTTGTCTCTCTTTAATTGGGCGTGGAATTCAAATAGACAGTCATTCATGGGGCAAGATCTTTGAAGGGTTGCGGCAGTCATTCAGCACCTTACCGTCCATTACAAGAGTGCCGTGTGATCATCCAAAACGACCGTTTGTTAAATGGGGAGGTTCTAAATGAAAGCCAAAACAAGTGATTCTGTTTTTCGGTTCTACATGGAAGCCCAATTGGTTCTTCTGAGATTCGCACCTGTACTATTTGTAATCATACCGCAAGGAGCATTTTTAATAGTCCGTTTGTTTAATGTTGTTGTTATTTATTTATTTATTATTTTTAAAAAATTTATTTTTGATATTAATACATCAAAATAATTTTAAAATACTAAAAAAAATGAAATTGAAGAAAAAAATTAAGTTATTTTTAAATATTTTTAAAACATAAAAACAAATGAAAAGAAACTCAGCTGACACAGGCAACCCATTTAACTCATTGAATAATGGATAAATATGAATATAACTAGTAAATCTTAACGAATTTTATACAGATGAAATACATAATCCAAAAATTGAATAATATTACCACTCCTGTCTTTTTTTTTAGGTAGCTGCATCCAATAAGAGACCTCGTGTAACATTAGAAAAGAAAGTGAAGTTTTCTCGCATGCTCATTTTAGTCCCTAATATATTTTTAAAATTTATTTAGTTCCTATATTTTATCTTCTTATTACAAATAAGTAATTAGTTGAAAGTTTTTGGTTTTCATACTTTTATGTAAATACATTCACTCCCTCAATGAAAAACTTCTTTACAATCAAATCCCTGTCACATTCATTTAACTGGATACAGGTAAACTTGGTCAAAAAATTTATTATGGATGGGATACCGATTAAATGGGGATGAGTACCATTTTAAAAAATAAATAGGTCATAAATGATAATAGGAAAAGCATTCCTCCTAGCCCTACCCATTTAGACGTCCCTAGCTGAAACAACTTTTTAAGCTTCGTGTTGAAATTATGAACAATTTTGGATATTGAATTTATTTGGAACTGTTTTAGATTGTGGGACTTTCCAAAGGATTTCACAGAAACACAGCGCTGAGAAACACATGTATATACACATCAGGGTACAATTGGGGTATGCATGCAATGAGCAACTGAAGTTAATTTTAGTCTTCAGAATCCCCACTTCCAAGAGAATTGAAATTAAACCGTGTTCTTGGAGAACTGGAAACGATAATCTCAGTTTCAGGAAACTGAACATCTGTCTCCTCTTCTGAAGAGTCGGCATCAGATGCTTGAGAATTATCACCCATCAAACCAGATTCAAATTTTCGACGCCTTTCCACAGCAGCCTCAACCTTCTTCTGAAATTCTTCGTCTGTGGAAGCTAGCATGTACCGCAGTTTAAAATTAATTCGATTCTCTACCAGAACCTTGTGCCTTGGAATTATTCGGTCATCGAGAGAGTAGCTGAAGAACCTGAAGATTGCATCACTAGCGATCAGCACCAAGGGCGCACAGGAAGAGCAATGAATAAAGGACCAGCAAATTTTTATTCAGCGAAAAAGTTTTCTAGATAATCCATGCAGTTACTCATACGTAAAGGGCACTGCAGCACTAACTTGGACTAGTCTTTGTAGAGTTGAGAGCCTCTACTGAGTGGTTGATCTTGACTTACAACATGCCTCTAAATGAAACTAGTTAGTTTTGGTAGAGATATTTACCTTGGAAACTCAATGAGATCCTGCAAAGGCCGCACCATAGTTCGCCTCAAGTACTTGTACTTTGGACGGAGGAGATCTATATTGTACCGCAGTAGCATGGGAAAATCAGCAATCATCTCACCCAATTGTCGATGGCGTATGCCAAGTGAGAGGAGGTATTTCAGATTGATCTCAAGCTTATTCACTATGCTGCATCCCAAGAGCTCAGGTCCCAAAGCTATAGCCTTCGCGATCTTTCTCTCACTAACTCCGGCTTTTGTCATCAAGAATATGACCTGCATGTTACTCCAACTTTCAGTAAAATAAAGTCCAGCTTTACTTGCATTGAAAAGTGAGATGATAACCAGACAAAAAGAAATGGAGATACATTTGTACAATGAAAAACAGACCATCTCTTTAAGGGGAAAAGGGTGGGGTTCTTAAATAATGATATACTGCACGCAGGATATGATAAGAAATAGAACAAACCACTGGCCGGATTTTCTTGTAAAGGCTGTATGTTAACAACGGAGGAAACTTTACAAGCATGTTGCCGATAGCATCATCTCTAATGCCTATATCCTGAAAAAATCGTACCTTCACAAGGAACAGCAAAATCATGTCAATTCATTAGAAACAGCAGCAGCAAGACTAGCATAATTTCATTAACATGTCACTTCATGTTCAAAAGTTTATCTTTCAGGCAATCCAGAAAAAATTGCTACACATTAGCACGAGGTGAAAAATGAGATTAGCAGGATGAAATCCGAATCAAAGGAACTCAACTGGATTAAATGAGCATGAAAGAATGGGTAGTTGTGTACCTTTGGCACTATCGTTTGCTCCAAATCAACACAGAAAACCATTGGTTTAATGACAAGCATTCTCTTCATGCCATCACGTGAAATTCCAAGGTAGTATAAATACTTAACAAGAGGCTTCCATCTTTCTTCAATGGAACAACCCATCAACTGTGGCTTAAATGCTAGTAATCTCCCAACATCTTCATTGCTGAGGACAAACTCCTTCAGATAATTAACCTGAATGAACAACATCATCCACTATATCATAATATTTATTGCTAGAAGGATTTTTCAAAAAAATACATCATTGAGGCAGTGCTTGTTGCATCTCAATAGTTAACTCATTGGCAATCAAGTTGAGCTGTTTCAAGAAGCGAGATCCTAAAATCCTGCAATATTATAAATTGCATAATAATTCAGTTACCTTTTGGTTCATCTCTTCCAAGGTAAAGTATCCAAGTACCCTGGGATAATCAAAGACCATTGTGCCGAAATCCTTCTCATTCATACCCATATCCAAGAAGAACCCCACTCGAGTTTTCACTTCTTCCATGCTACAACACAACAATTGAGGACATCGACTCATCACATAACCCATCCAATCCATTCTCACTCCATTGCTCTCTAAATACCAAACAATTTCATCCAATTCTTCAATAGGTCGTTCCAAAATATTTTCTCCTGCCTTTGTGAGCACCGAACCAAGAAATTCCCCCTTCACATGAATTGATTTCAACCACTCAGTAACACGTCTAATGGACTCAACATTTCCTCTTGACATGTAAATAAGCTTAGCAATCCTAGGATATGACACTGCATTGTGTTTCAACCACCTATAAAATTCAGCAATCACAATTAACACATTTAAAACCACATTGAACAAAGACCACAAATTTATAAAAATGAACTAGGGAAATTATCCAAGCACAAAGTGAGAAGCAACCTACTGAATCCACGATAATGAAGTTAAAAGAACTTAATAAAAAAGTAAACTTTCTCATAAACCGACAGATTAAAACCAAGTAATTCACAAAAACAACTAATCAAACACATAGTAACCAACTCTAAACTCAATAAAACCAATGCTTCACAACCATTGAAATCTCAATATACCTTATCAGTGGTACGACATTCAACTCCTCAATAACCCTTCTAGCTCTGTCATTGAAACTCAAAAACTTAAATTCATCCATTCTCTTCATTGCAGCAGCCTTAATCATGACAAAATCAACAAAATCATCCAATCTATTAACCAAATTCGTCGAATACGTAATCCCAAACTTCCCTTTCTTCCTCATTGCTTGTTTGAAAATCTCAGCTGTCACCTTCCTACGTATCTCAATAGCTTTCACCACCATTTCTTCGTCAAAATCATCATCGTTCTCACTGTTATATTCATCTTCACTTTGGTTTCTGAATAGGGTTTGCAAGGGAGAGTCTAAAGATTCTGCTTTTGTTTGAAAAACTGAACCTGGGAATCGTGGGATTCTTTTTTTAGTTACGAGAGTTAGTTCTTGAAGTTTAACTCTCTCTTCTGGTGTAATTACATCCTGTGAAGTTTCAATCTTGTTTTGGGTCTGATTTGGTGATTTTAGGTGATGGATGAGGAGAGAGGTGGATTTGGAGTTATGGGTCCTGAGGATCGGTTTGTCATTGGTCGTTATCGTTGTGGTGGTGGCATGGTTTTGAGGGGTTTGGTCGTGATGGTGGTGGTGGGAAGAGGAGAGCTGGAGAATGGTGGAAGAATTGCGGTTTCTGTGGTGGTGGAAGTGGAGGGGGTGGTGGTGGTGTGGACAGGAGAGCATGTTTTGGGGTGTTGAATTGGAGTGTGTAATGGATAGGGTGGCAAAAATATAACGAAAATTTGGCTAGTTTTTTCTCAAGTATTAATAAAGCGAAATATCTAACACACACGGTCCCTTGGTTTAGTGGTCGGGGCATTGAATCCAGCAGCCCGAATTCAGATCTCGGCAGGACCTTTTTCTGAACTGTCTTCCGAGTTTTCTAAGGTGGCGCCTTGGGACTGTATTTACAGTAATGGTGATTAGTAGCCTAAACATAGAAAGAAAGATAAAAAAAAAAAAAAAAGCTGACCGGCAGTGGTATTTGGATGCTTCGTTTGTTTGTTCTAACATCCAGGCATTAGTCGACTTCTTTTACACAACCAAACTAAAGAGGCTGAACCAATCTCAATATGAGACACATAACAATAGGGCTTAAGGTATTTAACTTGCCTGTCTTTTCTTTTTTAAAACGGGAAGGTTTTGAATGATGAAATTCTTAGCAATTACACTTTACATTGCACAAAAAAAGACCACGAACAAAATATCAATTACAGATAAAAATGGGTCCTCTGACTCTTCTCAATCTTCTCTATCCAATATTCATTATGTAAGCCTTGCTTGTTTCCTGTGGAAGTAGATACGCACCTTTAACACCCAAAATATACCAAAATGGGCTTGAGACTGCAATCAACTCCATGAACCATGGACGGTGCACTGGGGACACCAACAAACAGGCATTCAAATAGGATGCCTGCTGTATTATTGACAAAGAATTAAGAAAAATAAACATCTCTGTTAATTTTAATCCTGTTTCTCTACATCCTGCTCATCATATGGTTCAGGGAAAATCTCTCTAGAATGCCGTCTATGTGACGAGGAATGGTCGCCACCACCATTTTGGCCACTACCCTGAGAGTTTGAAGTTCCTGACTGTTTAAAACTACTTCCTCCTGGCCTGGCACTGGAGGCTGCTGGAATGACTGCTACATCAGATGAGCTGTGACGCCAACTCCCAAATAGAGAACCATTCCAAGATCTAGAAGATGTTGTTCTAAGCCTTGCAGAACCAGAATTTTCTTCCCTCACTACCTTCAAAGGATTTTCCAAAGCCTTGAGGATGTATCTCATAAGAGGGCGCCTTGAAGGCTTTGGATTGAGGCAAGACCTCGCAACAATGGCCATTGCCCAAACTTCCTCCAACAGATCTTCATCAATGATCAGGGATGGATCCACAATTTTTATTATAAGTTCCTTGTCGTAGATACTAATGAAGGGTAGAATCTGTTCTGAAAATTCCTTCAGCTGAGCATCACTAGATGCACTGATGCCCAGCTTTCCTGTAACTAACTCGAGTAATACCTTCCCAAAGCAATAAACATCATAGGCACACGTGGTTGTCAATGAACCTGTCCATATTCAAGAAAAAATAGAGTTCAGAAACTACACCAGAAACATTAGTAAACTTTAAATTATATAATATTATGGAGAGTCAGAATCAAGAAACGATATCTCAATCCTCCTTGCAAAGATTATGTATCAAAAAAATTGACAGTGAGTCAGTACATTACGAATCTGAAACTAAATCATGATTTTTCTAGGGCCAAATAGCATCAACCAGTTCAGGAGCAATGCTACATGAACAGCAATTCTGCATGAGCAAATTGGGTAAACTATGATATGGCAGGTTATTGTATCCCCTGTTCCAAGGCATGGCAGCACCTTGTTAACCAGAGTTAACAATGAACTACATCAACAACTGAAATACTATTTTACAGTGATAAAAACCACCCATCTCATAATTCAGCATGGTTAAAAAGGTTCTGGATGGAAGATTTATATTGTCTTAAGAATGGATTTAATATTTCATTTTATCGACGCCTCAACCTAAAGTTTTTAGTAACCATATGGACTATAACACCATAACAAGTTATTTAATTTTGGTGTGTATGACAAACCCTAGAACATATAGTTTCTTCTAGCTAGATAACATAATGAAGCCAGGTAACATAATCACATTTTGGTGATGTTTTACAACTAAATCTTTACGTACCAGAAGTACCTTGCTCCAATGACCTGCACATGATAAAGAAACACTGAAATCACTACCTTGATATGCAAAAACAAGCATGCAACATAATCCCTCATTACAGCTGATTGAGGCAACAATTAGGCATTACCAGGTATAGTCCAACCACAAATAACAAAAGAAGATTATATGCTATTAGTGCATCAAATTGAATTTCAAAAGTGTTATATCATGTATAATCTTGCTCGTGTTTTTCATTCATTAGATACCAAGACAGTAGTTGAACTTGAACCATATGACCATGTCATGTTCAAGACCACGTATAAAGTAAACTACACTATGCTAGTGTTTTCACACTGTACACTCTTTTTCTTGACTATACAAGGTGAACGCAATGAAAGAACTCTCAAGTGTTTACTTCTAACCTTTGCAATTATCCCCTGGTCTACAAATTGAAGAGCTTCCCAAAAGGACAGAAAAAATCACAAGATCCAATCTCCCAAGTTTCAAAATAACTAGATCATAACTATGGAACATCTTATAGTTCATGAAACCCAAGCCGATTAAAGGGGATGCTGCAGAAAAACTTAGCAGCGCAGTTTCTGAAACTTTTCCATCAAGAAAGAAAAATGATCAATAAAATCACTCAGTTGATGTTGGTGGCAAGAAAATTTATTACATCAAATAGTTACAACTAAGGATTTTCCAGCTGCATGTATCAAATAAAAGCGAGAACTAGAGGAAGTTATTATTGGCAGAATAGTAACAGCAATGCTATGTTTGAGACTACAAACAGCCAAAATTAATGTCATTTAAGCCAGGAATGTCCCACGCAACAGGTACTCTTGAAAAATAAAAATTAGAAGGAATTCAACAAGGCCAGTTATGGTTAACAGCTAGGTGGAAAAATAAAATACACAGACTCGTTCACCATGCAGACCACAAAATGAGACAACCAAACCCATCGCAAGAAACTTTCATGTAGATAACCAAAAGTTTACATGTTATATGCAAGTGAAGATAGCAACTAATAAAAAAACATGATATTTATCCAGGCAAGGTTGCAGATTCAAAATGTCCGGACAGTGTACAGTGACAACTTTTAATACAATACTTACTGGGGTAACCGCAGAAACCTGGTAATCCTGCTATGATGTGTATCTCCTTCTTGAGTGCAGACTTCACTCAGGCTCCCTAATCGTACTTCAAATTTATCATCAAGGAGTATACTGCTTGCTTGAACATCTCTTCAAGAAACCAAAAGAAAACAGTTCAGTAATTGCAGCAATAAGATGCACTTGCAATCACCTCCATCACACCAACTCAGACCCTACTTTCAAGCACCAGAACTATCACACAGGGCCAGGGCATTAGCTTTACAACAGAGAACTCAGGATTGACATAAAAGCAGATTTATAGTTTACCAATCAATTGTGCCACATGATTAACCTTGGCACTGAATATACGGCTATCTTATGACATTCATTATAGGATTTGAGATGTGCTACGATTTGTCCATATTTTATTGAACTTCAACGACTATATTGGGCACATAACTAGGTGTCTTCCTACATTATGCATGGAAACTCGCTCACTGGAACGAAGAGGAAGTTAAGTGAACTAACTGTGATTGACAACAAAAAGAAATCACAAAAAGGAAAGTGAACAAGGCAACAATAAGAAGCGTATCTTCAGAGTACCTGTGCACAATGGGCGGAGTGCATTCATGATGAAGATATGATAAACCCTCAGCAGCTCCTATAGCAATTTTCAGTCTTGTTATCCAATCTAATGATTTCAAACCATCTTCTGAATTGGTTTTCCTGTATAAGGAACTTGACAAGTCTCCATTTGGCATATGTTTGTATATCAGGAATTTCTCATTTTCTTTCTCTAGGCAAAGTCCCAAAAGGGGAACCAATCTGGGATTTGAAACTTTACTAAAAAAATCCAATTCCAATAAGTACGCTTCCTTCCTATGGGACTGCAGATCAATCTTTTTTATAACCACAGGGATCCCACTTTCCGAAATTCCCTTGTAGAGATCCCCTGAATGGCCATATTTGATGAGGTTCACATCGCTAAAGTCACCAGTTGCTAGGAGAAGCTGCTGATATGTGTACATGTCTCCTACACTTGAAAAGTCAATTGATACACCAGGTGGTGGTGGACTGCTCCCAGAAGGAACTGGAGGTGCTGGACCAACCCCAACCCCTCTTTGAGTTTTATTTCCCGTCTTACGTATGAAAAAGAGCAGCAGCACTATCAATATCACCAAAAGCAGAATAAGCCCAAATCCTCCCAAAACACTTACCAATATGATGACCTTTCTTTTGCTCTTCCCTGATTTTTCCCTTGCAGGAGGCTGTGTGGAGTTCGGGAGTCCAAAATTATCAAAAATCAAGCCCTTTTCAGTATAGAAAGATGTACAGTCAAGCAAACTCCTCTGATTTGACAAATTTTGGAGACAGTTGCTTACAAGAGAAGCATTGTCACTCACATAATCTGGAACCCTGCCTTCAAAATAATTACCTGACAAGTCTACAAAGCTGAACCTTCTCAACACAGGTGTAAGACCTCCATAAAACAAATTCTGGGATACATTCAATTCTGCAGTAGTAGTGTTAGTATTCAAACTAGCATTTGACAGCATACCAGTGAAATTGTTGCCGGAGATATCAAGCAAGCGCAATCGAGGCATTGACCACAGCACATCAGGGACCGCACCAATAAAACCATTGCTCTTCAACACCACAGTCTGCAACTGACTTGGAACAGGAAACAAATTGACTGGCAAAGACCCACCAAGCAAATTGATCCCAATCAGCATTCTCTGCAAATTCCTCAAGCCTCTCAACTCTGCTGGCAATGACCCAGATAATGAATTGAAGCTCAGATCAAGGTCAACCAAGTTCCTAAGGTCACCAAGCTGAGCAGGTATCGAAGACGACAAGTCATTGATGGAAAGATTCAAATACTGAAGCTTTGACAGCATCCCAATGCCAGGTGGAACCGAACCGAACAAGAAATTCATAGAAATATCAAGCCTTGTCAAATTCTGAAGCGAACCAAATGATACAGGAATAGATCCAGTAAACATATTTGACGAAAGATCAAGTACTGAAAGTCCCACCAATTGTCCCAAACTCGACGGAATCATACCCGTCAAGTTATTATCATGCAAATAAAGAACAGTCAAACTGGTCAAATTCCCTAAACTCCCCGGAATAGCATTACTTATCAAGCAAGAAGAAAGATCAAGAGCTTGAAGAGAAACAAGCCTTTGACCAAACCAATCAGGAATTGAACCAGGAAGATAAAAACCAGAAGCATTGAAAGATTTAAGTCTTGTTAAATTAACAAGAGAATCAACTCCAAATTGTGGGTTTTGAGAACCAAGTCTAGTCCTTTTAAACCCTGAAATGTTAATTTCACTAACACTACCATTCTCACATTTGATACCATTCCAAATTGAACAAGGGTCTGCCTTTATTGGCCAGTCCCTGCTTCTTAACCCCAAAGAAGATCTTAGTCCGAGCAAAGCTGCTCTCTCTATTGGTGAGGTAAGCCTCTCTTGTTGTTGTTGCTCAAATGTAGACTCAAAAAACAACACAAGAAGTAAAAACTTTAATGCTAATACACTCCTTTGATCCGCCATGGCTTATGGGGATTGAATTTCTAACACAAATACTCTCTTCTTCATATCAAAGATTCAAGCTTTGCTTGTAATGAGCATAAATTGGTACAAACAAAAATGTGGGTTTTTTATTTGGCTTTCTCTCACTGTAAAGTTTGTTTCTTTTTAGTTTTCTCCTCATTTAAAAGAAACATCAAAAGGTGACTTAACTGCAGACACAGACTCTTACCTCAATCACAAGGTTTTGATTCAAGATTTGTTGGTAACCAATCTGAATCGCGCTATCTCTCTACCTACTCTCTCTTTCTCTTTCTAAATTCCAGCTTCTTCAGTTGACGAGAGAAACAAAAGATTAAAAAAAACAAAAAAGAAACAATCATGTAGATATAATATTTCTTTAAAAAATAATTAGAAAATTAAAAATGGCTGGCCAGAAAGATACTGTGTGTGGACTATCACAGTATCTCTCTCAAAACACTCTATATAGGAGCAGTGAAGAAGGAAAATATAAAAAGGGAGGGCTTAAAAGGCTTCTGGTGTTTTGAGTGTGTAAGCTTTGACAATTCATAAAGCAAAAGATTGATATTTGATAGCGGCTTGAGCTTTGTGAAAAAGAGGCATGAGCCAGGGCTGAGCTCATGGGTCAGGAGTTATGGACCAGTGTTTCAGGTAAATGTTCTGGTGGTGCCGAGGTTATGTTGGATTGGTGTTGTTGAGTTTGACCTCCGGTAATCATGCACTTGCCAGCTAAGTTCAAACTACTCTTCCTGGCACTCCCCTCATCCCCTGTTATTTATACCACAAGTACACTAATGCAGTATTAGTAATGTGTTTCATTTTCTCTGTCAAGATTTTCTCTCTCTATAGGAATACAGGTGCATGTAATTATTTATTTAATTTTTTTCTAATTTAAGGGAGAAAATAAACGATGAATTTATGTCACTCAGCTGCTCAAGGAAAGTTTAGTAGAGAAACTTGGTATTAGATGGTGGTGGGGATGCGTGACATTTATTAACCAAAGATACTTTTCCATAATTAGAAAGAAAACGTGTGGGCCCAGAAACGCAATTTTTTCAAACTTTATTTTCAAAGAATTAAAATGATTTATGGGATTTATTGTTCTAATCTATGGGATTTTTTTTTTTAATAATGGAGGATATTTGATAAAATTACTTTTTAGTACTTTTACCCTTGAATGTTTGTTAATCAGTAAAACGTGTTGCTTTTCAAAGTATTAATTTTTAAGAAAAAAATAGAAAAATAAAAGAAATAAAGTTATTATTTGCTGTTTTTTCAGTATTATTGAAGAGAAAAAAAAAATCATGCATACAATGATTTGAATACAAGTATGCTGTCTCGGTTAATATTGGAGAGAGAGATGATCAAAGTACATTATAAGTGGTAATTGGTCAATGATTCAACAGTCAAACCAAACATAAATTTCGGGATGAATTGATGGTTTTATGGTGGCAGTGGGTGAATAAAAAATAATGATATGATGTTGATGCTGCTCACCTGGACATATATACACACAGTTTGATTTCATCTTCTCGCTCTACAAGTCATCGTTGACTTAAAAGAATTGTATCCCGTAACTCCCATCATCCGAGTTTCTGTTTATTAAAATTATTTTTATATATATTTTTAATTATTTTAATATTTTAATTTTAAAAAATATATATATTATTTTCATACATTTAAAAAAAAAAAAACACTTTAAATCACAACTAATATCACATTCTCAAACACACCATAACTCACCTCAACATGATTTTTTGTTTATTAAGTTATTTTTATATATGTATTTTTAAATTATTTTAACTTATTAATATAAAAATATTTTTAAAAAAATACCCCACGTCATCTTAATGAATTTTATGAAGCAGTTTTATTTTTTTCCTCTTGACTTGATCCCGTGTGTTTTTTAATCCTAACGGATTTTATTTTATTTTATTTTTTCAATCTAATTAGGTGACAGTTGAAGTAGCTGTGCTGGCGTGGCAGCAATAGTTGCAAAAGCGGGGTTGGTATGTGCAGCAGCGTTGCCACAATTGTTGCCCAGGGGTAGTTTGGTACGTGTAAGGGACAAAATTGAAAGGTGTGTTGTAGGGTAAGTTCTTCATGTTTCCATATATACTCGCGCGTGTATGCTGCTGCGACTATATTGCTTGGGGTGGCTTTAGGATTTTTGGTAGATTAAACCTGTTAGTTGATGTAATTATAATATATCATGTTTGATTAATCCTGGCCTTTCAAATTAAACGAACGGCTCCAGATTTATTAGGTTAGTTCTCAAATTTTGTCCCTCCCTTTTATCACATCTTGTTAGCCCTTGGATTACGAACGAAGCATCTAGCACTGCCATGAGGTCAATGAGAGGTGTTATTTTTTTTATATCCGGTTTGTTTTTATTATTCAAAAACATTTAAAAATTTAAATTTTATTTTATTTTTTTATTTCAAATTAATATTTTTTGATGTTTTTAAATCATTTTAATATGTTGATATTAAAAATAATTTTTTAAAAATATTATTTTAATACATTTATAAATAAAAAATACTTTAAAAAATAACCGTAACTATATTCTCGCTAATAACAAGTTTTTACCATGAGTTTTTTAAAAAAATTAAAAAATAAAATAAAATGAAAGCTTAGAGGATTATGATCGTAAGAATTCCTTCCTAACATCAATCAACATAACAATAAATTTTTCATCAAAATCTTCATTTAACATTTCATTATGTTTTATTTATGAATAATTATTTTTATTTGTGTTTTTTTTAAACATAAAAGTATTAAAATATTTTAAAAGGAAATAGATGGAAAACATTTACTGTGTTGACCTTCAAGAAAGAATACATGAAAAAAATAAAACCCGTGACCCATAAAAAATTATAAAAATATATCAATTTAAAATTTCCTCTTTTTTATCTTTATTTTTTTAAGTGAGTTCAAAAAATAAATAATAAAATGTTATTAGTTACAATTTTAACATCATAAAAAAATTTGTGGATTGAAGTTTACTTTATATGATGTGTTTACTGTGCATTTATTTTTCATCATGCAACTAGTTAAAAAAAAACCTCAAGATTATATTTTTGCAACGGGGGAGGGAGTTGAACAAAAAAGAAGACCAAAAAAAAAAAAGTCACCCATGTTGTCTTATTATGTCTCTTAAAAATATTTTTTAAAAAAATTATCCCTTTTCAGATAATTTTAATATATTAATATTAAAAATAATTTTTAAATTTTTTTTTTATATTTTTAAATAAAAAATATTTTAATAAACATTCAGTAACACAAATACTAAACTAGCCCTTAGAACATCTTACCACGCCTCAAGGAAAAAAAATGCAGCATCTGATAAGTGATTTGCGAAGCGATATGATAATCACCGGCCAAGAAATAATCACACCAACCAGGTCTATGAGCATCAAAACTATATATATATATATATATATATATATATATATATATATATATATATAGTAGATTTTGGCATTTTTAACTGATACTCCATATTTGCCGGTCACTGCGCGGATATCTTGGTGCACTGGGAGGCAAAGAGGGACAGTGGAGAGTTAAGCACGCTCAGTGGTCAACTCTATTTATTTTTTTTTGCTGTATTGAGGTCATGTCATGCACTGGTCGTATACAGAACATTGGCATGTGGCAACAGCTACTGTTTAAAGCAGCAACAGATTGAAAATAAAAGCTTGTAACAGAGATTTTCAAGAAATTATTAATGGAAGTTTTAATGTTGCCACATGTTCCCACTGTTCAGCAGTTTATCTTCTCCATTAAACATAATCGAGCAGCTGGGGGGAAAAATAGCTGTGGTGTAAAAGGGCAAGCGATTCTTGATCAGGAGGAAAAGGAAGGAAGAAGGAAAAAGAAAAAGAAAAGAAAAAAAAAACAGAACTATTGCACATGAGACCCATCTTGCAAATCTAAGTTCAAAAGATTCATGCCACGAATACGCGTGTATCTATTTGGATATCTAGTTATAATTATTTTTTAAAATATTTTTTTATCTAGAAAAATATAAAAATAATTTTTTTTAATTTTTAAAAATTATTTTTGATATTAGTACATCAAAATAATTTAATAACACCAAAAAAAATTAAAATAAATAAAATAAAATAAAATTTATTTTAAATGTATTTTTTTAACATAAAAACAAATAGGTATTATTCAATTCCCAAGGCCAGATAAGCGATTAAGACAAACCTCTTTTTAAAAAGTAAGAGAAACCCTTGATTAGATAAATTTGTTTATTAATTAATTAAAAAACTAAAATGATTAGTTGATTTATATATATATATATATATATATATATATATTAAATTGATATTTTTTATGGCTTTGATATAGCGACTGAGAATAAAATTAAAAATCTTTTAAAAATATTAGTCTTCACCGCGTTGCTAAACTCTCTAACTTCCGGGTCTGAAACCATCACCTATTAATGTTGATTGACACCCACCTTATTGGCATATTCACGACAAGTCACCAAGCCAGTCAACCACGACCTGGTCTTCAGGCTCGCTGCTTGCATTCCATCTCAATGTCGGCTGCCGTGTCATTATCTACAGAGTCTCCCCATTTTTCTGTTTGACATTCTTGTGTTTTCCATGTCATTCTAGTCCTTTGATTTTTGCTTGGTTCAAAATGAAAGAAAAGTTAGCAAACGATAATAAATCCTCCTCGTTTCCTCCCTTGTAAAAGGTTTAGAAAAGTTAGCAGATTTTACAATTCAAAAAAGTTAAGAAAAAAAATAACATTTAATAGTTTATTTTAAAAAAATATTATATGTTGATACTAAAAATAATATTTTAATATATTTTTTTAAATAAAAAAATAATTTAAAAACAATCATTAACAAACTTCCAAACACCCCTTTAATCACTTAAATCAACAACTAATCGAGACAATTAGATTCAAGTGGCAACTATCTACTTGATGGATGACTAATGACCGCTCAACGGCATGTCTCGTTGGGCACTCGTGGACTAGTAATTTTAACTAGCCCCGACATTAATTTAATGGTATCATACTGTGGACTTTAGTGTATATATTCTGGTGCTTCGCCTTCTCCTTCTTCTTCTTAAAATAAGGTACCTTGTCGACTAGGACATGATCATGACGTGTCTGGGTGCGTGGCCACGAGAGAAAGGGCAGGTCTTTAATATCATAAATTTAAATATCTCTGTGCTTTTTAAATGAGATCCCAGGCTGTACAGTACATTATTCTCTGGCCGTCTAAATATTAGATCTAATGATTGATGAACAAACCTTTTTTTGACACCACCATGTGAGACCCACGTATTAAAATTCGCTGCACAATTGTTTTTTTTACTCTCCTAAACTTGGATCCAAATTAAAAAAAAAAAATCAACACATCATATGACCCGCATCAATCTAAGTGGTTTACAATATTTTATTTGCACCTAATAAATGTAATAATCTTTCATGAGAGTTAGCGGTTCTATTTATTTTTTAAAATAGCAGTAGATTAAACTAATCATGTTTCGATCCCCGGATAATAATGATTATTAGTGCTTTTTATTTAGGTGTATTTGGTAATGTGATTCAAATTTATTTATTTTTATGTTTTTTATTATTTTAATATGTGAATATCAAAAATAAATTTTTTAAAAATTATTATCTTAATATATTTTTATATAAAAAATATTTTAAAAATAATAATTACCATACTTCTAAGGAGCTTGGGCGACAAACTGTGTTTGGCATGAGCAAAAGAGGGGCTCTCCTCTGTACAATTACTTTTAATTTTAATTATTATTAAGACATTATCCGGTGAATTTGCTTCTAATAGTTTCATTCTCTCGTTTTCCTCTTCTTTCTTGACTTCGACTTCAGCTGAGATTTTTATCATCAGAGATTTTAAACAAATAAACGATGGTTTTACTTGAAGTGAAAGGGAAAGTGATGTCTTGTAGGGCTCATCGTGCCGGAGTTAGCTAGACTCTCTGTTGACATTTTCACTGGCCACTCTCTACGTGTGATGAACTACAACTATCATCGTGTCAATGAAGAGCACCACTGGCTCTGAATCCAAGACTTCTCGTGTCTGGAAGACGAACAACCTTAATTAAAAGTTTCCAAGCAAGCCTGTAAGAACGAAGAAGGTATCGAGAAAGCCAGGTTGAGAAAAGGATGCTTACCCGACATCAGTATTTTCCTCTGCAAATCAGTAGGGAAAGTACGGTTACCGGACAATACAGTATACAATGCTTGAAAATGGTTGTAGATGTGTATTTGATAATATAGTATAAATTGTCAAACACAGAGAAAAATAGTTTTTAAAAATAGTTTTTTCAGATAAAAACATTTCTAAACCAAATATAAATTCATTATCAAATAGAGCATCAATGATACACTAACCTTGCATTCGGAACACAGCAAAAAGGAGAAGGAAGGTGGGATTTTACAAGTGAGGGGAATGAAGATGTAGTATAGAGAGAAAAATTACTTTTACGAGGTGTTGTTTGGATGGAAGGGAGTTCGAGAGGAACGAATGTAGAGAGAAGTTTACACTTTTATTTTATCCTTCATTTTGCGGTGAAGAAATTTTCTTGCGAGGCGAAAATGGTTCCCCTCTTCGTGTGTTTATTTTTATGTTTAAAATTTAATTTGAGTGTATTTTAAAAATATATTTAGATTAAAAAAATATTAAATTAATATAATTTTTCTAGTGTTTTTAAATAATTTTAATGTACTAATATATATAAAATATTAAAATTAAGCTTATTTAGTTTTTTTTTTCTTGTTGAATCATTAAAAACTTCCATTGGATGCTAGAGTGGGTTTACTTCTAGCACTGTATTGAAATGATTATTTGTCTAAATTTCAATATAAAAATATTTTAGTTTTGGTGCGGAAAAAAACGACAATTTCTTCATGATGCTGCCTTGATCCATTACAAAAATTGCTTGCAAGGCAAACTTGCAATCATGCTATCCAGTTCTACCCAAATTCAAGAGAGAGAAAATGCTGGTAAAAAAAAAACCTTTAGCTTCTACGAATTTTGTTGACAATGAAAGAAGAAAATGGCGACACACCACCAATTTTTAGAACCACTCAAGACTAATCAAAAACTTTTATTTGTGTTTTCATCATGGCTGGTCTAGCCATTTGATTATCAAAAAGCTTGCGAAATGTTCACTTCCATCCACTCCAGATTTCATTAGCGAAGATAAATTAATATCTCGGGACTTTGAATTTTCAATGTCGACCCTCGACAATCACCCCACTACTAAAATGTACTCAAAATGATGGTTATTATAATAAATTGATCTAACATGTCATATATTATTCGTTAATTTTATTATTCTTATGATTTTATTTTTAATTACGTGAGTTTATTTTTGAGCTTTATACCTCAAAATACGTACAATATATCAGCAATTGGCTCTATTCATAAGACTCTAGCTCTGAACACTCCTTTTCAATATAGAATATTATAATTTTTTCATTTTAAGACGAGCTATTTTCGGCTTTGATATCAAATGTAATAGTCCGACCCAACATGCCATATATTATCCGCTTTAAGCTTTACTACTCTCAAGATTTTGTTTTTGGTAATGCGAATTCACTTGCCTAACATCTTTAAACGCATATAATATGTCAACAATTGGCTTTACTCATAAAGTCTTGGTTTTGGACATTTGCTTTCGATGTGAGATATTACAGCTACAAAGTTACCCAAAGGCAAAACATGCTTATTAAATTTAGAATTTCCAGTCTAGACTCTTAAATAAGCACCTGAAAAATGTATTTTTAAATTTAATATTAATTTAATTTATGATATGAGATATCACGATATATAGTTTAAGACGTCGTTTTGGAACGCGATTTTAATGGTGTTTTATTTAATTTGATTTTTTTGTTTTTAAATTATTTTGATGTATTGATATTAAAAATAAATTTTAAAAAATAATAATAATAAAATATTTTTTTAATATATTTTTTAAAAAAATACTTTAACAAACAACCACTGTCACAACACTAAATAGGCTCTAAACTTTAAAGAACACGAGAGATTTTATAGAATCATGGAAAAGATACAAAATATTGCGTTATTATTTCACAAAATAATTATCCTCAAACCATATATTAAAAGAAAATGATACCATGAATAATACGGAACATCTTGGATTCCCAATTATGATCCACAGCATGGATCAAGTTTAATACACCTCGAAGATAAAAAACAAGCCTTGTGATTACGATGAATAGCTCATGAGCCCAAATCTAGAAAACCTACGTGGGCTAGTGATTGGACAGCGGGCTCCGTTGACTAGCTATGGTTAGCCCAAATAATCAACATCTTGCCCTTGGGTGCAGCAACTGCAAAAATCGTTACAAGTTTTTTCGAAGGCATTTTGGGTTCCTCCACTAGATTTTAGTTTTTTGTTTTTTTTATAGAAGAAAAATATAAATCTCAATTATATTTTCTCAGGTCATTCGAATGCGCATTTGAAGATATTCCTAATATTTTTACTGTAAAAAAATGTTAATATATTTCGAAAAAATAGAAAGAAATCAAAGGCATTTTGGGTTTGCTTAGATTTAGTTATTTGTTAGAAGCAAAATACATATAAAAGCACAATTATGATTTTCCTGGATCATTCAAATCCGCGTTTCAGATATTACTGCTATTTTTACTGTAAAAAATGTAATATATTAGAGAAAAATAGAAATAAAACCTTGCCGTATTTAAAAAAAAAAATAGAATGAAAACCTGTTAAATATAATGATATCACCATGCTATTATGCTATGTTTGGAAATGCAGAGTTAATTTGTTCGCGGTAAAATATGGTTGGAATTGTATCTTATCTCGATATTCTAGTTAAATAATATATATCATAATTTTGCATAGATTCTACATAAAAATATTTTTTATAAATCTTAATTATAAAAAAACTACAATTTATATATTTTTAAATAATATTGTTTTACGGTAGCATTTTTAAAAAAACAAAATTTATATTTTTTTAAAAATTATTTTTTATATTTTAAATTTTTTTTAATATATTGATATTAAAAATAAATTTTTAAAAATAAAAAATATTATTTTAATATATTTTAAAATAAAAGTAGGTTTATTTGGGAGTATGGTTGTGATTAATTTTCAAAATATTTTTTACTTTGAAATACATCAAATTAATATTTTTTTATTTTTTTAAAATTAATATATTAAAATAATTTAAAAATATAAAAAAATATAAAATGTCCAACAAACAGGGCAATCGCAAACCCTACGGCTGTGGGAACTCAAAACAACGATCCATCGTATATTTCTCTTTCGTAAACACAGGGACCACAACAAAAAGATACGAAACGATAAGTAGGTCAGGCGCTCTTTAAGTATATCCCAAAAAATCCGAAGAGACCCGTATAAATTCTGGTAAAAAAAGAAATTATGGCAAGGATAGAGGGGCACAGTTGTACTTATGTTGTGTTAGATATTTAGGTAAACTACATCTCCATCCTTGTACATTTAGTAGTGCTTAATCTCGATCGTTTTTTTTGATACTTTATAATATTTATTATATAGTTTCAAAATCTTGAAATTGATAAAAGATGCCCAATTTCCCTTCATCTTTCTTTCATTTTCATGTTTTTATATCAGTCTCTCTCTAAAATCCGATTCATGTGAAAGGATAATGAAGGATGGATGATGGAACATTAGACAACTATACCATGGAATCGAATTTTTTATTTTTATTAATGCAAAACATAGAAGCATTAGAAACACAATATAATTCATATAGTTCGGAGGATAAAAGTAAAAAAAGAGAAAATTTTCAAGACTGTGAGAACATAAATGATAAGCTTGTAAAGCGTAGGGACAAAAACGAAATTGTACTCTAGATATTTAAAATATTTGAAGCCTGCAAATGCCGGTCGATATTTTGTGTTTATCTATCCACCATCCTAGAAGGCACGTGACTATGGACCCGCTTGACCGCACTTTCTGCGTGTCTTAACTCTAGTAAATTGCCAACCATGGTTTACCGTGCCAAATAAGGCAAATGATTAGGCTATATATTTATTTATTTGAACATGCTTGCGACTAGGGTAGGGTAAGCAAAACCTGGATAGAATAGCTACATCCTGTTTTTGGCGCCCAATTCGGCTGTTGCTATAACCCTGCCCTCCGCGATCCTTTTTTATTATTAGAACTTAAGCAAGTTATCAATAATTTGTATAGCTTGATCTATCAAAATAAAATTTTAAAAATTAGTTTTGAATTATGATAAATTTGAGATTATTTTTTTGAATATAAATCTTTCCTTGAATGTACTGGTAGCTCTCAAATGAAGATGACTCAAATTTATCCAGCTAAACTATAAACACTGGAAGAAGGTGAAATTCACCAAAATTAACAGCGGAAACGATACTGATCGGCGTCGTTTTAACATGTTTTTTTACAAGCAAAATTTTATCCATCTCATTACTGTAACCCACGTCCACTAGTTGTGAACTTGCCCCCCTGACCAAACGCCCCCATTCACTTCTATTCAGATCAGAAACCGACGATTCCCTCGTAGCCAAACAAGCTCGCACAGTCACCACTTAAAAATTTAACCCTAGTTAACTCCCGATGCGCAATACGCACTAGTTCTCAGCTATAAATTCATCATTCAGCCCCTTATAATCTACTCATCCTTCTTAATTCCCAAAAGACCACTACTCTTCGTTTCTATAATTTTCTAGGGTTTACCAATGTCTGCCGAGGTTGAGTACAGGTGCTTTGTTGGCGGCCTCGCTTGGGCCACCACTGACCAAGTCCTCCAAGAGGCTTTTAGCCAGTACGGTGAAATCATCGATTCGAAGGTCCGTTTGCCTTCGCAGAGACGGATCTGACCTAGCCCGATCCGATTCGGTTCTGGCGATCCATAATCTGTTTGATCTGTTTGTGTTACTATTTGTTACTGTTCACTGTTCTCTTTTATGTTACTGTCACTAACCAACAATCGGTACGTTCATCTTCAGTGTCTCTCTGGCTCGAAGATCGATCGATTTGTTCAGTTTTTTGAGTTTAATTGTAATGCTTTTATATCTGATTGTTTTTTTTTCATGTCTACAGATCATAAATGACCGTGAAACCGGAAGATCTCGTGGTTTTGGATTTGTGACCTTCGGCAATGAGAAGGCAATGAGAGATGCTATTGATGGAATGAATGGTCAGGACCTCGATGGCCGTAACATCACCGTGAACGAAGCTCAATCCCGTGGAAGCGGTGGTGGCGGTGGTGGCGGTGGTTACAACCGCAACAGCGGTGGTGGTGGTTATGGAGGAGGTGGACGCCGTGAAGGCGGCGGCGGTTACAGCCGTGGCGGAGGCGGCTACGGAGGTGGCGGAGGCGGATATGGTAGCGGTGGAGGTGGTGGTGGTTATGGCGGTGGCCGTGACCGTGGTTATGGTGACGGTGGATCTAGGTACTCTTCCAGGGGTGAATCTGATGGTGGTAGCTGGAGGAGTTAGGTTTATTTGGTTGCTGGTTGGTTATGATATTAAGACTTTAGTTTCTAGTAAAAGCTTGTTTGGTTCCCGGTTCTCTCGTTATGGTTATGATGTTATCGTTGTTGCTTTTTTGACCTTTACCGATGGTTACATTGGTCTTTTGCTGAAAAAATTGAAAGTAATGAAATGAAGTACAGTTCTTCGTTCGTTCGCAAATATATGGTTTTGTGGGATTGATTTGTTTGTTTTTTCATTGTCAATCTGTTAATTATCCAAAATCATTCTTTTGTTTCTTCTAAAGAAACAAACACTATCAATGTGGTCGAAGCTTGAAACTTTGGGAGACCACCATGGTATATTGGTAGGCTACTATTATTTGACCCAACAGATACTTTCCAGCTTCCAGTATATCTAGCTTTTCCCGTCCGTTTGAGCTAGCAAAGGAGATGCGTTGATGCTTTCCTGTCTGCTTAATATGGATCTGCTACTTCAAATGATTTCTCATTTCACCCCAGGAAATCACTTCACCTCAGGTGTGCAGACGGCTACTCCCATGGCTGCTAATCCTCGCTGAAAGTGAAATATATTGTACTGGCATTATAGCTGTTCTCTCTAAAAGTATTCAGGAGTTGAGTGGTTTCAAGCTTGGTGTACTTTACCAGTTAATGCCTTTGATTACGGGAAGGTTAAAGTATTGGTTGCTGCAAGCCCTACTGGATAAAATTTTAGCAAGAATGCAGCATTGGGCTTCTAAGAGTTATCTTTTGCAGGGAGGCTTCAGTTGATTTCTTCGGTCCCCTCTTCAGCATCCAGAATTCAAAAACCTAAATTCAACCCGGATTACAAAAAAAAACTGAAAAATAAGTTGAAAAAACCAAAATTCAACCCAAATTAAAAAAAAAACTTTCCAAGCCTATATCTACCTTATCATGCAAGTTTAAAAACAAAAACCATCATATCAAACTACTCTTTTAGAATATAACATGTCTAACAATGATTTTTACACCAATAACTGATAAATTTTTCTATCATCATTATTCTTAAATGACTCTTTTTCTCGAACTCAAGGATAAAAAATCCACAAAAATAAACTTTTCAGACCAATTAAGAATTATGAGGATTAAAAAGAACTTTTTTCAAGATTTTTAGATTTACCATGTTATTTCTCATTATTTTACTCTTTTAGAATTTTTTTCAAAACATTTGTCTGTCCTCAATAATTTGGGTATTAAAAACTGTGATTGAAAAAAAAATCGAGGACCAGGAAAAAAAAGAAATTTGATCGGTGAAAGCAGCAGCAAAATTTCTAGTTTGTTTAAATAACGACAAGTTTCCAGGGGCAAAATTGTACTTTGGTATATAAGATATTTTCCACACATCATGCTATCAGGCACGTTAGCATTCGGCGTGTCTTTATTAGAAGTTACCTTACGTTAACCACGGATTTGGTTTAAGGACAACAATGTCCTTGACTACTTGCTAGTTTCAATGTGGCGCCACCACCACCTCCCCCATTATTGAATTATTCCATTCATGTTTTAAATGTTACCTTTCATCGATATTAACAAATATATATAAAAGAGGAGTTGTTTTCTTGCATCTGACAAAACACTCTTTAACTGGAATAATGATTTTTTTTTTTTTTGATGTTTTAATATTATATTTATTTTTATTAGGTTTATAATATGTACTATAAATTTGATAAATTAATTTGATTAATTTAATTTATTTTAATCTTATTAATTAATATTAAATTAATTAAAAATTAAATTTTATGATTTGTTTTATTTATTTTTTATTAGTTTATTTTAATTTTATAATCTATAAATAATATTTAATAAATTAATTCGAATTAACTTATTTAATATTAAAAAAAGTTTTGGTTTAGTGGACTATGTGATTATATCTCTGATGATATAATAAAAAATAATTTTTTTAATTTTAATATTTTGATTTTATAGTTATGAAATAGTCAAATGAAGAGTCAGAATGACTTTTGTATTATTCCTTCATATTTATAAATGAACTAAAATATTAAAATAAATTATTTAAAAATTATTTCTTTTATTAATTAATTCTTTATCAATATTTTTTTATTAAAAAGTTAAGAGCATTAATATTAAATATATTAAAATAAAAACAAGTTATTAAAATATTTTTTTATAAGAACAGATATATTTACACCGAGAGCTTGGATTGACCTTCAGCAGAGCTTTTGTGACCAAGTGATGGTGTCATAGTGAGTGGAGCGTGACGTGACGGCGTGAGAGAGTGCTGATTGCTGATGGGCTATGGGCAGGCAAGCATTCCTCTGGGTGAGGGGGCAGATCTTGGCACAGGCCACATTCGAATCTGGCCCAGCCAATTGGAGAAGCTAGTATGAAAAAAAGGCCCATTTCAATTTAATAAATCCTCTTATTTGTAACATTAATATTAAATTAATAATTTTAATATATTAATATTAAGAATAAATTTTTTTAATATATTTTAAAATATAAAATACTTTTAAAAACCCTGGCTTGGCTGGCAAAATCTCCTCATTTCTATTCGGACATGCTACTGTACATGAATTTTTGCTGTTCAGCTTTCCCCTTGGCCTAAATATCTATTACGGTGGATGCTGCTAATAGATCAATGCGCTCAAGTTGTGTTCGGTTCTTTTACACTGCTGGAACGGCAATACCAAATACCTTTCTCATGAATCTTGTATTTAATTTGGTCTTTTTTTTTTTGTATTTAATTTAATATTCTTTTTGTTTGTATAATCTTACTGCTGGGTTTGTATTGCATTTATTGCTTCACTGGGTAGCTAGTTTGAAGCTTTATCTGAGTGTAGCCTCGATCTGTGCACAAGCCTGTATAAATCAAGCCAAGACTCTTCAAGTAAATGAGACTGATTCTTCGTTCAACGGAAACAGAGTTCATGATCCGGACAAAGCATTTCCAGAAGCAGCAAGCAGTCTTGCTGCAGTCAGAACCCAGATAAAATAAATTATACTGGAAACATCAAGATTTGAATTCAAGAAACAAAGAACAGAAAAACCTCTTTGAGCAGCTGACCTACCCATTAGGGTCACTGCAATACCGAACATAGCTGTCCTCTGGTAGGACAAAACATCTCTGTTTCACAGGGAAGAGTATCATTGAATTAAAACATCCATCAGACCGACTTATCTTCTGAACATTAGTACAGATTCTGTGAGCCATGCTTTGATTTATCTCTTATTCTGTCCAGCCAAAAAAATAAATAAAAATGGCTTGCATTTATCCCAATGGTCTGCAATATCTAGCAGAAGATATTATTAGTGCTTGGATACCAGACAAAGACACTGTTTAGTATTGTGGTTCAATTATTTTTTTAAGATTTTTTAATTTTTTTAAATATATTTTTAAACAAAAAAAATATTAGAAAACAACTTATAATATACTCCTGTCAATCACACTCTCTTGAATTAACAGGACCAAGCCTAATGTCATATATAGGGGCAGAATTCTTACTCTAGCATGAATTCCATGGTTGCAATTTTCACCAACCTCGGCAATTATCAATTAAATGGCATGCAGTACAAGATTTAGAATTAATCATGACAGACCGTGCTGGAAACCATCAACTTTCAACAGAAGGAAAACAAAAGCTTGAAAAGACAGTAAACTTGGAGAAAATATTTCTAGAATGTAATAGTTTTCCCTCTGCCAACATGACTAGATAAATGCTTCATCATCCAATCCCAGGGTGAAAGGTAGCATTTTTTCCTGACAGTAAGTAGAAAATCTCCAACGATGAAGAACACCAATCTGACTCATAAAGTGTACTGCTGGTGGGATATCATCAAAGGATACTTGAGGCATCAGCATTGACTAGTTGCTGCACTTTTGCGAGAATGACAACACAGCATCATCATGAGGGATAGAAGAATCCATGCCCCACAATATCTTGGTCTGTTCTAAACGAATCTTCTACAGAATCTGCGTACGAAAATTAGCTCAACACTTAAAAAAGATAGTAAATAAACGAGCGAGCATGCCTCACGGCTCTACCACATCCAAGTGCTCTAGTCCAAATACAGACACGATCCTTAATGAATAGCAGAGAAATTGTGACTGGTGCGTACAAAATTGCTAAAATGCTGATTGGTTATGATAAAAAAATAAAAGGGGTCGGTTTATTCTTAGTTTTTTAGCTATGGTTTTTCTTTTCTTTAAATTCATAGCAATAGCATGGTCCATGGCCTATAAATACACATTTACATCATATCCTATCCAGCTTATACAAGCCACAAGTGTATTATCAATCCAGAAAGCTAGCCTGCTTCTCTATATGGCTTAAACCCGCTTACAACTACAATCACAAGTAAGGAAAAAAATCGATCCAATCACATACACAAACAAATGCTTATCATCATTGAGTGTAGAGCTGTACAAATCTCATTCACACAATAGGCATTTCCCTCTGTATATTCCCCTCACACTCTTCCTTTCAACGACTTAAATGTTCCAGTTACAATTGCCTTATTCCGAATTCTTTCTCTTTATTCAAAGATTCCGCGAAGAAAAGCAATAAAAGAGTTGCTTTACGGCCACCTCAGGACCAGCCAGCTAAGGCTAGGTGGAGTGTTTTCTTCCCCATAAAGTTGTGGATTCCTGGGTTCTGTAGGCTGTCGATGATAAAAGGCCACGAGACCCTTCTTTGAACTAAACAATAATATGCAATATTAGGTGTCTCAACTCTCTGAAACTCGCTTGACTACTTGTTAGCAAAATTTACAGTGCTCTTGATCAGTGATAGTTTGATGAAGACACAGTCCATGGTAATAAAACGTCTTCAACTAGTAGGGAAGGACCACTGGCAGAGGAAAATCAGCCGTGGTAGGGGAGAGGAATCCACAGATATTGGTCCAATTGGGATGTAATTGATGATGTGGATCTCCAATATCAGCAAGGTGTATCTCTAATCCCTTTTTCTTCGTACAGATTCCCATACAGTTGCTCACGTTATTTTCAACTAATCATCACCGACAACCCCACTAGTGTGTGGCCAGAATCCTATGATCATGACTCCTTCAAATTAACTCTGGGGCCTTCCTCATTCATTTCAACCGCTTCAAGACTTGATGCAATATTGTTATCCAAGAAACAACACTAATCAACAGTTTAACTAGGAAAGCTAATTAAACGCACAGCATGACGTCTGGTGAGAACGAATTCTACCGGGAAAACAGTTTGCTATAGGTATGAAGTTCCATGTTTCATATTTTGATAGACCGATGATTCTATCACCAGTCTCATGAGTATTTGAAGGAACCATATGCACTGTGCCATTCATTGACTACCTAAGTTTTTCTAACGTTGTCTTCTGTTCCTTTCCAAATCCTGGATGTTTAAGACTAAACTTAAGTCTCCATTATTGATTTCAGCATACATAGACTTGTAGCTTGGGGCTACTCTAACCAACTTGCAACCTAGAGCCAGAATCACACCACCAGCCTCACAATTCTGATTCTTCCTCGAAACTTAATCTTTTATTCCAAACAGATATTTAGTTTCCCCCGTGAAGTTGTGTCCTTTTCTTGATTGAGAACTCTATGACTAAGCAGATGTTCTTAGACTATTGTTACAGTAACATCTAACATGACTTCAGAAACCTAACCAGACTCATAATTCTATGGCTCTGACAGTCACATCGTATATCAAGCAGATAATCTAATCACTAAATGTATGGCTTGTAAATATTGATTGTAAGTTGACAAGGCAATTAATTGAGAGTTGCTGTATATATCAAAGCGATGAAAATAGAATGGTCATAAGATGTACAAGCACTTGAAGATAAGGGCTTGCCTGTTGATTTTCTGAAAACCTCCAAATGAATGGAAATATCATTGCATCATGATGTAATCTTTTTTAGCAAATGAGCTAATTATCTTCAATCAATCCATCACAGTATCAAACAACATGAAAAATCTTGTGGATAAGATAAGTTTCTCTAATTCAATCACTTGAATTTTCGTTACATGTTCCTAAGATGAATAAAGGGCCGCTGACAAGAGTCAAGTAGCCCCGCTGAGGCGTAAGGCTCCCAACATCTTGGCCAGCAAAAAGATTCTGCGACATTGTTGCCTTTCGGTTGCCCTTTACTGACCAGACATCTGTTCAAAATATTGCTAGAGATGTTCATCATCGACAAATTCAAAGGTGAAACAGGTACATGTATATATGGGCCAGCAAAGATAAAAAGCATCTGTTCACCATCAAAGAAGTAAACCCTGTACGTAATCAGTTATCCTTTCACAAGAGGGATAACTTTAGAAACAATTACGGCTGTAAACGAGCCGGATTTGGATCGGATTAAAATATATAAATCGTACTTGATTTATTTAATAAATGGATAAGATTTTTATGAATTTTAATCATTTTTTTGTCCAATTATCGATCCAGATCCAGAATTTGAATATTCATAGAATCTATCATTCATTTTTTTTTTAAAAAAAATATTTGTTGTATTCAAAATCTTGCTTTGAATGTAAAATGAATGTTAACTACTGTATGTATAATAAAACACACACACACAGAATCTATCTAATTAAATATCAGATTCGAGTAAAGATTAGATCAAATGGCGGGCCATTAACATCTACTCCAAAATAGGATAAAATTAAGCAAGTGGGCAGATTCTGAAACCAATGTTTGCGACTCCAGCACACCATCCTGAGGTAACAACAAAGCAGAGAAGCCATCTATTGATCATAACCTTGTTATATATGATGGTATAGAAGCTTGTATTATTCACATAATACTTTGAACCTGTTTGGAGCCTGAAAGGATTAATATCTTCCATAGTTGCATCAGCGCCTGATGCCCCCTTTTTCACGTTTTACTGTGCCTGTCCGGTAACCTCTCCATAAACACTTCAATATCAATATTACTGACCGGCGCCGGCATTATTTTCTTCTGACCTTATAATGCATCTGCTAATCATGTTTTGTTTTCACAAATGTTGATGATTTCATAATGAAAATCAACAAATTAATATTCACTAGAGTAAATTGTGATAAGATGGGCTAATTAGGACCGTAAACACTTATTGATGGGACTGGTAAGATGTTGTTCATTGAACATTAATCAAAGTAGGCTAGAAAACATTTCAATATCCAAGAAGGGAAGAAAAGGTTTGATAGCACACTTCGTTAAGTGTCTGAAACATTCTTGATAATTAAAACAACAGTCCCAAAGAGAAAACCCAACATTCTGAAGGGAGGGTCCCAAAAGCTATGAAAAGGTAGGTAACATATACTGAACTTCTCTCCCAGAAAAGAACATATAATAAATCATTGTACGGAATCAGGAAGCCAGCTAGTTTTGCTTGGAATGTTGTTGAGGACCTAGTACGCTTGTAAGATAATCTCAATGATAATGAAACAGAACATGAAGGATTTTTTGCTGCAAAAAATCCTTTCTGAAAGGAAAAAAAAACATGGGGTTGTGGTGCACACGTGAAGGTTAAAATTATAAGGTCTGGTACTCTGGTTATGGTTTTAGCTTGGACCACCTAACTGATCAGAGCCCTCTGTGCAGTTGAAGCAGAGAAAAAAACAGCAAAGGAGTAATAATCTGCATAAAATCTCAACAAGTGCAGAATCCTATACCCAGGGATATCTACTTCGTTGTTTTTACTAATGAAATTTATCTTTGAAGGTTCTAACTCAATACAATTTCTTACATGGCGTTGGTCCGGTTGTTGAAAGCTCGATCACCGTACGTGCCAAGAGAGTCAGGTTCGCAGCTTTTATGGCACTACTTAAAATGGTATCCCAAGCTCTAGCTCTCCTGAAGTTGCTGTAATGGAAACGGGGGTATTTCGGAGGCAATATGCTATTCTAGAAACTTGATATGGCTTCCCTGCCGACCACTCATTTTATGAATCAAAAACCACTTCATAAAGTTACCCTGTGTCCCGAGGAGATAAGAAAGTTAGCTGAACTAAGCCAAGTGAATGTTGACGGAACTAAGTTAATATACAAATATGGAAGGATTGGTTCTATTTGTTTTGGTAATTACTAGTGTTTGCTTTTTTTAGTATGTGAATTTAAGACAGATAACGATTTAGGCCGGTTTAAGTTATTAAAACTATAGAAAATATAAACTATGATGTTAATTAAGTGAAGATACTGATTCTCCTACATTGTTGTTCTGATTCATATTTTGTGGTTCCTAAGGAGACAAATCATTAAAAATTCTACTGCATTTGCAAGATTTCTTTTCCACCCTACCCCACCTCATCACCCCGTCCGCTCCACCTCTGCCTATAAAGACCAGGCACTGCCACCTCTATTGCACATATCTTCTCCTTGACTTGAAATCTCTTATCTTTGCCTTCACCACCCTTCTCATCAATCATCCTCTGCCCTCGCAGAGAGCCTCTCCATAACCACACACCAACCTTCCACAGTCTCTTTCTTTCTTTATTTACTTGTCTAGCGAATTTCTCACAGCAAAACACCATTCAAACAGATGGCATCAAGCTCAATGTCCTCTCGCGGTTCGGGCTCGTGGACTGTTCAACAGAACAAAGCCTTCGAAAGGGCTTTGGCTGTGTATGACAGGGACACCCCCGATCGCTGGTACAATGTAGCCAGGGCGGTCGGTGGAAAAACCGCAGAAGAAGTGAAAAGGCACTATGAACTGCTTGTGGAGGATGTGAAGCATATCGAGTCGGGTCATGTTCCCTTCCCTAATTACAGGACTACAGGGGCAAATGGCCACGCAAGAGGTATAGCAGTTACAAGTCTCACTCCTTCACCTAAATAAAAACCAAGATAAAATCAGAGTCACACATGCATATTTAGCTACCTGACTCCATGGTCACTTACAAGACTTGACTTTATAGCTAACCATATCATGCCACAATTAAAGGTAGCTGAATTAAATCAAGTGGGGTGTCATGGAGTCACTGCTACTGTCTAACTCTGTAACTTTACATGGATTTTACCAACTCTTTTTCTGTGGTGTGCTTTACAGACGGGAATATCGTTTAGTTTATTTATTTCTTGAGAGCCACATATTGACTCTCAAATGGCAAAAACTGTGCATCTACAATCCAAACTAAAATCCAAGCTCCCATCAACAAGATTATGCCCTCATGAAGACTGACTTTAAATGGCCCAAATTACATGCAGAGAGTTTAGTAAATAATAAGTTACGTGTTGTGGAAAATTATTGCAGATTAATTTTTTAATTTCCTTTTGTTTTTTGACCCCACAAGTGCTTTTCACGTGGCTTCAATGAATAGTGATCTTGACAACCAAATTATGAATTTAACAAGCAAATATATAGCTTTCAAACTTAAGAAGTTGCAGTCTAGTGGCATTTCTCTTTCAGAAGTTGCAGCCACAGCAAAACATAATTTCTGAACCAAAAAAAAAAAGCAAAAGAATAAATAAATGAATAATAATATTAATAACTGATGACAAATATGCTGATCTTTTTCCCCCCCGACATGCAGGATGAAAAATATGAAGCTCCAGTAGTGAGCTAGCTCTGTGCACTTCATGTATGATCAGCAGCAATAAAGATTCACTCATGAGCTAGCTCTATCTGTCATATATTACTTAGCTTGAAAGACTGGTTTTGATTGAAGGATCAAAATCAGTGATTCTACTCTTGTATTCTTTTTCCCTTTCTTTTATATATTATTCTAGTTCTCATCTATTTTATGTTATTAATGTCGTGCTGCTAATATAAGCACATAATTGATGTATCAAGGAAGGCATCTTGAATCTTTTTATGATTCTAATCCCTTTCCGATGTTCCTAAGTTTCCAGGCAATGAAATATATTTATTTTGTGTTATTACTGTGAGTGTTTCTTCATGATCAGTGCTTCCATTTACTTTTCTTGTACTATAATGCAACATGGAGTTAACTATATGGACGAAAGATTGAGATCTAAATTAACTGAATATAGGATATAATGGCCCTAACTCTAATTCTTGCATAATTGGAGGACTCAATACAAAACCAACCAATAAAATAAAGATAATACGAGAATGAGAGCTATGGACTTCTCGTGTTAAGAGGCCTGGAGCACATAGAGAAGAGGGTAGCAAATGAAGAGGCGGTAAATTAAATTTACTTACTTTAAAAAAAGGCTTTGCATCCTTTCATGTTTTGATATTTCCTAGCCCTTAGCAATTAAAAAATTAGTTTTTTTAATAGATAACGGAGAGACATGTCAAGGGTGTTAAAGGAAATCAATCACGGCATATAAAATCAATCACGGAATAAAAAATCGAGTTTAGTCAAATATTATAATTGAATTTTTAATTATTTGTATTTTTATTGGTAGATAATTAGGCTTGATCATAGGCAATAATATAGGATCTTAGCATTAAACCATCAGTATAAATTCTAATCTCTGCTTACTCTAAAATACAATAAGAATATATCATTCTCTTCAAAGGCCATTAGAAGTTGAAGAGACCAATAATAATAATAATAATAATAAAATGCTAATTTTGTGTAATATAAATATAAAAATGTTTTGGCAAGACTACCACTGTATATTCATGATTTTCAGTTGAAGCGTGATATTGTACTTGGTATATTACAAAATTTATCCAGATTGATATTGGATACTGCCTTGTCGAAATATAGAAAAATCAACATGATGTGATTATGGTATGTATTTAAAAGTATGGGAAATGTGGTTGTAATATTTAATTTCAAAATATCAAAAAAATATTAATTAAAAATAAAAAATAATTTTAATTTTAATTTTAATTTTTTAAAAAATATTTTTAAAACATAAAAATAAATAAAATTCTAGAATTTGCTAGCTAGACTAGGAATCCGATGCTTGCTAAGATAGTTAATCAAATGAAGAACAAGAAGAAATGATCATAAACTGCTGTGAGGATCGATGTGTACCCTTATTAGCGACAAATTATTTTAAGGTAATCACCGTATTGGCTCATTAAACTCTGGATCTTTATTTTTTGGAAGAAGAAACTCTGGATCTTAATTTCTAGTTATACAGTACCATTTGTACTAAGCAATGAGAACATGATTAATTAACTATTAATTTAATCTTGCAAAAAGCAGTCCTGTACAGCCAGGCTCGATAAAAATAAGGCAACTATGAGCTCAATATATGCCGCACTTGCTGTTTTTACTCATATAATGCCAAATAAGTTCTGGATTTAATTTTACTGCTTCAAGAAATGATTCTAAGCCAAGTCTCGAAGATGATTTGCCATATTTTTAGGCCTAAGCTAAGACTTTAGAAGTTTAATGGTAGGACTGTTTGCCATCTTTGGACAAGAATGAGCAATATCAAGGTTTGATGTTAGGTTGGTTCGTTGAACAACTTTCTCAGTATACGAGATGCATGTGACTTGTAGCGGCTATTGTGTCTGTACTCTTAAAAAATATATATATAAATTATATTAAATTATATTTTGAAGTATTATTTAATAGTTTAATCAATTGAGTTGTAATAATTATTTAATATAATATTAGAGTTTTAATAATCAAGCGATTATAAATTCGAATTTTATTATCTCTATTTATTTAATAAAAATTAAATATAAGATAGTGTGGATCTATACAAATTTAAAGTTTAAAGGGTTTTCATTTAAGGAGGTGTGTTATAGAATAATATAAATCATATCTTGGAACCTCACCTAATAATTTTAGCTATTGGATCGAGATAGTTCTTTGATATATATTCATATTAGGATCTAAGAGTTTGTTTATTTTTATATTTTAAAAATATTTTTTTAACCTTCAAATAATTTTTTTATTTTTTCAAATCGTTTTGATACATTAATATAAAAAAATTTAAAAAATATATTTTAATTTATTTTTAAATAAAAAATATATTAAAAAACAATCATTATTAAATATCTAAAACTCACCTAGAAAGTTCCATCCCCAAATTTCATAGTACTTTACTTTCCCTGTGACGGAAAACCACAAAAATGAAAAGAGCATGAAATCAATTTGTCTGCAGTGTAAACTGGGAAACGTAGTCCGGTTAGTAAATGGATTTTATTTTCTACATAGCCATGTCACTCGAGTTCAAATCTTAAAACAAGATGCAAAAAACAAATTAATTTCCCATGAACACTTTATGCGTATATGTATGGATAGATATACGTATGTATGTATACGACCTACTTAAAATTCTATCATAAAATAACTTATTAATGGTTCTGGAAGTTAATTTTAGCTTGATAGTGCCAATAACTTATTGGGGCGATAATACATGGTTTTGGATCACTTTTGACAAGATAAAAAATCATGAAGTTCATGGAGTTTATGTTCAGTTCCTCGCTTCATGCCCAATAGAAAACCATCTGAAGATGGCTTCGAATTAATTCGAGTTGGCACATGTTTGCTTGTTGATGGGAAACTGACGAACAGAGAGAACCAGCCCCGATACAGAAAAAATGGAGCTAGGCCAGGCGCAGTATAGCCGGAAAGAAGTTCCATTTATTGCAGAGTCCCATTACAGTACCTCTACCTGGTACTTGTAAAGTGAAGCCCGTAAGAATGTTGAGAGCCAAAGATTTGTGAGATTATTAAAGTTTAAGGATTCAAGTGTATTTTTTATAAAATTTATAGCATGTCATTAATGTTTAACATCTTTTTTATTTCGGTGTCTCTTCTTTCAATCTCATCTTTTTTTATAAGAAATTAAAATTAATTGATCTTTAATTAGAACTAAATCATTAAAAATAAATTTATAAACCAAATTAAAAAAACATAAAATTTTATATAATTCATTCACAATAATACATCAGAAGATGAATAATAGAACCTTTCAATTTATTTTTTCTTAGGGTAATTCTTAATGTTCACATTCAAACTTGACTCTGATTAATGGAATCAAGGAAAAAGAAATATGTAAAAATACACTAAGGCCTAGAGTATTGAGAGCATGGCAATTTAAACACGGATTTAATAACCACAAAACTAGATAGGAAACTTCGGTATAAATATAGCCTTAACACAGGCTCAAAGTCAGGTCTAAACAATTAATGAATGAGTCAAAAACATTAAATGATATTAATTTTAGATTGCTTGTGATTCATTATTGTATTTAAAGTTAGTTTTTTATAGTTTAAATTATAAATTTTATAATTAGAGTTTTAGTTTGTTTTCGACCTCTTATTATTATTATTATTATTATTTTTTTTATGTGTTGCCATCTTTTTTTTTCTAGCTATTAGATTATTTTGATTTATTTAATGCTATTGATTTTTTAAAAAAAAACATGTTGACTATTACATAAGTGATTATTTAAGAGAGCAAAAACTTGAATTAAAATTTGTTGGTTGTGCATATGTGTGTCAATTACTATATTAATTTAGAAATTATTTATTCAACTGTGCTAGTGTTCTCGCTTTTACTTCGTGCACACTCTCTCTCTCTCTCTCTCTCTGCTACCTTAAAACCTTTCATAATAATAATAATAATAATAATAATAAAACCTTTTCAATATTGAAATTTAAAAGTGTAGTTCTAGTTATTTTTAAAATATTTTTTTATTTATAAATATATTAAGATAATATATTTTTATTTTTTAAAAATTATTTTTGACATCAGCACATTAAAATATATAACAATAAAAAAATATTAATTTAAAATAAAAAAATATATATTTAATTTTTAAAAAAATATATTTTTAAAACATAAAAAAAGAAAAACAAACAGAGGTAATAATAAAAACAACAGTTCACAATCGAGTGCCTTTGTTTTCTGACAAATCAAAACTTATAGCATCATATACAGATATTATCTCCTAGCTTCCCAGGTTTTAGATAAATAAAGAAAAAAATCATTATATTAGTTGGTGGCTGTTTTAGATGAATTTTTTTTTTAGATTAAATTTTTGTGTATTTTTAAATCCTTTTAATTTACTGATGTTAAAAACAAAAAAAACAACAAAAATATTATTTTAATATATTTTAAATAAAATAATTTTAAAAAATCAACACCAACGGATAAAGATAACTGTAACGACGTGTGACGAGCAGTTCAAGGCCCTGTATAATTCAGGCCCCTTATAATTAAATTTGGTTTCAGCCCAGCTCAAACATTATCGTACAAAAGAGGTGAAGGATTGATTGGGCTTGCGCCCTTCCAGATATTTGTTTGGGCTGACTCTCCCCATTAAAAAGGTCTTATATTAGTCCAGAGATAAAAACGACCACATTTGATATAATACACTAGATATTTAACACTTTGTGCGGGTTATAATTTTTTTTTTTTGTAAAAGTATCAGCTATATATGTTTATTTTTTTACATAAAAAATTCAAAATATAAATTAAAATGTCTATGCAGGGATCTAATAAATAAATTAATAGTCATTCATGTAAATAAACAAAAACAAATCATTAAAAATAACTAAAACATTAGAAAAATTAAAAAATAAGTGTAAATCAAGATATTTAACCATAAAAATTTATACATTTATCTGATTTTTTTATTGTACCTGATTATTTAAATCAATAAAATATAATAAAAATATAAACACAAATAAAATTAATTGAGTAAATTCACAATTTAAAAAATATATTACACGAGTTAAACATATCAAAATATTATTTAAATTTAATATTTTTTTAATTTTAAAAATAAAGTTCATTTGTGAAAAACAAAGAAAAAATATAAACTAATTAGAATAATATCTTCAAGAATCAAATATAAACAAAACAATTAAAAAATAGTTTTCATTCAAAAAGAGCTCACATAAATCTATGATTTGGATTATGAAACTAAGATTAACTTATAAAAAAGAAATTGAAAATAATTACAATTTTTTTTAGAAAAAAAAACTAATGCATAACGATAAGACCATAAAAGAAAAGAATGTCAAATGATGTTAATTTTTCAAACTCATGACTCGGGTTATTAAATTGAAAGCACTATAGATGAAAAAAAAATACAAAGCCTAATCCCCAATAAATTACATGTTGAATGATGAAACTGGAAAAAAAATAATCAACTACATAAAAGGATCTAAAAAATATAATTAAAAGAATAATAGTGAAAATCAAAATAAAAAATAAATTAGAGAGCAAAGTAAAGTTTTCAATTGCAGGGTTAAATTGAAATGAAAAATAACTTTGACAAAAGAAAATACAAATCAAAAGAATGAGGGTCAAATTAAAAAATAATAAAACAACACAAACTTTAATTAAGGGATGAAATTGAAAAAACTTTAACAAAAAATAGAGCTGAATGACTAAATTAAAAACGAACAAAACTTTTAAAAAAATAATAAGAACAAGAATAGAAAATCAAAAGAATGAGGACTGTGATTGAAATATTAAAAACAAAGAGAACAATCATGTATTTTTTTGATGAGAGAGAGAAAAAAAAGGAAAAAAATGACTACATATAATAAACTACATATTATTTATTGTCACGTGCCACACCAAGAAAAAAAAGACATGACGAAGTTTTTAAAGACATGGAGGGAGGTCAAGTTAGGTAACCGGGTGATGTCACATGCATTATTCAAAATGCATGCACGCTACTCCTTGTTGGTACATCATGAGCACCGGTCAACAACTTTTTCTTATAAAATATTAAAGATTCAACATGAAAATATTAAAATATTAAAATACCTCTCATGACACTTGAAATTACAAAAATAAACTCTTAGAACGTTACATTAAAGATTTTCATCCATTTTAAATGCTTCTTTTTCATATTTCCATTTAGGTTGTGTTTTTTTAATTAAAGATACATCATTTTATATATAAAAAAACTTAAAATTTACTATTAGATATCCTGACATAAATATTTGATTAAGAGGTGGAAGTATTTTGATAGTAAATCTGATATAAAGAATGATTCAAGGGGACGTGTATGTGAAGAATTTCCCCTCGACACGTAGAAAGAGACAAGAACTGGAGCTTGTTCCTTGTCTCGCAGGGAATCCAGACATTAAAATAATTTAGTGTGATTATAGTTGTATTTTAAAATATTAAAATATATTAAAATAATTTTTTTATATTTTTTAAAAATTATTTTTGAGGTTAACATATTAAAATAATTTAAAATTTATAAAATTATTATTTTTTAATAAAATTTTTTTTCTCGGATGGCGGTTCGAACGGGAGATTTGCGGGTGCGAATAGGCACATCGCGGAGTTTACAGATTCCTTTCCACTCTGTCAGCGGTGTAAGAGCCAGCTCGTCATCCACTCCTCAGCCTGTCCATTCAGTGTCTTGATGTCTCCTGATTGGTCTGTGCAGACCTTCCCCATTTGGCAGTTTCTTTGCCTATGGTATTTCCATCAAGACAATATTTGGTACTGTACTAATATATGCTTTTTAATATATATATTTTTTGAAACTATAAAAAAAACTAATTTTGACCGCAATCGATTTTCAACGAACCAGTTCAATATCTTTATTTTATATAACAATTACTCCGGTCATTTTTGGATAACTGTAAACGTTTTGATAAATCTCAATAACGGGGAGGCGTGATCGTGAATGGAAATCATAACACGTGGATTTCATTTATAGAAAAATATGGAAAACAACGGTGCTATAGTTTGACCTTTCATGGTTTGACTGAGTCTCCATTTTCCATGCCCTAAAATTGTAACAGAACAGTTCAATAATTTCTTACAATGACGGCAGCAAATCCTCGTTTTTGGGATTTCTTCTACGCTAATTGTTTGGTTGTGTATATGTGTGGTACTATTTAATATATATGTAACAATGTGTAAGTGATATACTTGTATATGGGTGATTTATAAAATTATTACATTGAATAATATTTTTAATAATATATGTAGCTTTTGATTAAAGAAAAAGGATTTGAACTCGAAAATTTCTTGAAGAGGAAGGGTATCAATGTCAGTTTAATTACAATTCATTATTTATATTGAGTATAATTAGATTATTCACCCTGCAACATATTGAATCTTTTTTTCTTTTATGTAAAAAAAAATTTAATTATTGAAAAAAAAAATATTTTAACTATTTTTTAATAAAAAAATTAAATTATGTTATGGTTGACCTGATGTAATTCGATCCACTTGAAATGTCTACATGCAATCTAGACAAGTAATAAATATATAGTTTGACTTAAAAAATTCAAGATATATTGTTTAAGAAAAAAAATATCGGGACATAAATATATTGGATCAAACCGGATTAACCAAGTAAACATGTTACCCGGATTATAAAACCACGATAACCTAATATAAAAAAAGTTAAAATAAAATACGAAGTTTAGTCTCCAATCAACTTGATATTTAATGATAAAAAAATAAGATAAAAAGTTAATTTGTTAAACTTACAATTTGTTTCATAAGACCAAAATAATCTTATAGAAAGTAAGTTGAAATAAATATGAAGCATAATTTTTAATCAACCCAATATTGAATAATAAAATTTTTAAAAAATTAAATATAAAAATAATACAAATAAAATAATCTAAGTCAATCCGGGTTAATTTATCAAACTCATGACATAGGTCATGAGACCGTGATAACCTCATAGAAAATAAATTAAAAAAATGACTTGGGTCGGCTAGTTAACCTGCCAAGCTCAAAACACCAATCCATTAAACCGAGATAACCCTACAAAATATAAATTAAAACAAATTATACAGCTCAATTCCTAATCAAATTATAGTTTCATGGTGAAATTATATATATATAATTCCTAATCAAATTATATATATATATATATATATATATATATATATATATATATATATATATAGAAAAGACATAATAAAACAATATGAGTTTACTTGGATTAGCTCGCAAAACCTGCTTTATAAGGCCAATATAATTTTATAGAACTTAAACCGAAACAAGTCATGAAGCTTGATTCTTAATCCATCCAGTATTAAATGATAATTTTTTTTTTTAAAAAAACAATAATTCAAGACAAAAAACTTGATTCAACCAATCTAACTCATCAAATTCATAACGATTAAGATGATCTTACGAAAAATAAATGATAATAAATAATAAAATATAATTTTTAATACATCAAATACTGAAAAATAAAATTAAAAAATATAGAATAAACTATTGCTGAGAATAATATTATTTGAGGTAATGCAAAATAAAAAAAAATTTAGTTTTTATTAATAATAATTAACTAATAATAATAAATAATAACTTTTTTTATATGAAATTAGATTTGACTACTTCTAACTCCAAAGAAAAAGAAGAATGCCTTTTGTTTCTTCATTTTCACATCATCTGCCAAAGTCAACTCTGTAAAAAGGCACCATCTTTGAACCTGCCCCCCCTCTCTTTCTCCCATTTGACCAAAATCATTACAGATAAGAGAGTGGGGGTCTGGGGGCAACATGAAAAAAAAAAAAACAGATTCAGGAAATCAAAATACAGATTTCATGTATCATCATCAGCAATTATCAAGTCAAAATCTACGCGGTCTTTAATAATTGTTACTGGGTCTGGGCCGTTTTGCAGTTACATCATTACCTAACAACCTTCATTTCTTTTTCTTTATTGCTTCTCCAGATCCGTATTGTAAACGGACATTCATTTCTTTACACACCATAATAGTCACTTACTCTGTTTTTTAGTCTTATTTTCACCATTCAAGAAACCCAAAAGAACCTATCTTGAAAACTTAGAGAAGACAATATGAACAACCAACGGAAATCCGAATCCACCACTACCAATGGAGTCCAGATCCGACAATCAAGAAGATTGCCAGATTTCTTGCATAGTGTGAATCTTAAGCATGTCAAGCTCGGTTATCATTATTTGATAACTCATTTGTTGACTCTTTGTTTGGTCCCTTTAATGGCTTTTGTTATTTTTCAAGCTTTTCAATTGAACCCAAATGACATTCACCAGCTTTGGCTTCATCTTCAGTACAATCTTGTTAGTGTCATTATTTGTTCTGCTTTTCTTGTTTTTGGAGCCACGGTTTATATTACGACCAGGTCCAGATCCCTTTTTCTAGTTGATTATGCTTGTTACAAGCCTCCATCAAACTTACAAGTCAAATTTGAGCAATTCATGGAGCATTCAAGTCTGACTGGTGATTTTGATGATTCTTCGTTGGAATTTCAAAGGAAGATTTTGGAAAGATCAGGTCTTGGTGAAGAAACTTATGTCCCTGAAGCTATGCATTATATTCCACCAAGACCATCAATGGCAGCAGCTAGAGAAGAGGCACAGCAGGTGATGTTTGGTGCACTGGATGTTTTATTTGCAAATACTAATATCAAGCCTAAAGATATTGGTATTCTTGTTGTGAATTGTAGTTTGTTTAATCCTACACCCTCGTTATCTGCAATGATTGTTAACAAGTATAAATTGAGAGGGAATATTAGATCTTTTAACCTTGGGGGAATGGGGTGTAGTGCTGGGGTTATTGCTGTTGACCTTGCTAAAGATCTGTTGCAAGTTCATAGGAATACTTATGCTGTTGTTGTAAGTACTGAGAACATAACACAGAATTGGTATTTTGGGAACAAGAAGTCAATGTTGATACCGAATTGCTTGTTTAGAGTCGGAGGTTCTGCTGTTTTGTTGTCAAATAAAGCTAAAGATAAGAGAAGAGCCAAGTATAAGCTTGTTCATGTGGTTAGAACTCATAAAGGAGCTGATGACAAGGCGTTCAAGTGTGTCTATCAGGAGCAGGATGGTGCTGGGAAAACAGGGGTTTCTTTGTCAAAAGAGCTCATGGCAATTGCTGGTGGTGCACTCAAGACTAATATCACAACCTTGGGTCCTTTGGTTCTTCCCGTCAGTGAGCAACTTTTGTTCTTTTCAACTTTAGTTGCTAAGAAATTGTTCAATGCAAAAGTGAAGCCGTACATCCCTGATTTTAAGCTTGCGTTCGATCATTTCTGTATTCACGCTGGGGGTAGAGCCGTGATTGATGAGCTTGAGAAGAATCTGCAGCTTTTACCTATTCATGTTGAAGCTTCCAGGATGACTCTTCATCGGTTTGGTAACACTTCGTCAAGCTCAATTTGGTACGAGTTGGCTTACACTGAGGCAAAGGAAAGAGTACGGAGGGGGGACCGTATTTGGCAGATTGCTTTTGGCAGTGGTTTCAAGTGCAACAGTGCAATTTGGGAGGCTCTGAGGCATATTAAGCCATCTTCTAATAATCCATGGCAGGATTGCATTGACAGGTATCCAGTGCAGATAGTCATGTAGCTTGCCAACAACTTGGTTATAGATTCTTAATTTGGAGGAGTTACCTTGATAGACAGACAAGGGAATCACTCTACTATTTTTTTTTTCTTTTTGTTAATTTATTGGGTCAGGTCATGTGTGAGGAATGTAGCCATTACATTATGAAGTCTTTTCTAGTGTTCTTGTACTTCAATGCTTTGATGGATTTTGTTCTGAATGTAGTCAAAACATTATGTATTGTTTGGTTTGATTTAAAGGCATATAAAATCCTAACTTTAGATGAACTTGTTTATCTAGTTTTTTTTCATCCCCCTTTTTTCTTAGAATTCAAGACCCATATTCAGAAGAAGTTGTAGCTTGCAACAAGATTTATACATACAATTCCATTCCCACGATCTCATTTCTAGTTTCTCAAGCATAACCATACGAAAACAAGGTTGAGGGAACATACAGGGAGCTTCATTTGCTCATGGTCTCCTGATACTTGCTTTCAAACCTCACTTTCTGTGCAGATCTTATTGCCACAACGCAGTTCGAGTCTTCCGAACATTGCATAGCAAGCTTGACGTTTTGGATGTGAATTCTGTATGAAATTTAGTTTCATCCTAGTATCGGTTGCTTCTTAAGTTTTTTTGCTTGCTTGTTTCATGCCCCCCCTATTTTCCTTAAAAAAGAAAATTTCAATTCCAAATACGTGTACTTTAATTCTCCTCAATTATCATTTTGAATTTATCATTTCCCCCTTGTTAAGTAGTGTTGCCCGACTTTCTCAGGCTGTTTGGTTTTTGGCTCTGAACTGGATGAAATCGCAATGTGTTTTCCCAGCACCGATGAGTTTTGATATAGTTTTCCTTTTCTTTCGTTATCTATCAGGATTCCACAGTGTTAATGATCTATGAAAGTCCTCGGTGCGTCTATTTCATAGATCTGTAGCACAGAACTATGCTTGAAACTTGAACTACAATTTTACAAATTAGGTAGCACTTACAACTACGAACTTTCCTAGCTGTTTCTGAAAAGTGATCATTCATGGAAGCATTTCTTTGTGTTTAATGCTGTTTTCTTACACATTTCACTATCTTGGACATCTTCCTAGCTTGGAGTGAAACGGATCAATGCATGTGTCATGCGCAATAACTAGTGAACTTTCCTAGCTAGCTTGATTGATAGCTTTTCCCTGACAAGTTTTCCTATACATTGCAGAATCTTGGCTTCCCTTTATTAACGTACAAGGTGGTCTAATATCCATAATACTGGAGATTAATATTGGTTAAACAATTAACATCCTTTCCAAGTGGGAAATACAGAAAGCTCGGCAGGTTTCTTCAATCTGTGTTTGAGACAGTGAGCTATTATTCTAGATTGACCAGGAAAGTTGGAACGCTTTCCTTCAAAAACTAACAAATTCCTCAGTTAATCATAGTTGCGACCACTTGATTGCAATTCTTGAAAGAAGCAAGTCCAGGATGGTACTCACACCAATGTATAGGAACAGATCATTCATCTTATAACAAGGGGTGATGCTTGAAAACAAATTAAATCAATCTTGATGATGCCCCACTTTGCAAGTTTACTATCAAATCCAAAACTTTTGAAAGGAATACGAAACAGGTTTTTGATTTGCTCACGAGTCACTAGCAGCAGGCCATGTGAAGACTAATCTGTCACAATAGCACCTTGATGTGTCACCTTTTACAATTTCTTTAACCAGTGATGCTATTTCAGAAGAAATTGAAAATGACAAGGGTAGATGATGAGAAATTTTTACTGTGAATGAGATATAGACAATAATTGTGATGTTTTGTATTAAATGGATAGGAAAAGCCTAGAAAGCCCTTGAAGGCTTAGATGTAGGAATAAATTAAATAAGGGTATAGTAGTAATTGGATAAATAGTTGATAAATATAAATAGGAAGTAAAAAAAAAAAAAAGGTGTGATCTGAATTATTAGAGAGCAGAACCGTGAGAGAGAAGAGGGAGGAAGAAGAAGAAGAGAAAAGAAGGAAAAATAAGGGAAAAAGGAAGAGATTTGGAGGAAATAAGTGAAAAAGGTAAGATTTAGGTTGTTTAATGTGTATAATATGTTAATTAAACTTTAATTTCAGTGTTGATGAATGTTAGGGTTTTGAGAATTTGTGTTTTGGGTTTAATTGATGAATTAAATTGAAGGTTAGGGGTTGATTGTTGTGTTTAATTGATGATTTAGTTGATTATGGAAGATTGTGATGATTTTGAGTTATGATTTTGTTTGAATTGTGAAATTGTGTTAGAAATTAGGGGATAACAGTAGGTGATCTGTTGAAATTCTGGGTTTGAGGTTGAAGATGACGAAAATTCAATTTGGTCCCTCAATTTGCGGAAATTACAGTTTAGTCCCCGAACTTTGGAAAAATTACAAATTGGTCCCTGGAGCATATTCCGAGATTCTGAACAGAATAACATATGAATTATGGACAGAATTACTGTATAGATAAGATAATTTAACACTTTCAATTTAGTCCTTCAATTTGACAAAAAGTACGATTTGACCCTAAAAATTTAGTAAAATTCCAGAATGATCCCTGAAGCATAATGATACATCCTGGACAGACTTGAGGATTAATTAAGGTCAGAATTTCAGTGTATTCATGGATTTATGACAAATTTCAGTTTGGTCCTCCATTAGATGAAAATTACAATTTGGCCCTAAAAATATAATAAATTCCAGATTAGTCCCTAGCTGCAATATTAGCTTTTGCAGATTAGTTTGATAAATATTTAAGGGTTATTTAGTGAATTATTATCAATTTTATTAGTTGTTTTTATTATGGATTAGATTTCGGGAAAACCGTTAGATTTTGGGTTTTTGAGAAAATTGACTAGTTAGTTTAAAAAAATTTAGGGTTACGGAATACACCCTTAGTTAAGTGTATTAAATAGGTTAAATGTTCTTTCGAGTTGTTTTTGAATATGTCTCCTTTGTATTCAGATAATCCTGATATTCTACCGGCAGGACGTCAGTAGGATTTCCTTCGGTTTCAGCTTGTGAGTGTTGTTTGCTTTTGAGTCAGGTGAGTGGATAATTTTCCATATGCATGAGAAATACTATAAATATTTGATTTGTTAATATGAATTGGATCATGCTTCTTGATAATATATATTGATTATTATCCTTGTTATGATAAAGCATGATCAATTATTGAATCTGAATTCTTGATATGAACCAGTATATATTTTGAATTGAATTCTGAATTGATAGCTCCTCATTTGATTGATGTCATGAGTTGAGCTTTGAGATATGAATATGTTTGTTTGATTATGATTATGAACCTATGGTATGTCAGTCAGAATACCCATGCTAACAGGGTAGTGTTAGTCTTTGTGCACATCGTATCTGAACCCTAGTTGGTCGGGGGAGTCACCAACCTGTGTGGACTGATCATCCCGCAGTACGGAGCCTCATGCTCATTGCATTTTGATTTTCTGACGAGTTCTACCATATGATATTCTTGTTATGGCCTATTTGATAAACCTTAGTATAAGAACGAAAGCCATAATTGTATATATATTTCTCATTGCTATATTACCTCGTGTGTGTATATTGAACATTATCTACTCACTGAGTTGTTGAACTCACCCTCTCATTATTTATCCTTTTCAGGCTTATAGCTTGATAGCAGGTTACTTTTGTTGAACCTTCTGAACCTGCCTTTTTGGTTGTAATTTGTACCTTCCTTTTTATGTCAAGTTAGTGCTCCAAAACTATGAAATTATTAACTCTTGTATTAAGACAATCGAATTATGTTATGAAGTTAATTTGTTGTTAATGTTGCGTTAAACTCTGATTGAGTTGTTTAAGGATTGTATGTAAGTTTGGGTTCGCATAGGTTTGGAACCTTGGAGGGGAACCTTGCCTATGTGCCGGTCATGGATCCGGGATTCGGGTCGTGACAATAATAATAATAATAAAATCCTGAAAGGAACAAATCCTTGTGTAAGTTTCTGTGTTTTTCTAGTTAGAAATTTTGCGGAGTACTGTTCTTCTCAAAGTGTACTAGAAGATGACTTTTATCTATTTTGAAACTAAATTAAATAGGTATAAAAATTTATTAAAAACCTAAAAACTCATGGTTTTAGGCAATATATGTAAACTCAATTTCTATGAGTTTAGCTTAGAAGAAGATGCCAACCCTCATGAATTCAGTCTAAAAAAAAAGTCTAGTTCTTGTAGACTCATTTTAGAGGAAGAACTCAATTCCTATAATTAATGACTAAATACATCCTAGATCTTATTCTTTCTACACTTTTATATGTATAAAAAATTTTCTAAGAGCCTATCATAATTTTATATTATTAATATTTTTATAAGAAATATTTATCCCTCATTAATATATTTGTAAGGATAAAATAACTCTTTAACCACTTCATTACACAAAAACGATAAAACGAACGGTCACCAGCTTTTCAAGCAGAATGCATGGCTAAGGGTCTAAGGAAGCTTCACGTCGAGAAGTGCACCTTGGTTGGATTGAGCTATGGAGGGATTGTTGGTTTCAAGATGGCTGAGATGTTTCCTAATTTGGTTGATTCAATGGTGATAACCTGTTCAGTTATGGCCTTGGCCCTTGACTGAGTCCATCACTTGTGCTGGCCTCCAAAGAATTGGCTTCTCATCGTGGGCAGATTATTTGATTCCTGAAACTGTCGAGGGCGTGAAGAAACTGCTAGACGTTGCTTTCTACAAGCTGCCATGGATACCTGATTTTGTCTACTGAGTCATTTTGGAGGTAAGCTTCGTTAGCTAAACTATCACACTGTACTTCCCATTTTTAATTTTAATTTTCTCCTCGATCCATGGTGTGTGTACACATATCATGACACCGAATCTCCAAGCCTAATGAATCCTTCCTACTTGTTTAGAATTAGCATGCAAGTACCCAGACATGAATGCTACCTATCAAATCCTTCTATCTTAGCAAGCAACCATATATTGGCAAAGCAGTTCTAGATTTGACTTAATAATCGAGATGAACAATTCATGAATATAGTAGTTCTCCATCAAACGGGGATCTTTAGTTGAGAAGTAGAATTCTACATATCATTAATAAAAGTCATATTTAAACTTTCGTAATTGATTTTTGACCGTAATAAATTCTTGACATTGGCGGCAGGCCTTGTATTTCGACCAAAAGAAGGAAAGGCATGAACTTTTAGGGGCGTCAACTGTGAAGGACAAGGATTTCACTGTCCCTAGTTTTACACAGGTCAGAAAGGAACTAACATTAAGATTGTTATTACTCAACTTGCTAGTCCACAATAATGGGATTTAACCTGTAACCGAGAGCATGGAAGATGCTCTTTATTTTGTCACATATATACTTTCACTTGTTCAAATGAGAGTCGAAGTTGATCGTTTTACACAGGCCTTGTATTGCAGCCATTCCATTCTTCCTCGAAGTTCTAACTAGTTCGGGAAATTTTTTCTTTATTTATGATTCCAAGTGCAGAGGATATATCTCTTGTGGGGAGGGGATGACATAATTTTCGACAAGGAAGAAGTACGCAACTTGAAAGAGTACGTCTTATTGGATATTGTATTCATTCAGGAATGATATTACCAAATCGTAAATTAGATTCAGTGAAAACTCACAAAGGATACCGTAGAACACACACACTTTTGAGGAAGAATTGCATCTACCCCAATTAATAATTATACGAATATTACCGATTAAATAAATAGATTTAATGAGCTTTTATGTTGTTCATCATTAGTAATGTTACGGTACTTGAAACTGTGATCACAGGCTACTAGAAGGCAAAGCAACGGAGCACTGCATAGAGAGGGCAGGTCACTTGGTGGAATTGGAGTGCCCCTAGACTACAACAGGACATGTGATGTTTAGTATTAAAAAGATTGGAAAATACAATAAAGCCCTTGAAGGCTTAAAAGAGGGTATAAATGATTGAAGGGCAGTGTGGTAATTGACCAATAGTTGATAAATATATATAAGAAGAAAAGAAAAAAAAAAGAAAGAAAAAAAAGAAGGATCTGAATTTGGAGAGAGAACCGGCAGGAGAGAAGAGAGGAAGAAGAAGAAGAAGAGAAAAGAGGGGAAAAAGGAAAAGGTTGAAGAAAACAAGTAAAAGGGTAAGAATTATGCTTGAATATGTATAATATGTTTTCTTTAACTTTAAATTTCGGTTTTTGATTAATTTTAGAGTTTTGAATTTTGAGTTTATTGATGAATTAGTTTGAATTAAGAGGTTGATTGATGTGGGTATTTGATTAATTAGTTGATTTTGAGAGATTGAATTGAAGGATAATGATTTTGAATTATGATTTTGTTTAAATGGTGAAATTGTGTTAGAAATCAGGGGATAACAGTAGGTGATCTGTTGAAATTCTGGGTTTGAGGTTGAAGATGACAAAAATTCAGTTTGGTCCCTCAATTTGTGAAAATTGCAGTTTAGTCCCCAAACTTTGGAAATATTACAGATTGGTCCCTGGGGCATAAATTGAGATTCTGAACAGAACTGAGGATGATTTAAGGGCAAAATTTCAGTATAATTAAGAATATATGATATTTTCAGTTTGGTCCTCCAATTTGACAAATTACGATTTGACCCCTAATATTTTGATAAAATCACATTTTGGACCTTGGGGCATAATTCAAGATTCTGGACAAAGATAAGGATGAATTATGGATAAATTTCAGTATGGTTATGTATTTACAATTTGGCCCTCCAATTTTGGTAAAATTACGTTTTGGTCCCTGTTTTGAAAAATTGTCGTTTTAGTCCCTAAAACTAGGAGACTAAGCCTGGTTTCCTTTTATGCATTGGAATATTTTATTTGTGTTGTTTTGAGTTGCTTTTGAGTATATTTTATATATTTATTGTAGGTTTTCCTAACGATCCTTAATAGGATTTTCGGGTCTTTCGTCCGACATTCCTTTTAGTTCTATATTTTCCGGGTGAGTGGAATAATCTTTAATATGCATATAATATAAATAAATATGTATGTTGATTATACAATGAGTACAACTATTGAATATTTATATATGTTGCTTTATTTTCCGAGTACTCATTTATTCTTGAATTTGCACTCGCAATCTGTCAAAGTAAATTCTATTTGATATGATATACGTTTCTTTGATTATTATGTGAATATCTATTATGCCTTGATATGGACTTGTCAGTAACTCCATGCTAACGGAGAGTAGTTAGCCTGTGTGCACATAGTATTCTGTATACCTAGCTGGTGAGAGAGGCATCAGCCTGTGGTGACTGATCATCCCATAGTGGTCACCGACGGGTGTCATCTGGTCACCGACGGGTGTCATCTGGTCACCTACGGGTGTCATCTGGTCATCTTCGGGTGTCATCTGATCTCTGACATGTATTCCACTACGTTATGATATATGTTTAGTACGTATATATATATGTATATGTATATCAAGATATATCATCTTGCAAACTATTAATATCTGAAATATCTGAAATGTATATTAAATGTTATTCCCTCACTGAGTTGGTTGAACTCACCTCTCATTTTTAATATTATTTCAGGTTCTTAGTTTCTGGGACTTTGTTGAGTGTTTCCGCTTCTTCAGTTCTGGTCGGTATGCCTTGCTTGTTCGCGAGGCTTTCCTTTCAGTTTTGATTTGATGTCTTAGACGCTCCACTATTATCTTGATTTGATTAAATTTGGATTTTGACAATGTAATGAGTATTATGAATTATTATTATTTTTGTTTTAATAACTATCATTTGGTTTTATCAGTTTTGAATAATATGATATTTCTGAATATTATGAGTCGCTGCGTATTTTTGAACAAATTGTTCCTTTGATATGTCCGTTCTGAGACTTAGCGCAGGCTGGGTGTCCTTTCGGCACCGCTCCTGCGTTGCCGGTCATGGACCCGGGATTCGGGTCGTGACAGGACACCCAAGCAAATTCTTGCTTCTTTGTACGAAGATGGGAAGGCAAAATAGTGGAACTCATCCTCTCAGGTTTTGGCCATTGCTGTTTGTTTTAGTTTGTCTTCAGTATGATCATAAGCAATTGTGCCTAATCAAGCTGTGTTGTGAATTTTCCGACGTGCTAATTTTCTGTTTTCATGATACCGGCCAGCCTCCTCAAGTCAAATGAAATCTCCGGGTGAAAAAAAATTAAAATGAACGGAGAACAAATTCTAACAACTCCATAAACTCTCATTCGATATTTATTATTCTCTTTCACAAGGATTAATCCAAGAATCTAATTTCTTGCAATTGTGTATGTTAAAGTATGGTTTAGAACCGAAAATTGTGCTTCTAATACCAAGAATATTTGCGTTAATCAATTCAGTTAGCGGAATTTCTGTTGCAACACTTGTTTATCTGGGGGCAAACAAACAACTTATAGGAACTTAATTTAGGTGGGAGCAAGAATGTGATAGGACATTGCTATTTATGTAGCAGCATTTTACAGCTCATCTTTTAAAAGAAAATGGCTTTTATTTTCAAAGAATGTTATTGGTGCAGCAATAAAAAATTATAAAATAGATAAAGGTTAGATGATCATTATTAATAAAAAAAATTAGCTTAAGCAACATCATTAATGTCTATAAAAAAAATATGATATACTGATAGTTGCATATTAAAAACTAAATACACTGATAAAATATTTAAAAATTCACAAAAACATAATCAAAATTAAAAACTGATGACAATCCACTGGGTGCAAAAACAAAATATGATACCAATAGAATAACACAAAAGCAAGAAGAGACTATGAAGAGAGAGAGGAGCAGAGGATTTTTAGTGTGGGCGTGCAGAGAGAGAGAGAGAGAGAACTTATTTTTTATTTTCTGATCAATAATTTATTTTCTAGCACATATATTTAAGCTGGGCTATAAAACAAATAAAAAAAATCAGGGGCCCAGGCCCCACCCTCCTGTTCCGCCACCGGCTGAAGCTGAATTCAATTATTGTCGGTAAGTTTCACTAGCACATGCCCTCATCATGCAGCAAGTGTTCAGGCAACTTGAAAGAGGATGCTTATTCCAACACGGGCAACATGCACCGACAGTGTTTAAGTTTAACAAGAGAAAGGATTCCACTCACCGGAACTCTCAGAGTCTTAGAAGTATTGAAGGGATAAAAGCCCGTGTACAATTTAATGAGCTGAAATTCCAGATCACGTGATCAGCCCAAATTTAAAAAAACCCAAAAACTAGTAAGCGACCCATGATTTGTCCACCCCCATCCCATCCCACGAGAAGTTTCGGGGCCCAACTCATCTCCCAAAAAAAAAGCTCGTCGTGTCACTTCGATAAAAACCAAGCTATCATTATCATGTGCATGTGAGCAACATTAATAAGACAGGCAAGAGTTTTTTGGTAGGGAAGCTCCCAAGTCGACAAATTTTAGGTTGGTGAATTATTTTGCGCGACAACAGTTTCGGGAACAAGTTTTCCAGATGATAAGACCGGAGACGATACTATGTCCTTTCAAATTGGACTCGAATGAAAGCTGAAGATTTTTTTGAGATGATATTAAAATTTTACTGTTTAAGTAATTATAAGTTTGAGTTATATATATATATATATATATATATATATATATATATATATTATAACATCTTAAACTTTTTCCCTTGGCGGAGAGGCAATAATAAATAAACCTGCAATGCAGTTTGTATAACCACAAGGGTCCCTCACGAAGAAAAGTATCAACCAACATACTGTAAATTCTTCCACTATCCCTTCTGTGTACACAGAAGCCTAGACAAATTAGGAAGATCAGAGAACGATGGTGAACAGTATAGCCATTTACACGTCCTTCTTGCGTGCCATATTAGGGCTAGCCGGAGTGAGACCCCAGTCAGTGGAGATTGAGCCAGGAACAATCGTGCACATATGGGCTCCAAGTGAAACCGCAAAGAAGACCAACAACCTCAAACAAGCCGAGAACAAACCGAGCAAACCTGCTGTGGTGTTTCTTCATGGTTTTGGATTTAATGGCATTCTAAGTTGGCAATTTCAGGTGCTAGCATTGGCTAAAGAGTACTCAGTTTACGTGCCAGATTTCCTCTTCTTTGGAGGCTCAATCACCGACAGAACTGAGCGGTCGCCAGCTTTTCAAGCAGAATGCATGGCTAAGTGTCTAAGGAAGCTCGGTGTAGAGAAGTGTACCTTGGTTGGATTGAGCTATGGAGGGATGGTGGGGTTCAAGATGGCTGAGATGTTCCCTGACTTGGTCGATTCCTTCGTTGTGAGCTGCTCTGTTATGGCCTTGACAGAGTCCATTAGTCGTGCCAGCCTCGAGAGAATTGGCTTCCCATCGTGGGTAAGACATTTGGTTCCTGACACAGTCGAAGGTGTGAAAAAAATTGTAGACGTTTCCACCTACAAATCTCTGTGGATGCCTCACTTTTTATACAAAGATGTTTTCGAGGTAATCTATCTTATGCTCCTTCTTAAAATATTTATATTATGTGCTAGTTTTTTATCTATAAAACATAAGTGAAGGTCGAAGGAACAAAGATCCAGAAAATGAGCAGAGCGACGGTGAAATATATCAACTACCCGACATCCTTTCTATGGGTGCTTATGTTGCTGTTAGTCGTCTTTAGAGGCTGATATTTTAAGTATGAAATTTATATAAATTTAAATTATTTTATGTTTATTTTTTATTAAATGAATAAAATGATGAAATTTTGAATTCATAAACAATTAATCATTAAAGTATGATATTATATTAAAAAATCAATTTAATTTAAACACTTAAACCGTAAATAATATCTTATATACCATGGATACACAACGATAATATTTGAAATCAAGGGCACTTTTTAATGTCCATGTCCCTTTGATTGGAGGTTATAAAATTCTAATAATGGTATGCTTATTTTTATTTCCTTTTGAGAACCTGATAAATAATAACGGTGAGGAAAGGCTGTGGGCACTAATGGCCTTTGGATTAGTGGTGGATCCGGTGGTGATTGCAATGTAAGTTTAAAAGTTATCTCATGGAGAAGGAAAATAATATATATAACATCCATCCTTTTCCCTTTTCCCTTCTTGATTTTTGCCATCCATCCTCATTTTTCTTTTATTCCAGAAATTAAATAGCTCATTAATTACTTTTTGATAATTTTCAATGCCGACAGACCACATATAATATCAACAGGAAGGAAAGAGTAGAGCTTCTGGACGCACTCATCGTAAAGGACAAGGACTTCAGCCCCCCTTCTTACCCACAGGTCACAATTAACTATCCATTAATGCACTATATATGGTATTGAAAAGCATTTTCTAGAGCCACAGTTGTTTTTTGGCCTTTATTCAATAGGAGAAACTCTTGACCTTTGCTCTGCCAAGGCGGCCTGCAAACATGGCATTTCGTTCTAATGAAGTTTTGTTTTTAAAAAATGTAGCTTCCATGGCCCCTCTTCTTCACCACTCACTGTTCATTTAATATTCTTGATTTATGCAGAATACGGCGAGGAGGATACATCTCTTATGGGGGGAGGAAGACGTAATTTTCAACATGGAAGTCGCTCGCAATTTGCAAGAGTGAGTGTAGATGACTCCATTTAATTATTTAATTAATCGTACTTGGCATTAAATCCGACTAGATAGAATTAGCTAGACAAAAATCTTAATTTTCGCTAATCCAACCAGAGGCAAATCTTATCCTTGCATTAATTAGTTAATTATATTTTGAAAATTGAACCATGCTTGCAGGAAATTACTAGCTGGGAAGGCACCATTGCATTACATAGAGAAGGCAGGCCATGCGGTTCCCTTGGAACGCCCATTTGCCTACAACAGGCAACTCAAGAAAATTCTTGTCTCTTTGCATGGAAAATAAAAACAAAAAACATAATTAGATTGTCTGTCTTGTTTATTTTCGAGTCGGGTATGGAGATTTGATTGCCATAAATTATGTAAGTCATTACATGACGAGTTTTAAGTGGAAGTTGAAAGTTTGAACAAGTTTTCCAGGCAATTATAAACCAATTATTGTCAAAACTACGTAATTAATTAGATTGATAATTAAGAATTAATTTGAACCTTAACTACTTAAGAGTATGCTCGAATTGTACAATCTAAAAATACATCCAAGTTAACTTGACTAGTTTTTTTGGAATAAAATACAATTAAAAATAAAAAATATATTTTTTTATTTTATTAGATCGAACTCGATTCAATGTATTTTTAGCTTTGAACTGGACCGGTCCGACTGAAACAGTGAAGACATGCTCCACTGTTCGGAAAAGAAAACCATGAACATGAGTTTTACCAACACAAGAAGCAGCTCTAAGCTGCTTCTTGTAAACGCCACAATTAATGGTAGGCCCCACCAGTACAAATCTGTTGCTGAGCATTACCAAACGGTTGAGTTGCTGTGGTTGTTTCAAACACAGAAATAACCACGCGAACAAATGGACCCTTAGTCTGTCTCCCAAAGGTAGCGTTTGGTTGGGATAAAGATAGTATAAATGGAAAAGTATTTGATTAAACAGATAAATAGAGATGTAAAATAAATTTGACTCTATAATAATTTTAAAATGAATTTTTATATTTACAAAACATGAGTTACAAATGAGAAATGCTTTTTAAAATAATATTCTTAACTTTTTATTTTTAAAATATTATTGTAAAAAACTCTTAAAATATTATCGTAAAAAACTCTCAATTCTAAAATTTTCCAACTAAGACATGTAAACATAAAAATGATTAATATAATAGTTTTAAAACCTAACTCAGGATTCAATTCAGGGCAAAACTCGGGTCACTGGTCAATGCTCGGATAACTGATCGAGTTGACTTGAGTCAATATATAGATAAAATAGTTATTATTATAATTTTAAAAATCAACACGAGAGTTGACCCGAGAAAAAGTTTAGGTTATGAATCAGAGGGTCAAATTGGCTGACTTGATTTTTTTTCAAAAAAATCAATAGGATTTTGACTCGTGTTTTATCTCGAGTTGACCTGAGTCTTTGACTGGGTTAGGTTGAATCAATTCTTCCTTTATTTTTTTCTCAAATTCGGACCAGTTCGGGCCTCAGATCAACCCGTCAAGTTAGTCATAGTTTCATAACTAGGGTTATTATAATACTATTAATTTCAACACTTGACATAAACTAAAGTGAAAAAAATAAAATATCATTTTTTTTAATATTTTATTCTATTTTATCCACAATAATCAAACAAAATATAGAGACAATCATTTTATTTTGAACATCCTTACCAAACAAAATTTTATCCCAATTTCATTTTTTTGTATTGTCTTTTCTATCCTCATTATCTTTGTCTCTTCTATTTTGGGATAGTAGCCAAACACTACTAAAAATATTGATGGATAATATCAATTGTTTTTATATGAAAGTATGAAAATACAATCTTATCATATGGTTTTGAAAAATAAATTTATTAGATATTTTTTTAAATTAGCATTTATTTTTAAAAGTTTTATTAAAATAATATATTTTTAATAAAAAAATAACTAAACAGACAATGAATATCTCAATAATCTCTGGTAACAAGCATGATTCGTTTCATTCATTGTTTGTTGACTCTTTTTTGTATTAATGGATTTATCCAGTAAAGATTGTTATAATAACATCAATGGTGTGATACTCAAATTTTTGATATGTTTTTAAAATCTCTTTTTATTTTTTATTTTTTATTTTCTCTTTTATTTTTTTTATTTGCAGCCCATTTTATATTTTTTTAAATGTCTTGAACATACTTAAATGTTGTATTTTTTAATTATGTTATGAACAACCTATTTTATTTTATATACATTTTTAAATTATTATTTTGTCATTATTTAAAAAAGTGTTTTTTCAATTTTTTTTTTTAAAAAGCAAATTATTTCGCGTGATTCACGAGTTATTAATTAAGTAATTGTTTCTAACAGAAGGTCAACAACGCAAATGAAAGAAGCCCCGTTAACTGTAATGCAGATGGACCGATTAGAGTTTATTTGATCCAATATATATGGCCACCATTCCTTCTTTCTTGCTGCAGCAAAGCCAAACTCAGCAAATCACACACACACCCTCGACCTCGAGCAAGGAAGGAGAAAAATGGGGAAAAGCTTAGCAATGTACATGTCCTTGTTGCGTGTCCTCTTAAGGCTAGCCGGCGTTAGATCCCAAGTAGTAGAGATCGAACCAGGGACGCTCGTCCACTTTTGGGCGCCAGCTGAAAACCCAAGTAAGACGAAAATCCACAGCCAAGCCAAGAGAAAACCTGCTGTGGTGTTTCTTCACGGTTTTGGATTCAATGGGATTTCAACATGGCAATTTCAGATGCTTGCTCTGGCCAAGGACTATGCTATTTATGTTCCAGATTTCCTCTTCTTTGGGGGCTCAGTCACTGATAAAACCGAGCGGTCACCGGCTTTTCAAGCAGAATGTATGGCTAAGGGTCTAAAGAAGCTTGGTGTGGAGAAGTGTACTTTGGTTGGGTTAAGCTATGGAGGAATGGTTGGCTTCAAGATGGCTGAGATGTACCCTGACTTGGTTGATTCAATGGTTGTGACTTGCTCTGTTATGGCCTTGACTGAGTCCATAACTCGTTCCGCCCTAGAAAGAATCGGCTTCTCATCATGGGCAGAAGTCTTGATTCCTGAAACATTTGAAGGTGTGAAAAAAATTGCAGAACTTTGTACCTACAAGTCCTTAGCGATGCCTGATTTTTTCTACAGAGACATTTTCCAGGTAATATCCTCTGTCGTACTTCTTCTAATTCCAACAACTAGTTCTTCACTTGATAAAATCTCTGAGCTAGAGGACAATCTTTCTATCTTGGCCTCGTCGATTGCATTCAACTTCCCTCGAGTTTTTGTCTTTTCACTGAACTATGTAAGAAAATTTTGTTCCCAGTCCTTGGGGAGTTTAGCAATGCAGTGCTATCCTAGATTCAACTAACAGTACATTTTTTTTAGATATAAATCAACTAACAGTCTAACATGACATGTAATTACTAACTTATGCTTTTTCAAAACAAAAGAAACCAATATACAAAATTATATAAAAAAAAAACACAGGAATCAAATTATAAATGACTTGAAAACTCATGCTGCAGGACATGTTTATAAATCACAAGAAGGAGAGAGTTGAACTTCTGGAGGCACTTCAAGTGAAGGACAAGGACTTCTACATCCCTCATTACCCACAAGCACAGAGGATACATCTCTTATGGGGCGAGGAGGACGTACTTTTCACCATGGAAATCGCACGCAACTTGAAAGAGTAAGTAGTCTATTACACAGCGAGACATTTATTCAATTAATTTCTTGGCGCGCAGTGAGATTAATAAATCCCAAATGAATTCGGTTTTAAATGACATCAGGTAACAAGTTTAATTGGAAAACTTTTTAGAGGGGTTTAGTTGATATTATTTTAAATACAAGGATGGAATTAAAGGATCCTCATTGAAATTCCTCAGATATAGGGATGAAGTCTTATATGATGAAAAATGATTGCAGGAGACTACTTGGGGGCAAAGCGACGTTGCATTACGTAGAGAAGGCAGGGCATGTGGTTCCATCAGAACGACCGTGCGCTTACAACAGGCAACTCAAGAAAATCCTTGCCTCTTTGTATGCAAATTGACGGAAAGCAAAACCAGGGAGATCTGATTCCGTCCATCAATTGTTGTTTGAACGGAATAAAATGGAGCTCTGCATCGAAATCAATGGTTTTTAACTGGTTTCGATAAATAAATAAATAAATAAAAAGGAGTTGCAAAAATGAATTCCGTGTATGTTTTATTAAGGACTCGATCCCTAAGTAATTTAGTTTTCTTACATTAGAATGTTGGGTTGAAAATATTTGTAATTTTTAAATTTAATAAAACATAATTGAAATAATGATTAATCTTTTTTTAAAAAATAATCTTGCTTGATAAAAAAACTCTCAGTGATTAATATTTTTTAGGCCTATTTAATGAAGCGGGCCCAAACTGTAATGACGGCCCATTACAAGAGGCCTCTAAATGATTCGGAAATCTTGATCTAAGTGGAATTAGGCAGTGGTTGGGCTCATCAACAAATTGCTTTCTGGTAATCGGACATCACTCGAACAGGACTCAATTTCTTGCCGAGGGTTTCTTTGATACCCTCTCTTCCAGGCGACCTTAAGAGTATACGTGCACAAAACATGAACCAGATCTGGAAGGAAGAACATAGGACCGCATCCACTGGTAAAGATTAAGTTTGCAGCATGGAAACTTAATCTATTAATTCATTTCATTTTCTTGTTAATCAGAAGAGCGACGGTGGAGCAATGAAGAACATCTTACTAGCATGGATAGTTTCATCACAATGGAGCTAATGGAAGATGATATGAAATGAATCATAGTGCAGAGAAGGACAAAGAAACAGAGTTCATCTCATGATGATAGGAGCATCCACTTTCCACAAACTTGCCTTCAGGATGATAAACAGGTAGCCTGTCCGATTCTTGGACTTCACTGCAGGTTGAGATTCTTCAGAAGCCTATAAAGCAAACATGGTGAACTTGATTTTATTTATTCTACTCCTAGAACTGGATGTTTCAAGTCACCTTTTCATTAAGGAATATTATTTTTTCTATATCTTAGTTGCAATTTTTTTTTTTTTGCTGTGATCACACAAAAATGATTTTATTTATTCTCCTCTAAGAAATAGGACTCTGTATTCCCAGTGACCTTTTCATTAAAAAAAAACTATTATTTTTCTCCTAGTTTTTTCTTCCTTTTTTATGATCACAAAAATAAGTAAATATCAACATAAAGAATTAACAAAAAATACACCTATAAAATTTATATACAACATAAGATTTTTTAAAAACTAGAATTATATATTGGAATAATTTCTTAATGTTAATGACACCTATAAAATATGAAAAAAAGTGTAAAGGATCAACACGAAATCCTATTTGTGCTTGATTTTTAACTAGGAACAGTTTGAAGGAAGGAGTTTGAGGAGGTTGGCTTTATGGAACGAAGACACACTGATGGACCCCTTTAGAGCTAAACTTTCCCTTTTCACTCTTAGCACAGGGACCTACCCTGCCATGAAATCCTGGAGGACTCTCAATGAGTCAATATGGAGATTGCCAGTTGCCATCTGCAGTTTGTTCTTATTAACTTCACTAAATGGGCATAAAGATTTCGAAATTGTGACTTGAAGTTTTAGAATTATGGTTCTTGGTGTGATTTTGTTAATGAACACATGTTGGATCCTCTATCTACAGTGCCTGACACATTGTAGGCGTTCTTTAATATAACAGTGCACATGCTTAAGAAAACAACGCATTACCTCTCTTCTTCGTTTGTGTTGTTGCAGCTTCCACTAGACTTGTACTTAGGAAGAGGAATGCGGCCAGACTCGATATGTTGAAGATCTTCAATAAGGATTTCATAGTGTTTCTTCACTTCCTCGGCAGATTTCAGACCACCAACAGCTTTGGCTATATTTTGCCACCTGTCCGGTGTGTCCTTATCAAACAAGGCTAGTGCCTTTTCAAACAGTTTGTTTTCCCTTGGTGTCCAAGCGGATCTAGAATTTCTGGAAGCTTGATAGCTTGAAGACATGTTCTTGAATGCCAAGTCTGAAATTTTGATGGAAAGAGAGGGTGGGACTCTTTGCAAATACAAAAATAGGAGTGCTGATCACCAAACAAGTGAATATAAGAGAGCAGGTTTTAAATGAAGAGGTGATTTGTGATTCTGATTGACTAGGGTGCAGTGCTTATAAATGGTGGAGAAAGAGGTGGTGGTGGTGGTTGGTTGGAGCCAGTTGGAGAATCTATGTTGCCAAGAGTTGGCGTCAGGAGTGACAAGTCTTCTTTGGAACCACAAGATGAAGCAGGACAAGATACAGACAGGGGAGAGAGGAATCGGTTTCAATTTCAATTTAGACTTTTCCCGATGCTTTTCCTTTCTTTTATAATATCCACAGAAGCTTTCCTAGGTCATGAACTAACTAGTTTCATTACAAACAGCCATGTAACTACTACCTAGCTATTAACTAAAAGCATATAAGAGGAAGCAAACCCATCTCCTTGATGTTGAAGTTGCATTTCACAACTGTGTAGCTGAAAATGCACTTTCATGGACATATATTGGTGGTATTAATTTTGAAGCATGGATTAAAGGAAGGCAAAATGCAGAAAAGGGATTGAGGATAAGAAAATTAGTGTTCGGGACATAACACCAAGTAGTACAAGAAATGGCGAGACGTGACAGTTTTAGAGGAAAGCAACAAAACATGGAAAAGCCAAATCTGAGACAAGAAAGAAAGCAAAAGAAACAAAGAAGGGAAGAGCTATGCAAAACTTTATCTGTCAATTTCACTATTTGGAATAACTGGCCATATCGTTACCTTATATTCACCCACTGGTGATTTCTGATGGACATTACTGGCCATATCTTTATCCTATAAGAGTAAAAGATGAGATCTTTTTAACAGTGATGACGACGACATAACAACAAGTGTGAAAAATAGCAATCCAGTAATGGCATGCTATCAAATATTGCAATTGATTTCTATCAAGAAAATGGATAGCTATCTTTTACTGTGTCAGGCTCGAACTCTTGGCATCAGATGGCAGGAACCTGGCATGATCTTTTGTATCACTGATGACTTGCTAGCTAGAGATACCCTGCTGGATTTATATTCATTCAATTTTGATTCGTTTCAGACCTTTGGAATTGGAGTTTCGGATTTTTTCTGGTGAACACCATACCACAAGGTTCTGGGTGGCTACTTGACACCGAACCATGACGTGTATGTGTGTGATCACCCTCGTTGTTTCGCTGCTGGATCCCTTCAGGTGCTGCTGGTTTCCCAGGGGATTTTGCACAGTTGGCAATTCATTTCTTCATATTTTGTCCTGTTAACAATCTTACTTGTGTTTTACTGTTTTTTTTTTTTCAATTAATTTTCAAGATAATTAACAGAAGGTTCCCTCGGAGTGATCACACATGTAGCTTTTATCAAAACCAAAATATTTGGGGGATCTAAATGTGGTTATCGTGTGTTACCATGAACAAGGGCAATATTGATGTGTTCTTTAACGAGGGCCATACAAATGATTGTCAGGTCATCTTCTTGAAAATAAAAAAAGAGAAAGAAAGTTCGATCCATGTTTTGGTCCATGCCATTAATCATTCGTCTCATAATGGAGAAACTTCACCACCATCATTCGTTACATGATAGAGAGAGTTCATTGAAGTGCATTTTTATTTTTATTTTAATATGATTCTTTAAATCAGCTTGTGTACACGTTAATTAATTTTATAAATTTTAAAGTTAATAATCAAATAATTTTCTAATAATTTTTATATTAGTAACTACAAGATTTAATTTTTATATTAGCAACAACAAGATTTAAATTTAAAATTCCTTGATCCCTACAATTTTAATTGAGCAAGGAACAGCCCCAAAGGTTCATATGGCTCATGGGCAAAATGTTATTACTTTGGTCAGGTTAGAAACAGAAGGCCGTAGCATTCCTCAAATGATTCATGCATATCAATATAAGAACTTGGCACTTCTGTTTTTATAATTGAATTCGCAAATTCATATTTTGTGCTAACAATTCACATCAAGCTAGAGGGGCTAGCCATGCTTAGCACATAAATATCAATCCCAAAGCCTGATGAGCAAGTTGTCAAGCTAGTTATTGTTGGTCTTGAAAAAAAAACAAAATATTTCTATTAACCGTTCTGTTTTAATGTTTACAAGTTCTAGTTTATATTGTATAGTTTTAATGGAATTTTTAATGTTATTATATGAATATTTATAGTATCGAGAAATGAATATTTTTAATGTTATTATATGAACTTAATTTAAAAAAAAATTAGTTCTTTTAATTTTTATAATTAATTTTTATATTTGTAATTATTGAGATATAATTGAATAACAACTATTTAGTTTCATTTAAAATACAATTGTCTTATTAATAATTATATAGTTTTATGAAGTTATGTAGTTTTATTATAATGTTTAAAGTTTATATAAACATGTTAACATATAAAAAAAAAATCTTTGTTTTTTTTATAAGAATTTAAATTATTTTAAAAATATTATTTTTATATGAGACAAATAAACATCTTAAAATTAAAATTTTCATGTCTCTAATCCAATTCTTTATTTATTTTCTCACCTAAACAATTTACTAATGATTATGCTCCTTTTAATAATATAGTTCAACTTATTTTTTAAAAGTTTTTTATTTGAAAAAACATAAAATTAATATTTTAAATATTTTTTATAATTTTAACGTCTTAAATATAAAAAATATTTTAATATATTTTTAATTAAAAAATAATTAAAAAAACCAGACAACAATGGTAAAGGACACATTAATTGGGCAAAGGTTATTATGGTTGCAGCCTGCGCCTGGCGGCGGAATTAAAGTGGATTAGTGGAGGAGGCTTTTAGGGTGGCCGTAGCATGCATGCTACCCGTGTATTTGGAATTTCTTCTTACAAATACTTTATTTTACAAGTGTGTTAAAAAAAAAACTTTATAATTACCAATATATGAACTAAATCACCCAAAAAGATCAATTTAACTTCATTCATAAAATTACTTTAAATTTCCATTTCGATATAAAAGATAAGTATAATGTTATTTTTTGGCTGTGGAGTAAGTCTGTCTGTGTATCTATTTTTTCTAATAAAAAATAATTAATGCAGGGCTTGAGCAAGGGTTCAACTAACTATGTAGAAGGGCTTTATCTCCCTTGAGAGCAATCTCCCATTTTTAATGGTTCCTCCTTGCAGGTTGCAAGGGCCCATAAAAGGTGCTTTGTTTGTGTAAGGATGGCGTCCTTTCACAAGAATTTGGCCCAAAAACCCTTGACGGGCCTTAAATTCTTTGAAGGCCCATTGTATTTTCTTAGGTCTTGAAAGCAAAAAGAAATGCGACTCTTCAAGGGCTAAAAAACTCGACCACAAGTCCACCATCCACACAAGCTGGTCCATACGCAATCCTGGGTGATTGAAAGGATAGAATGAGACTTGAGAGGTCGTGAGGAGGAGAAAAGTGTTCTTTCAGCAATAAAATAGTATTTAAGGATAAACAGATAGACGAGCGTTTTTTAGCACCCATCAAAATGCATCATGCAACCCACGGTGTGATGGATACTTCTGTCGGAGCACAAGTTGACATGAAGAAAAGGGTTTAGCATGAGTAGAAAAATTGGGGGGAGAAAAAAGAAGAAAATCTCAGTTGAGAATAATCTTGTGGCTTGAGTTTTGACCAGAAAAACAGAGATGGATCATAGAATGGTGCATACTGTTCCTATATCTCGTAGATGCTCAAAGGGTTGAAGAAGCAGGCCTATGGCCCTTTGATCAACGACCTTCATAGGCTTTAATTTCTAGGATAAACCCACTATTTTAAACTTGTAGCAAAGCTCAACTGCTGGCCCAGTTCATTCGCTTTTCTAAATTCTTGCAGTGGGTTCCTCTGTCGTTGTCAAGATAAATCAGGGAATGCTGTTCTGCACATAAAGAATCCTAGTACATGTGAAAAGGGAAGGATTATTTCTGCACAAGATTAAGCTGGCTTGGTTTTGATCCCAAGACCAAGAAATTTAAGATATTAGGGTTTTTTTTTTAACCAGGAAGAAAGTTGTTATAGAGATATTTACAGGGATGATTTGAAAACTGAGGTATGCACACATGGCAATAGCACCTGGAAAAGCGTTGCGGGTGTTGATGATCAATTTAGACATCTGGGTTATTCTAGTGCATTAGTTAGAAATTTAAGGTTATTAGGATTTCATATATGGTAGACTGTTGCACACTTGGCGGTTCTAACACCTGGAGAGTCCTTGTGGTTAATATTTTCATAATCTTATAGGTTACTGGCGTGCGTTTGTTAATGGATCTCTTCATTGTTTTGTTCGTCAGGAACAGAAGCGAATATGTGCGATTGGTTTCAAAAGCCAGCAGTTTCGATCATTCTCGTTGCCTCCTGTTTTTTACAGTGATGATAATATTGAGAAATATCGAACACTACATATCGGGGTTTTCAGGGACAGTACCATACATTTCTCTTCATTTACTGATCAATAGAAAGGGAGTTTTATGGAGGTATGGCTGATGGAGTAGTATGGTGGTGTTGAATCTCGGATCAAAATCGTTGTTATAGAAACTAGATTGATCTTGAATTGTCCAGTGGAGATTTACAACACATGTGTCTTGGAAAATGGAGATATTTTGTTACATAGTTCTTCAGACAGATTGTTTTTATACAGTCCTAGAAGAAAATGTCACGTTGAGCTGGACTCTCAAGGATTCCAAGGTTTTAAATGCGAGAGCAAGACAGTGAGTTGGAGAATTGAGAAAGATATGTTTCTCTTTTTTGACTGTTAACAGTGAATCCATCTGCATTTCAAAGTTCTTGCACTTCTACACTCCTTGCAAGACTCAAATAGACAGTTTAGCAGTGCCAAGTTATTTACATATCAAGTGAATCTTCTGTCAAATCTTTTCATTCCCATCAATTATCAGGATGGTGGCATTGATTGAATGGTACTTTTAGAAAGGGAGCTTGTTCAGCATTCAACAAGTTCATCACCCTCGGCTGGAATGCCCCTAGTTCCAAGTCTTAAAGTTAACCTCGCTCAATGGCTTCATTTCAGAAGTCACAAAAACCCAAGTTCTACATCAATATCAGTATTCTATATGATTAAGAAAAACCACTTTTTTGTTGTTGTTGTTGTTGTTGTCTCTATTTCCTCGTTAATTGGAACATCCTCTCTATCAGTAATCAGCTCCTCCACAGCATTGAAAAAGTCCCATGTCACCAGTTCCTTGTTCGCAAGAGCAGTGTGACTCGCGTAGCGACTGGGGATATATCTGTTAAGAACATCTCTACGGGCTAAATCAAAACCTGGGTTTCCTACAATGGGCTTAAAGGAGAACATTGTTCGCCTAGTCCAATTAAGCTAGTAGAGATGAACGGGGCCTGGAACAGCCTTAATTGGTGGTATCTATGCCCTGTCTTTCGCTCCCTAGTTCTTTGGGACTCCGGCCTCCTGTACAGTGAAAAACTAGCAAACGAATAATCGGGTCAAAACTCTTTTCTAAGAAAGTAAAATGAAACAGTATTGTCTTTTCTTTTTAATGTTTAATCCTTTTCTTTGTGATAGAGATGGAATTTTTCTACGAACAAGACAGTAAATTCTCAAAGCAAAGTTATTAAATGAAATCTGGTTTACAATCAATACACTTTTGAAAAGAGAAAAAGAGTGAATCCTAGAATATTTTGATGAATTAATGTAGAACTAAAGCACTTCAATTGTGGAAAGAGTAGCATCCAGAAAAGTTATATCATCAAATGATAGTTGAGGTGAATTGAGCAGAAGAATGATAAAAGTTTAGCTGTTAAGTTGGCATTGCCTAGACTTGCCATCATCGTGGACTCCGTGTTTTCTCTACAGCTTTTGCCTAAAGGAGTGTCGCACCCGACATCGCGGCGGCCCTAAAAATAATAATTCTCTTGAATTAATTATGGAAAAAGAACAGATTCTGGCATCCGGTTCTTTTAGGGAAAAAGATCTTGTTTGAGGAGTCGCCACCTAGTATTATGGTCACTAGGAACCCTAACTAGTCAACAGAGATTCTATGACTCGGGATTGATTACGTAAAAGGGAAGATATTATCACCCCTTAAACGTTCTGCCTAAGGCAGACTGCATTGTTAGTTTTGTCTTAAATTGCTAAATATTTATTAATTTATGCTGTGATGATTTGTTTATAATATTCCTGACTCTGGCGCCAGTGAATATTCGAGCTCGAATAATTCCAACTCTGGCGTTGGTAAAAATTCGTAGCAACGACAAAAATTAGATCAATATATTTTTTTATTCCCTACTCTAGCGCCAGTGAATAAATAAATAAAAATAAATTTATTTTTTATGCATGCACACATTTTTTATTTTTTAGCTAAACAAAATAAAAAAATACAACGAATAAAAATAATATAAATTTAAACTGATATTTTTATTCCTGACTCTGGCGTCAGTGAATAAACCAATAAATTTACATTATTTTTATTCATGCATACATATTTTTTTTTATTTTTTATTTTTTATTTTTTTATTTTTCTGCTTTTATTTTTTTATTTTTTTTATTTTTTTGGGCTGGGCCCAGCGCAGCCCACATGGGCTGGGCTGGACCCAGCCCGGTCACTGGCCAAACCAGTGACCTGGCTGGGGCAAAAATCAAAGGAAAGCATGCATGAACCGATAGAGGAATTAAGGGAAATGAATTAAAATCCAAAGTAAACAGTAATCGGTGAATTAAAATGAAAAGCGGGAAGGAGAAGCTTACTTACCTGGTAGCTCCGAAAACAACGAAGGCAGCAGCAACAATGGTTCTGGTCACAGTGGCTTTCTTCGGCTTATATTCTTCCCTTCTGCATGTATCCTCTTTTCCTTTTATGCTTCTTCGTTCTGCTGCCTCTGTAAAATTCTCCCGTGCTTTGTTTTTCAAACTCCCTCTATTCTCCTTTGGTTTGTTTCGGTTTCAGTTGTTTTGAAGCCGGTACTGGTAAGGGGAAAAGTTCACTTCTGGTATGGGATTAACAAAAAAACTTAGGAGTCCCTCTGGTCTATTTGGGTCGATCTCGTTTCAGGTTTTGTTCGTCCCTCTCTCTCTCTCCCGCTGGCGTTTTGCTCTTTCCTTTCCCTAGTATATGTTTTCGGTCCTCTGGTTCTGTGTTTCTCTAGTCATCTCCGGTTTTTTCACTGTCTCTTTTTTCTCCCCTCATCCGCCCCTGTTCGTGGCTCTTTTTCTTTCGTCCCTCGGTTCTGCTCCCTTTTTCCTCCCTTGCTCTTTGCGTTTTTATTTCTGCGGGTCTCTCTGTTTTTTCCTCCCTCTTTTCTGGGTTTATTTCCCAATCTGGGTTTAGCTTCCCCTGGGTATTTTTTCGCCGTTCGTGGCTTCCCTCTCTGTGCTGTGTTTTCCTCCTCCTCCCCCCTTGGTGCTCTCTCATCTTCTCTGGCTTTATAGCCAGAGAATACCAACCATTTGAAACGGCTTCAAAGCCATTACTGCCAGAAAACGGCTCCTGAGGAAGAAGGCGAAGAAGGCGATGAACAGCTTCTAAAAACGGTGCCGTTTGTGTGATGGGAATGACAATTTTCAATCTGGTCACTGAAGTTCTGAAATCGTGCAATCAAGCCCCTGTGTAAATTCTAATTGGACCCCTGTATTTCAGCGCTTTCTACAAACTAATCCTTGGACTTTAATCTTTGCATTTTGGACCCCAATTAAACTCCAAACTTTGATATTTTTTCAATTAAGTCCCTGATTTCATTAATTTAATTAAATACAAAGTCCAATTAAGTCTAAAACTTATCAATTCTCTAGTTAAACCCTTAATTGGATTAATTAAATTAATTTCAAGCTTAATTAAGTCTCAAAACTTATTAATTCTCCAATTAAATCCTTGATTGGATGAATTAAATTAATTTCAAGCTTAATTAAGTCTAAAAATTTATCAATTCTCCAATTAAACCCTTAATTAGATTAAATAAATTAATTCCAAGCTTAATTCGATTAATTCCAAAGTTTAATTAAACCCCAAAACTTCCAATTATATTGCCCTTAACCCAAATTTTAATTCATTCTTCATTCATTTCATTTTACTTGTTTTTTCATCATCATTATTATTATATATTTTTTCATCAATTTTTTTTATCCTTTTCAATAAATAAAATAATAATAATAATTAAAAATAAAATGGTCAAAAATTGGGTTATGACAGTTGCCCCCTCTTTATAATATTTACTATGCAAAGATATTGGAAAATTTTCATTTTCTTTTATCTTTGTGTAGTAAATTTATAAAGAAAAGTAGATGGAGAAAGAACCCTTTTTCTTTTTTCTTTTCTTTTTTTTGAAAACTTAGAAAACAGTAGATTGACACATGACCTTTACAGAGAGATGTAGAAATCAAGAAACAAATCATCTAGAAGACAACCCATTTTTTTGGTTTTTTTTGTTTTTTGTTTTTTTTTTAGTCAGTCTTGAAAATAGTAGATGAACACATGACCTTTATAGAGAGATATAGAAATCAAGAAACAAGTCATTTGGAAGACGACCCACCTTTTTTAGTATATATATTTTTTGTTATTTTTTTTTAAAAGTGGTCTCATTGTGATGGGTGACCTGTCCAAGTAAAAAAAGGAAAATGAGGGCTCGAAGGCACACTTAAAAGAATATGAGGGCTTAAAGGCGCTCGAAGAGGAAAGCGAGTGCTCAAAGGCGCTCGAAAAGGAAAGCAAGTGCTCAAAGGCACTTCGAGAAGAAAATGAGTGCTCAAAGGCGCTCCAAGAAGAAAGTGAGTGCTCAAAGGCACTTGAAAGGGAAAACGAGTGCTCAGAGGCACTAGTGCTCAAAGGCACTTGAAGGGGTAAGCGAGTGCTCAAAGGCGCTCAAAGAGGAAGGCGAGTGCTCAGAGGCGCTCGAAAAGGAAAGCGAGTGCTCAAAGGCACTTCGAGAAGAAAATGAGTGCTCAAAGGCACTCCAATAAGAAAGTGAGTGCTTAAAGGCACTTGAAAGGGAAAGCGAGTGCTCATAGGCACTAGTGCTCAAAGTCACTTGAAGGGGAAAGCAAGTGCTCAAAGGCACTAGTGCTCAAAGGCACTTGAAGGCGAAAGCAAGTGCTCAGAGGCACTGGTGCTCAAAGGCACTTGAAGGGAAAAGCGAGTGCTCAGAGGCACTGGTGCTCAAAGGCACTTAAAGGCGAAAGAGAGTGCTCAGAGGCACTGGTGCTCAAAGGCACTTGAAGGCGAAAGCGAGTGCTCAGAGGCACTAGTGCTCAAATGCACTTGAAAGGAAAAACGAGTGCTCAAAGGCACTTGAAGGAATGCGAGTGCTCAGAGGCACTAGTGCTCAAAGGCACTTGAAGGAATGCGAGTGCTCAGAGGCACTGGTGCTCAAAGGCACTTGAAGGCGAAAGAGAGTGCTCAGAGGCACTGGTGCTCAAAGGCACTTGAAGGGGAAAGCAAGTGCTCAGAGGCACTAGTGCTCAAAGGCACTTGAAGGGAAAAGAGAGTGCTCAGGGGCACTGGTGCTCAAAGGCACTTGAAGGCGAAAGAGAGTGCTCAGAGGCACTGGTGCTCAAAGGCACTTGAAGGCGAAAGCGAGTGCTCAGAGGCACTCGTGCTCAAAGGCACTTGAAGGTGAAAGCGAGTGCTCAGAGGCACTAGTGCTCAACGGCACTTGAAGGCGAAAGCGAGTGCTCAGAGGCACTAGTGCTCAAAGGCACTTAAAGGGTAAGGCGAGTGCTCAGAGGCACTAGTGCTCAAAGGCACTTGAAGGGTAAGGCGAGTGCTCAGAGGCACGAGTGCTCAAAGGCACTTGAAGGGTAAGGCGAGTGCTCAGAGGCACGAGTGCTCAAAGGCACTTGAAGGTAAAAGCGAGTGCTCAGAGGCACTCGTGCTCAAAGGCACTTGAAGGGTAAAGCGAGTGCTCAGAGGCACCTGTGCTCAAAGGCACTTGAAGGAAAAAACGAGTGCTCAAAGGCACTCGAGGAGGAAAATGAATGCTCAAAGGCATTTGAAAAGGAAAACGGGTGCTCAAAGGCACTCGAAGAGGAAGAAAAGCAAGAAGATTTTTCAGATGGCCTGTTGCTTATAGGCGGCCTGCCCGGGATGAAAAAATTCTCAAAAGTTAAAAATTTTCAACAACAATTTCAATCTTTGGCCATTTCAAGTTGGCCTTCCACTCGATGGATTCCGTTGGAATTTTCTCTAATGAGATTTGCAAAACTCATTGTCCAATGTCTCAAAGTTTAGATGATATGCATGCATCTTTACCTGTTTTGAAATATAGGCCCCCATTTCTTCTTAGTCTTCTTGTTGCTTGACTGATGAGGATTTGCTACCTCTGATTTGGGTCATCTTTGTCGCTTGGCTTTCTAGCCCACTCGAGTTGGCCCATGTAAGTCTATTTCCAGATTTATTTGCACAACTTAGCATTTGTGGTGCCCATCGTGACCCACTTGCTTGCTAAAGATTTTCTGACTCGTCAAATATTTTGAGACGATCATTCATTACTCCTTATCTCACTGATAAAAATATTCGGTGTCACTTGCTAAAAGGATCAAATTGTCTTTCGTAAACCAAAATGCCCCCTTGTCTTGTTGTAGGAAATATTCCTCTCTTTTTTTCTAGAAGAGAAAATACAATGTTGCCCCCTTGTACTGGTCATTGCCCCCAAGTGTGCTTTGCCAGCGACTTAAACAAATAATGGTTTTAAAAGACCATTCTCTCATTTCTCTTTTTGTTCATTTTGGTGAAGGAATATGGGTCTAGAATGAATCTTGAAATCTTGATCTTGCATTTTGAAAACAAAAATTATTTTGATGTGAATCTAAAACGATTTGCTCTTGAAATCTTGCAACTCCTTGGTTATTTTCTTTCTTAGAAAAGAAAAAAAAAAAAGGTTATTTGCTCTTGTGTTTGGCAATGAGATCTTCAGTGAAAATACGTCATGAGATGACCTTTTGTTTCAAAGTGAAGGGCTCGAGAAAAAGCTCGAGGTTTTATATGAGAAAAATTTGTCTCTTTTTGAATCATTCATTTTTATCAGCATGAATAATAATGAGTAGTTTATTCTTGATGTCATGAATCTTATGAAAAAGTATTCTTTGCATTTTGAGAGCATTGTTTATTGTTCCAGGTTGCTTGCATGCTTGATTAGAAAGGACTTTTACAGGCACGTAACGTAGGCTGTGGTTTTTGGCTATGAAAGAAAGGGATTCATAAGGCTCAAAGAGTGTTTCAGGGTTTCAAAGACTAAGGATCACTATCAACAGTTTGACTCTTGATGTAATTCCTATTTTCTTTTGCCGCATTTCTTTGATTTGCTGCTTCTTCTTTTTTATTGCTTTACTAGGGCATACTCATTTTATCTTGGATGTCACTTTTTCTAGTGATTTGGGCATGCCCCCTAGCATTTGAGTTTATTGAGCTCTTATGCCTTTTTGGCTTTCTCACGACTTTTTCTCTTTTCTCATTGAAGTTTTCTCTTGCCCCCCAGTGTGGGGTGTGATCCTAGTCGGGATTTTTTCATGAAAGAAAAATTATTCAGGCTCAAAAAGGGATCGCAAGGGATGTATTTATTTCAGAACGTGAAAGGAAAAACAAAGATGGCCTTTCCTCATTTCAAGCGCAAGCAGTTAAGATCAATAAACTTTGACCTCATCTAGTATGATAGTTTGGTCTTTGCAAAGATGCATTTCATGGGTCATGAGCAACGAGTTCACTACATACCATTATTCATACATTTAAAAACAACATGATTCAAGAGTCATGGGGTAAGGGTGTTTATTCATTTCTTTTTTTCTTTTCTTTTTCACAATATTTTTTTTTGTATATAAGTTAATCACCTCAATGATGGAGTTGCTTGATTCACTTGTCATTTTACAAGTAAAATGTTAAAAATATCATTTTTGAAAGAACATCAAATTATTTTTGAAATCAAAATACCAGATCAATTTTTTAAAACTCCAATAGGGCAATGGATTTTGGTACAAGAGATGAATTGCGTCTATGAGATCACGCGAGGCTTCAAAGGTGTATTCGTGAGTCCTTATAAGAAAACTCTCTTAAGAAGGTGAATAATGATTGGTCGCAAACACAATTGAATGAGAAACTCATTATTTCATTGAAGCTTTGGAAAAGAAGTTTAACAACAAAGAACTTATGCCAATATGAATATTGGCATGATAACACATAAAAGGGCTAAACATTTAGTGATCATTCATTGGAATTTTCAGGAATCTTTCAATCATTCATTCTCCTTGACAAAGGGCATCTCTTCAACACTTAGTTGCAGTTGCATGTAGACCATTCTCGACCTACTATCACCATAGCTTTATCTTCAAAACAATTGATATCTGGGAGTCGGTGCGAAGAAATTAACCATAGGAACGGTAAGTGTCTTGGCAATCACCTTCAGTGAAACCATTCTTCTTAGTCGGGTTACCAATCTTACCTAACCCAATGGCTTGTTCAATCCTCTCAGCTATAATAACCAGGTCAGTGAAATGTTGTGCAGAGCTTCTAACCAAGTATTCAAAGTACGGAGCTTTAAATGTATTGGAAAATAAACTGATCATCTCTTTTTCCAACATAGGAGGATTAACTTGTGCAGCTACCTCGCTCCATCTCCGGGCATATTCTCTTATGGACTCATTGTTGTTCTTCTCCATAGCTTGCAAGCTTAACCGATCAGGACCCATGTCTATATTGAACTTATATTGCCTCATGAAGGCATCAACTAAGTCCTTCCATTTCTTAACTTTGGTATTGTCCAACCGCATATACCAAGTAAGGGCAGCGTCACTCAAGCTGTCTTGGAAGAAATGAATCAGCAATTTCTCATCATCAACCACCTCAGCCATTTTGTTGCAATATGCTTTGAGATGAGTTATAGGGCATTGAGTTCCCGTATATTTGACAAATTCTGGCACTCTAAACTTTTTAGGAATGACAACGTTGGGCACCAAACACATATTGACAGCTTTCACCAGGTCACACAAATGGTTTCCCTCAATTGCTCTTATCCTCTTCTCTAGGGTAGTCCATTTTTCCAAATCCTCTTCTTTCACCATCTTGCCCTTTTGAGATTCTTTCTCGGTGGAATCAGTGGTAGATGAAATTCTTGAAGGGTATGCTGGTTGGAAATGCATAGCTTGTTGAAATTCAGATGACTCCCTATTTACCCCCAGATTCTGTGGATCGAAATGAGTTACATACATATCTCCAGGCTGAGCTATAAGTGTTGCTTTTCCGGATTTATCTCTCAAGGCCTGCTCGAGTAAACTAGTAAGCCTTGCGACTTCTTCCTTAAGATTGTCCACCTCTTTTTGATGTTGGGCTTCCAACTGGGCTCTTTCTTCGTTTTCCATTTGTCTTTTTCTCGAATGAGTGTTATAAATGATTTTCAATGGGGACCTATATTTCAACCTGCTAAATGTAAATCATGCAATTATGCAAAAATGCTAAAGCAATAATAAAAAATAAAAAAAAAATGCGTATAAAATGTGAACTTGCCTTTCACGAGGTGACAACCTAATAGAAAGGTCTTAATTATTGAGTGCATCAAAGGGTTGGTCATTATCTAGTTTCAAAAGGGTCTCTCGCATGCTCAGTGATCGTCCATGAAAGGTCGATATGAGGCTTACAAGTAGTGTGAAGATAGAGGCCCTGAGTAAAATCAGTTTGGCATATCAACCACTTCCAAGTAAACAATCAAGCGAGAGTTGGATGGTTTCACGAGTCTTACCCAGGCTAAAGCCATTGGGGTACCGTTACTTTCCCACTTATCCTAGGTTGTCAAGTGTGTGCTCTCAAAGTGATGCATGACAACATAAATAAGGATGCATGCTAAAGCAGTAAATACAGGAAAAATAAACAAATAAACACAAAAAAAATAGCAATAATAAGACAAAAGACAAAGCTTAATCCTAGGGTCCCCAGTGGAGTCGCCATTCTGTCGCACCCGACATCGCGGCGGCCCTAAAAATAATAATTCTCTTGAATTAATTATGGAAAAAGAACAGATTCTGGCATCCGGTTCTTTTAGGGAAAAAGGTCTTGTTTGAGGAGTCGCCACCTAGTATTATGGTCACTAGGAACCCTAACTAGTCAACAGAGATTCTATGACTCGGGATTGATTACGTAAAAGGGAAGATATTATCACCCCTTAAACGTTCTGCCTAAGGCAGACTGCATTGTTAGTTTTGTCTTAAATTGCTAAATATTTATTAATTTATGCTGTGATGATTTGTTTATAATATTCCTGACTCTGGCGCCAGTGAATATTCGAGCTCGAATAATTCCAACTCTGGCGTTGGTAAAAATTCGTAGCAACGACAAAAATTAGATCAATATATTTTTTTATTCCCTACTCTAGCGCCAGTGAATAAATAAATAAAAATAAATTTATTTTTTATGCATGCACACATTTTTTATTTTTTAGCTAAACAAAATAAAAAAATACAACGAATAAAAATAATATAAATTTAAACTGATATTTTTATTCCTGACTCTGGCGTCAGTGAATAAACCAATAAATTTACATTATTTTTATTCATGCATACATATTTTTTTTTATTTTTTATTTTTTATTTTTTTATTTTTCTGCTTTTATTTTTTTATTTTTTTCTATTTTTTTTATTTTTTTGGGCTGGGCCCAGCGCAGCCCACATGGGCTGGGCTGGACCCAGCCCGGTCACTGGCCAAACCAGTGACCTGGCTGGGGCAAAAATCAAAGGAAAGCATGCATGAACCGATAGAGGAATTAAGGGAAATGAATTAAAATCCAAAGTAAACAGTAATCGGTGAATTAAAATGAAAAGCGGGAAGGAGAAGCTTACTTACCTGGTAGCTCCGAAAACAACGAAGGCAGCAGCAACAATGGTTCTGGTCACAGTGGCTTTCTTCGGCTTATATTCTTCCCTTCTGCATGTATCCTCTTTTCCTTTTATGCTTCTTCGTTCTGCTGCCTCTGTAAAATTCTCCCGTGCTTTGTTTTTCAAACTCCCTCTATTCTCCTTTGGTTTGTTTCGGTTTCAGTTGTTTTGAAGCCGGTACTGGTAAGGGGAAAAGTTCACTTCTGGTATGGGATTAACAAAAAAACTTAGGAGTCCCTCTGGTCTATTTGGGTCGATCTCGTTTCAGGTTTTGTTCGTCCCTCTCTCTCCCTCCCGCTGGCGTTTTGCTCTTTCCTTTCCCTAGTATATGTTTTCGGTCCTCTGGTTCTGTGTTTCTCCAGTCATCTCCGGTTTTTTCACTGTCTCTTTTTTCTCCCCTCGTCCGCCCCTGTTCGTGGCTCTTTTTCTTTCGTCCCTCGGTTCTGCTCCCTTTTTCCTCCCTTGCTCTTTGCGTTTTTATTTCTGCGGGTCTCTCTGTTTTTTCCTCCCTCTTTTCTGGGTTTATTTCCCAATCTGGGTTTAGCTTCCCCTGGGTATTTTTTCGCCGTTCGTGGCTTCCCTCTCTGTGCTGTGTTTTCCTCCTCCTCCCCCCTTGGTGCTCTCTCATCTTCTCTGGCTTTATAGCCAGAGAATACCAACCATTTGAAACGGCTTCAAAGCCATTACTGCCAGAAAACGGCTCCTGAGGAAGAAGGCGAAGAAGGCGATGAACAGCTTCTAAAAACGGTGCCGTTTGTGTGATGGGAATGACAATTTTCAATCTGGTCACTGAAGTTCTGAAATCGTGCAATCAAGCCCCTGTGTAAATTCTAATTGGACCCCTGTATTTCAGCGCTTTCTACAAACTAATCCTTGGACTTTAATCTTTGCATTTTGGACCCCAATTAAACTCCAAACTTTGATATTTTTTCAATTAAGTCCCTGATTTCATTAATTTAATTAAATACAAAGTCCAATTAAGTCTAAAACTTATCAATTCTCTAGTTAAACCCTTAATTGGATTAATTAAATTAATTTCAAGCTTAATTAAGTCTCAAAACTTATTAATTCTCCAATTAAATCCTTGATTGGATGAATTAAATTAATTTCAAGCTTAATTAAGTCTAAAAATTTATCAATTCTCCAATTAAACCCTTAATTAGATTAAATAAATTAATTCCAAGCTTAATTCGATTAATTCCAAAGTTTAATTAAACCCCAAAACTTCCAATTATATTGCCCTTAACCCAAATTTTAATTCATTCTTCATTCATTTCATTTTACTTGTTTTTTCATCATCATTATTATTATATATTTTTTCATCAATTTTTTTTTATCCTTTTCAATAAATAAAATAATAATAATAATTAAAAATAAAATGGTCAAAAATTGGGTTATGACAAGGAGTTTTGATTGCCCAATCTTCGTCTAAAGGCCTTTCTGCTGTCAAGATAATGAGTCCACATTTTCTCATGGGCCTCAATGCCATCAACATCAGTATTATAATGCTTGAAGTGGTGGAAAGAAATTACTCAAGAAGGTTCAAAATCAAAAACAATATCCATCGAAAGTCCACTAGGTGTACAGCGGGTCTAGCTTGTATGGACAGAGTAATACCAAGCCACTATGCTCCTGTTCTATGCAGCTACAGAGCGGTGTTAATGGCTAATTGGCGCATATATTATGTGCTCATGGGGCCACTGAGCAAAATTTTTCTTGAATCTTAATGCTCATAGCAACTCTAACACAACAAATTCCAATGGCAATTATTGCCTCTCAAGTGCCTCACGTAGCCAAGGATTGTTGAATGTTGCTCGTACAAAGGGAAAAAAAATATAATAAAAGACGGTTGAGTGAATTAATAGAATATTGACTTTCCCATTATTTTGTTTTAAAATTTATTGCTTCTAGCTAGTATTTCACAAGAATTTAGCAGCATTGAGCTGGAAAAATGTCAAACCTCATTATATAATGTGAGCTGAAAGTAATGAGAGTGAGAAACATGAGCTGCACTTGCAAACAGCTGGAGAATTAAATCAAGCAATTATTCATTTGGTACGACATCTGTCCCCATGTAAAATTCTGAAACGATGCTGTAACACAACACCTCTTTTTCATGTCCTCCTTCTGCTCTTCATTACCCACTGTCCCATAATGATGCTAACCCATGGATGTGACATCAAGATTAGTGTTGCTGAGGAATGACCTCCATGTATTAATTGTACTTGAAGACAAATCGGTGAAGGGTGGTCTAGATCATGCTAAGTTGTCTGTGATTTAATATCTTAGCGATGATGTTTTGAGGCGAAACTTGGTGTTTCTTGTGGTAAAACCTTGAACATTAATTGATTTCCTTTCAGTAGAGCTGTCGATTCGGAGCTAGCCACTACAGAATGTGCACTATATATTTCTAGGACCTTTCTTTTTCTTATCTTAATGACTGCAACTGAGCCCCGGAATCTTGATCAGTTTGAAGGCTTGTCAAGAACTCTCTAATCAAAGGTATATATACATAGAAGCAAGTTGCATGACTTTCAATTTTATATATCAAGCTGGAATTCTACGAATAATTGGTAGGTATTGAAGGAGATTGGAAGGGGACACAGACAAGGCCCGAGTTAGTGCATGCAAGGAAAATATAGCTGTGTTATTTAGAGATTATTTGATTTAATATTTGCCTAGAAAATAACGGTAACACGCCCATATGTCCTTGTAATAGTGGCAAAGATCCTCCAAGTTCTTGCTTAGTCCTTATGGCCATCCTCATCACCAGTCACTTGTCCTTTTCTCACCCTGAAACATTCCTTAAGATGCCCCAATATCCCAAACTAAAAAGATCTCTCTTCAACGATAGAATATATAAACTCAGGCCCTTCAGGTTGCTTGTTCTTTATGGAAACCCAGGATCTCTCATGTGTTAACATTGTCTCTCTTGCTTCTAGCTATGTTATTGTACCACCCTGCTCTTCTAACAAAATGGGTTTCCTTTTCCTTTTGTCTTCGATCCTGGGAACAAATAATTAAGGTTTCTCTTAGCATTCCTATTTAAATACTAATGGATCTAATCCTTTTGGTATATCTTGACAGAGACACTACTTCTATTCTTAGTATATCTCAATTCATTTTAAGATTGACTAATTAGCTTCAAGCAATGATATTGCTTAAAAATCATATAGAACCTGCTGCTTGCAATAACACCTCAAATGGGGCGATGATGGAGAATTTTGATCACCAGTTGTTGGAACCATTAGATATTCTTGTACTTGGTCCATGCTTCTGGTATGGTTCCACATATGTAACAGCCAGCTAAAGCACATACAAGACATTTTAGTTTGGTAGATAAATTTTCAAGCTGGCTGGAATCTTTGCCTAAACACGTGACAGACGCATCTTGGATAAAATTTAGCTCTGGTGTTCTTGTCGTGAATATGCAATCATGAACGCCCAGCTGTAGCTAGCTAATGGTGTCCGCATTGTTCTTCTCTGAACAGGCTAGGCAGGCAGGGCTGGAAGTGAAGTCAGATTAGAGGAGGATAGAATTGGCTTTATGATCATCTGAAACTGTGAAAACTTGGTCCAGGCATGTCTTGACCAAATCCACAGAGAGTGCTTGTGGCATGTGGGTTTGGTTTCATGTGAAGCAGATTTGGAACATGGGGCTTGTCTCTACACTTGTCTTTTGATGCTGCAACTGGCATTTACTGTCTTTGACCTACCCTTTGATGTTTGACTAGACTTGTTTGCATACATGCATCCCTTCCATTTATCTATGACTTCTTCCAAAAAAAAAAAGAAAAAAAGAGGAAGAAGAGGAAGAAAGAAGAAACAATAGCCTTTCATTTGTGTGAATTCTCTACTCATAGATATCCTAACATTGTTCGATTCCTTTCACTTTCCTGAAAACACATTTTTTCGGTTCAAGAAAGTGAAGTATATTTTTTTCAAGAATTTGCTAGCAAAAATACTTCCTTCTTTATAAAAATTTTTTCAAGAATTTGTTTTCCTGCAATATATATACACAAGAGCAGCTCTTGATGGAACAGGAACGAATCTTTAACCTTTATAATCAAGAGACACCTAAAAGTTTGTTTGAGAACAGGGTTAACACTGATTTTCAAAATAATTTTTTTAAAAAAATATATTAAAAAAATATTTTAAATATTAATAGACTAAAATGATATAAAAAATATTAAAAAAATAATTAAAAATTAAAAAAATGAAAAATGAAAAATTTTCGATAACAAAATTATACCACAGTGACAAACAGTACTGCATATTGTCTCTGCGCCATAAATAATACACTGACACTTCATATAACAACCATGAACCTTTATTTTCATAGTAAAAAGTACAATGCAGGTAAATTCTAAGATGTCAGGAAAGTCAAATTTATGAGAAATTCATCGTGAGTTTTATAGATTTGACAAATCCCAGCAATTTTAAACGAGAGATTATGTAATAAAAATGCTAAAAGACATTGTATACTTATGCACATTATCATTTCGGATTCTTTTTTTTTTTTTAAGAAAAGATAAAGATAAAATTCACAAACTGTGAGAGAAAACCTGAAAGGTGAAAACTCGAGCTACGGCTAATTTTGGAAGCACATAGTGAGACTGCCACAGACATTCCACAAAAAATGGGGCCAAAAGGTAGACATTGGACGCCGAATCCAGAGACTTGATAAGTTGCTTTCGCCATCTTTCTACTTGAATGTCTGCCATCATAAAAAGGAAAACCACACTCTTCTAGGCCCAGATGTACAATCTATCTGGGTCCGTTTGGGCCATCTGATGGTCTCATTTTGGTGAGACCCACTTACTTCCCCCCTGCCATAGAGAAAAGGAATTAACTAGTATAAAACTAGATATCTTGCCGCGCGTTGCCGCCGGCCAAAATTAAAGTAATTTCGGGTTCATTAACGTGGAACCACCATACACGTGTCATTCAGAAAGAAAAAAAAAATATCAGGACAAATCAAATAATAAAACAGAATCGTGATCAAAATACCTTCTTTTTATATATATATATATATATATATATGAAAAAAAATACTCTTAAAACTAAACAATAATAATAAATAAACCATGATAAAATTAAATTCAATCTCCTAAAGACAATGTTAAGAAATTTAAATGGTAAAAATAATATAGTAATTATATTGATTTGTCATATATGAAAATACAAAAATACACTTGTGCAGAAATCATTAAATTATTTTATTCAAGGATTACTTAATAATTTTATTATACGTTAAAAAAATATAATTATAAAAATAACCCTTTCTTAAAAAATATTTATATTATCATGGTGTCATCTTTAAATTGAAAACAAAAAATAAAATGACCAAAACACAAAATAGAATGAGGGGGTCAATTTGTTTGATGGTTAAAGGGGCGCCGACGTGTTTGTTTGAGGTTACTATAAACAACTTTTTCATGAATCTCTTAATATTAAAATTGATAGTTATTTTTAATTAAATAAAAACGATATATGATCAAAATAAAAATTGGTATAAAAATAATTATAATGATTCAAAAAACACAACCTGTAAAGATATTTCCAAGTTATTACAGGTACATGTCATCTGAAATGGAGAGCCACGTTAGTCTCTTAGGGTACATAAATAGTTTTCATTATATTATTATATATATAGGTGAAAAGAGAGGAAGATGCTGGTGTGGTGTGAGCTGTGAAAGCTAGCAGGACCTAACTTTTTCTATATTCCGGCACCCCATTTAATTTATAACCGGTTTGGATCATACAATGAACGGGGAAAAGAAACAGGATTCATGTACATGATGACTTTCCTTGTTTTTATGTTTATAGGTAAGCAATAATTCTTGACTTGGGACAAGGTAATTGAAATTGAGGTTCAAATGTTCAGTCACTTTCATTTTATTTCTCATTTTTTGTGTCCCATTGACCAAAGTTCAGGAGTGGTAACCATAAGATCACGGAGACTGTTAAGAACAAGATATGAAAATTTCGGCGAACCCATGTTCCATGAGGTCGATCATGGCGTGCAAATAATTAACCGATTTACGAAGAACTTTTTCTAATGGAAGAAAATAAATTATCTAATTAGGCAATTATAAACTGCGTGAGGAGCCCTTTTATTAATTTATTATTCATGAATAGGATCCAAATTTTATTTGGAATAGATAAAGGGTACATCAAAAAACACATGAAGCCATTAGGATGATGGCCACAGAGCATTTAAAGAAATTATACAAATTATTTTAGATAAATATAGTAAAATATATACACACACGCACACATTCAAATATTTTTTTATCCATTTTCATCTTTGCCTCTATGAAGGTGCAAATTCCTTCGAACTCCGCGCTTCTATTCAAGCAAGTAGAGCCGAACCTTCTTAAAAGCCTGTACAATCATCATTATCGTTTTCCAAGTTGACTATGCAGCTTGAAGCTGGTTTCTTTGCCAAACTGGTGATTATGTTTCTGCTAGGTAGATATTACTCTGATCGCGACCGTGAGAACTATAAATGTATTATTTTTGGGTGGATCGCTTACTGTTAATGTAACCTAATTATTAATGAACCTCCTTAATTAGTGTGTGTGTGTGTGTACACGTGGATATTGACGTGACAATATTAGTACAAACGTGAAACATGATAAATAGCAATATTCAAAGATTCACTCAAAAAATTCGTACTTGACTAGGAAAAAAAAACATGACCTTATCATCTTGGTGGGTGAAACTTTTTGTGTTTAGACAAATCACACAGTTAAATTGTTTTTGGTGTAAAATACTCAGAGGAAAGACGTTATTTTGACACAAACTTAACCCCGGCCTTGCTGCTTTCAATCGTTGCAATAATAAAAATATTATCTTTATTATCTTCTTACCAATATTATTCTATTAATACCATGCTGTTGGTTCAATTAATATAGGCAAAAATAAAAATAAAATTCTTTTTGGAAATATATTGCTATTTATTTAGAAGGAAGATTAAAACCTTGTCGTCGCTGAGAAAGATTGCTTTCCAACAAAGTTTCGAGTTCCATTCTTTTATAGAGTACGTACAAAAAATGATGGAAACTACATATCGTTTGTTCTGGACATGCAGCTTTAAATATAGAATCTTTATGATGGTAAGAGGCAAGGAAGAAATGTTGCAATGCGTCATCTTTCTTGCTTAGCACTTGAACATCTTATAGAGGCGTGTCCATGGTTTGTTGGTGTTTCTTCAAGATTAGGTAGTGTTCGAGAGAGGCAAATTGACACCAGATGAGATATGAAAGATTTGCACTTTAGGTCTTGCCCAGCGGTTGAAGGGACTTGTTCCCTTCCTCTGCATCCTAGGTTCAAACCTTACCGTGCATGCCTGTCATCCCCGCGGTGCCTTACATGTTCACTGGATTTGCAGGATGTTCAGTGAGCCGTGGGATTAGTCGTGGTGCGCGCAAGCTGGCCCGGACACCCATGTAAATAAAAAAAAAAAAGCTTGCAGCCTTCATATTTCTCAAAAAAAATCGAATTTGAATCTTTCTTAGCATGATAAAAAAAATATTTCAAGTTATATTTAACGGAAGTTATAACTAATGTAATTATAACCACGAATATATTTGTTTTTGAGAATCGGATCTATAACAAAGTCGAATATATATGTTCCGTGTTTAATTAGTTCTTTTGGGTAATTGGGAAGCCCATGCATCTTCTTTCTTCTTCTTCTTCTTTTTTCCACAACCACATTGAATCACAACTCCCATCTTCTGGCCTCAAAAACGAAAAAAAAATGCAAACAAATTAAAAAATAGAACACGCTGATTCATTAAAAAATATCAAGGCCCATGGTATTAATTCGTCTGTATATGATTGGTAATGGAGCAAAAGACAGAACAGTTTCCAAAGAGCCCAACATTTCTCTCTCACACCCCACACATACACCCTCGAGACCTTATAATATAGACGAGAGGATCTGCGAGAGCTAGGATTTCCTTTACATCGGATCTTCTGCAATCTTGCATTGCCTCAATGCTTCCTCACCCATCCCATTATATATGTATCTCTCCCCTCCATTATTGTTTCGATTCAAAGATAGGATAGGAGGCCTTTCAATATTACCTTACTCCCTGCAGGTCAGACATCTATAAATTCTAATAGTGGCAACCTGATGAAACTGTCCATGGAAAAAGTGGGATCGATCTGCCTGCTACCTTACTCGAAGGTCAGACATCTATAATTCTATAGTGGCAACGTGACCTTGATCAGTATGGTTGCATTATATAATCCATGGTTGATCACCTCTTTCGAAGGTTTAGTCCAAGGCAGCAGTACGTGGGTGATTTTTTTATTGAGGTTCAGATATAGAGAATGTATATATACCCACAAACAAAGCCTACTTCATACTTGATTGAAAATAAATTATTTTTTTATTGTGAAAGAGAATAATTATTAAAACGGAGAAAAAAAAAAGGTTTCACGTTCCCATCTCATCTCTTTTATGAAATTTACAGTTTCCGGTAATTCCTAAAGTTGAAAGACTAAAAATAAAGAAAATCCATATTCTATGTCAGAACGGGATATCCTTTTACAAACAAGGGTGAGCAGAAAACTCACTAACATTTTCAGAGGTATTTTAAGTCAAGGCAGGGAAGGAGGGGATGGAGGACAAGAGTACTCGGAACGAGAAATGAAGGCGGGGCAGCACCCATTGAAAAACCTTAATCCGGAGCCATAATCGGATTATCTTTAAAAACAAGATATTTTATTTTATTTCGAGTATATATACAGTGAAAGAAAATTAGGGCCGGTGACTAATTAAGAAACTATGCCATGTAAATGCATATAATAAAAAAAAATCATTGCGAGTCAAAACATCATTATTGATGTCTTGAGAGGATGTGTAATCATTCGTAGAATCCATGATTCTTGATAAGGTCAATACAATTGCATATTTATTAATTATTATATATCATAAGATCACAACCGATCTGTATAAAGAAATTAAAAAATGACCGTAAGATAAATTATTTTCCATTTTCAATGTACGTTGTTTACCCGTGGAATTTGCTAGAAAAGAACAAAATCCCACTTCTAGCTAAATATTGTCGTTTCATAAATCAGCGAGAAAAAACCCCTAATTAAATTAATATTTAATATCGTATCAGGAGCATTCATGTGATCATGCAGAGCGATGTTGCACCATAAATAGGAAAAGCATTTTCGGATAAAATCACTGTAGTTGTGGCTGTGTAAGTCAAACCCAAACCCCCAAATATAAAGTAGAAACAGCTTGATTGAGGTAAAGAGAGCCACCAAAAACTTAATGGGCAACAAAAGAGTAGGTTTCTATCGATCCAGACGAGGAAGAAAGTGATGGAAGAAGAAATGAGAGTGACAAAGATAGGTCCCATTAATTTGCCTTTAGTTGTGGTATAATACAAGGACGTCCATGTGTAAGTTTAAGCAACTAGGGGATAGGGAGAGACTCTTGCTGATTAATTAATAATAAATTCGGAGGAGGAGAAATATGGGGCGAGGGGACCCGGTAGGTTATAATGGAAGTTGCCTTCATCCTCTCTGGATCGAATTGTTCTGATCACCTAGCCGAATTATCGCTTCAAGCTTGGTTTGGGCTCCAATATACTGTTAATATATTGACCAAAAAAGAAAAAAAAATAATTAAAAAGCTCATGGTTGTTCGTGTTAAATTTGTTTAGGTCTCGCCCGCCATGCTAGTGTCATGTTATGGCACAGTACTATGTGATGTTTACTTTCGAAAAATGATAAGAGAGACAGCTCTAATGTCGAGACAAGGAGCCCATATGAACGCAGCCCCGTGTCATTTCACTGAGAGGTTTTTTGTTACCGATCGTTACGATGACCAAACGACTGTACAAGGATGTGATAGCGACATGTTATACGTACACAACAATATTTCAAATCCTCGAAGCTTTTTTTAGGTGTGGATCTGTGACAAAAAACACAACCATAATATATCCGGTACGTACGCTGTTATTTCATATCACTGTTCTAACCTAGGATTGGTGTCTAGTTCAACCGTCTTTCTTGACCACACAGTTTAACCTCATACACCAATCACTTTCCAAGTGTTCCTCTACATCTTGAACTTGTATCGGTTTAACTAGCTGGCTTTTGCAAGTTAGGGACGGAAACTCCTGTTTTATCTGCCCTGGTTATATTGATTTTTATATTTTTTTTAACTTGATATAAATCTGGTTTGTTTTTATATTTTAAAAATATTTTTTTAAAAAAATTAATAATCAAATTAAAAAATTTAGATACCACGGGGCATAACAAAGATTGTTTATTTTTATATTTTAAATTTTTTAAAAAAATCTAGTAATCAAATTGAAAAATTTAAAAACTTTAGATACCATGATCCCCAAAACAAAGCCTGATGCCAATGGGTTCTAGTTTTTCCTGTTTTTATTCCTGCATTATAGACCATATAAGTTCTTTAACAGACAATGTGCTTTAATCAATAAAATTTAACTACGATATGAATTAGAATAATATTGACATGTTACACGAAATCATCCACATAAAATAAAAAATAAATAGAAGATAAGAGTGAACTTATTCCATGTAGATTATTTTTATCATAAAATAAAATAGAAATTAAAATATTTGAAAATCAATTTATATTAAATTGATAGCTAAAATTAGCTGAAGGTAATTGAGGTGACATGGCATGTAATGACGTAATTGAGTCTCCAAAAGGCTTCTCACACAAAAACAACCTTCAAACAACCAATACATAAGACACGTGATTCTCACGAGTGGTTATTTAAACTTTCAATGGGCATTTTTATGTTGCCTTTACTCTCTCTCTCTCTCATCCGCAATCTCTTACACGTGATTTCCTCTACCAGCTGCCCATGCGAAAAATCAAACACCCCGTTTCTCCACGTCATCTTCCATGTCATCAACCTGACATGTCAGGTCAGAATGCATTGGTTAATCAACAAGTGTAAGCTTGCATGTGGGTCGAGACGTAACCCGGGCCTAGTTGACCGCCATCCTTCACGGGCCCAATAGAACCCAAAGTTAAGTATGTAGAGCCCATAATGCCATTATGAGGTGATTGAGCCTTTTCATTTAAAAATAAAATAAAAATAATGCAAGTATGATAATCAATCCTAATTGAATGAGAAGTGTTTAAGAATTAAATGAGAAAAACATGGCCAGAAAAAAGGACGTTCTCTCTCCCTCTCTCTGTCTTTTTATTCCTTTTCCCTAGCCAGGCGTGTTTTTGTACTATGATTTCTTCTTCTTTATTGATGTTGAGTAACATCGATCTCTTGCTTGTCTGTAACGCAACTACTCATTTTTTTCAATGGGGATATTAAGAGTATGGTAGTGTTAATTTGTTTTTTTTAATTATTTTTAACATTAGGATATTAAAATAATAAAAAAGATATAAAAATAAATAAATTGTTTTAAAAAATAAATAATTGTTTACAAAACTTCGTTTACCGCACTCTGAAAAAAACAAAAGATATATCTGAAAAACAAGGTGCCAAGCCCTGAAGATAAACAGCACCCACTTGCTACTCGAACAAAACTTAGTGCTAGTTAGCTAACCATTCACATCATAGCGTACAGCTAGATTTAAAGTAGTGTTTGTTTGGCAGTTTTTTAAAAACAATACTTTTTTATTTTAAAATATATTTTTTAATTTTAATGTATTAATATAAAAAATAATTTAAAAAAATTAAAAAATATTATTTTAATATATTTTCAAGTAAAAAAACATTTTAAAAAGTAATTATTATCATATATTACTAAACACTATATAATAAATTAATAACTCAACATAATTTTTAAGAAATTTAAAGATAGAATAGATCACTTTTTAAATGAAATCTGGCGCGGGTTAAACTACAAATTTTTTAAACATAAAAAATAAGTAAATTAAAGATATTATCATTAAACCTAAATTTAAAATCCAATTTGAGAGCTGCTGGTATTTAATTGAGATCTGGGATGGAGATCCCAATTTGAGGAAAGAAATTTCCAGAGGTTAATTGAAAGGAATACACGTTTTACACGTGGATGAATGAATGACATGAGTTTAAGCATTTTAATTGAAAGCCGGAAGGAACACCTACACCCTTGCTCCAGCTCAGAGATAAATTGCCCGTCTTGTACTCGATGAAAGTAAATTTTGTTGTAGTGCGTGCATGCTACCCCACATAGATGGATAAATTCGTTCGATAAACATGCAAAACAAAAAATAGAAAATTCATATAATAGTAAAGTTTTAACAAAATAACATATTTTTAGGTATTGTAATTCTTAACTGTGTTATTTAATTAAATATCATGTTTTAAAACTACAACATCGATTAAATATCACTAACTGTAATAAAATCTTAATTGATATTCTGATTCATAACCATAATATTAATTAAATTCAAGATTAACTAGTTTATAATAGTTAATTAAATAGTTAACAAGTTAGCAAGGAAAATCATAAAATTATCAAAACTAAGACCTCATGGTGAAATTATTAAAATCTAAAAATTCAATGGTCGGAATAGTTATGCAACCAAACTCGATAGCATTCAAGTCTAACTTGATCGCTATAGAGTGTTTACACTGTAAACAACACTATAATATTAGGGAGATACTATTTTTTCTATTTTTTAATTAAAAAGTGCTGATGGGTCTCATTTGGCCTCTAGACCCAATGCTATAGGGTTTGACTCGCAACCAAACCCATGAATATTGGGTCTTACTCCACAACCAATCTCATACATGTTGGGTCTGGCTCGACAGTAAAACCTAATGCTATTGGGTGTGGCTCGACAACTAAATCTGATACTTTAAGATCTGGCTGGGCAGGTAGAATTTTTGTTTTGGGGTTTGGTTAGACAACCCTACCCAATACTACTAACTCCACAACCAGATCTCATAGTTAGACCACATGCTATTAGATCTAGATTTGCAACCAGACCCGAACCAATAACAGTGTGTCAGGTTGCTCAGGCAGACCTTAAAGTATCGGGTCTGGCTCCATAACCAAATCCACAGATATTGGATCTGACTCTACAGCCAAACCTAGTACTAGTGGGTTGGGCTCGACATGTAGATGTAGTGCTTTTGGGTCTAGCAAAGCCTGGCTACCCAACCGGACTAATGATATTTGTATATTTATAATTTTTGCAATTTTTTTGACCCAATACATATTTGTTTTTATTCATATGAATTTTTATATATATAGACACACACACTAAATTTAATAACGTTTTCCTGTCATATTCTCTTTAAAAGTTGTTTATTTTTGTATTTTAAAGGTGTATTTATCTTGAAAAAACATTATATTAATGCATTGTTTTAATAATTGTTTTATATATTTTTGAGGTGTTGTTATTAAAAATAAAAATAACGACTTATTTGAACTATTGAATTCAAGTAAACAATACCCTTAAAAATATTTTGCAACACAAATTCAAACCTAATATTATTGGGTGTAACTCTGCAACTATACTTTAAATTTTTAAGTTCGGTATTATATGGAGATTTAATAATTTTTGAGTCTTGCTTGATTACTAGATCCAATATTATTGGACGTGGCTCTATAGTTAGATTTAAAATTCTTGAGTTTGGCACAACTTTGAAATCCAAAATACTTGAAATATTATTTATAGTCTTTGTTTTACATTTTTTAAAAAATTACTATTAACCCGCACCGGCAAATATGTTAGTATATATGTAAATACACACCCACCCTTACACCTCATATGCACTAAACAGTACCAGTGATGAAGTTTAAACATTAAACAGTCACATCATCCAAAAACAACATTTGACTCCAACTTCCTTAATTAAGCATAGTGTATTACGTGCTCGAACCCCATTACAGTGTTTCCCGTGTATCCACAACGGAACAGACTTTTCTAATCTAATCTTTGATCATACAAATATCCATCTATCTACCCCCATCGCCGTTTTCTTTCTTTCTTCGGACACCACCACGTGGCAGTCATGTCAGTGGACCCCACCGCCCACGGCCTCTGGTTATGGATACATTCGATGGCTCTCTGCCCCAATATTTCCACCTCTCTCTCTCTCTCAATTAACCCTCCAGCTCCAGCCCAGTAGACTGTCAGATTCCGGCCACCACACCCTCCTTTTTCTACATTTATATATACCCCACCCTCCTTTTCCCTTTACCTCATTCTTCTCTCTCCCCATCACTTCTCTATGATCTATACCCCCCCCCCTCCCCAACAATAAATATACACGTACCCTTCATTCAATACTACTACTCTACCTCTATACTATATTTACGGTTCCCATTATTATAGATTTTTAAGCTTTCTTTCTTTGTTTTTTTTTTTCTTGAATTGGTTTCTTGGGGAACTGATGATCAATAGAGCATTGTTACCAGCTGGTGGTGGAGAGAACATGTTGCACTGTACTGACATAACAGTGCTCGAGAGACAAAGAGCTTGTATCAAATGGCAACAAGAACAGCAGCAGCAGCAACAGGTTCTACTACAACAGCAAGAGATTAATTATTTTACTGAACTGACCGGTGTGTTTCAACAAGCTGGGTTTCATGAGGGTGGTTTAAGTGAGGTGGTGACCCGGTCTGTGAAACCTGACCCGGGTTTGGTGGATAATGGTTGGAATAATGACCATGTTGTGGGGTTTGGTGTTGGCCCGCCGTATAATAATGGGTCGGGTTTTGAGTTGAATTATGGTTCCGTTTCTAGGACTTCTAGCTGCCCGCCGGCGGCGGTCGCTGCTGTGGCAGTGGCTACAGTGAAAGGCTCAGAGTCTGTTGTGTCAGATAAGATTAGTTCCGGGGTTGGAAGAGAGAGTTCCAAGAAGAGAAAGGTTGATGATATACAAAACAACTCAAAGGTCTGTTTTATTTTTTTCTCTTTATTTCTTTTTTGGTGTGTGTTTGATCATCGTTTCTTTGAAACGTTGTACACAATCTTGATTTCTCACTACAGAATTGTTTCCATTGTTATGTATGTTGTTTTTATTCTGTTCTGCTTACAATTTTGTTCAAGTTGAAATGAAAACATCAAGCAAAGTATCTCAAGGAATTCAATTGTTTGATTGGTTTTCTTGGAATAATTAATGAAAACTTTTTTTTGGGGGGGTATGGTACTGTAGGTTGATGCAGAAGAAGACACCAGGGACAAAAGGATCAAAGGATGTGCAGAGGAAGGAGAGTCAAAGATCACAGAGAAAAATAACAACAACGGTCGCAACAATAACACCAACAAAAACAATAACAGTAACAAAGAAAGTTCTGCTGGGAATTCAAAGGACAATTCCAAAGTAACTGAGGTTCAAAAGCCGGATTACATTCATGTCAGGGCACGTCGCGGTCAAGCTACTGATAGCCACAGCTTAGCTGAAAGAGTGAGTAGGAATTTTAATATTTTCTTTACTGTTTTGATCAACCCCGTTTTTCCTTTGCTCTGCAGATTTTATATAGAAATCCTGTCTAATATGTAGCATATATTGTGGTGTGTGTTATGCAGGTGAGGAGGGAAAAAATCAGTGAAAGAATGAAGTATCTTCAAGATTTGGTACCAGGGTGTAACAAAATCACTGGTAAGGCAGGCATGCTTGATGAGATCATTAACTATGTTCAGTCACTTCAGAGACAAGTAGAGGTAATTAGTAATCAATGGTAATTCTCTAATGATAATAGTTGTGTGGTTATTGTTCTTCAAAAATATTTATTTGTCCCAAATTCTGGAACAGTTCTTGTCAATGAAACTAGCTGCTGTAAATCCAAGGCTTGACTTCAACGTTGACAACTTATTTGCCAGAGAGGTAAAGTATCTTTTCTCAGAGTGGTATATTTAGCAACCAAACAAAAAACTTCAAGTGTTTGTCAGTAGTTTATATATTTGTTACTGATGAACTCCTTTTTGTTTCAATCAGCAGGCCTTTCCTGCTTGTTCAGTCAATTTTCCCACCATTGGGATGTCATCAGATATGACTAATCCTGCATACCTTCAGTTTAATCCAGCACAACAACAATTAGTTACATGCTGTGGATTGGATATGGGGATAGATCCTCCTGATATGGGGCTTAAGAGGACCACTAGTTCTCCTGAATCCATTCCTGAAACATTTCTTGACTCATCCTGCTTCACTGTAATGCCTTTGTTCACTTTTTATTTCTGTCCATTTATCTCTAATTTCTTATGGTTTAGTTTCTTCTAATCTTATCCTACTTATCTTGCAGCAAGCCCATCCCCCACCAGCTTGGGATGCTGATCTACAAAATCTTTACAATGTAGTAGCTTTTGATCAAGGAAGACAACCAGCCTTCCCAACTCAGCCATTTACAGGCAAGATAAAATTATCATGTCTTTTTTATCTTCACTTTATTAATCTGATAAATCCATAAGGCTAAAAAGCAAAGCAAATTGAGTCTTAAGTACCAATGATGGAGAGCATAGAGAACCCCACAAAAGTTAATGATTTTGCTTTGGGACTAAAATGAGTCTTCGTGATAGAGATGGAGAAAGTTGGTCACAGGGAAATTCCTATCAATTCTTCCAAATAATCAAAGCCGCTGATTCTTTTCTATGACTATTAAGTTTCCCACAGTTCTTTCTTTATAAAGGAAAACCAATCAAAGTTGCAAAGCATTTTGGCTGTGTAAAGACATCATGGCCACCGATCTCTTGCCAATTGATGGCACAAAAATGGGTCCCTTGGTAAATACATGGCGAGGTCTATAATTCTTACAATAAAATAGTTCTTGCTACTTATGATTGTTTATCATGTTGGAATTTAATTTACTAGTTGGATGAAAGAGAAACCATTGGATAACGAGTCTGGGTTTTCCTGTTCCTAAATTCCCCTGCCTCCCATTTTCAAATCGCACAATGTGATGACTCGTATTCTTCCAAGATTGGCAATGGATTCTAAATGTTGTCACTCTAACTTTTACAGGTTCTATTGAAGCTAGCAATCTGAAGATGGAGATGTGAATCAGAATATCAATTTATACAATTCCTGAAGAAGATTTTATTCACCTTGCCTCTGGTCCTGATTCTTTTACTTCTCTAAGTACATGACGTATATAGTATGTATACTTTCGACATAGTATGAATAAAATCGATATCTATTAACATCAAAGCCTTCTCTTTCTCGCAATGTATACATAGCAATCACGCCATAATGATTTCCTTGCACCGTAATGGTCGATCGCGATAGAGGAGGGGGGACCAAAGAATTAGGGTTGAAGGCAATTTAAGCATTGGTAGGGCAATGAAACTTAGACTGAATGGAGGGAAAGAAACCTAAGGTCCTGCTTCACGGATTTACTAGAAACGCGTGGCCTTTACATCGACTAGTTTCTCCTAATTTTTTACATCGACTAGTTGCTAACTCTTATAACTTTTACAAAATGATTCAAGCTGTGTTTTTTACTCTTGACTAAAGAAAGTTATAAATATATATAGTTATAAAAATCTTGATTTAATTAAAAATTTGAACTTTTAACTTGTAAATTATAACTTGCACTATATTCATCACTCAAAACATGTTTAGAAAGGCCACAAGTTGCTTGTAATTTACACCAAAACCTGTCCTGGTTAGTTCAGTGGCGCAAGTTGTCCCTCTGTTGGATGAACATGAGTGACAGGTTTAATTAAGACCAGCGGACATGAGCCTCCGGTGGACCTTCTCAGCTTCCTTTAGAGCAGAGTAATATATAAGATTGATTGATACTTTGATAATTAGGCAATAAATTGAGAATAAGAAGCATGGATTCGTTAGAGTGGTTTTCATGTCCTCACATACATTAATATATTGCATTTATGATTGATCATTATGCCTCTCTTTTCTTCTTTTTTTACGATTAGGTGGAATTCTGGGGAGGACAGAGCCCACCTCTTTCATCCCGATCCAAGATATTTCATTTACAAGCAATTAAGGAAGAAACACACCTCATTAACTAGGAAGTTAATCCCTTCATTTAAATTACTAAATACTCCCATTAACCATCAATTCCTAACCATTTGACAAGTTTCTTCTTTCCAAGCAGCGAAAAAGACAATGATCTAGTATGATAATGACCCTAATTCAAGTTGCTTACCTTAATTCCCTTTTGTAGATATCTGATAAAATGATACAGAGTAAGAAATTTTCTATGTTTTTGAAAACAAAAATGGGTGACATGTGAGATATGTACCATTACCAAAGCTGTAACGGCTTCGGTGCTTTACCAAGTCCATGCATTAACTACAAGAGCTCTATGAACCCGATACCAGTATGGACATTTCCAGACAAGATGACAAGAATGCTATGCAGATACAGCAGTACATTAATTAACTACTCATTTCAGAGAAAAAGAAAAGGACTAGGCACGAACTTAAGCTTTAGGTTTCTTTCTAGTATTTCTGTTGTTTTGTGTTGTTTTAGATAACAAACCAGAACCATCTTTATGAAAGTATCATTTGGTCACCGAACTGGTAAAATGGCCTCGAAAATATCCTTTGGAGACTTGCTATGTAGGGTGTTCAAATTGATTTATCATCTTGTTTCTTCTCTTGGTAACAAGTAACAATCTTGACATCATTTGAATGGTTTAGGTGACCAAAATGTGAAACTGTAAGCTTGAATTTTCACATGCAGTTGTGTGTTCTGTGCCTACGAAGAGTTTATGTCTTGCATGTACATTATTAACAGACATACCTCCCAATAGTCAAATCTTAATTAATAAGAAAGGAGCCTTTCATTGTTGGTTTTGGCAATATGCCGGGGACCACTGGAGGCTGCTCACACCTTTACAGCATCCTCTTGTTCTTGGATTATCAAGAGCCTCAGGCTACCTTCGTTTTCAAGCCATATAGAATAGTGAAATGGGTGGACCTGGCCTCATCCAAAGGCAAGATCTCTTTGATTCTCTTTGTTTTCTATGGATGGTGAAAGATGATATAGCCCTCTCTTTCTTGGTCCCATTTTTGCTTTCTGTGAATTTTTATCTTCCTAATATTTGAGGTTTTTCTCTCCACCTTTCACATAGTGCAATTCCAAGGTATACAAAGCTAAAACCCACAAAGATTCTCTTGGCTATGTGTGTATTTTAGTTTGTCACTGGAGATTTTTTTCTTTCTTGGAGCTAGTATTCTCCCATGTCCGTGTCCTTACCTTGCAACAAGAATCCTGCAAATAGTCAAGACAAATCTAATATCTGATCTCTTTCGACAAAGTAACATGATATATTTTACATAAGCAAGCGAGATTAGCGCTCGAAGTTGAATGGAAAATACTAATGGAAGGGAATCTATATAACATGTTAAATAGAATTAAGCCACGGACAACAAAAGCACAAAAATTAGGAACACAATGTCCTGGAGTCCTATCCATCCGAGCCTGCAGTGTAGGAATCATAACTAGGCTAGCAATCGCCATCCCTGAGACAAGCCAAGCTGTGTGTAGGATCTTAAAGTTGTAAAAGGGCAACGCTTGCTAGTTTGAACAACAGGCCAATTAAGTTGCTAAAATTAGGAAGACTAAAAATGATAATCCTTGTATAGCATTCTTTTTCGCATGAACTAGTTTCTACAATCAAAAAATCAAGGGCCACAAATTTGCAACGGCTCGTTAGTTGAATCAACTAGCTCGAACAGAACAGTTAGAACAGGATGAAGAACTAAATATTTTCTGCTGCTAACACTGAATCCACACCACAACTCGAGACTTGCATTCCCTGAACCAGTAAGTCATGAAAACTCCAAGAGAAGGAGAAAACAATGTTCACACACCGTGGACAAGAATAGTGTTTTCTGCTTCTTGATTATTTTTTTGGAAAAAAACTCCAAGAGAAGGAGAAAACACGACACGCTTTGGACAAGAATAGTGTTATCTCTTTCTTGACCTTTTTTTTAAAAAGAACTCTTAGGTAACTTTTCAAGAGTAAAATAGTATTTGAAATATGATAATTTAGGTGTTTTGAAATTTATTGCAGGATGTGTATTTTGTGTTTTAATTGTACAATAAACTATTTTTTTTACTTCTAATGAGGATTATTTTTGTATTTTCATAGGAAAAAATACTGTACAGTAACCTATTTACTTTAGAATAAAAAAAAACTAACTGACAATGGAGGCCTTTCCATTATTGTAATTTTTGTTGCACAGTAAAAAAAACATTGATATCATTGATTTCAAATAATTTAACTTAATGGGTATTTGTGTAATTTTTTACTTGTTTTTTTTTTTTTTTTTTGTAATTAATAAGTAGAGGTGATGTTATTTAAGTATTTTAATAAATCAAAAAAATTAAAAAAAATACATCGATACATTCTGTTGCAGCATGCCAACCACTCTTTCATCTTAAGAGGATGCGGAGGCTGATTCAAGAGGCCCAAATTATTGTATGAAGGTTGCTTCTAATGCGTCTGGGCATGTTCTTTATATAAAAAAACAGCGTGTGAATAGATAAGTTCTCCTGTTTATCACCACGGCCATTCCATTTTTATTCTCTTTTATTTCCTTTATTTTCCTCAGTCTTTACACCTACGTTGTAATTTTTCAGATCAATCATTAAACTCCTCTTTTATTTTTATTTTTATTTATTTAGCCATGTTTTTTTTATTATTATTTACTTTATTTTAAATAATTATTAAAATTAAAATTAAAATTTCATCCTTGTTCAAGTTCTTGTTTTGTCAGATTTAATCTTTATTTTTTAATTATTATTTACAGAATTTAAGATAATTTTTTTATTTGAATTTTTTTTTCTAATTTCATTGTACACTATATTTTTTTCTAATAGATTCCTTAATCATTATCTTGATTGGTGTTTTTTTTTCTTTACAAAGTTTTTCAAATTGGTTTTTTATTTACTTGATTTTATCCTTCAACTTTAATTTCATTGGATTTTGGGTTCCTTTTAAGTCCATAAAATTTAACAAGTTACAAGTTTTTAAATTAATTCAATTTTAGAGAATTTACTCGGGACTTATTTGTTTTATTTAATATTTGTTAAAGCTAATTAATTTTTTTTAACAAATATTAAATAAAGCAGGAACAATTATAAGGAATGACACACATAAATTATAGTTGTATATCTGATAGGAATAAAATAACAATGAAACAATAATACCTTTCCCAGGAACGATTATAACAGGCACTTTACAGTTGTGGAAGCGACACTTTCATTGTTTGATAAACCAATGAAACAATCAAATAGAGGGAAAAGAAAAAAAAAAAAAAACAAGAGAACGTCGAATGAGGATAATATTAACACTGTAGAGAACCTTTGAAACTTGAAAGTAAACCAGAGCCTCCTGTGCCGAAGACAACAGCTACTGGCTTTAACCTGTCTGCTTCCTGGCAAATTACTTCACCTGGATCCCCTTCTACAATCCGAGCCGCAGTTTTAACCTAGTTACACATAAACCACACAAATTCTGAGTTCTCTCTTCTAAGATTAGAACAATGTAACATACAGACTGTGATTTTGATTGTATCTGACGTATACCATTTTTTTTTTTTTTTATGAATAATTATGGTTAGAAAATAATATAAATTATATCTTGGAATCTTATCTAACAACTTAAGCTATTAGGTTAAGATGGTTACTTGACATGATATCAGAGTCTTATGACCAAGTGGCCATGAGTTCGAATTTTACCATCCCTGTTTATTAGATAAAAATCAAGCACAATATAATATGAGTCTGTATAAGTTTTAAGCTTAAAGGGCTTTCACTTGAGGGGGTATATTAGAGAATAATATAAATTATATCTTGAAACTTTACCTAACAACTTAAATTATTTGGCTGAGATGATTCTTTGACAATTATTTAATCGAAGAAAAAGAGTAGGATTCAATCCCTACTTGCAATGCCTCAACAGCAAGCTTCTCCAGAGCCCTTCAGTAGTTTCATAAACAAGACAATTTATACATCTACAAGAACCCAAAATCAAAAGCACTTATGCAAACTACTTACATCAACATAATCAAATTCTGATGAAAGAATGGTTTTTCGATTGCATTATACCTGGAATTGCATAAACAAGATGAATGGTGTCAGCCAGGCCGCATCAAATGCATGTTTTCTGTTAGGCCCATGATCAATGGCTACAAGAATGCCCCTGCCTCTCCTCCTTTGACCTGTTTCTCTTTCAAGTTCAGGTTTTGGTACCACAGGAATAAATGAAGGCAGCTTTACTTCTTCCAGTTGTACTCTTCGTCCTCTTCAAGGGTTTCCTAACGCTTTCGTCGTATGTTTTTGTCTTCTTGCCCAGCAGAAGAATAAAACAAACCCCCATAGAAGCATTGAAACAAAAATTGTTAAGAGTAAAATTGGTTTTGGTTTCTGTTTTTGGCAGTAGAGAAGTTTGTGCCTCAACTTCGAAAATATCCAAGCGGGGGCTTTGCCTTTTGCTATTTTAGGCTTTTCTTTCTTCTTCTCGATAGGCTATTAGCCTGATTCAGAAGGGCCCATTATAGATTTAATAGTAGACAAGGCTGCAAACAACCATGAGCCACTAGCCCGACTCAGCTAGGCCCGTATTTGGAATCAGGATCCATTGCACCAACCAGCCAGATAATTCTGGGCCCAGGGAACTACTACTATTAATTATGGAACTTCTATAGTAGATTTCAAACAGGTTAAGGTGAGATTTTGAGATTTTTGTCGATTTTTCAAAATTTGACTGCCTGGAGAGCTGAAGCAAGCATGTTATACACTAGACTTTAACTGGTGTGGTCCCACAGAAATTGAAAAATTCTGGGAATAGAGCGGCCGTGTAAGGTATCCATCAAATAGTTATCATCACGCATATAATACAGCAGTTTTGAAATGATCAATCAAAATTCTAATGTGTAGTTATTATACCTATAATACACAACCTTATTACATATAAAACAGCACAGATAATTATCATCATGCATTACAGAGTATTCTTGTTACATATTGAAAATCAACTTCTTCGGAACCTTGCTAGCCTATGCAACCACTCGAACGATTTTCATGACCTTCAAGTGCTGAATCTGTTATATCAATGATTCATCTCCAGCTTCTGGAAACAATAAATAAATTGATTAACTTGATAAAAATTCCATGGCGATGTGAATTAAACAAAAAGATTTCATTTTTGTAGGAGTACCTTTCCCAGGAACAATTATAACAGGTGCTACTTTACAGTGGTGAAAGCAATATTCACTCGCACTACCCTGAAGAAAACTGCAGGAAAAAGATAGACATGAGAACACACATGTAGAGAAGATGAGTGGGAGTAAGAGGGGGGCAAAAAAAAAAAAAAAAAACCTTTGAACTAAGCCTCTGCCTCTGGTACCCATCACCACTGCTGCAGGCTTTAGCCTTGCTGCTTCCTTGCAAATTATCTTACCAGCATCCCCTTCCACAATCCGAGCCACAGTACTCACCTAGTAAAAAACAATCAATATTCAAAAGAAATTGGCGGAAAACATTGATTTTACGCAGGTTGTTGTCCCCTAGATAAAAGTTGAAGAACTTTAGAACTAAAGAATGTAAGTTGAAATGATGAGATACTATACATATCACTCCAAGAGTAAGAATTAAGGACGAGTACAAGAATCAAAACGTTTTAAACTAAAGCCTATGTATTTAAAAGTTTAATGTTTGGTCAGTCATTACTCGTTAAGCAAAAAACAAAAGCAAAAAAGGGTTTGGTTGTCAAAGTCGTAACTAAAATCAAGGGAGCGCGCATTTAAACACAGATCATATATTAGGTGCAATTTATGCATAGATGTATCATGAACCAATCGAAATGTTTATGATCATTCAAAATCAAGATAATTAACAGTTGATTAACAAAACATTTCCTTAAAATACTAATTATTCTAATTTCGCATTCAATAATTACTTTCTTGAATGATAACAATGGAGTAACAAAATTTTAAAGAAAAATAAAAGGCGGATCACTAACCATGGCAACCTGCAAAGCCTCCACAGCAAGCTTCTCCAAGAGCTGCTGGCTTGTCTCGTAAACAACAGTATTTTGCACACCTGAAAAAACCCATAAAAGAAATCAAGCCAAATTCCAAAACCCGATTATGCAAAACATACAAATATGATATCCACAACATACTGGAGACAGCATGGACAAGATGGATGGTGTCAGCCAGTCTGCAAAGGTGAATCAATGCCCAATCAAAAGCATGCTTGCTATTTGGCCCATGATCAATCGCTATAAGTATGTCTCTGCCTCTTCTTCTTTCCCCTTTCTCTCTTTCTAGCTCTGGTTCGGGTTCTACTCGAGTCATTGAAGGCAGTCTCACTTCTCTCCAGTTGTACTCTTCATCTTCTTGCAGTACCTCCATTGTTTTATCTGCCGTTTTTTCCTTTTGGTGGGGGGGAGGCTGCAGTTTTCTCTGTATCTTCTTCTGTACAAATTTGCTACAACTCTTTATCTTTCTAGTTTTGTTTTCAGGTTCGGTTTCTAAAAGCAGAATTTGCTGGTTTTTGACAATTCAAAGGTTGTTTTGTCTTTCCTTTCTGAGTTGATTTCTTGTATTTTTCTCATACTTTAAAAAAACACTCCTCGGCACAACCGATTAATTTGGCGATCTGTTCACCTAAAACGTGGCCTGGACTGGGTTATTTTTTAATTGCTGTTTCTAACGCAGTTGAAACTATATTTTTTAAAATTTATTTTTATATATTTTTATATTATTTTAATATGATAATATTAAAAATAATTTTTAAAAAATAAAAAAATATTTTTTTAATATTTTTTTAAAAAAATATATTTTAAACTACCATTTATACTACAATTTACGTAAATTTATATAACCTACAAGTTAATTTATAATTTGATTTATTAAGAATTATCTCATATTTAAGTTTTTAAATGGTATTTAAATATATGATTTATATTATTTTTTATTAAAATTTTTTATATTTAATAAAATATGAGTAATGAGATTTATTATCTAACATGATTTAAATAATTTTTTAAATATATAATTTCATGAAGTTTATATATTGAAATTCGAGCTTAACAAAGTTTCAATGTATAATGTAACATGATTAATCGTGGTGAGAAAAATGTTATAATGTAATATTAAATTTAAATAAATTTTTAATATTTTTCTAAGACTATCGTTTTTTTAAATAACGTTGTTTTGAAAATAATCTGGCCCAAAAATTATCTCAATAACCTAATAATCCGTACACTTAACCAAGTTAAATCCCGAACCGACAACTATGATCTTTCTCTAATTGCGTGTCTGAATTGTGCATGTGAACCGCATTCCGACTTTTCTTCTGTACATAAGCACAATTGACGGGGAACAGCTAAAATAATGTTTTTTTAAAATGTATTTAAAAGAATAGTAATGATTATTTTTTAAAATATTTTTTATTTAGAAATATATTAAAATAATATTTTTATATTATTATATTATAATATTTTAAAAATACTAAGATTTTTTTGAAAAAATATTTTTAAAATATAAAAATAAACAGATATTTTATATCGTAGGCTTCTCGATGGACCCTTTTTCTTCCGAACCTTGTAATAGGCTCGAATGTTGACGCCGACTTCCACGCCAAATTATTTTTCATGAACCGTAATGATAAAAATTTCGAAAGGACTCCTGCGAGTGCCATCAAATGTAATACATCAAACCACTTTCTTCGAAAGGACTTTAAACAAAAAAATGTAATAGATCAAATGGTTTTTACCAAAAAGAGAAAGAAAGAAAGAAAGAAAGAAAGAATATATATATATAAATAAAAAACAAAGAGGAGGTGCTCAGACAGTGAAGAAAGGATTAGAGGGTTTTTCCTCATGGTTAATATCAGATTAACGAGATTATAATGTCATCATCACAGCACCTTCTCTTTCTCGAAATACTCAGATCTGTGTAAACATGTAACGAAAAACCCATAAATGTGAAAGATAAAAACTACTAAAACGGCTCTAATTCCCTGCTTTCGATTTTCAAAGCAATACTCGAAGGGCTTAGGGTTCGCCGACAATGAACCCTGACTTTGATTTATAGTGATGATACATGGCATAATTACTGAAATGACCTTCGTAGCTCTCTATCTAGTTAAAGAGGCCCCTCGTTATCCCGCCCAGACAAATGAGCTTGCAAAACCAATTTACTTGGGCCTTACTAAAAACCCACCATTCCTCGCAGGTTAATGCGACGAAGTAAAACCCGCTATTCTTTATTAAAAAATAAAAAAGTAAAAATGATATTATTTAAAAAAAAGGTAAAAAGAACAAAATCAATTGTTTTTTACCTGTTTTTTTTTTGTTTTCAAGTTGACCGGGGATGGAGGTCAACTTGAATTTCTAACATATCAGATTAATTTTTTATATATATATCTTTATTAAAATTCAGCCCATCAGTTAACTGAAGAAGTTAAGTAAAATTTTAAAATAGTAAAATTATTAGTTATATTTAATTTCAGCTAACTTTTTCTCGAGACTAAAAATCTCTTCCTTCGAGTTTTATGCAAATAATTTGCTTTTTGGGAGAGAAATTTATTTTTCACAAAAATTTATTAATTTTATGGGCTAAATTCGATAGATTATTTGAACATTGATTTAGTATATGTCTGGATGGGAGCTATCTTGTACTTTTTTATATTATAAGAAGTATGATTTTTTAGCTTTTAAAGATGTGATTTACACTTAAGAGATATTGTATTTAAAAAAAAAAAAAACTAATATATCTCCAAGTCAAACACACTAAAAATATTTTTGAAAAAAATTAATTTTTTTTTATTTTTTTATTAATTTTTAAATTAATATGTTTTTAGTATTTTCAAATCATTTTGATATTTGTTTGTTTCTGTATTTTAAAAATATTTTTGAAAAAAATTAATTTTTATTTTATTTTTTTATTAATTTTAAATTAAAATATTTTTAGTGTTATGTGTTGATGTTAAAAATAATTTTTTAAAAATAAAAAAAATCATCGATATATATTTTAATATAAAAAATTATTTGAAAAATAACTATAATTATACTTTCAAACAAGCTAAACAACCATGTAACACGCTAGAGTATAACTTCATGAACAAATAATCCGCGCATTTCGAGCACATTTACGTCAAGTTCATCTTCTTTAAGCTGCATTAGTATGAAATCGGCAGCAGGCCACCGGTTTCATCGACCTTCATTTGGATAACACATACGATAAAATTTTAATTGTCTGCACCACCACCGAGACGACGAAAAGGGATCAATCACATGCGCCCATGGGTTCTGCTACCATGAAGGCTCATGCTTATATTGTTGTGATATTAGCCCAGTTTCCTTCATCGCTACCGCCACCGCCACCGCAGGATCAATAGACATGTCAACTGCTATTCTTATAAGGGTAGATGGGTCCGGTCAAGGAGATTTAAAAAAATACAAGATGCCATCGATTCTGTTCCTTCTAATAACCCTGAATTGGTTTTCATTTAGGTTTCTGCTGGAGTGCTTGTTTTATGTGCTTATTGATCTTTTATAGTCATGTAGTCCTTAAAATTTGATAAATATATACTGTATATTTCTAATGAACTTGTCTTTGTATTATTTTTTAATTTGTGTTAATTTGTGCTTGATCAGGGAAAATATTGCTGTGCCTGCCGACAAGCCCTTCGTAACATGGAGTGGCACACAGCCTTCAAGCACTATAATTACATGGAATGATGGTAGGGACATGACGGAACCCCCAACTAACTGTACTGGCCTCTAATTTTGTTGGTCGATGTCTTACTAATCAGGTACTTAATTGCCTTGTCTTATGTTTCATTTTCTTTGTGTGGTAGAACTCGACAAAACTTCAGATTGTTATGTTTAAGGAATTTTGACTGATTTTTTTTTATCTTGATCATTGTCAATAGAATACATTTGGAAGTGGAGGCAAAGCTGCTGTGCAAAGGGTGTCAGGAGATAGAGCCGCGTTCTATGGTTGCGGGATTCTTTCTTATCGGGATACTCTCCTGGACGGCACTGGATCACATTATTACAGCAATTGTTACATTGAAGGAGCCACTGAATTCATATGTGGAAACGCTGCTTCACTCTTTGAAGTGAGCGCAACATTTTATGTACTTCTGCTTTCTTGTGAAAATTAATACCAGGCCAACTTTGCATGTTAGAGAAGGAGACAGTTCTAGTGAATGTCACCAACAATGCGAAAATACAACGTTTCTATTCATTGTTATGATCAATGGACAGATGTGTGTTTGTGACCTTATGAATTTGTGTGAAATTTTATTTTGCTAATGGAATGAATGCTGGTTTTTGCAGGCATGGAGCAAAGCAATTTCGTAATGGCTGGGCAGATGGACCTGCTGATACAACTATGATTTTAATGCAACAGGGCAAAGAGGAACATCTTGGTGGCGTGCACATATCTTTTGGCCAGGGGCTACTGTATATGGTGCCATTGTTATCATGCCTAAACCAGGGACCCCAATTCCTTTCCCCCAGACTCATGGGTAAGAAAACAAAATATTAGGTGGGGCATAAATTAACTGGATTATTATCTATGATGTTTACAATCCTGATACTGATCATTCTGGTACAATTCTTGAAAATTTGTAGGAGAATGGTGAAACAATGATGTTGATTAGATTGAAAACAAGGAAGCAAACTGGGATTGTCAGCTAATTTGTCCGACGCGCATGCAATTAACAGGAAGGAACTTTTCCCGGTTCCGAGAAACGTGAGCAAATATTTTGATCTTATAGTCCTACGTTAAGATCAATGGATTGACTTCTAAAATTCTCACAGAAAGGGGTTATATATAAAAAAAGACAGCTTTACCAGAACCCAGCCTAGCATCAAACAATTTTCTAAACCCTTTACAACATAACTGGTAAACATTGATGCGGTTTACACCAAGCCCTTTACAATTCAAGCAATACTAATTGCCCAGGACAGACCGCAAATGTTCTTGTTCAAGCAACACAATCACCAAACTGATATTTCATGTCTGCTAGGCCCTTCATGGATGCACCACTTACCACAGACAGCAGCGCCGCCACTGCTATACTGCAATATAAGGGCATCCCAAACACAGTACCCACTCTCCTTCCTCAACCACCTGCACCTAATGACACAGCTTTTGCGCTGAACTACAATGCCAAGCATAGAAGCCTAAAATCTCCACAATTCCCAGCAAATGCACCACTTAAAGTGGACATGAATCTTTTTTATACATTTGGTTTAGGAATAAATCCATGTCCAACTTGTTAAATGGTACACGACTCACTGTTTCCTTGATCAACATAACTTTTGTAATGCCCCAAGTTGGCCTCCTTCAAGCTCACTACTTTAACGTCGAGGGAGTATTTAGGTTAGATTTCCCAGATAACCCTCCAACACCATTCAATTACACTGGTGCGCCACTTGCTGCCAATCTTGGTACAACAGTAGGCAACAGGCTTAGTAAAATTGCCTACAATTCAACTGTGCAATTGGTACTACAAGACATTGATCTTCTCACTGTTGAATCACACCCTTTCTATCTTCATGGTTGCAACTTCTTTGTTGTTGGAACTAGAATTGGAAACCTTGGCCCTTAAAAGGACCCAGCAAAATTTAACTTGGTCAATCCTCAGGAGAGAAACACAGTTGGATTACCTATTGGTGGATGGACTGCAATAAGGTTCAGGGAAGATAGTCCAGGTACATAGAGTGACATAAGTACATAACCATATGGACTTCAATATGGTTTTTCTTCTCGTTTTAGTCCTCTAAAGTGGTTTCTTACTTTTCAGGGTTATGGTTCATGCACTGTCATTCGGAGCTACACACAGGATGGGGATTGAAACAGCATTTGTCATCGAGAATGGACAAGGCCCAGATCAGTTTATCTAGCCTCCACCTAAAGACCTCCCTCCCTGCTAGCATTCAGAACCAACCATCTCAATTTGGAATGTTTGAAAAGGATGGCTAAACAGTCTTTCGAGTTAACAATTTCTTTATAGCTGAATCCAAGGCCCAAGCCATGCACCTATAAGAACCTAGTATAATGTATGTGATAGCAGTAATCACTCTCAATCCCTGGGAAAGACAGGTTTATCTGGGATGGGGGTGACCATCTTCTGGCCTGTTCTTACTAGATTTTCTGAAAACGTGGGGATAATTTAACAGATGAGGCCGAGTTCAAGATATAAGGAAAACATTTCAGGTGTCTAACAACACGGGGGCCTGTCAGAAAATAATGCGCAAATGAAAAATTCGGTAGCTATAATTATAGAAGGCTATCCAAAACTGTCCAGAAAACTCATAAAAACAGGCCCTAACTCCTCTCCTCTACCCCTCACCTTTATCTACACGCACACAAGATTGACACAACCAATATAGAATCAGGCCGATGAAAGGAAAGCTCAAGGCCACATAATTCAAACAGGTAAGAAAAAAATGTCTATAATTGACGAGGATCTGGAAACAATGAATGAATTACTCATCAATGGCATCAAATATTTGAAAAAACAAAGAGTACAAAAAGGTCAAATAGTGCACATTACCTCACATGGCACCTCTAACATGAAGAGTCAATCAAAAGCTCAGCAACATTGCCAATAAAAGAAAAAAAAGTAAATCAAGCTTTCTTTTTCCTAGCCAATGCAGGTATCCTGCTACTTTTAGGCCGTGAACCGCTAGTCTTAGAAGAATTTTGAATTAGCCCACGCAAAATGCACAGCACACCAAGACCCAGGAAGGGGGAGTACATCATCAGTAAATCATCAGATGCCTTGCCAGACCCCAATAGCTCTGCTAATATAGCAACCTGTCATGTAAAACACTCATTTACATAACGAGAAATAAATTTAAGAAAAAAAAACCAGTAATCAAATTAATAATATATATTGGGGTTTTCTTGTAAATTTACCATGGAGGTGAGAACAGAGGCACCATAGATCAAGCAAGTGGTGTTAAACCAGGATTTGGAAGCCAAAAAAGCGTACAAATTGAGGAGAGAAAGAGGCCACTGAAAGAGAAGCTCGAGCCAGACAAGGCCAACGAAGAAATGGGGCTTCTCGATGATTAGATAGTCACCATAATGGTGGCCGTACCATTGCTTAAGATTGATCAAGAAATCAGGGAAGAAAGTGAGAGGCAGACAAGTCTGAGCATCAATTAATGGCGCAGCCACTGCTATCACCAGAAAGAAGATGAAAAGTATAAAGTCTATAAGCTTCAAAAAAACACTCATACCCATTGTTGTTGTTTTTGAGAGCTGAAGGTTTTGCTTCGCTTTGTAAGAAATGGGGATCTATCTTGCCTTGCTGAGTCGTGTTTGGTTTCTGACTTTCTATGCTTTCGGATCGTGAATGGATCTGAGACCAACCTGGTCAAAGGGATAAAAATAAACAGCTGTCATGGCAACGACAAAAAGAAACTCTCGGTAGAAATGGGAAAAAAAAAAAAAAAAAAACTACCAGGTTTTGAATCCTTTTGACATTGGTTGTTGCTTTTATGCCTGGTTAAAAATTGACCTGGAATTTAACTCATTCGACCACTGAACAAGTTCGAATTTAAAAAATAGAGCAAGAATTTGCTTGGTGATCAAAAACTTGGTTGATTTCTTAATAGACTCGACTTATAATTAAATTGGTCTCGGTAAAATCCAGTTTTTAATTTATTGGTCTATTTTTCAAAAAACATTTGTTAAAATAATATTATTTTAATTATTTTAAAAAAAATATGTTATCTTAGATTCACCCTTTAGATCTATAATCTAGAGTTTATTCTAAATCAAATTCTGTTTCAAAACTTTACTTTTAACTTTTAACTTTTAACCTCTGTACCTGTTTCAGATTTTCCCAAGCATGATAATAAATATTATTGTCGTATTTGATAATGAAAAACACATTTATTTTAAATATTAAATTTAGAAATTCACTGTGTTTAGTTTTTTGAGAATTTTGATTGATATTCCGAACTCTCTGTAAATTTATTTTACCTCTAATTACATTGGTTCATTTATTAAATCATGTTGGTTGTTCTTTCCATTCTATCATGTGTTTGAAATAATTATGCAATCATTTTTAACAAAATACATTGGTAATTAAATTAGTTTATATTTGATCGATAAAATAAGCTGAGTGATTAGGTTCAGAATCTATCTCTGATCTGTTATATTTGCGGAGATATGTTGATTTATTACCCTTTATAATTTATTATATAAAAACAACAGGTAAAGAATCATAAATCATGAAGGATTTCAGGTTATCAGAATTGCAGGTTCGATTCCTAACATCTGTTGTTAGGAGATGAACTTGAACTCGTTTAAATGATAGAGGTAACAAAAACTTGTAGCGTAGAAACTTGGAAGAAATGAATTGAATGCAGATATAATGAAAATTAAGCAGATGACAGAACGCAAAAATCATGTTCAATAAGGATTGATGACGAAAACTTCAGAGTAACTCGAGGAAGACTCCCACATGCTATTCTTGAAAGCTTGAACAAGAACCTTCAGGTTTCTCAGTTATTCAAAATACAGAGAAATTGAAAACAGTGTGAGATGAAAAGACATCATCAATCACATTAACAACCCTCGAAAATGGCAGAGAACGTTGGAGTCCATTTACCAGAATAAAACTCCTTCCCTCGTAAGAAAAGGTAAAATTTCTTGTTTAAGCACAAGATTTAATCACCATGAAACTAGCTTACGCGATAGAACCCCCAATCAAACCAAACCACGGTCTCCAAAACTCTTCAGGAAGCTAGGGTGGAAACGAGAATTCCCATGAGAATCAGCAAGAACACCCCAATCCAGCAACCCCAATGGCTTCCCCTTCTCTTCATTTGGTCAGCGTCGTAGAGTCCATTAGTCCCACCACTGATATGATTCGCAGCACTAGCCACATTCTCTTCAATAACATTAATCTCATCACCTTGAATCTCTACCAAGATAGCCATATCAAGAAACACTTGATGCAACTCAGTCAAGCTCCTCTGTATCTCCTTCAAGGCCTCATGCCTCTAGATTCTCCATCACCAATTCTGCTTTCCCTTCAAAAACTCTCTCTTTCTCACCTCTTAAAATTATCTTCTCTATCATTTCCTCAGTTGGGTGCTCACCGGTCTCATTATAGTTCCTCCTTTTAAGACCCTCTTTGTGATCTTTCAAAATGTTTTCTCTCAACGCTTGAAAATCATGCATCATGTCTCTTAACTTGACTCTCAAGCCATTAGTCACTGAAACCCGAGTTCGATCAACAGAGCTACCTTCTTTATAAGCCTTAGACAATCTACGATTAGCAACATTAGACTGGTCAAGAGATTCCAATCTTGACTTAATCTTCTTGGCTTTTCGAAGAATAGTAACCATATCTGAGTTTATTCTGTCTCTAATTCCTTTCAAAATTTTTGCACTGTGGGTGGATCTTGACTCTTCTTTCAAATCCTGAAGATCGATAAGGAGATTGGTGATCTCTTCCATGTCAATCTTGATAGCCTTCACTTCTTCAAAGAATTTGGAGAGGTTTCGCTCATCAGTGGAGTCTAATTTCCCCATCTCAAGGTCTGGTTCGGGTTGGATGTCTTCAATGGCTTGTTTTTTGAGGTCTACGTAATCGAGAAACGACTTGGTCATTAAATCATTCATCTTTTCAATGTTTTGTAAATAACCCACCTGCAAAGAACAAGATCAAATAGGTCTCTCTAAGAAAAATCACTAAGGAAACAAAAACTCACTAATAACAGAATAAGTTAATTAAACAACACGGTGTATCTGAACTTCAACAACTTTGAATTCTTTCATTTTTCTGAAAAATAAAGAACAACAGAATCTTGAGCACAAAAAGAAAAATCAGGCTTCGGTCTAACTTTAGAGTGAAGGACCTAGCGAGGCGGAGACTTCTTGAATGCTAATCTGAAAAATAAAACGATGCACTATGTTTTTCTAACTATATAATCCAGCATCTAAGAAACAGACACATAATAAAAGAAAGGACTTGAAATGAACAAAGAAAGAAACCTAGAATAACTTAGACAAAGAACCCTGAAGAGACTTCAAAATTGAAGAGAAACTATTGAAAGTTTGAAGGGTTTTGAGAGATAGGTAGAATGTTTGCAACTTATAAATATAAATCATACAAGAGAGAGATAAAGGTCATCAATGGCTTGGTTTCTGTTACGATTTCCTGTCAAATTTCAAATTTAAAGGTTTCTACAAAGGAGCCGTTTGAGGGCTGGGTTGATGATGGATTTGGTCTGTATTCTATTAATTTCTTCTTGCTTTAGTCCCTCTACTATTGTTTATCCTCACATCACCTCTATTATGTACTATCTATTGTTTTTCTTACTAATCAGAGATTATAAAATATTCCTAGAATATTGTAGTACTACTCCCATAAAAATGAAACTTAATTGCTATGTTAGATTCTATTTTTATGTGAGTGAAATAATAGTTCTAGTGATAGAGCTTTTTTTTATTACTATTAATTTCTGAACCCAACTTAATTTAAGTTGAAATGTTCACATCGTTGAATATATATATTTGTAGAAGAGGACGCATTTAACTAAAATATTTTGTATTGATATAGTATTTTTCATGGGTTGTTGTTAAGGAAGAGGAGGATGATAAAGGGGAAACAAATGGTAGAAGAACCAATTAAGGACCAAATTGTGTAGAAGAATCTTTCAAGGACCAAATTGAAAGTAGAGCGAACAGCAACACCATTAACCCTCCAATAAAAAACCCTCTTTGTCGATTGACTTCCTATCGAAGTCTCTCCATTGATTTTCTAGACGCAAAAACACTGAACTCAAAACGAAAGTTTCAAGATCTTGAAAACTGAAACGACACAGCCACTATTTTTTAAGGAAAAAGAAAAGCATGGATGAGAAGAAGAGCAAAGTACTAATAATAGGAGCAACAGGAAATTTAGGATACCATTTAGCACAATTTAGCCTGAAATTCTCACACCCCACTTTTGTTCTTGTTAGAGACTCTGCTCCTAATGACCCTGTTAAAGCACAAAAGCTTCAGTCTTTGTCCAATTGTGGTGCCACACTCATAAAGGTTAGTTCTTCTTCTTGTTTTGTTTTGTTGGTGTAAAGATTTCTTCTTTTCTTTTTTGGGCTGTTTTTGAATTTTTGTTTGGGATTTTCTCCAGGGGTCATTGGAGGATGAGAAGAGTCTTGTGGAGGCAGTGAAGCAAGTAGAAGTGGTGATATGTTCAATCCCATCAAAACATGTTCTTGAACAGATGGTACTTATTAGAGTTATTAAAGAAGCTGGGTGCATCAAGGTTTTGTATTTTTCACTTCTATTTGTTTCTGTTTAGATGGGTTTTTATTGGTTTTGTTCCGTCTTAATTCCCTTCAATTGTGGTTTGATTGTACTAATAGTGCATTGGAAATGGAAACTGGAGACCTTGGAACGTTAATTAAGGAAGATTACACATCCGTAGTAGTAATAAATTTCATATGACGAAACCAGAATGAAGGGAAAAGGAAACTTTTGGTATTTTTCATCCGTGGACAGAATTTGCAGTGTAAGTTGCAAGTACTAGACATTGATAATTTCCTCACCTGCTTTCTGCTTTCAGTCTAAACTGGAATAGCTCTTGTTTCCTAAATTGTTCCTTTTGATTGGACAAAAGTTGTTTGTCAAGTTCACAGGTACAGTTCACCAAGCGGCAAAATACTGGAAAAATGAAGCGAGTGTGACCAAGATTCCTTAAGAAATTAAATAAAAAAATTTTATTTTAGCATCCTGGTATATGAAATGATAAGTGTGCTAAGAAGAAGAATGTATGGATATATGTGTGGACCGAAAGACAAAGAAATGCGTGAACCATTGTGAAAAGCTGATTCTTTTATTGAATTAGATAGATGAATGTGTTAATCATTGCAGAGGTTTATTCCTTCTGAATTTGGAGCCGATCCAGATAGAATTCAAATATCTGACATGGACTACAACTTCTACTTGCGGAAAGCTGAGATTCGGCGTCTTGTTGAAGCTGAAGGCATTCCCTATACTTACATCTGCTGCAATTTCTTTACAAGCTATTTACTCCCGTCTTTAGTTCAACCGGGGTTAAAGACTCCACCCAGGGACAAGATCAGAGTGTTTGGAGATGGGAATGTTAAAGGTCTGCTGGCCAAGATCCTTAATTATTTGTATATGTTTTATTTAGCCAAATAGGAAGCCAGAATTGTGGTAACTTGCAGTTCTTTTCTTGTGGTTTGTCTGCAGCTGTCTTTGTGAAGGAACAGGATGTTGCTGCCTTCACAATATGTTCAATGGATGACCCACGTACATTGAACAAGGTGCTATATTTGAGGCCTCCAGGAAATGTTTACTCGATGAACGAGCTGGTTGAGATTTGGGAGAGTAAGATTGGGAAGAAGCTTGAGAAGATTTATGTACCAGAAGATGAGCTGCTTATGAAAATCAAAGGTATGTTAGCTGGTTACATTATTTATGCCTGGGGCTTCCATTTAGAAGACTAATAATTACCTTTAACTTGAGTTAAAATTCCATAAAACTTAGATGTGATAAGAACCGTTCTTGTTGCTCGAACATAATTATTGAAATCATCAAATCCATATATGCTTTTCATATATTTATTCAATTTTCAATCTCCCTGGTCTGGAAACTTTGCCTACGCTTGAAATTGTGCTGGGATCTTTTTATAATTCTGGTGGACGCATGTAGGACTGGCTCCCGGTTTAACATGCAGAAAATTTCTTTTTCGTTTTTGGATGAAGAGATAGAATAGAATGTTCTTGTTGCTTTGCTTTCTCTTTATGTTCCTCTGCTTTAACCCATGTCTGGTTTATTTGGTTCACCTTGCTTTAAATTAAGATGATACAAAAGTATGTGATGTTTTCTCATTTCAGAGACTCCATATCCGGACAACATGCAGATGATTTTCATATACTCTGCATTTGTAAAAGGAGATCACACATACTTTGACATTGATTCTCACAGCGGAGCAGAAGGGACACAACTATATCCAAATGTGAAATACGCTACAATCAGCGAGTTTTTGGAGACCTTGTTGTAAGATTCAACTATTTCTGACTGATAGTTTTTTTTTATGCTAGATCCCTTATTGATCTCGGCACGCACAGCGTGTATTTTGTTTGGAACAGATTGAAATATTAACAAGAATCATTTGCATAATGGAAATATAAGAGCTCTGTCTGGTAAAGATGAAGGATGATTCACATTTTCCACTACTGCATTAATTGCTGACCTTAGAGTGATACGTACAAAAATATTTTGAGCAGTCATTCATTGATCGCTTGTGAGCTCAATTGATATGGACAAACCGGTTGTACTTTGCTTTGTGAAATGAAGGGCATGAAAGATGAGTTGAAATTTTATTGTACTGACAAGTCCGTTGTTGCTAAAAGCAAAACACAGCAGACCCAACGAATCATCATTCAAGTCAAGCTGAATTTTAACATTCTTTAGCACGCCAAGTTGACAAGGGGGCAACAGTTTTGACAGAGTAGGAAAATGGGGACTTGGTCAATGTAAAAGATTTTGGCCTGCAACATAGAATGCTGTTCTTGTTCTGCAAAGGCTAACAGAACTGGCTACCAAAATTTGAATTGAGCTTAAAAATACACTTGGATTGTTCAACTGGCTACCACCTTTTGCTTCAGCGACACCATTTGAACCTTCCTGTATACACTTAAGAACTGGCGCTATCTTGAATTTGAACCGAGCTGCCCAGAAATACACTGGATGTTCTTGTAATCATCAATTTCTTCGCTGAGGCCAAGAACATCCTGTACATCAACATTTAAAATCAATGTGAATAGAACAACGTTAAGTGATCTTAAAAAAAAATCAAAATAATGTGTAAGAACAAATTAAGAAAGAGAGAACATATTACAGAACATAAATTATTAGCTAGAATTATTTTTATGCTTACTCCCACGGGACATCTCCTGCCATCATCCAATCTCCTTCCCTATCTATATATGTCAGGACATGATGATGCCTTTGTGCATGAATACAAACAGCTTCAGGGTCTGTTTCCAAAGGGTCATAATTAAGTTTAACAAAGATATCTATAAATAAAACTGCAATATAATTCAGTTTTCAAGTTATTTAAGAAATTATATATGTATACATATATATACGTACATAGAGTAGTGGTATTAAACATATGGCTAAGAGTAGTAATCAAAGAACTGTAGCCATCATGTGCCAGGAGATCTAATTTTCTGCACATTGAATTGCCATCCAAGCAAACCTTGACGAATAAAGAGGAACTTATGCGTTTGTTCTTGTTATCTGCAGGGAGAGTACCTTCGAACCTGTAGCAAGTATACATTGAATTGATATTAAGACTTGACGTCTGGTTATTGAGTTTGAAGAAAAAGTTGTTTGAGAAAATTGAAGCAAAGAGAGGCCATATAAAGTATAATTTGATTCTTCTTGCCATATTTGGAAAGGAGAGAACATTCCAGATGAAAACATTGGGGGTTCATAGAAAGATGCGAAGAAGAAGAATATTGATGGAGATTTATAGCTGGCCAGCAAAAACACAACCAGCTACTACATAAGTGTTAAGACATACGTACCTTGTGTTCGAAATAGAGTCCTTGGCAGGATTGTAGAGGGCGAGACTAAGTTCAGTGCTAGGATGTGACATGGTGAAGAAGCTGATTCAAGAGGCAGGACAGGAAGATGAATGTTGGGCTGTTGATGACCTTCACACTAATTCCTTCAAATTCGTTTGGTCAGAAAATGCACCTGCATCTAGCTAGGCTAATCAGATCCCTCTCTCTATCTATCTATATATATAGAAAGATAGATTGTGGGCGGTCAAAATCTAGCTACGTTGTTGAGATCAGATTCTCTTTACAGTAGTACTTAGACTTGTTATTTCCAATTTCCTATGTGCTTTGGTTTAAATTATGGTTTGCATTCATCATTCATGTAACAAGAAAATAAAACCATGCTAGCTGTTGAGTACCTTAATTTAAGTACATATGAACACATTCAAATATTGTTTGCCTGGCCTAGTTAGAGTAATTGACTCCCATGCTATGAATTTCGTGGGTTCTCACCTCTTGCCTTTGCTGCTTGACTCGAGGCTGTCTCTTTTCTTCAGGAGGGGTCTTGGTTATTCTTTTCCATCCTTCTTGTTTTGTAATTTGTTGCTTCACTCTGATTTTCCCTCTCATGCTAGCTGCTAATGCTCCCTGCAAATGACCAAGCTCTCTTTGGTCATTTTTGCTGCATTAATAAAAGAAATCGCTTTCCATATGCATGGCCATCCCAGCACGTGAACACCACGATCAACAAATATGATGCATGTCTAGCTAGCTAGCCTTTTGGGGGATGATGGTAGCTGAAAATGTTGCCTAACGTCGATACTTGATGCTTGCAAGAGAAACGCTAGCTCATCAGAACGTTGTAATCAGAAATGTCGAGTCATTTCTCAAAACAAAAACACCGCTGTCTGTCCTCTTATAGCACCCGAAATTAAGTAGACCAAGACAGACACGGGTGTCTGTACGTACTCAGGTGTGGTTGTTGTTCCAAATATGCAGACCTGCTGCAGCCATATGAAGAACATAAATGGCAGTCCAGTCACCGAGTTAGCATTATGCATCTTCACAGTAGCCAAAATTATCAGCTAGTTAGCCATGAGAGTTATTAATAGAGGTGCGAGGTTACAGCTAATTAGCCATTTTAGCCCAGCAACTAGTTCCATGAGGAATTGCTAAAAATTCTCTTCATCATGTTCACACAAAGGCATTGATCTCCCTCTCCCTTGCCTGGAAAAACTACAGTGATTTGGGTAGACCAGTCTACTGGACCCCTTCATCTCCAGCCTCCTGTAAGAAAGGCTTGGGCCCGAGACTTAAAATTCAAGTCCAACTAGCAATGGATTATGCATGGGCCGGCGGCAAAGCTGTGGCAACACAGCCATTTCATTACGTATGAATATTTCGACATGAAATCTCAAATTTGTAATTAGAAATATAAAAAATAGTGAAAACTAAAATAAATCTAAAAAATGAAACTAAAATCCGGTACATTAATATCTCAAATGGTTGCAATTTATAAAGGCAGTGGTTATCTATTAACTATGATGATGTTTGAAATTATAATAATAGTTGTTTTTAAAAATATTTTTTATTTTAAAAAATATTAAAATAATATTATTTTATTTTTTTAAAATTTATTTTTAATATTAGCATATCAATAATTTAAAAAATATATATATTTTTAAAAAAAATTAAAATCAAATCACTTGGATTATAAATTGACTCTGTGATTTTTTACTGAGTCCACTTCCTAAACTACTTAAAAATCAACCTTAGGCTCTAGATTGGCAGGTCTCGGTAGACCCACCATGCAAGGTAATTATTAATTTGAAGATTAATTTATTATGTTGATAGTGTGATTTTTAAATTTTTTATTTTTATTTAGAAAAACATTAGATTAATATATTTTTTAGATGTTTTTAAATGAATTTAATGTATTAATATCAAAATATCTTCAAAAAAATATGAAAAAAATCATCATTTAAATATATTTTTTGTTAAAAAACACCATATATCAATACACATAGGCAACTGTCCAGATATTAATCTGTACGTGTGCTTTTAAACTAGGTGATTAATATTTTGAGGCTTGGAATTGTTCATTCTATACATCTAATTTCTTCTGATGATCGGAATCTCTTTGTTCTGTCTGTTCTTTCTTTTGTGTCTTTAGCAATTGCAGGCCATTAGGGTGAGGCCTAATCTTTTTAATTCTTTCACACTAATGTAAAATCTGAACTCCCACTGGACTAGAACCAAATAAATAATTAAATAAAACTAGGATCTAATAATCAATAAAACCAAACATAAATGAAAAGAAAAGGAGGAATTAACGCTAGGAGCATTCATCCAGTCAATAAAACCACAATGTTTTATTATATTATAATAGTTGATCATTTTTTTTAAATCTAAAATATTTTTACTAAGCTTTCACATCATATTAAAAGGGTGTTTGAAAATATGGTAGTAAGTATTTTTTAAAATATTTTTTGTTAAAAAATATATTAAAATAATACTTTTTTATTTTTTAAAAAATATTTTTAACATTAACATATTTTTAAAGTTAAATAAAAAAAATTAAAATTTCATGGCCAAACAGTGCCTAAATATATGCGGTCCAAAATCAATTGTCATTCAAGGTGTGCTTTACCCCCAGCGGCCCATGATCCCAAAAGTATTTTTTATTAACAGGAGGATTCGAAATTAAAACTTGGAGGTAGCAAATCCCCAGGCACTCCACAAGACCACCTTATCCTTCCATCTATATATATTAAAAAAAAAAAAAAAAAGAGAGAGAGAAAAAAGTAGATTCAATAACATAATTTCATATTTAATAAAAATATAACGAAATTTCCTAACAGATACATATGCTGGTATCGTTAATTATTTAAATTAAAATTAATTAGATAGCCATGGTTAAAAAAAAAAAAAGAAGCTTTGCAATGAGAAGAAAACAAAATAAAAAGGACATAATTTAAATAAATCCAATTCTTTTCAAGATAATTCCTTAATTAACATTTTGTTATGAAAAAGGAAAGATAATTCTTCTCATAACAAAGGTAGGTGCATGATACCACATGAACCGAGACGTATTAACACACCAAATGCCCATAACTTAGGAACAACAATTCCGTGACCTATTAAAATATCTTTGGTCATGGATGATCATGGTACGACTTGCCTTGCAAGAGAATTTTCTTGGAATCCCCATAAACGCCAATCAAGGACAAAACAACCCTAGACAGATTCTTTGCCTACATACAGAAACACCATCATGCATACGTCACAATCTCCTCACAGTGGAAAGTGTATTTCTGTAATTTCACACCTGCTTCTGGCTATAAATGGTGATCAAGTGGCTCAATCTCCTTCACAGCTTCGGATTGTTATTTTCTACCCTAAAATACAGACATTCTTTAGTATACTCTAGACGGAAAGTTTAAGCAATGGCAAGTAAGATTCTGTTCATTGGAGGAACAGGATACATAGGAAAATTCATAGTGGAAGCTAGCGCTAAGGCAGGCCATCCTACTTTTGTTCTTGTTAGAGAGTCCACTCTCTCTAATCCTGCTAAATCCGCTGTGATCGACAACTTCAAGAATCTTGGGGTCAATTTCCTAGTTGTAAGTCCTTTTCTTTTCCCTTTTTTTTTCGGGGTTAAAATAGTGAAAACGCAAATGGTACAAGGGTTTTCTTAACGTGGATTAGGTTATGTGCCGGCAGTTATTTATCCCATTTTTTAACTAGTTGTTGGACCGTTGATAGCAGGCAGTGGCATAAGAAAATTTATGCGTCATGGAGATAAATCTTAGAAAAATCCATGTTGTGAAAGGCAGATTTTTAAGACACTGGAGCTAATCAACTAATAACGTTGTCTTGATTTATTAGTTATTACCTTAGCGAGTTATAATAACAGGGTTCATTGCATCAACTGCAGTTAAACTGTTTTGCTCCTCGTAAGTATGGGGTCCATGTTGATTTCTTTAAAAAAAGGTGAAGGGAGAAGATTTAATATTTCTTTATATTTGCTTTTGTTTTTTTTTGCTTTGAAGGGGGATTTGTTTGATCATGAAAGTTTGGTGAAGGCTATAAAGCAAGTGGATGTTGTTATCTCTACAGTTGGTCATGCTCAGTTAATTGAGCAAGACAGGATCATTGCTGCTATTAAAGAAGCTGGAAATGTTAAGGTATACATGTAGTTAATTTTGTTTGGGGTTTGAGAATTACTAATTTTAGCAATCATAGGCTTGTTAATGCAAATTGTTTGTTTTATTGCAGAGATTTTTCCCATCAGAGTTTGGAAATGATGTGGATAGAGTGAATGCTGTTGAACCAGCAAGATCAGCGTTTGCAACGAAGGCGAACATAAGAAGGGCTATTGAGGCTGAAGGGATTCCATACACCTATGTATCTTCCAATTTTTTTTCTGGCTATTTCCTTGTCTCTTTTAACCAGCCTGGAGCCACAGCTCCTCCAAGAGATAAAGTTGTCATCTTGGGTGATGGAAATCCTAAAGGTAATGTCTCACAGATTCTGTTGAAGATTTTCCTGTGATGGAATAAATTCCTGATAACTTTAATATATTTATGTGCTATTCAACTGCAGTGGTTTAGAACTACTGCAAATGTTTAAGTAGGCTCAGTATCCTGTTTATTTGAGCAGTCCCTCCATGGATTTTGAATGATGATCTGGATTTTATAACAAGCATTATCGGTCCTTATCTGCTAAAACTGTAAAAAACCATGTGACTGTTTTAGGCAAGCATGCACTAGCCTGTTAGGTGTTCTCCGTAGCAAGGAGGACTCCAATATTTAAGCATGCGCAAATAGGATGGTGCTTGTGGCTTGATGCTGACTGAATTGCATGAATCTTACAGTTTCATGTTTGATCTACAGCTGTTTTCAACAAAGAAGATGACATTGCCACCTATACTATCAAAGCAGTGGAAGATCCCAGAACCTTGAACAAAATTCTCTACATTAAACCCCCAGCCAACACCATCTCATTCAATGATCTTGTGTCCTTGTGGGAGAAGAAGATTGGGAAAACCCTTGAAAGGATCTATGTTCCAGAGGAGCAACTTCTCAAAAATATCAAAGGTAAGAATATCATTTCATTAGCTTTTATGCAAACAGCCTTAACACTGACAGAGGAAAATCTCCAGTTTATATGCATCTATTTAGAACTCTGTCAGCTGGGGGTACTGTCGATTTTCCAAGAAACAATTTCGAGAAAAATCTCTGCCCTTGACATATTTTAAATATATTTAACGAGTTTAAATAATTGTTAGCAGATCTGAGTTTGAATTGTTAAGAGGTAGCATGGCAAAGTTACAAGTCTGACATTGCTTGTCTCTCTGTTTTTCAGAAGCTCCGGTTCCAGTCAACGTGGTTTTGTCTATTGGGCACTCGGTGTTCGTGAAGGGAGATCACACCAACTTCGAGATTGAACCATCATTTGGTGTAGAGGCTTCGGAGCTTTACCCTGATGTCAGATACACTACGGTGGATGAATACCTGAATCAGTTTGTCTGAGTCTTCTACACCAATCAGCATTACCTTAATAAATAATCAAGCAGATCCCATATTGTGCTTCACAGTACTACATTGGAGAATTTAGTTGCTTGTAAAGCTTTTGCACTTAAATAATTGATCAAGATATCTGTGAACTCGACATCTTGGAGACCATGTTTAGATCTCAGTGATATATCAAGTTTCTCTACATAATAGCACCCTTTCGCCTATTAAGTTACACGAAATTGAAGTCATGTTTCGGCCATTGGAGGAGTATTAATCTATCATGGAAACTTTCACGTTTCACTTTCTTTTAGTATGCCACTCGACACATTTAATCGTAAAGATAAAGTGGTGCTCCAGAATAGCGGTGCCTTCCTCTTGCTTTTCCATGTTAGGAAGTGTTGAAAGTTCAAGCAAATATTGGATCGCAGGAATTTGTGAATTCGCTGTCCCTTCTTCAAACACTCAATAATACAGGAACATTGCTAAGATCCACAATCATGGGGACTAACACAGCACCGCCGAGTCTCAGCCCTCCATCATCCCCTGCCGATTTATATACTATTGAGTTTAGCAGCACCCACCTTTCAGGAATGCTATAAAAAGAGTACAAAATATCGGTAGCAGTTACTGTGTGACGAATATGTTCACTGCTCATGGATTAAGATGATAGTCGCTGCATTAGTTTTATGAGAAGTGCAAAGTGCTGTTTCGGTGCAAGTAATCTGCGGCAGTGGGCTGTACTTTGTCCACTGGTGCTTATGGTCCAGCCCAAAATTGTTCATATACTTTCCATGGCCTAAAGGAAAGTGCGGGTCATATTTAGATAATGGGTTATATTCCTTAGTTTTAACAAGATAATGGGTTTAGGGTTATATTTCCTACAGTTGCTAATGGGTCACGAATGGTTCTGATTTGTGCTTCGTTTATAGCTCGAGCGTGCCCCAAAATCATCTCCATCTATTCTTTATCATGTTGACAGACCCAAAAGCCCACCAATGAAAAAATCCCAACTACACATGATCTTGTCCTCCAGGCAGAGACATAATCATGGACACATCACTCTCCTTTCTTTTGGACACACCAAATAAAAAAAAAACAACGTTGTTCCCTTTATACAGATGGTATAAGCTAAGCTATGGCCGCGAAAAGCAAGACTCTGTTTGATAATGCACCAGATTTTGAGTATCTGGATTTTATTATATAGAATTTTCAGCCATGGGGTAAAAAATGGTGGTGCTACTCTTGAGTCCTCCGTATACGAAGCTCAGACACCACCAGGTGTTTGAGGATGATTAAGTCAGTATTTTATTTATTAAACACACACACACATCATGTAGAGAATAAAGGAGTGGAAGGATGGGAGAGAGAGTTGGCTACCTAGAGATGTGCAAGTGTTATTGAAGTTCTTGAAGAAAAGTGATCGAGGAGGAAAGAGTTCCTTCATATAATAGGAAATGTAAAGGTATAATCCATGCTTTTAATGTGCTGAAACAAGCAACTTCAAAATAATAAAAAAGAAAGCCTATAATTATAAGAAGGTCCAACCTGAACCTGATAGGTTTTGTAAAAGAGCTCAGATTTCGTACCTCGTCACTGTTCATTGAAGCCACAGGATACATGGAAAAATTCATGGTAGAAGCAAGTGACAAAGCAGGGCACGCTACTTTTGTTCTTGTTAGAGAGTCCGCTCTCTCTAACCCTTCCAAATCCAATATCATTAACAGCTTCAAGAATCTTGGTGTCCATTTCCTCATTGTAAGTCAACCAGTATAAAAAATGTGAAAACTGAAGGAAATGTGCTGTTGTGTTGGTTGTTATTTACTTTAGGTTTTACTACACGGAGATTTGTTTGATCATGAGAGTTTGGTGGTGAAGGCAAAAAGCAAGTAGATGTGGTAATCTCTGATATTAATCGCAGTCTCTTAGGTGATCAAGTCAAGATCATTGATGCCATTAAGGAAGCTGGAAATGTTAAGGTAGGTAATCTTATTTGGGTCAATGAACTTTTAACTTAATTGATATTCTGTCATTCTGGTTTCATGCTGGACTGGGATTTGATTGTCTTCTTGTAAGCTAAAAAATAGAAGAAGAAAAACTTGGAAATCCTATGAGCTTATCAGAATTATTGCAGAGATTCTTCCCATCAGAATTTTGAAATGATGTGGATAGGGTGCATGCTGTGGAGCCATCAAAAACAGTATGGTCTACAAAGGTTAAAATTCTCCGAGCAATTGAAGCTGAAGCAATTCCAAACACCTAGGTGGCATCAAATTGTTTTGCTGGCATCTATCAAATTTGTACCAGCCTGGAGCTACAGCTGCCCTGAGAGACAAAGTTGTCATTTTAGGTGATGGAAATCCTAAAGGTAATTTGTGTGACAGCTGATAAGAAATCTTGATACCCTTCGTATATGGTGTTCTTAATTGAGCATGGAAAATATATTGGATATTGCTTTGCTAGATCATTGATTACTATTGCTGTAAACTCTTGTTCAGCTTTGAACTACTGCTATAGCCTGCAGGAGACCCAGAATTGTGTCCATTATCAGTCTTGATATGCAAAAAGTAGGCCATAAGTAGGTAAGTATGAAATGTATGTCACTGTGGCAATGGACTGTACTATATAAGCAAGTAAAAAAGGAGGATGGTGCAGCTCCGTACTGTGTGTGTTGAACGAATCTTACAGTTTTGTCTTTTGATCTGCAGCTGTTTTTAATGCCGAAGATGACATTGCCACATATACTATCAGAGCAGTGGATGATCCAAGAACCTCGAACAAGATCCTCTACAGTAAGTCCTCATTCAACATCATGAAGAAGATTGGGCAACCCTCGAAAGGTTCCGTGTTCAGGAGGAGCAACTTCTGAAGGATATCCAACGTATGAATATCATTTCATTAGCTTTATATGTAAACTAGTACTCTATCACTGAAAATGAAAGATATCTTCAATGCACTATCATCTGTTAGACCTCTGTCGACTTGAGTTTGAAAGTGTTTACCAGTGTTCTTAGGAACAGTTCTGTAAAGTTAGTATGGTGTGAAGTCATGGAGTTTGACATTGGTTCTCTTTTCTTCTCTGTTTTTGCATAAGCTTCGTCTCCACTCAAAACTAGTTTTTATCAATTGTTCACTCTGCATTTGTGAAGGGAGATCAAACCAACTTTGAGATTGAACCATCATTTGGCGTAAACGCTTCTGAGCTTTATCCTGATGTCAAATGCACCACTGTAGATGAATACCTTATCCAGTTCGTCTGATTCTTCTGCATTAAGCGGCAGCACCTGTTGAGATCTCTGTGATGTATTAAGTTACAACACAGAAGCATTTTCTTGACTGCGAGCATTACATTTTTGTTACATTCCTGAAAATTGGTGCTGGATAAATCTCCTAGGTGGGAAAGAAAGCTGGGATGAGAGCAACATGTAACTCTGGGGCCATTTATACCAAAGTGATCAATCATTTTCGCTTGGAACAATCTAACAATTGGCCAATTGAAGGGCTTCGTGAACTTCAAAAGCTTAAAGTCTTCGCCTACCAAAACCTTCTTCTTGTTGTGTTTTTTCTTCTGTTAAATCAACGACCAAACTCTTCATTCAACATTGAAAGGCCACCAACCAATTCAAAGTTTCACCAACCAATTCTTGTTCTAGAAACTCAAACACTTCACGACAGTTTCGAAAACAAAGAACTTCACTGGAGCTGCTGAGAACTGAAACTGTCAACTAAAACTAATTACAAGGATTTCCTAAGCAGATTTGATCCTCCTATTCCTGCGCATTCTAAATAGCATTTTCAGGATATTACCTCCATTTTACCTCCTGCAGCATTGTGAATCCTGGATTTCCTTGCTTTCCAAACAGAATGCAACTAGGATTACCGGACAATACTTTTCTTTTCTACCGAAACATCATAGCCCACCAGAATTCAGCATCCCAATCGCTAACTTATCTGACTCATTATTCGATTTTCTTTTATCTAAAATGATGCCAAAATCTGTAGTTCATCTCAGCAGACACTCCATATCCGGAAAACATGCAGATGATTTTCATATACTCAGCATTTGTAAGAGGAGATAGCACGTATGCTTTGAAATCAATTCTTCAAAAGGGGTCAACGTAACAAGATTGTATATAGGGATATAATAATCTGTTCGATTGATCATGAAAGGAACCCACCATGATGGACGAACCACATCAGTTCATGTGCTGGTGGGCAATTTATCCAAAGTGTCTAATTTATCTAGTAGATTCTGCTGATGTTAACAGATAACAATTGTATTTATTCTATCTAATTTATTTTGGAATTGTTTACTCTACCAATCTCTCTAGTGGCTTTAAAAAAATATAGGCATGGTTCATAAAAAAGAAAAAAGAAAAAAAGAATAGCAATCGAGACTTTAGGCCTTTTCTTTTGGATCCTTCCGATGGTCAAACAAGGGCAACCATCAAGTTAATGCTTTTCACCAAACAAATAGGGGAAATTACGAATTATTTAAAACCAATAACTCTAAGAAAACCCCATAAAAGACTCATGGCAACATGTGACAATCTCTTCGTGGTCAAAAGTGTACACCTGTAATTTTTCAAACATATATTTCCGTACTATAAATAGGGACCTTTAACTTGGGTCAATCTCAAACAGTCTTCGGATTATTCTAAAACCATTTTTTTCCCCTACCCAGAAAGTTTAAGCAATGGCCGCGAAAAGTAAGATTCTGTTCATCGGGGGAACAGGATACATAGGAAAATTCATAGTGGAAGCAAGTGCCAAGGCAGGCCACCCTACTTTTGCTCTTGTTAGAAAGTCTAGTCTTTCTAGCCCAGCCAAATCTATTGTGATTAACAACTTCAAGAATCTTGGTGTCAATTTTCTCACTGTAAGTCATTTTCTTCTTTGAAATGAGAAAAGTTGTGTTATAAACGATGGTTGTTTCTTTATAATTGTTTGATTTTATTTTTTTGGTAGGGAGATTTGTTTGATCATGAGAGTTTGGTGAAGGCGATAAAGCAAGTGGATGTGGTGATCTCTGCGGTTGGTCACTCTCAATTAGGTAACCAAGATAGGATCATTACTGCCATTAAAGAAGCTGGAAATGTTAAGGTTGGTGTAGAACTTCCTTAATCAACATGCTGTCATTCTTGTCTCGTGCTGGACTAGGTTTTGAGTCTTCTAGAAAACCCAGAAAAAAGAAGTTAATGATGTTATGAACACAATGGAATGGTAATGAGAACTTTTTGTTTTATCACAGAGATTTTTCCCGTCCGAATTTGGAAATGATGTTGATAGGGTGCATGCTGTTGAACCAGTAAAATCAGCATATGCTCATAAGGTTAAACTACGCAGAGTTCTTGAGGCCGAAGGAATTCCATACACCATTGTGTCAAATAATTTTTTTTCTGGTTATTTCCTTCCAACTTTGAACCAGATTGGAATTACAGCTGCTCCAAGAGATAAAGTTGTCATCTGGGGTGATGGAAATCCTAAAGGTAATATAGCAAATTCTACTGAGAATCGTTTTGTGGTAGACTGAAATTCTCTGCTTACAGTGCTCTGCTTAATTATTGAAAGAATTTTAGAATTTTTTCCATTTCATGTACAGCGGTGTTTAACGTGGAAAATGACATTGGCACCTATACTATCAGAGCAGTGGATGATCCGAGAGCCCTGAACAAAATCCTCTACATTAGACCCCCAGCTAACACCATCTCATTCAACGATCTTGTGTCTTTGTGGGAGAGGAAGATTGGGAAAACCCTTGAAAGGATTTACATTCCCGAGGAGCAACTTTTGAAGAATATTCAAGGTAGGAATATCATTCCATTAGCTTAATATCCTCATTTTGCAAGCATCAATTTGACCTGCTAGGATGTCAAGTTTCTGGAAAAATTATAAGAAAATTGCTTTGTGATGACTTGGTAGTAGTTGATCTAAACAATGTTTTAACAGTATTTTTCTTAGTTTGAGAAGTTTAAAATTGTAACCAGGACAAGTTTGTCAAGTTTGACATCGATTCTGTTCGTTCTTTCTGGTTTTGCAGAAGCTCCATATCCAGACAGTGTGGAATTAGCACTTTTTCACTGTGTCTTTGTGAAGGGAGATCACACCAACTTCAAGATTGAACCATCATTTGGTGTAGAGGCTTCTGAGCTTTACCCTGATATCAAATACACTACCGTGGATGAATACCTCGATCAGTTTGTATGAGTCTCCTACATTAAGCAGCATTTACCTTGACAAATAATAGTGAAGATGCCATATTGGCCTATATGGCGTGGAAGAAAATAAATGGCTGCAATCCTTGCACTAATTATATTATTGATCATGGTAGCCGTGAACTAGACATACCTGTTGAGATCTATGCTATGTATTATGTTACCTGCCATACAGAATGGCATTAATTTTGAGCACGAGTATTAAATTTCTTTAAACACTTCAACCAATGGAAGCAGATCCAAACCTAGCTGCCTTAAACTACCTCGTCCTGACAAATAAAATACAGTGGTTGCCTGCCCATATTTCAGTGTCCTAGCGTAGCGATGGTGATGACTGTCTTGTTTTGCTGTTTTAGCAGATGTTACAAGACTGAAACATGCAGCCTTAGCCATCTTCGTTAGAAAGGCAAAATTGTGTTCTTGATAACCAGCAAACGTCTATTAGGAATGCATATTTTTCAAGATTACCAAGGTAGGAGTGCATTTCCATTTTACCGTGGCCTTTCTTAGAACACAAATGATAATCTTCCCCGACCTTGAAACGGGGTATATCAAAAATAAATAAATAAAGAAACAAAGCATCATATTCTGCTCATTAACTTTGGCAATGCTGCACAAAAGATTCTGATAACTCTCATAAACATTACAGCAAAATTTATAAGCCTTGACAGGCTTCAAAGTCTTCGACTGTTCCATTGTTTAAATATCATAAGAAACCAGGAGGAAAAAAAAAGCTCACAGAATAATTGTGTGCAAAAAGGCTGGAATTCGAAGCAACAACTTCATCTTTTCAGATGCAAACCTTTATTCATGCATGCCCATCTTTTTTCCTTTCTTTCCCTTATTTCCCTTAGCTGAAGTCTTTGCAGGCCCTTTACCTCTCTGGCCCTTTGCAGTCTTACCCTTCTTCGAACCGCCTTTTCCTGGCTTTCCCAAACCACGCGCATCCTTTTTCATCCGCCGATCAACGAGGACTTTCCCCTTGCCAACCTTGACTGTAACTCCTTTCTTTGCAACCACATATTCCTTCTTAGGCCTTTTTGGTGCAGCCTTTTTGTATAGTTGCTCAATTAACCTGCCCTTTGAGTGATCAGAGATCTCCGTCTGCTTTGATATATCATTTGCCTTCTTGCGCACCTTCTCAAGCTTCCTCGCAGCTACCCTCTTCTTTCGAGCCTTGGCTTCGGCCACTTTCTTAGCAGGCCGAGCATTTATTTCTTTGAATTGTGCTCGCATAGCATTAATCTCCTCTTTGGTAACCGGCTTAATTGGCTGGCGGTGTCTCTTCTCTTCCTCCACAAACCAGCCAGGCAGGCCCTCATCATCAAACATATACTTGTTGTAGGCATCATCAAGCATCTGCTCCCTTCGCTTTTTTCTCAGCATCTTCTTAGCACAAGCCAATATCTCAGCCTTTGAGTCAACATCATCATCCTCAGATTCATCTGATGATGAATCATCACTAGAATCTGTAGCTGGAGCAGGGACTATCTCAAAATCATTTTCTGCCGTAGAAGATGGGGGTTGAGTACGATCAGACCCTGCAGCATTCTTTGCAGACTTTTTTGGAGTCGCAATTTCTTTCTCCTGTCCATCTACCAGCATTTCATCTTCACTTTCATACTTCTCCAATTTTCTGGCCCCTGCAGTTTCCAAGTCTCCATCCTCTGCAGCTTTGGCAAAGATATCCTGATCAAACCACTTCCTTGTAATCTCTTCTTCAGTTGGCACTTCCCCGTCATTGAATGGTACCATCAGAGGATTTGCTTCATGATCACCCGTTTCTTTATCTGAATCATAATCTGAATGAACAATATCATTGTCACCATCACCCTGCACAGCCAAAAGAATGAGTAAGCTTTGCGACAGCAAGGAATGTGGCATTAAACACCAAATTCACAACCAAAATAACCCACAAACAATGTAGGAGAACATCAATGCACAAAATGCAGGGCATGTTTTACTAAGGAACAATGGATAGCAAGGAATGCGGGGTTCAACACCGAATGCACAACCAAAATAACCCACCCAAAGAATACAAGAGAACATCAATGCACAAAATGTAAGACACATTCTACTGAGGAACAGTTAACCCTTAAGAGTCGTTATCTGAAGACATGGGGAAATTAAATTAATTAATGTCTCATTGCAACTTAGAAGTAGAACAAAATACAAGAGCTTTATACCTCCAAAAGTTGTTCAGCATAGGCTTGCTTTGCACGTTTCCGCTGCTTTGTACTTCCTTCCCTTTTGGTCACAAACCTTTCATAAGCCTGATCAAGTATCTCTTCCATTTGTTCATCAAATCTAACATCAAAACACAACGTTGAATTGCAGAATGATTTTAGAGGTTGCATTCTTCAAAATTATATCAGTAGTAATGCAAATATATTAGGAACTACCTTCTGTGTTCCTCATCAGAATCTACATCACTGGGTGAATGCTCCTGGGTTTCCTCGTCAGTTTCTTCATTTTCACCATCCCTTAAACCACCATTCTCATGATCATAGTCAGCAGCATCAACAGCTACTAAATCTTTCTTTCCCTGAAGGAAAATGGGGAAAGAAATTTCAGACTATGACTGTGTGACTGTTTCAGATTGTGATGTAGTTAACAAGAAGTTGGTTTCAGCTAAAATGTAGGTTAGTAGTCCCAAACAAGTATTCAGCATTTCAAAATGATGTAGTTTGTTTTTTTTTTAAAAAAAAAAAACATCATGGTTTTGCAATTGTCTGAAGAAATCTTTACTGGGATTGTCCATATCCAGTTCAATGAACCACTTTTTATGACCGAATGCTGCCACTTCAGGTAGCGCAGATTCATATTTAAAGAATCCAAAGCATATAACCCAACCCTGCATCCAAGATAAAAGGCACCAACTTTTTACTTATATGCACAAACTGCCAGTATATCTGGGATTCTGAAGAAAGCTTCCTCACCTGGAAGGAAATTTAGGAGGATGGTGAAAAGAACCATCAATAATTGCTTTGGCTTAATGCAATATTTTGATGCAAATCAAACATCTGATTTAACTTACAATACTAACAAAGACAAACAAAAAAATATATAAAGAAAGTTAAAAAGAAAGCGTGAGAGTGAGAGTGAACCTTGATGGAAGAAAGAGAGAACAATTCAAGATCAGTGTAACCATCTGCCGTTGCATCGATTTGCATTCCACCGGTTGCTTTCCGTACTTTATCCTGATATTTTCAAATATAGAAGCAGCAACACATGAGCTACAGTAATAGATATCAATAACTGGAAGAGCATGCACAATCAAAAATCAACCTTGGCTCGTCTTTTTGCAAGAAGTTTCTTTTCTCGTTTCTTCTTCCGCTCCATAGCATTTGTCAGGTCCTCCATTTCATTGAGCAACCTGTCATCTTCATCCTCCTCTTTTTCATCTTCACCACCTTTTCCAATAGAAGGACTAGCTTTCTGAGATGAAGACAGGGCCTTTCTTATTTGCATCCGCCATCTACATGATAGAAAAGATGTAACAACATTTTATCTAATGTATATTAATAATAAGGCACAATGAAGAAACTACAATACCAGAACATGCAAAAGAGTTGTTTATTATACATAATTACATTCCTTTGCATGCATCCGCACAAGCTTAACATATTTTCATTTCTGATAAATGGCATCAGAACACTAATAAGATTTGTTTCAGACCCAAACCCACTCCTAACATATTTAGGTAAAACATTTTCTCCCATTCTAAAGACAACTACTAATAATGAATACACAGGTGTATTCTGGAAGATTTTTCAAGGAAAAGAATAGGGTGTGCAGGAAATTCATCTCTATTACTTCCAGATGCTGGAACTTCACAGATCAGCTGAAATAATTGTAAAGAGTTGAAACATAAAAAAAATAGAGGAAGAGGAGGGAGACAGCACACAAATCTTACTTCAATAGATGCTTGAAGTCTTGTTTTCCCAAAACACGCAGATCATCACAAAGATGTTTAACCTGGTCAGATGGATAGTTTGTTTAGTAGTTACAAAACAGAAGAGAATAGAAAGTATGATGGCGAAAAAAATAACAGAAAAGGTTACCTCTTCTGTGGTTAAATCATGATCACGCAAGGGTAAAGAAACCTCATCATCAAAGGCTATTGAAGTAACGGAACCAAGGATCTCAAGAGGGCTGTCAGACCAAATGAAATCAGCTGCTGAGGAAACTTTTCTGACAATGGACTCTCCATCTTCATACCTGTAGTTTGATTGTAACCATATCATTACATAGAGCTATAACAATACATATTGTTTGTTTTGAACAACCACCAACAGATATTCAAGTGCACTAAATATTTCATCTTCATTTGCACCAACCAAGGCATTTCATCTTCATTAAAATTCCTAAACTTACGAGTTTAATGAAAATGAAGAATTTATGCCTTATCCTGAGTGGAATACATGGAGTAACAAAAACTGGCATATTATCATTCATCTGGTTGTATGAAGAAACTCACAAACTAATGAGAAAACATACCCATCACGATGCCGCTTCTGCTTTGTTCCTCTAAGGACATCCACCACCTACATCACAATATAAACAAAACACCAAACAAAGTACAGCAGAAAAGTGGGATTGTTGCAAAGAGGGGCAAAAACAGAAAAGTCATTCTTCATGTATAGCAGATGATTACCTTCCGTTGGGGTTCGTCAGATCCCTGAAATAAATGCTTTACGTCAAGAAGACGAGGATCAATCTTAGCAGGGGCCTTGTACCTTAAACCCAAAACGAATATTTCAGCAGAAGCGGAACGACTTGCTGCTGGTTTATCCACCTCGACCTTCTCAAATAACTAGAGAAAAACAAAACAGATACCACAATCATATACACCAACTAATCACTGAGACATAACAAGGATTTTTCAAAAGAGATTCAAAACTCACCTGATTAAGACAATAGATGACAGAACTATAATCTTGGGACCTGAAAACCTGAAACAACACAACAATAAGCACTTAGCATCCGGACACAGTAAATTGAGATAAATATGAAAAGACATTAAACTCGATAAGCTTTATTTTATGTTATGTATGGTTTATTAATTTATAACAAGACCAACCAAACACAACAGCAGAAAATTCCTCCTTTTCTCCTCCAATTTTCTCAACAACCAAATTCACCCCAATGAAAAAAAAATCTTAGTCAATTTCCCATGTGTCATTTTAGCTAATTACTCATTTCCAACAAAAGCAATCAAATGAACCTCACAAATAGCAAAACGTTCTCTACTTTTCCCTCCAATTTGAATAACAATAAACATAATTGCTAAATTCAATAAAACACAACATCAAAAACTAATAAAATGCACCCAAAAAAACCCCTTTACCCTCTAATTTTATCAGCAACCAAACATAATTTCTAGTTCAACAAAACCCAAGAAAATAAATCTTACTTTAGTAACAAAAGTTCCTTTAGGAGCCAAGAACTGAGTAGCCAATCTAACAGAATCGATAACCAGAGAATTTTGAGCCATAGCCTCTTGAGACCAAGCACCACCAATATTAGGTGACCCATCATGTAAAACCAAATCAAAAGCTCTAACTCCATGTTCTCCCATAATTCTCTTAATCTTAGCTCTACACTCAGACTTGGTTATATCCTGCTCTATCGAGACAGCCCCTCGTAAAGGCGCGATTTTAACTAAATCAATGCCTAAAACAAGACTTCCTACAGGCACGCGCTGCACTGCCACCTGCATCCACCCGCCGGGTGCAGCACAAAGGTCAAGCACGGCGCGGGAGGATTGGAGGAACTTGAACTTGGTGTCTAGTTGAATTAGTTTCCATGACGCACGCGATCGATAGCCGTGTTCTTTGGCTAGTTTGTAAAATTTATCCAAACGATGCTTTCCCTTTACTTTTCCCATTGTGATTTACGGGTCTTGGAGATTTTGAAAAAAAAAAAGAGAGAGAATATTTTTTTCCTTCTGGTGGTTGCTGGTAGGGTTAGGTGTTCCAGGGGAAGGAGGGGTTTATCTAGGGTTTCGAAATATTAAGAACAAAGAAGAAGGGGCGCAGTTAATAGAACTATTATATAATATAATAGACCCACTGGACCCAAAGCCCATAGTTTAGATTGTTAAGGAATGAGATTTCATTAGGTTGGGCTTGGCCCAGTCCAGTGAATTACCCAGCACAAATATAGAACAAGCTTGCCAGTTTTCCATGACACCATCAGAAGATAAGATGAACTAGTGTCACTGCAGCAAGAAGTTTACACTGACAACATTCTAAGAAGCCAATTAAAATCGATCTTCCTTGTCTGCCATCAAAAAAGTGCTGAGGCAAGACTGAACTTTACATGTGTACGTACATGTTAAAGCTCATCGTAATAAGGGATGCCCCTCAAGAGGAAAACGTTCACGTCTGCATTTTCCCTCCTTGTATAAGCTGTTCCAGGTGAAGAAGTACTTGAAGCTCACCTGCTTGCTTTCCAACGTTGAAGAATAGGATACGCTTGTATCTGATCAGGTATCTGATTTGGCACTCCATGGTGACGATAAAAAGAAGAATCCAGGAACAGAGCAATATGGACCAAACGACAGGAACACCGAACATGGAAAAGATAGTCATCATGAATGCTATGAAGAATAATTACTTTGTGAAGGAGTACTTTGATATGTGACAGCAGATACAACAAGGTTATTCTCGTGCACAGGTCCGCCCTATGGTGTTGGGGAAAGTGTTCACATGGTAATTTACCCAATCAAACAAACTACCAAAGATCATGAGCTCCCTCCCTGACTACTTAGTTCTTATAAATTGGGTGGCTGTGGGGCTGGCTCACCTAATAAAATCCTTTAAACCTGGAGGTTTAAGGATGATTTCTGTTTTTTTTAATTATTATTTCATAAGAAAGCAGGTTTCATTAAAAAAAACAGAAAAAAAAAACTGGCTGCGGGCCTGACCTGATAGTTATGACTTACGGTCAGGAGTTTAGCTTCATTGGCAGAGACCAAAATGTTGGCAAGTCGAACCAATGAACACAGAGCTGGCACCCTGGCCTCAACCCTCACCATGATAAAGAGCTCGGGGGTGGAGGGGTTCACAGTTAGGCAACAGGCTCCTAAGTGCATGAGCATGGACCGAGGTAGAAAGAGGCAGCAGGAGAAAGGACAACATATCCCAATCCTTGCATGAAAAACTGGATTCAGTCCTTTAGCAAAAAATTGATGGATCTTGTCCTGAAGACCAGTTTTCCACATCTACAACTTGGATAATTCCTCTACTTAGTTACTAGGTGATTTAACTGCGGATAACATGGCTAAACGAAAATTGATGCAAGTTGTGGCAATCAACAATTCAACATAAGCGAATTTACTAAACCCGTTTACATACCAAAACAAGTACTGAAGAAACATACCAGTTTCACCATTATTTGAGTACCAAAGAACAAGCACTCGGGCCAGAACAAATTGAAGAACTTGCACTAAGTTTAAACTGAAAGTTAACTTGCAAGAGAACCATCCACTACTCTTTCTTTGATAACTTCCAGTATTAAAGAAGCATACACTTAAGTCTATAATTGCCACTTTCCATGACTACCAGCGAGGGTACTAATACCACTGCATCAAGCAGTATATCCATAAGACAATATTCATTCTCAGAAACGTAAATGAATCTTCTTAATTGGTATATAAACAATAAAGTTTAACTTCTGCAACATCAGCACTCTGCCATCATAAAATGTCAAGGCACAATTGAACTTTATGTTTGCAAGTGCATATTAGTCCATCACAACATAAAGGCATGTCCCTCCAAAAAAAAAAAATCAATTGTCATGAATCTTCATGTCTAAATTTTAACTTCCATCTGGTCCTTTTCTAGGCGCCTATCAACCATCCAGGCTTTAGTCCCCACGGGAGCCACTGCTACTTGCAGAAGACTTCTTGCCACCATACTTCTGTTAAAGATCAAAGAAACCAGAATGTCATCCCAAATAATGGCAGTTCTACTACAAGAAAAAATGTTACAGTTGCCACAGTTACTAGTGGTGTAAAGCACTTGAAACTCACCTGCTTTCCAACGTTGAATGGAATATATTTGTATTTGATCATATGTGCAATTTGGCGCCTCATTGTAAGGACAAAAAGAACAATCCAGTAACAGAGTAATATAGGCCAAAAGACAGGAACATCAAACATGGAAAAGAAGGTCATAACAAATGCGATGACGAATGCCTTCGTGAAGGAGTACCTGGATATAATGACAGAAGCAACAGGATTACTGGCGTGCATAAATGTATCAAAGATGATTTCTTTAATCCCCTCTTCCTTATCTTGCCCCTTCTCGATGGCAGGAGAACCCATTTCTTTTTCTTGTATTGTTTATTATAGATATGTGTTTGGTCCCTATATAGTTAAGAGAAAGCATGGAATAGTAGAAAAATCTAATCTTAATCAACAAACTACTAAAACTATTTAGCTTTCCAACCACCTATTCTTTTAAAGCAATCCTGAATCTGCAAGAACTATGAGAACCACCAATTGAAGGGCTATATGCAACCAAAAGGTACTCAAGGGTGGATCATTCATGATTGAAGTCTCGGAAGATTACCAGGAATCATTTATCAGGTTATAAAGAACAATGAAAGCAAATGCACAACAGGATAACTGAGTTGATACACATACAAACAGCATGGGGGTAATTACAAGACTAAATGCCACAAGTGAAAAAATTACTTTCATTACCAGAATTTGAACTCAGGAAGTCGGCGAATGAATGGCTTGAATTCATCAGAACCCTTTGTTGGCAGCAAAGGACCATCTGAAGGATCAATTTCAGGATCAACCAGAGGTGATAAAAACCCAATTAGCAAGTTCAGTATGTATATTCCAAGCCCATAGGCAATTATGTAAAATCCTTGAACATAATAAACTCGCAAACAGTAGATAGCCATTACAACAAAAGTCCCAATCCACCTATAGACTGTATGTGGCGTGCTCTTATCAAGATAATACTGATACATCCTCCAAACATCATTTCCCCATTGCGCAACAGGTGATGCCGCAGAGGCACCCTCAGCCCCAACTCCCTCCATCCAATTTAATCTTCACAATCCTGCCAATTTGATAATATAAAACAAATTAAACCAGCCAAAAAAACCTCATAAGAAAACAGAAAATACAACAAATAACACTACCCATATCTATGTATGCATGCATATTAAAAATCCAGCTGCTACTCGAAAAACATGACTATGCTTCATTTTAACTATAAAAGCATGACCATGCTTCGATTTGACCAATAACTCATTCAATTTCACGAATCAAAATCCGGTGACGTGGTGCAATATCCAATTTCTAATCAAATCAAAGCATAACACCCACAAAAAAAGAATGGAGAAAAAAACGCATGAATCTTCTTAATTACTACATCCAAAAAAAATGATATTCACCAAATTTATGTTCAGAAAAATATTTAAACCAGATTTGAAAGAACCCAGATGACAAAATGTACGCAAGAAACATAAAAGCGATCCAATGCAAACAAAACCGTTCACTTTCTCAATTTTTAGGAGCCCGAACTATATTAAAATAAAAACCTTATCAAATATGAAAGGAGCCCAGATGATAAAGGCACACAAAAATAACCAAGACCCACAAAACCCTTTAACTTCCCAAATCTCAGGAACCCGAAATGAAGAAAATAAGCTTCGTTTAAGCAACCAAATCAAACCCAAAACAGCACAAGATCTAAACAATCAAGAAACCAGGAAATACTTTCAAGAAACAGATCTATAATAAAGAGAGCATAAGAATCAAGAACCATAAACGTACAAGGTGATTGGATGGTAAAAAGTAAGGAATTAAAGGGTGCAAGGAATCAGGAAGCAAACCAAGCAGATAAAAAAATGAAAGGGGAAAGAAATAAATAGATAGATTATAATAGTAAAGAAAAACAGAGGGTAGGGAAGAGAAGAGAAGCTGACCTTAAATGGACTTGTGATTTTGGTGGCTAGGGAGTAAAGACTGTCCGTGAGAGAACCAAGGAGAAACAAAGGATAATTTTTAGAGGCGAAGGATGTGCAGATCTGTAAGAAACAGCCAGTGCCTGCTTACAGGGATATAGATTTTAGTATTTTACTGCTTTTTATTTTTTTTTCTTTTTGAATTTTCATAAAAAAATAAAAAAATGAAGAGATGAAGAGAGTTGAATTAAAGGGTGTTTGGCATAATGACAGGGAAGGAAGGGTGTTTGAAGAGGGATGGAAAATTATTTTGTCTGTAAGAGATGACGTCCAGGTGGCCTTTTTGGTGGCCTATCCCAAGAAAAAAAAAAACTTCGAATATTTTATATTTTATATATTAAAATAAATACTTATAAAAAACAAATTATTTTTGTTAGAATTAGATAATACCTATTAATTACTTTAATATCTTAAGCATGTACTTTAACCATTAAATCAACTTCATCTTTTCCTAAAAAAAATATAACAATATTCTTTTTCTTCAATCTTTTTTATCTAAGAATGAGCAGTGTTTTTTTATTAACATGTTCATCTATAAATTAATATATTATTTATTATATCCACATATATATATATATATATATTTTTTTATATATTGATTATATGCTTGTCATATAATACTGGATGATAATCGTCATTATTTCAACACTTAATATATACATTGACTTTTATTTTTATAATTTTTAGACCCAGTTTGATGACCAATTTGATTCATGACTCGGGTTTTAAATTTTAATTAGGTTATTGGATTGGTTGGTTTAATTTTTTTTATAAAAAAATTAAAATAATGTTATTTTAGTAAAAAAATAAAAAATCAATGGGTTGCAATCGAATTTTTTATCAGATCTTTCTAATTGTCAGGTCATATTATGTTTTTTATTCTTCTATTTTTTTTTAATTTTTTTTTTAGTTCCAAGTTAGCCTGATCTCGAGTCGATTTGACATAATAGATTTTAAAACTATGCTCATTTTAATATAGCAAAGATAAAAGACTTATATCTCTTTAAAATATGGATAGATGATAAATTTATTTTTTTAATTGGTGAAATATTAGAGAATTCATTGGCAAATAAATACTCCAAAGTCAAACCATAAAACTTATCTATACCTTGGACAAGAATTTCTAATTAAACCAAATTTTTAATAATCCATGTTCACGGTGCCTTTTCTCAAAACCATTAACACGTGTCGGCTCTTATAATGTTGTTTTTACTTTTTACCCTTCCTTAATCAATTCAAAGAGACAGCATTAAAAAAAACAGAAGATAAATTTAATGGTTAAAAAATTAAAAATTACGACAGTTTTTTTTTAATTTTTTAACTATTAGGAGAAGAGTAGTGCTTGAAAATATATTAATGATTGTTTTTTATTTTAAAATATATTAAAATAATATTTTTTATTTTTTAAAAATTATTTTTAATATTAACACATCAAAATAATTTGAAAATATAATAAAATATATTAATTTTTTAAAAAATAAAAATTTAATTTTTTTAAAAAATACTTTTAAATTATCAAGTCAAACACCGCAAAAAATAACAACAGATTTACAGATAAAATTTTATTTATTTATTTAGTAAAACATGAAAAGAAAAGGTACAAAAGCTGTATTCCAAGGCAGAAAAGACACAAGGAAGTGCGCATACCAAACAAAAAAGGGGTAGCTGAGGTCCATGAGCATACTCTGCACCAATCTGTGAACAAACGAATAAAATTTATTGGGCGGGGCCCATCTTTCTCTGCGATATCCAATAGTAATTTACGAGGTCTCATTAATGTAGCCCATTAGGCAACCTTCCTCGTGCTTATGGATCCAGGAATTGCCTCTCCTAAGTCTTGAGCCCTACAGGTTGCTAGGAACGCTGCGAGGCTCGGTCCATAATATGGCCGGAAAATGAATTTGGGTCATTATTAGATCAATTTGTAATATATCATCTGGAATCAATTATTTTTTTTTTATCAAAACAAATTTATGTTGTTTTTTCACAAAAAAAATAAAGGATTTCATAGTATTTTCATGGATGGTTTTGTTCGGATCAACCCCTCAACTCTACCAAGTTTAACCAAGGTAATAATTTTTTAGTTCAAAATAAAACCTGATTTATTTAGGCTTAGCCGTATTGACAAAGCCGTTTAATAGTTATTATTTGAGAACCATTTAAATAAATTTTTTTATAATGAAATATTTTAGAGGGTGCATACTTGAATTTCAAATTTTAATTTATTAAATTCATAGAAAAAACAAATTAAGAGAGCATCTTATGGTTTAGATAGTGTTTAGTATCCTCGTATAAATTACTTTTTAAAATATTTTTTTTTGAAAATATATTAAAATAATATATTTTTTACTTTTTAGAATTTATTTTTGACATCAGTATATTAATAATTTAAAAATATGATAAAAATTATTTTTTTATAAATATTATTTCAACCATAATTCTCAAACAACATTTTATTATAATATCACACAAACAATATTTGTTCCAAAAATACCCACGAACTTAACACTAATTCTATCTCTTGCGCATTTGTTACTTTTATTTCCCAACTCAAAAGGACATAATAGTTTTACAGCGCACAAGATCCTCTCTTCTTCCTCCTTTTCACAACTCAAAAATATCCACTGTAATTTTGAAAACGAGGTAAAAAAATCAATGCTCGTAGATAAAAAAAATTCCCAAATTGTATTCGGTGAGTCATTTTATACTCTTTTTTTTCCAAAAATATTTTTAAAATATTTTATTTTTTAAATTTTTTACTTCAAATTAATATATTTTTAGTGTTTTTAAATTATTTTGATACGCTGATATTAAAAATAATTTTTTAAAAATAAAAAAAATATTATTTTAATATATTTTTAATTAAAAAACATTTTAAAAAACAAACACAATTATATTTAAAAAAAAACATTCTTAATATATCTTGTTTATTGGATAATAAGATGTTGAACTTGTATCTTGTCGGTTGTTACTTTTAGTTTCAGTGTATATATACATATAAAGCAAATCCCAGTATGTTTACTCGCATTTATAGACCGTTAATTATTGGAGTGCGATCGACAAACAGAGGATTTGAAAGGCAGCCTTTTCGCACTTGAACCAGGCAAGCTTGGCCGCTTAAATTAAGTGGACAAGCTTTTTTTCAATGTAAAAAACTACGGTTCTGCAAAGAATATTTGTCAAAATCAACAAGCAGGGAAACGTTATAATTTATATGCTGCTACAGCCGTCAGTTAACAGTTGTGTATTGCAAATCGGATACACCCCATGGATGCTTTTCAGAGGAAGGGCATGGGAAACTGTGAAGCACAAAACACGTCGACTTTTCTACTGCAGTCGTTCAGAGGAGAATCAATCTCCACTGCGAAGATGGTATTAGAACGAAGACAATTTTTCTGCCATGCTTGGTTTTCTCTTTAGCTAATTGAAATTTACAGACACGTTCAAATGACCAGAGCACGATGAAAAGCTTACCGATTCATAGTCCTACCGGTGATTATACACTTGCGTATGAATTGAGATGCACAATTATTCCTAAATAATTACCCAGTCTAGTTTCGTTTTAACCTAACTCACGAGAACCGGAATCATAATTTGAAATCTAACAACTGATTGAATTTGATCTGTGTTAGCTATACGTTAGCTTCAAACACAAGAAAATTAAAGAAAAAAGGAAGATCTCGAGACAAGGAACAAACAATATTTGTACGACCAGAGAGCTTGAAATCATATCCAAAGAACAGTGTCAATTATAGATCGACGAGCCTGAGCCTTGCACGATTTCTGTTCTTTCTTTTTTATAAAAGAAAGATCTGAACCCAAAGCATCAAGTACGAAGAAAATGAATAGTATAGGAATTAATTTAACTACGAACACTGAATTAAGTTTCAATAGCTATACACTAGACAAGATTACATAGTTTGCTTGTACATGGCACAAGTCATGTGTTCGATGCCAGGCACAAAACATGCGGTTTTAAGCAAGAAAACTGACATGGATCATCGAATGGTCTCTTGCCAAACTCTGAAACAAGACGTCAAATTCCTCTGAGACACATTTCCAATAATGGCGTCGCAGATAGGCAAATAATGCATGTCAAGCCGACAACATTGTACAACACAGAAGTCCTCAAGAAAGAGATCGGTCATCGTTAGATCATACGTGGACAAATTACAGCCAAATTAAAACTGTATTTTTCTTGTGGATGAACCATGCACATAGCAATGGAACCCACCAAATAATGTTAACTAGTCAAAGTGAAATTCTAGCCATCCAAGCAACCTATATATTGGGTGTTTTTTTTTAAAAAAAAAAATAGCACAATAAATGAGAAAATTTGACGGAATATCAGTGTTCTAAACAAAAATAGTGAAATAATATATTTTAATATTATCTTATTTTTAAAAAATAATAAAATAAATATTTCACCTGAGAGACCTAATATTTAGTAAATATAACAAAATTATAATTAATATTACAATTTATAATTTTAATATTTAAATAAATATTATAATTTTGAAATCCAATATTATTAAAATATTACGTTTATGAATTGCAACATCCTTAAATTGTGCTGTATTTTTTAAAAAAACTTTCATTATGTATAGCTTTACAATTTATTTTGTTTTTCCTGTACTAATTACACAATTTATCCATATATATATATATATATATATTATTTAGGCTCTCTTTCTTTTTATAATTTCTCTGGTTCGATCTCGCAAGGCAAGCCCTCTAACCCAACTTGGAATCGGCTGTAAACTAAAAACTGTCCATGTTAATTACTTCATACACTTGTCCCAAAAACGGGGCCAGGTATAGTTTCTTAAACCAGTTTTTGGGTGTTCATATGAAGTTTTTTTCTTCAACCTCCCTGTTGTTGTTATTAATTATTACTACCTATTTTTTTTTTTTTAATTACTACCTTGAACTAAGATTTGATAGATCTTGTCTCTTCTAATGAATCAAGCGTTCCGAGAATAAAGTTCCTTTTCACGGGGCTCCACAACTAGCAAGCAGAATCCAAAGAAGAAGACCCATTCGAAGCGATAAGGATCAGGTGTTTTGTGCATGATCACTGCAAAACTGAGTTAGCGTTACTGCAACTTGAATCTCCGCATCAAGTTAAGATATTTCTTGTTCAAGTGATCATATCTTCTAGCACGCGAGGAATTGCCACAGTTCTTGCAAATTCCCAGTGCTCGCAAGACAAGGTATCCTTCTACAATTCCACTACAGAGCATTGTATCTTGTCTCTATTCCAACTATATCCTTAATCTATATATTAGGTTATTCATGAGAGTTTTCGGACCAAGATATATATATTATAATTGTTTATAGATATATTTTTTAAAAAATACAGAACTCCAGGAATCAATATAAACTTTTAGTGGTAGCTTTGTCTTTATAATTAATTTTAATTTTCAATAGTTTGTAACTACTAGGTTTTTCTTTTATATAAACCTCCGTTTTTTAATATAAACCTCCGTACATTCTTAGATATATTATTTATATCTAGGATATTAGTTCATGAATATAAATATATATAAAAAATATATCCTCGTGTTTAAGATTTAACTCTATACATTATCATCTATATCCTTTTTAAATAAAAAGATATTCAAAATAGATAGCAACATATAGAAAAACATATATATATTTCACTATTCAAATCATTTACATCCATGTTTTTTAACAAAATATATAAATCATATTACAACACACTAGTAACGTGTTTAAAATAAGTATATTACATGTTAACAGGTGATTTATTGCTGTTGCTGAATTAAAATTAAAAAAAAAAAAAACAAATATGAAAAGAGGACCAGATTAAGAAGCTGTTTGGCGCTGCGGTCCAAACAGCTTTTTGCAAAATTTCAATTTTTTTTTTTTTTACTAAAATTGAGTGCGGTTTGTACTTTCTGGATCGTTTTGATGTGCTGATATCAAAAATGATTTTTAAAAAATAAAAAAACATTATTGGCATGCTTTTCGGCACGAAAAGCTATTTGAAAAGCAACAGCTACCACACTCCCAAACACCCTCTAAGTGGGGTCACTTCTATATTTAGGTGTTTGTAAATATGATAATATATACTTTTTTAATGTTTTTTTATTTATAAATATATTAAAATAATATTTTTTTTATTTTTAATAATAAAAAATTAGTTAAAACTTAATATTAATAATTTTGGGATAAGGATGCGTTTAGAAACGCTACTTAAATTTTATTTATTTAAAATAATTTTTTTATATTTTAATATATTAATGTTAAAAATAATTTTTAAAAAATAAAAAATATTTATTTAAATATATTTTTAAATAAAAAATATTTTAAATCATTAACCCCACCACAATCTCAAACAAACATAAGGAAAGGTAACCCAAAAAAAAAAAAGCCCTAAACTCAAAATAGATCAAATACAACACAAAACTAAATCCCTTCTGCAAACCCTCAAAAAAGTGCTTCAACCGAACAAGAATTTGAGCTGCATTTCAGTGATGTTGTTATCTATGAATCTATGATTACAGAGAGAAGCTGAGAAGAAGGTGAATAAAACTGCAAGCTTGCTTACACGTACTACCATGCCTATGTTTTTATTTGTTCATAAACGAGTTTGCAAGCAACTTAGATAAATTAATAAAAAATATTTCTGGACTTCTGTAACTAAGTTTTTAGTGTTGGGTTGTTGTTTAAGTTCGTTATAAGTGGAAATCCTTATCTTTTTATTATTTTTTAAAGTGGGATTGATTTATTTTGTAAAGGAAGATCCTTGCAGTGATCTTGTTTTTTTATTTGCTTTAAAAAAAAAGAAATAACAGAGAATCAAAGAACTCACATGTTGTGACTTTGGCTTGGCAGTACCAGTCTATGAAGCAGTCCCAGTCTGTTTGGATGTCTCATTGGACGCACACTAGTTGCAGGAAAGCAAATGAAGCTCCAAAGCGATTAGGTGATGATTCTGGGGAAGTCAGTGATGGTAGAAAACATCATCAGTCACTTAGTGGGCCGGAGATGGAGAGATGTAGTTCTGAATTTGTCGGGGGGTTTGGAGATTTAAATAAGGGGAAAGGGATCGACTTCATGAAAGATAACCGTGCTATGAGTTCAAAAAAACTGAGGAATGAAGTGTCTGAGGGCCAGTCTTCTTTTCCGGTGTTCAAACCTTCTCAAGATAGGGATGGTGTTTTATCTCTGAAGAATGGTGTTTCTCTTGGTAGAACTGCGGATTATTTATCTTTAATGCCCGGACAGGCTCCTCCTGAGGTAGAAATTCAGAAAAGAAAACCCCAGTTTCAGACAGAAGATATCAACTTGGCTCCAGAGAAGCGGGTGAAGTCTAATAGTTTGCTAGAAAGGAGTAGCAGGGTCGTTTCGACACCTATTCGGGATGATTTTGTAAGGTCGACTGCAGTTACTGTGCCGTGTGAGTTTGAAGGCAGTATGGCTCCAATTCAGTCCTTTTTCTATGGGCTTGATCACATTAATGAACCAGGCTGTGCGTCTTTGGTTCATAAGAAGAAAATGAATAAAAATGATGGTCTTCTCTTATGTGATCCCTCAACCAGCAATAATCAGCTAAGAGATTTTTTCGGTAAGTCATTGCAGACGGTGCCAAATCATTCTGATTTTGAATTGTTTTCTAGCCAGATCAGTCCCAGAGATAATATCAAATTAGAAAAATTGTATCATGGATCTTATGCACTACCAAGTCTTCCCTCTGTTCATGATGTGGAGACTATGAGAATGCGTGCTACAATAGACTCCAGAGAAGAATTTTCTAGAGGTCCTCCGAAGTTTACCCAGACCACTCACCGCTTTTTCATCACAAAAAAGACTGACGTAAACTTACCTGATGGTGCTCAGATGTTTAGAGAGTCAGCAACATCCACTGACTTTAAGGGGAAAATGGTGACTGAACTCCTTGCTTTATCTCCGGATTTTGGCTTCCATGTCAAGCAAGGAGAGCAGATGCAACCTCTGGGAAGCTCCACAGAGAGTGAAGGAAAAGAAAACACTGGGAATGTCAAGGCTTCTGCAGTTGTTGAAGAGAATGATTCATCAGCTGATAGAATAGAAAACACTGAGAATGTCAAGACTTCTGCAGTCGATGAAGAGAATGATTCATCAGCTGAAACTGATGCCATGGATATTCACGCTTTCTTTGAGGATCATATATCTGGTATGTACGGTCTGTATCTCATATGAGGACTTGGTTAAATCTTAGAATGCAGTGTTGATGATAGCTTTCTATGCTCTGGAGCACATCCCTCCGATGGAGTTGATAGACATAATCACCTAAATTTGATTAGTGTTAATGAATTTTGTATTTTTTTAGCGTAGTCCTACTATGCAAATTAGTGAGTTTATTTCTTTATGTTGCAGGTGTGGCATCGTTGCAATCACATAAGGTAACTTTTACCGTGTTTCTATCTCTAAGTTTGTGCCCTCAAGTGCTTTTCTAGTATTGACTACGTTCTCAAAAACTTGTGAAGGTAAAAACATTATCTTGTGCACATTGTTTAAAGACAATAAATCTGATATACTAATTTATATTGGTTTAGGTCAGCAATTTTATACAGCTGTATTGGTTGCCACTTGCTACTCAAGGAATTTGGTGGATTTTTACCTTGGTCTTTGAAATCATTCTACCGCTAATAAGTTACATTCCACAAGTGTTTGCATTGTCTAGTTAGATTTTTGCTTTGGTTTAGGCCAGGGAATTTATTGAAGGGGTCGTAACTTTACAAAAAGTTCCAGAGTCCAAGGCTTACAAGGCCATCGTCTCATCTGTTCACATGAGTATTTATTAACTTTGTAGGACATCAGCGAGGGCCAAAAGTCACCAGCTTCTCAAGCTGGAGTGCCTCCAGTCAGACAAGAAACCAAGGGCAGACAGATGAACACCGAATTACCTGATATTAAGCAAGAACTTCCTGTACTTCCAGGCGTGGCAAGGTCACAAGATGACATGGAGACAAGCACCTCAAGAACCCAGAGTTTGGATGTGGAATGCTTCCTTCCCCATCCTGAGCATTCTACAAATTCAAAATCCAGTGATTGCCATAACGCTCCATCGAGATTGGACCCCTACAGCAGATGGGTTAAACGTCTCAAACCAAGTGCTTCAGATTCTTTTAGTTATGGTACTCAGAGTTCAAAAGTTGAAGAAGCATCATCCCGTCGGAAATTTAATAAGTTGATCAGCAAAATGCCAAGACATAGGAAGAGTATTTCAGAACCAAAGAAAAGCAAGTCTTGTGGTAAAGAGCAGGCGGTGACAGATCAGACTGCAGAGTCACCTAGGAACGCTAAATCCTATTCCACTGACTCGGCAAGGAAAAGTCAAGAAATAACACTCTCTCATGCTTGGGTTCAGAGGTGGTGTCATAAGCCATCTGCATCTCCAAAAAAGAAGCCCAAGGCTGTGGTAGTTTCTGAGCCAGAATGTTCAGTGGCAACACTGGACTTCCAGAACAAGCAGTTTGCTAGCATTGCTGCTATGGCTCTGATGGGGAAGGCCATGAATGGTTTTCGTCCATGTGAATTCAGAAAACGGGGGTCTTCTGTCATCTGGAATACCAGGGGATTCAGAGATGAGCTTTCCTGAGAAAATGCTAGGATTGAAGAGCGAGATAGGCAGCCACAGGATGTGCCGGTTATCCTAGCAGTTGACATTAGTGCAACAAGTTGAAATCTTTTTCCATCAATCCTCCATCAGATCAGTAGACTGGAGATGGAGTCTGTAGAGCCTGAATGTTGCTTTGTTATGTATCCTGCCTGAATTTTGTTTATATTTCCTGCTTTCCACCTATGATCAGATAAGGCATTGTGGATGGATCTTATGTGAGATTTGGATGAGGCCTTGTTTCATCAATGTAGCCATTTAGGTTGAGAAAGGGGCAACCCAGCCTCTGCTGCTTCACGTTGCAAATCTTAAAGAACTTGGCCCCATTCAAGCATGTCACCTATTGATCCTCCATATGCACTGCAAGCAAACTGGAGTAATGCTGTAATACCTGGAATCAGCAACTAAAAATAAAAGATTTAAAGAATGGAAGGGATTGTGCTTCGTCAAATGTAGATGCCTAATTATCGTATATCCATGTACAGTTTGAATGCAGAAATATATCAGCGGACCTCACATCAGCTTTGGTTTTCATGTGTACACAAGTTTCGTCTTTGACTTTTGATATTTTAATATAGTTTTTGTGGTTAGACATTTATGATATCATTAGGTTGAAAATGGAAGAATAATGCATTTCTAGGTATGAAAGAACAACGAACTGGGTGAGCATTCTTCCTTCCATTTTCTCTCGAACAGTAATTCCCATTCCTCTCTGAGCTCTGGTATACAACTGCATTTTTTAGAGTTCATCTTCTAAGAGGCATGCAAGTTTTGGTGCACACATCATTTTAGGTTTGTTCTTTATTATGCTGCTTGTATGTCTTGTTACCTGAGAGAATACTGTAAACAGGTTGTGGCTAACATCTGCCATGATTTCTCAAACCCTATTCGTCAAGAGAATGAAAATGTATTTGGTGTAATGAAGCTAGTGAAACAATTTAGATGCCCTGGGATCACTGCACAGTCCCTAAGTCTTACCATTTTGTTCCAGGTGTTTTAAATGTGAGTTATTTTCATTTTTGGTGGCAGCAGAGCACGTTGATCAGGAAGGTGAATTATATTGAATTGGGGGTGCAGCAAAAAGCCTGTGTCATAATGGATTTGTTGTCCTCTTCATCATATTTATCTCTTGATTTTGCCATGAGCCGGGGGCTAATCATAAAATGCAAGCCTTCCTTTTAGTTGAGTGAACCTTTCCCTTAAGATGTAGCTCTCTTCCAAGTTTTGTTAGAGCAGTTCTGATCCAAAAAACTTGTGCACAATTAATACTACTTTGAATGGAGTTGCTCCCTTTGGTTTCCTCTCACATGGAATGAGAATTCAGGAGGGAAAAAACAGTTATACTCTGAATAAATAAAAAAATTCGAAATTCATTGCTTTATACAAGTCTATAATACTTGGCATGAACATGGGAGAGGTTTTTGTTCATGTTTTACGTGCAAACAAAAATTAAGGCTAGGGAATTATGTAGCTGTTTTCCTCACTGCCAGTTATGATGTAGCTTTTATAGTAAGCACCATATCTTGCCTGGACTTGAAGCTTGGAATCGAGTTAATATCCAATGGCCAAAAGCCGACAGTGTCAGCGTCAGGGAACTCCTCGATCACAAATGACAGTTCCATTCTTAACTTGGCACCCTGTCTGTTCTAGAGCAGATTCAAAGAAACCACCTCCATGAATATTCGAATCTATACATGGTGGGGCAAATTGAATGATGACGTCTCTCAATGTCATCAAACCTGCTGGCTGCTGTGCTTCATTTACTAGAAAGCAAAAACAGCCTTTGGTCTCCGCCAAGTCTTTCATGGCTTGCTTGAGAGTGTTGCTCTTTTTGGTAGTAACTGGCGAGTCCATTTTCGGAAGGAAGTTGTTTCTCAATTGAAGAGCTCCGGCTGCGAATAGCGCCCCCAGGTCCCTTTCAAAAGTGCCATCAGAGTTTTCTTTTGCAGTTTCTGTGTGAATGAACTCCCCAGCAGTTAGCCTCCTGCGAGTATTTAAAATACATCACTTTTTGGGGGAAATGAATAATAAAGGTTGAAGAAATGGTCCTCCAAACATACTTTCTGTCACCAAGTATTTCGTTATTCTGTAACAAAAGATAAACATCACTGTTCCTTATGCAACCGATAACCTTCTTATTTTCACGATTCACCACAGCAACTACGCCAATTCGGCTTTCTCGCAAAATATGAAGAGCTTCTGCCAAGCTTCGATCTCCGTATACAAGATCAACACGCTCTTCGTTTCCGAAACTGTGCAAGGAAAAAGAAGGGTGAACAAGCAGGTTAATGGTTTAAAGCTCCAAACAAAAAATGAGCTGAAACATTAATTATCAAGTATTGTTTTTGGTCAGGTGTACCGAAACTCAGATAAAGCCTTGTCTGCAATGCTATCAAACCATTCTAGCCCACTTGATTGAAGCAACAATTGTATCACTGCATTCTAACAGAAGCATCACAAATTATTTACCAGCATAACAAAAGATCTGAAATGTCATCACAATTACTTATCCTCCTTGTTTTCAATCGATCAAAACCAGGTTAGCTTTCAACAACTATAGAACAGCAATGGTAAAATCTCCAAAGATTTGAATCAGATGATGGCACACACAACATTAAGAAAGAACGAGTTGCAGCCAGTAAGTACCTGTGTTACAAAACCAATACCCTGAAAGTTGGACCTCTCTATGACAGGCACAACTTGCAGCCGGTGGTGGTTGGAGAGAAGCAGCAGAACGTGAAATAGTGTGTCATCCAAGTGTACAGGGAAAAATGGATCCCAAAGGTATGACTTGGCTAACTCCCCAACCTGATAAGACAGCACAAAACATAACCATTTTCTATCCAATTAAACTTAACATAAGCCAAGAACATTAACCATTTGAATGCATCAAAAACTACTGTAAACACCTTGTTAAAGCCTTCATTGTATCATAAGAAAAGGATACCTTAGTTTGTCCAATTTGAGGATTATCTTCAAGCATGGTGAACATGCTACTTTTTCCATTCTCTTCACCGTCAGTCCCTCTGGTTTTCATATGAGCCTTTTCACATTCCTTTAAATTTCAAAGACCAATTAATACGGACATTAAGTGAAAAAACTGCAAAATTTGCATTTGTTCAGACGGTGAAGGTCTCGAGTTATACCTCAAGAGCCCAAAGAACCATGCCAGCTAAATTTATGTACCCCACATACCGATCCGAAAACCTTCCAATAATGGTATCAGGATCTACAACATCAGCTATAGGAGCACCAGACACATTCTTCTCATACAACAAATGTATCGCATCTTTTACTCTATCCTCAATTTTCAATTCCACAACTAAAAAAGAGTACACACAACACAGATCATCATAGATTCAATTTAAAACTATTATCAAAACTAACCATATTGAGAGGGAGCAGAAGATTTCGAGTACCAGGAGAACTTTTTATGCCAGGGATAGAACTAATGGGGATGTGATCAAGAAACATTTGAAGGGCACTGCCAGAATCAATTTGGTGGTGTTTTTGATCAGCCATGAAGTTGGAAACTAGATTCTCCTTTTTATCCACCAAGCTAAAACCTTCTGGCTGCATCATTACATCCTCCAATTTCTTGAAGTCCATCATCTTTGATTCTTGCATTGTTAGATTGATTTCACCTTCTCTTTTCCCTCTGTCAATGCTTCTGTTTCTGTTTCTATATCTTTATGTTCCATGCATATTTAACACGTTGCATTGAAAAGAAGCTCCCAGGTGTCACTGAAGGAAATTCTTGCAACCCCTGAATTGCCACATAGCAACTCAAGGACTCGGTATTTAAGGGGTTCATGACCACATTGTTCGAGGGCAAAACACGACAACAACATTGTTTGGTGTGGCATAATGTTAGACTGATTTACCGTAAGGGTTGTAAATCTCTTTCTACAGTGAATATAAACATGAAGAAGGTGCATCAATTATCATTTTCTTTTTAACATACCAACGTAGTCTGAGTGTAAAATGATCTATTTAAGAGAGACTTAATTTCGTTATGCAAAAGTTTAAGCTTTAATTTATATGTAGATGATGTAAAAAAAACAAAAAGAAGATGGCAGCAGCCTCTTTTAATTTGTTGTGAAAGCACAGAAAAGATCCAACATTGCACTTCATTGCTACACTATCTTCCATGAGATCTAATGTCTAAGCTATTCAAATATAGATGGTAAATGTAAGTTTTATTGCAAGCATTTCAAACGCTCATTTCATTATATCTGACAAAATACAATTTTTTTATATTCCCTTATAAATACTAGCACCAAGTTGACCCAAAGCAGCTATCTAGTTAGCTCTTTGATTTCTTTAGGAACTTATATCAGATCGTAACTTGGGCTCTATTTTTACAAGCAAGGAGGGATCTTGCAATTTACGTAGGATAAAGTAGGTGCAGCTTGCTTGCTTCTTCTTTCGTGTCCAGAATGCTGCATCGGATTCTTTAACAGGCACTCAAAAGTGCTTCAAAATGTTCGTCTCAACACCACCTTCAAATCAAGTCCTTGATAAATAGTTGAGATCCATCATCTATTTAGATAACTGTGCCATCCTGTATTGTTGCCTTCTCCGATATGATGGTGATTCCAGATCGAATATAGAATCCTTCTTCTTCCCTATCTGCTTCTTGCACACCCTGCAAAACCAAAGCATTGAGATACATGTGTGCAGAAATTTTCATGAGAGTCCTATTGAGGACTCCATATAAGGGCATGGTTCGCAGAGAGGTTACTTACGTCTTTATTCATGATGATAACATCTTTCCCTATCTTCGCATTTTTGTCAATTATACAATTCCTACAGGGAAAAGCCATAACTTTTTGTCAGAAATCACCATTTCTATACCCTTGTAGTCTTATTAAAGAAGTTAAAAAAAAAAGGAGGGGGAAGAAGATGGCATCCATATATTTCGTTTTAAGTTCATTTTACTTTCGAATACTGGGGTCCAGTACCTGATTTTTGTGTTCCTTCCTACACCAATTGGGATTTCACCCTCTGCCAGAAGAGAGGCAATTTCAACTTCAGTTTGGTAGCAGTCTGCCCCAAGCATCACGGTATCCTGAAGACGAACAAAAGAGAGTAATTATTACTTGCTCACGTATCCAGAAAAGAAAATATAAAGAATGGAGAAAACGCCTATGGGTCACCTTTAACTCAACACCATAATCTAAACGTGAGCGTTCGCCGACCACAGAGTGTTGGACAGTGCATTCTCTCAAGAAACATCCATGGGAGATTATTGCATTGACAATCTGAAAAATCCGACTAAAACATCATACGGGATGTAATTCATTAAATCCACAAAATGGATCCCAAAGTATACCAGCATACCCTGCATTTGTCAAATTTGGTCGGTGGTGAGAATCGAGGAGATGTGTAGAAGGGTGTCTTTGGGTCATAAAACTCAAACTTCGGAGGCTGCAGAAATATATAGTCCATGAAAAACATGATTCTTGTCTCAGTGAAAAGAAATTCAAACACACATACTTGAAATAATATGGAATGCTAATTACAAATTGCTGAAGCATGGAAATCCTGATGGCTATATTGCATCAGAAGTCAGAAGTCTCTGCAAGGCAGTCATGCTTCACATAACTTCTCATCTTAAATTATTACAACAGCATGTTCCACAAAAGATCAAGAGAGAAGGTGCCCAAATTCATTGAAAGATAGAAAAAGTAGCGGGAAAAAAAATATTGTTCAGGTGACATTAGCTGCTACATTTCTATACCCTTTCGATTTACATGATGATTATGAGATGCCATAATCGGAAAACTAACCTCTTCAGCGAGGGCCAAGTTAGCTTCATAGAATGACTTTATGGTTCCTATATCCTCCCAGTAGTCTTTGAAAATATATGCCTGCAAAGCAAGGTTATATCAGCACTATATATTCTAGAGGACACATACTTGGTCTAGACAGTAAAACGAGCCAAATATGAAGAAGCAAATAGCTCAAATTTTTAGTTCTTCCTCGAAAGCACGTTTGTTCTTCCGATACACTATGGTAGAAAAAAAAAGCAAGGTGCGTGGAAGGCTTTGCACCAGGCTGAAAAATTATCCTTCTACCAGAACAGATAGAGAACATTTTAATATTTCTCTTACTTGGACATTGTGCTCCATTACAGCTGCAGGAATGATCTCAGATCCAAAGTCATTTGCTGTGGGATATCTCCACCTCAAAAGTTTCAATAAAAGATCTGTTTTAAACACATAGACCCCCATTGATGCAATATAGGGAGACTTCATGGCTTCTTGCGGAGACAACCCTAGACGAGTAGTATCTACTCGCTGCATCAAACAAACAAAATATATTAACAAGAAACACTAATTCCTCTAGTAACTTTACTGTGCACACAGAATCAGATTATTATTTGTTGTAATTATAAAATTACAAAAGCACCCTTAAAAAAACATTCAAAGGATAAGATTGTCTTCTTACCATGGCATGACTGTCAAATTTGTCCTTTCTCAATTTTTTCACAGAAAAATCACTACTCACCTTGAAATAAAATAATGTAAAGATTTTAGCTTAGAAGTGTTTTTATCCTTTCATTTCTATTGAAATATAACTATTGGAGAGAAAAACAATTAATTCTCTCATAAGAGGGTTTTTTTTTTTTTTTCCATACATTGGTTTTGTTATAGATTTGAAGATTGTTTAAGGATATTATTGTAATTGGTGTATAGTAAATATTATTATAAAAAACCTGTATGATCTACGGGGATGTTTGGTCACAAGACTCACAACCATTTAAAGTGGTGTTTGGAAGATCTCAAAAAATCTAGTTTATAACTAGAATTCAAGTCATTTAAAATGATTTGGATCTGATAGTCCTTTTATCACTAGAGAATTAAATAATTACGTAATGAAACCAGATGATCAGAATTTCAGATCCTATATAGAAATTAGGATGTTGCAGCAGCAGTCTTAAGGCAAATGCTAGAGATTTAGATTTTTCTGATCCTACATTTGAAAGAAGATGAAGCCGGGTGTCATTTTGCTTTGTTCTTCATAATCTTGTGTTACTTATTTTTGAAAAGTATAAGAAGGGCATGCATGTGGATGTAGATTCAAAGGATGCTATTACAAAAGTAGGTCTAAACATATGAATTTTGAAATTCTCACCATTTCTCTCAATTCAGAACCCTTTGGCTTTTCAGCGAATTGGAAAACTTGGCCCCTGCCGTCTATCTTCACCAGTCCATAATCTGATGCACGGCTACAAAGTAATCAAGACGAAATGTTATAGGAAAATAGTTTTACTTAGAACAAAGAAACCAAGAAAAAATATCACTTGAAGCACAGCTAAAGACTCAACAGACCTCCCGCCCACAGCAGCACATGAAATTGTAAAATCAGCATTGCTATCAATATGATGCTGTTGATTCATAGCAAACAGGTAAGCCAGAGTTTTAAAAAAAGTTAAATATATTCAAAGTCCATGTTATTAGAGGAATAATGGCATACTTGCACGAAGTCCATGTAATCCATTCGGTAAAGGTGATCTCCAGATAAGACAAGTATATTCTCAATGTTCCTGTTCTTGGCATCCTACAAGAGCCAACATAATTCATAAGACTCCAATTCAAGTGGCTGAAGAGTAATGTGGAGTACAGTTAGTCATATAAAGATGAAAACAGCCTAACAAGTTTTCATATTCACCTCAAAAACCCATGTAAATTGCCTCACAGCATCTGCTGTTCCTTGGAACCACTTCATTCCTGCTTCCCCAGGTGTTTGAGTTGCTGCTAAAACCTGTTTATCAAATGTATTTATTATCCATCACTACGTTGCGAAGGAAGCATGTTAAAATTAAGATTTGATGCAATTTCCTCAATTAGATTCCTTAGTATTATAAGAACTCCAGATTGGATAATGTTATCATTGAGGTTTTCTTATCACACATCTGCCAAGATAGGATGATTAGCAATTTCTTGATCAGGTCATTGACATGAAGATTTACCAAAAGTAACTTCTAGTTTTGTACCATGGTAAATTAGGAAACGTGGAATATAATTATGTATCACTGGAAAAAAACTAATTTCAAGGTTTGATTGCTCTCTCAACACATAAATCCGGCGTAATGGAAAAAGGACAGCAAATGGCATCCTGGATTCTGTTTGCAGGAAATTTCCGATTCCAAAAACTGAAGTCAGAAATAAATACACCAAGAATGGAATCATACCTCCACAAATCCATCCCCAAATATAATACCATTTCCGAAATACGTGCGCGCAAGGTGCCGGTTCAGGGAAGTCGAATTGAATTGGGTCAACACAAAAATCTTGTTTATCCCACTATTGATGCAGTTGCTCATTGGGATGTCAATAAGCCTGTAGCACCCTCCAAGAGGTACCTGCAGAATACCATGAACTGCATGTTTAAATCTCAAACTTTATAATAGTAACTCATAATCTTCTATAAACCAGGCATATTTTCTTACAGCTGGTGTTGCTGCCCTTCTGGTAAGGGGAAACAGCTGAGTCCCAGCACCTCCTCCTAATATGATTGATGCTACATTTTTTGGCTCTGCTTTTCTTCTCTCAAATCGTGGTGGTTGTAAGGTCTGCCATAGATTAGAAACCATTCAAGGATGAGTACACATCAAACTATGATCAAAGTCACGCGTGTTTAAAAATCAAAATCATTCTTATTCGGAAATTGAGATGGCCATATTGATATTATAGGAAATTTTAGTTATGGAGGATATCAAAGAATGATCAAGAAATACAAAAACTGATTATATTGTCGAATCAACTTACCACAGTTTCTCTGCCATTACTTGATGTCAAAACAGAAAAGGCAACACCAGGCTTGAACTTATTGACACTCTTGTCAACTTTAAGGCTTTTTGCCAACTGATTGACCCAAACACTGTTATTGAAACTCCCTCTGATCCTTTCACCCCAAAACTCTTTATCTCCATTGTTGAAGCCACCTTTGCTAGCTTTCGCCACATGAGTGTTGGCTTTCAAGGTCGCACAACAAGAATCCATTGCAGCACTCTCACAGGTAGCCCACTTGATGATAATCTTGATGGATCACAATAAAATTGTTGCACCCTCAAAAATGCTGGATACAAATCCCAATAAAAGCTGAGTTTTAAACTAAAGTAACCAAGTAAAGTATAGATCACATAAAGATATAGTACTAACTAACTATATAATCGTAAAAATGGAGTGACAGTTGTGCCACATGCTCTTACAAATTTACGGAATCAAGAAGGTACCAAATCTAAGCAACCAAAGAGTCAAGTTTAACAAAATAAAACTAACTTTAAGTACACCTTAAGTACACCCTAGATAACAGAAGCTACTAAGAATCAAGAATCAAAAGTTCCAAAAAGCAAAAGAATCAAACTTTTGTCTGTAAATATATAAAAGATCACTGTAGAAAACACACCGGAATGTGCTTCAAGATTTGAACTTCAGGGAAATGATCAAGTGGGTTTTTAGAAGGTTGGAAATGGGAGTGAAATACGTGAAATGATCAACTAAAAAAAAAACGTGAAATGATGCTGACAGTGGTGGTTAATATGGTTTTATTGGCTTGTGATTCCTCACGAGAAATCAGGCACTTTTGCTGTTTTATTATTTTATACCTTAAATTGTTGAATGCAATCTCTCTACCTCTCTTGGTCTCTGGCCACCACCCTCTCTGCCTCTGCCTCCTTGTTTTCAAGAATTCAAGTACACTTCTTTCTTTAGTCCAGGTATCTAGGCTCCCGCTCTGGTTATATATAGAAGCCCTATATACCGAACACCTGTCCATATCAAAAAAATGATATTTATCACCGCATTCATGACTAGTACTGGACTACAATGTCGGTAGACTACATTGTCGGTTTCTTGGCAAGTTGTAAGTGCATCATACTTGTATGAATTTCGTGTTAAATAACAACTTAGGAGAACATCTTGATTTATCACTATATTTTTTAAATTTATTTTTTATTCTAGGCTTATATTTAAAAGAAGTAGAGGCAATGTCATTACCGATGATAAAAGGGTGGGCCTAGGTTCATACTCAATATCTAAAGATAGGAAGAATATCATGTTAAAATGATATTCATCTAGCTTGCTTCCAGGTGTAATTTATTATTTTTGAGTTTAGGAGCTGTAAGTGAATATATAGTTGATGAGTTGGTAGAAATAATATTTTTAAGTTCAGTTATATATTAAATTCAAGTATATCTGAGTCTGGCAAGATATTAAACTCAATATTTTTAGGTTTAGCCACTCGTTAAGTCCATATATATGAGTCTCGTGAATTGTTATACCTAACATCTTTGGATTTAGTCATGCGCTAAGTTTAAGTAAACATGAAACTGGTGAGTTGCCAAACTCATCACTCTTAAACCTGACATTGTATCAAGTCCAAGTGAGTATGTGCCTGAAAATCATTATAGGTTTCATGTTGGTTCACGAGGTTTTTTTTTTTATTATTCTTATAACTTTTAACATAAAATGTTAATGTCAAGAATACTCATATCTTTATATTAAAGTTTTTTAAGGGTTTATCATATTTCCTCAACATTAATATTGTATAAGATATACTTATTTTTCATTAATATTACATAAAAGATTCTTATTCCTCATTAATATATATATATATATATATATATATATATATATATATAAAAGAGATATTTATCTCACGTGATGCTATAGAAGAAAATGATTCTCCATCAATTCCACACTAGTAAAAATAACAAGATTCAATGGTTATAAATATCTTATGAACCACTAGTAAAAGATCAATAATTTTTATTATTAAAATATTTATACTTTAATTTTCAAAGTATTTATATATATAAAAAAAAAACAAGAACAAAAACTCTTATTTTTAAAATTTAAAATTTATTCTCTTATTTATTACAATTACTTATTATAAAGTTATTGGTTTTATAAAGTTAATGATTTTATAATACAAGAGTTTCTAAACTGCATAAAAATAAAAAGTTTTAATGGTGTTGCGTTTTCTACTATCAGCCATATAGAGAATATTATGATGAACAAATTGTTGTTCACTTTACAAGCACTAAAAAACCTCGGAGCATATTAGATTGAGAACATCATCGTATCTACTGGGCTCTCGAGGTGACCCCTGAGCCACCATCTAAATTTCCTAGCGTTGTTATTAGTGAAGTTAATTAATTCTGTCTAAGAACTGCGAAGGAGCCGACTGGTAGCTTAGCAGTTGAGAGAGAAGGTTCACTCATGACACCCTTGGCAATTCAAGCTGCTGTAAATCTGTCATTTTTTATCGGCTAAGATTAGATATGTCCCGCAACTTGGCATGCTGTCAATTTGTAATTGATGATGAACTGACTAATTTCTCCATAGTTATGAACTTAAGGTGATGTTGCCAATAAATCATCAAGTGACAGTGCCACTCCTTGAAATGGCACTGCTTAGGAATCAGTGTGCGTGTTTCTCTCAAGATCCTGGAAAAAAGAAGGGAAAGAAAAGACAAAAGATCCCTACTGTTCTTCAAGTTGTTTTTTTTCTATAATAAATTACAAGATATTTAGAATCCCATTGTTCTACTTATAGAATGGTATGCCATTGGCCGGAGAATTTTATGAATAAAAGAGGTCATATGATTGCTTTGGTGGCGTAGAAAAGCCTGCCCACAGGAAACAGAGATATATCAACTTTCACCTGGTTCGTTTCCGATACATTGAGAAAAAGGAGTGAACAATATACAAATATTGAACCCTGCCAATTATCAAACACTCTATGCTGTGTTCATATCAAGATTTCCTGCCATCACCACCGTATCTGTTTTCAGAAATGTCGCGGTTTCTGTTTTTAACCGTGTTTTAAAAATATATTTTACTTAAAAAATTATTAAATTGATATTTTTTAGTGATTTTTTTTGTTTTAGAGTGTTAATATAAAATATAAGAATAAAATTTTTATTTATAAAAAACACCCTCGTCAAACTGCTAAACACGCACAGAGATCACGCAGATCCTTTCTTGATCTTTTGAGTTTAATAAATTTTGTTTTGGATGCAAGTGCAGATGTGCAATTCCACTTTCATAAACAGCTGAGGGAGGGGCCCATTGACAGTTTGTTAAATTCTTCGATGATGTGCTTGGTGCTTACCTCCAGTTTTGGCCACATGTCATGCCTAACCCCGTGGACGGTTCTTATTACATGGAGCAGAGGCCCATGATGCCCTCACTAGGCCCACGTGATCTCTCAGATAAATGATTGCAGCTTTTGGTGGGACATCTTTCCATTCCACCCCTTAGATTTTTGTTTTTGTCTCTTTTCCTCTTTCTCTTTTCCTTTTTAGTAATAATTCAACTGCTCTACGCCAGCCACCCAAAAACCCACGATCATATTTAAAAAAAATATTAATTTTTTTTATATTTTCACGTTATCTTAATATATTAATATTAAAAATAAAAAATATTTTAAAAAATAATCATCGCTATAAAAAATCAAATCAAATAATGAGATAATAAATTATAAATATAAAAATTTTGAATAAATTATATTTTTTTAATAACTTTACCTTAACTGTTTATATCATGAATTTATTTTTTAGAAGTTATTAGTTTAAGTAATATAAATTTTAAAACTAATAAAAATTTATTTTTAAAATTTTAAGAATTAATTAAAATTCGTATAAATTGATCATGGGTTAGATCTAAAGTAAATCGGAGCTAATATCTGAGGAGAGAAGGCATGAAATATCAACAGAGGGGTGCATTATATGGATGCAGCTAAAGTAGAAAGTGAAAGGTGGCGAGAGGGATTGATTGGCAAATTGTGGTTCAGTGACTGCATCGACATCGACCGTGGCTGATATTAAAATAATGTAGGACGCATCCAGACAGACCCGAAGATGCTGATGGGTCATTTGACTTCAGCATTGGACAGGGGACACGAGTCTAATAGGGCCTCCTGTTTTCTCGGCCGCACACTTGTCTCAATTTTATTTACATTACTCTTGTAAGAAATACTAAAACGTGTGGGGAATTTACCGTGCAAAACGCTCATGGTTTTTTTTTTTTCCTTTTCTTTTTCTTTTTATTACGACCAGATTATAGGCTACATCTTTAGGAGTGTACATCGAAAAATAAAGAATTAAAATGAAAAAAAGTAAAGAAAATTAGAGGTTTTATTAAACGTTAGAGTGAAATATATATTTTTTTTCGTAAAAACAAATCCAATAAAACATATTATTAAAGGTAATTCAGTAATTTTAGAATGATTATTTTCTCATTCCAGAATTTAAAAGAGGCAATTGTGTCCTTTTGTTTTTATTGTGCATTCTAAATTAACTCTTCTGACCTTGGATTAAAAAAAATTTAAATCTTACATTTAAGGGCATTTGTCTTTTTTTATTTTTGATGGAAAATAAAATGACTTGCATCTCCCCTTGAAAAAGGATTTTTTATAGCTTAAGTTAAATGATATTTTTGTAAGGTTGGTTTAAGCGCAATCATATAATTTAATATATATAAATATTATTAAAAAAAATTGTTAATGCATGTATTTCACATGAGAGAACATGAACAATCATGCGCTCTTCAAGTTATTTTTTTTAATTTTAATTATTTAATATTAGATTATTTTATAGTTGAGCTTTATAATTTTATTCCATTTATTTTTGTTAATGATTTTTTTTTTTACTTTTCATTGGCATGAATAATCATTTAATTAAATAAAAATATTTATTATAAAAAATATGCTTATTAAACGCGATTGAGTATTTAGCTTGTATTGTGATATTAAATATCTTAATTATAGTTGTTTCTTGATAAAATATCAATTTAATTGATTAGATGTATATAATAAATATGATTATAAATTTTTTTATATTAAAAACACTGAAAAGGTCTATATATTTATTATTTTACTCAAAAAATTTCTTGCTTGCAGCGAAATAAAGGTTAAATAACTAATTTAAAATAATGTTGTTTTAGTATAGGTTTTTAGAAGAAAAAAAACAATGGTTTTTGACGAGTTGAATTTTATTTTATCGTGTCAACTTGTCCGGTGATCAAAATTTAACCTCTTGAAATGCATTCCGAATGTAATCATTGTCTGATATAATGAAGTGCACTACAGTTATAATAATTGTCAAACAGTCGGGGATTGGATTTTTTTAAACGATTAGTGAATAGCATAATAATGGAAAATCTGACTTAATTAGAGTAAGACACTGAGAAAGCTTGTTCAATGTATTTAATTATCCAGGAAGCTACCTCCTCCATTATGGTGTTTTGTTTAGTTTTAGCTTTTATGTTTGTGGTGTAAAAAATATAGTTAGTTAATTAATAATATATTAAATTGCATTTTATATTGTAGAGTTTATTAAAAAATTAAGTTTGAAATACAATTTTTACATACTTTTTTAAATGAATTTTGTAAAACTCTGTCTTTGTATTTTAAAAATATTTTTAAAAAAATTTAATATTATTTTATTTTTTCTTTACTTCAAATTATTTTTTTTTTGTATTTTTAGATTATTTTGATACGTTGATATCAAAAATAATTTTTAAAAAATAAAAAATATTATTTTAATGCATTTCCAAGCAAAAAGTATTTTTAAAAAGCACTTACAACCAAACATTTTATATATATTTTTTGTTGCATAAAAAACCTCAACCATAATTTTTATCAAACATGTATCTAAATTCATTTAATTATAATTTTTTTAAAACTTATTTTTTTTTTAAAATCAGAACCTCAAAAACGATCTCAAGAACAAATGTGCTCTAACAGAAATAAAATAAAAATAAAGATATAGACCTGTTGGTTGATAATAATAATAATTGCCCATATATTTTCCTTAATCACAATGGCAATACACGACAAATTGTACACACAGAGATAATAAAAAGATGAATCCATCTTCATTTTATTCTCTATACCGGTATATAGCATGTTAACTACACGAGATGTATGCTTAACGATTCCTTTTTCTCATAGTATTTGTACTAAGACCAGGCAAGAGGAGAAGAAAAACCAGCCAGGTTAGGTTAACGTTTATCACCTGAAATTTTCATAATTTCCAGTTGGAATCGTCAATCAAGTGACAGGAACGCCATGGATGTGGTGTGGATTGATGACAGGAAGGAACCCAGTCATGTTTTATTCGAGTCGCAGTCGCGACTGTTAAAGAAAAGTGGCAGCACTAAAAAAAAACAAGAATACACAAGCAAGAGCTAAATGCATAATGCTAAGTGACAAAATTTCACGTGGCCTGCTAGTAAATTATGAGAACAAGTCACCCACTTGAGTTCTCTGGGTGATATCAGATCTTGACCCTCCATCTCAACCACACTAAATTGAAAATTCACCGGGGCCCTGAAGAGAAGAGCCAGAAAATTAAGCATTGCCAATCCTGAAAATTTCAATGTTTAATTGTCATTTTCATGCATGTCCATTTAAAACCATCCTCGAACTGTCCCGGGCCATTAAGGTCAAGTTGGGATGTTCTTTAAACAATTGAGGAAATGAATGCGTGGAAGGAGCTCAAAGGTCTCTCAGATTTTCAGTAATATCATTTGATTCCAGGAGGGATAATGGTCGGAATCAATCCGGAGAAGCACGAATCACTTCCTTTCTCCTGAAAGACCTTTGTGAAGAGGGTTGACTATGGAAAACTTTCTCCTGAACGGCCTTTGTGAAGGGCGTTGACTATGGAAAATTAACCTAGGTTAGAAAAAACCCTTTGGCAAGCCCTTATTTTACTCGGCATTTTACTTATCGATAGGTAAATGGAATTAGCCCTGATACATTACTAGTTAATCCAATGAACCAGGAGGGCGGGGCAACCAGCACCATTCTACAAGTCAGCTCAAGAAACACTTTATGCTCCATAATTGAATGTTCAAAATCAAGAAACTCTACGCTATAGGTTGGCACAAAAACATGCTTCCCAAATGGGCAGTCTAACAAGCACCAAGAAATTTGTGTCTGATCGATACCCAACTACTGAAACCATCGATGCACGAATTCATCCACAAAAAACCAAAAAAACTCAAAACAAAAGGCAACAAATGCAATGTCATGCACAAAAGACCCAAACCAGTGGAACAAGGAAATGCATGTCACGTGGAAGAACATGATTTCAAGATACGCATCTCAAGAACTCTGCAAAATATTCATTCAACACAAAAGATAAGGAAACGTCTTAAGATTGTACTCACAATCACTTGAACAAAAAAGTAATAGTAGCTGAGAAACTCGGCAACATACTACTGAGAAGTTCTAAATAACCAAATACATCAAGACACCTAGGTGTTGGTTGCCCTGGTGTAAATCTGCTGGCTTGCATGGGAAGAGACCATCCTAATTGAACCTCTAGCCATCAGTTCCCTGATTGCCTTCCTTGCAAGTGATCCACTAATCTGCAAGATATATTACAACACAGAATCAAATGAAACATGTACACAAATTTAAATAAAACACGAAATCAGAGTCGCATCAGTACTGGTCAAGCTAATGAAAATGCATTAACAAAACAATGCCCAGGTACAACACACGAAGGCATGTATAATAGTTTACAGATTCTCAACCCCAGTAGGAAAAAAAAAGTACAATAATCATAGAACAGAAACTTTTTAGGTACAGAAATGCAAGCTCACTTGATCTCGAAAACATCCAAGACATAAAAAAGCATACGAGAAATAGACAAAAGGTAAGCTGACTAATTGTCAAAACTAAATACAACACACCAGAAGTGACATTGCAACGTCAACAAAATAAGGGGCCTAAATACCTAAAAAACAACAATCTAATTCCTGATAGTTTCAAGTAACTTCAATCTTTTATTACCTAAGCATATTTAAAACATTCTCTCAAACTCTTCCACCACGTTACCACCACAACTTACGAGAACTACTAAAAATATTGGTAAAGACAGCTAAAACTTTATATTCCATAGAATGGCAACAGCTTGTACCAAGTTATAAACTTTACTTGAAGAGCTAAAATATTCCTTAGAAGTTATGCTACATCCCCTAAAACCTAACAGCAAAAAATGCGGGCCATCTGACGGCAGATAGGTTCCACAATTGTTTTGGTGAGTATATATTTGACATAATGCTAATATTACAGAGATTCTTCCAATAAAAGACGCCTCTCCAATTGACTAGTGGATCCGACAAATTCAACGGTTGAGATCCTTTCCGACGTTTATAAGTGAAACTACTATTACTCGTACATTGGTACTGCACTTGGTCCTAAACCCAGTAATCGAAAAATTCTAACATGATCAAAAACAAAAAATAAACTTAAAACCCCACGATTTGACATAACTAAAAGCATGAAAAAGCCGTAAGCTTGAATGAAAAAAGTAGTAAAATGTATTATTACCCTCATACGGTCGGAGAGAATGGACGGTGTGATGAGCTTGTACTTGGGTGCCTCAGTGAGGAGCTTGTCGTAGGTTCCCTGGTCGAAGAGCACCATGTTGTTCACCTTCTCCTTCTGCTTTCCCTTGCTCCACTTCTTCTTCTTCTGCTTGCCTCCTCCGGACTTCGCCGGCTTCGACGACGGCGGCGGCGCCTTCTCCTTCTTCGGTGCCTACAGACAACCAAAAAGAGAAACCGTTAATCCAATTGGGATTGTTGAGATGTGGATTGTTTTGTTGAGAAAGAGAGGATTACCATTGGATTTGTTGATGTTGTGTGAGAGGAAAGGGAGAAGAGGCTGCTGCTGCTGCTGCTGCTGCTGCTGCGGGGTACGCGTTGTGTTGCTGTTATTTGAGTAGTATATCTAGGGTTTCTAGGGAAGTTAAGTTGATTAAAACGACGACGTAGAGTTTCAGCTTGTTTACTGGGCTGCTTTTATTGTTTCAAGTTGTGTTAAAAGGCCTGTATGGGCTATTTGTTAGAAAGCAACGTATATATTTTAATCTAGTGCTAAGCCCATGAACAAGTATATGTCGGCCCATTTCTTTGAGCACTGCTAGTTTCATTTCACTTTAAAAACTCCCCAAACACTCTAATCAAAATTCAAATGAGCGAATCCAAAATCTTTAGTGCTAAGCCCATGGAAATTTCGCTCGGTGGTGGTTTTGATTCATGCCAACTTTTTAGTTGAATAAGTGATTTAGATCGATGATATAATTTTAAAATCTAGAATTGAATCTTAGTTTCATATTTAGTTATTAAATTTGATAGGAGGAATGATCATGTTATTAAGTTATGTGGTGTCAATTATTTTAGTTAGAGATATAATATTTGATTTTTATTTATGATTATTCATCAATTTTATTTTGATTCATATCTAACTAGGTTAATCAAGTGATTAAAAACATGACTTGATATAACAAAGTTAATTTAATTAATATCATGTTTAATAAATTTATAAACTTGATTTGGGTTAAATTTTAAATCCCGAGTTAGAATTGACCTATCGATCAAACTAAATTAAATTTAATAATTATGATTTTACTAATTGGAAGAAGATTTTAGCGGAGGAGATAAGATGATGAGGTGCAATACTTGAATAGATTTACCATTAAATTTGGAAGTGTTGCTGTGTGTGTTTTGTGAAACCTTATCTATAATCATCTCAAGAATAATACATTATGAATATTGATGGTACAGGAGTGCTAGTATAGAATTTTTATATGTTTAGCTAATGTCTGATCAACAATACTTTATTTATCAATATACTCGATGATCTTAGAATAGTTTCTGAATTAAAAAAAAATGCCACCTAGGTATATTTCACTTTTTTAATATTTATGTGATGAAATTTTTTAACATTTTTATAATCTAACTGTAAATCCACATGGGTCAACCCTCAATCTCGTGGAAATCATTCTTATAAGCACAGAAAGAGATAGATTTATAGCATGGAAAAGGAAGGAGAGGATCAAACTTGAAATCTCTTTAAAACTCGACGATTTCTCAGGTGATACATATATCATGGTTCATGACTGGCAATCGAGGTGCCAGAAGCCTGCAAATCCCCTGACATTCACGGAACACATGTCAGTATACAATACTGAGCATAAAACATGAATTTCTCCTTTCCTTTTGTTTTGGTAATATGCAGATTTGCTCCCTCAATTTCTTCAGGTTGGAGACTCTTTTCTTCTCACTGATCGAGTCTTATTCTTTATTTAATTCAATAAAGTTTCTTTCAATACCCTGTTTTCTATGTAAGGTTAATATCTTTTAACTAACAATCATTCACAAAACCGACCTTAGCTCAGTTGGCAGAGCGGAGGACTGTAGTGGTGTCTGTAATCCTTAGGTCGCTGGTTCGAATCCGGCAGGTCGGATTTTACTTTTTCAGACTCTGGATTTTGGGACTCGAAGGTTGTCCTCTAATAAATCCATTTAATTGACCCAACCATTTTGATTTTAATTTCGGATCAGAGTCCAAAGATAGCTAGGTACCTACATCAACCCAACTTGCCATTTTCTTTTTTAAAAAATAAATTATTTTATTACGTTGATATTAAAAATAAAATTTAAAAAATAATAATAAAATATTATTTTAATATATTTATCAACAAAAAATATTTTAAAAAACAACACCTACATCTTTCTTTTAAAATAATCATATACTATCCTGTTGACATTTGGTATTGAGAATAAAATAATAATAATAGCACGAGTGGTCATTTTATAAATTAAAAAAGAAAAAGAAAAAGAGAAGTTCTTGATAAGGAAATAAATTGAGCAACAAACACAGTTAGTGCAATCCGACTCGATAATCACCGAATCCAACGTGGTTGATTTTGTGGGCAAGCAAGCAAACTGAGGGCATATTTACTTTCTTCTTCTTCTTCCTTTTTTTTTTTTTTTGTAAATAATAAATATTTTTCATATCATATAACTACCCATGTCAAGGAATTTATAAACTTTGTGTCACAAAAACAGAGGGTGAATCTTAAGCTCCCGTGTCATTGAATGAGCCTCCAATCCTTCGGAGGAGGATCAAAAATAAAATAAACCGAGAAAAAAAAAAGGGAGCTTGATGTTACATCAACTCAACTTGTGAAACAATTAATTAATCACCCAAATCAAGCTTTCAGTTATTTTTCTAATGCCTTATCTAGACTCCAAAACCTTTACATGCAAGAAAAGTTTGCTTTATTAACATCTTGAAAAGAAATATTATTCTTGGAATTAACGTGGGATTCGAAATTCTTTGCTTCGGAGGTCGGACCCCATTTCAAATCGACTCCTTAGTTGATAGCCACATTTCCATCTTAAAAGAACAGGAAGGCTCATTATTTTCCCGCCTCGTCTCTTTTATGCTTTTTCCCTGTCACTGTCAAAATAATAGAGCAAATGGAGCCCAGAGATCTAGGCCCATTTGAAGTTAAAGTGAATCAATTCTTTTATTTGTCTGCCAAGTGTTTTTTTTTCTTTTGCCCTAATGATTTTTTTTTCTTTTTGCTAACAGGACAATGCAAGCTGTTTTAATGGAACTAGGGTGGAAAAAAGCTTGGAACATCTCTACTTCTTGCTTAATAATCAAACATCGAATGTGGATGCCAATTAAGTGATCTGGATTCAATAACGCTCACCTGAAAGACGGGAGGGATTTAGGAAACGAGAGGCTAATAGCTCGTAATATAAGCCGAAAAAGAAAAAAACCAGTCAGAATTTGATCTCAAAGTTTTGAGAGTCAGGCCTGTCTATTACAGGCAGTGGATTCAAGGAAGAAAGGTACTGCTTTAACTTGTTTCTAAAAGATGGGGGGGGAAAGAGGGTAAGAACCGTTGATGCCTCCTGAATCATTCAGGGTCTCGGATCAAACAACAACATGAAAGAACACGAACAGTTCTGATGTTGACAGAGAAAGAGAGAGATTGAAGCTAACCCACAAGAAGATAACAAAAAGCCACGTGTTACCATAACGAATTTGACGCGCAAGGAAAAAGAAAGCTGGTCGTCCACTCTGTAGTGGGATCATTGGTGGGTCTTGTCTTGAAGAACAGGAGGATTCAGTAACGGAATGCCGGTTGAAGGTGAACAAAGTTGATAAAATAATGGAAACAAGGAGGGAAAAGCAGCATTTTTTTTCTTAGTATGGAAGAAATGGGCCTGCTTTCCCGATGATTTGTTACTGTAATTGCCATGTCCCAAACTTTTTACCTAACATTCTACGAAATAGTGTTATTACAGTGACAGTCAAGTCATCCTACAACAAGATTCAATACCAGATTACCAGATCTTTTCATCTATCATGTAAAAAGAACTTTTATGTTTATTTGTTTTGATTACAAGGGGATTCTTGTTCTACATTTTTTTTTTCAATTTTCCCAAGGAACTCAAATCTTTTTTGGTCTCAGTTAACATGAAGATAATTTTAGCAAATAACATAGTTATTAAACCCATTTGGACACCATAAAATGATTAAAAAAACATGCGATCAAGAGTTTAGTTTTTAAATTGAACTGGTTTGGTATTAATTCAATTAAAATTGACCCACAACTCAATTTGTATCATCAAACTTAATCTAAACTTTACCAAATTAACATCAATTTTTTTTTAAAAATAAAATAATAATATTTTTAATAAAAATAATATATCAGAGTTAACCTGATAACCTATGAATTTACCCAACAACACAATAACTTGGATTTTTTTCAGGTCAGCCAGATCTAATCACATATATTACTTGATGTAACATAACTGGATTGAGTGCAATGGGACTATTTCATGAGAAAGTTGGAACCTAAACCTAGTCATGGAACAAGATTATATCTTGTAATATTGCTGATGTATTCTACAATTCCACGAACATCATGATGCGCAGGTCATTGTTGAATAACGAAACTGGTGAGTTCAATGTATGCCTGCTCTTCTAGTCTGTTCGTGGGATATTCTAAGAGAATGTGGGTATATTCGGCAGAATAATCTCCCACCAAATTTGAAGAGAGTCTTCTACCAGTGTAAAATCTAAAGCTTCAAGGGAGGTGGGAATAATAGGGCAAGATAAAAAGAAATAATAATGGTGTGGAAAAATCCCACAAGTTGCACATTTCGAATAAAGCTAAAGATGGAATATAATACTTTTACCCAAAAAAATTACAAATTAAAAACATATAAAGAAAGATTGGATGTAAAGAAAAAAAAAATGGATCACATATTCCACCATCTATAAATAGTCTACCTAAACAACTTAACGGTTTCAACAAGAACAGCGACATTTTCTAGTTGACAAGCACAGAGGGAGAAAAAAAGAAGAAGAAACAGAGCTTCCCCTGTTTCTCTCCTTTGTATTGTTTTCTTTCTATCTGTTTCCATGCTCCTTGGCAGCATAATACCTTCACTGTATACTATAGCTATGGTAGATTCAATATTGACTCTACACAGAGAAATGGATGCTACCGGCGCTTTGCTTGTTTACCACTTCTCTTTTGAGTGAAAACCCATAATCCTCCATCTTCTCTGCCACCTTGCTGTTGCTTTGAATTCTCAGTTCCCATCTGTAAATGGATTCATTCAACATCACCAGCATCAAGATTGAGAAGGCGAAAGCGATCAAGAAGCATAGGAAGATTCAAAGGATTGCAAGTTTGTTCAGGTTAATAGAAATAGGCGTTGTTCTAGCTTTGATTTCCAGATTTTCCATTCAACTCCCGGTTGCTGTCAAGAACTCTAGTGAGTATTTCAAGGACTTAACAGTAATCCTCGCAAGTCCTCGGTTTGTGTTTGTTCTTGGTAACATGATAGTCATCACTCTCTTTGCAAAGTCAGGCCAGTTTTCAGGTCAAGATTCTAATGGGAAGAATCCAAGCACTGATCTTTATGACGAGTTTGTAGAGAAGAGTGAAAAGAGTCAGGAAACTCATCAATATGAAGCTGAATGCAGAGAGAAACAGGTCACTTATGTTGAGTACAAAGTCACTGAGGATACTTCAACTTCTTTAGAACGAAAGAAATATCACAGGAGTCAATCAGAGAAATTGGAGAGGCCAGATAGTAGCCGGGAACTGAGGAGGTCAGCGACTGATAAATGCCGGAAAACCATTGATTCTGCTAAGGAATCGGAGAAAAGCTCATCTCCCAAGGATAAAATGAGCAACGATGAGTTTCGGAGCACGATCGAGGCTTTCATTGCCAGGCAAAAGAGGTTTCTAATAGACGAAGAGAACTCTTATATTTTATAGTAAAAACTGGGGTGTGAGAAAAATTCAAGTTCCTTTTTTTCCCTTTTTTGTTTGCATATCCGTAAGACTATAGGTGTGTGTACATTGCTAAATCATAAACGCAGTGTAAATTTACCTGTAAGCTCTTTTTTTGTGTGAATTACAATTTACAACTTCATGCTTTACATTTTCATGACTTTATCAAGTATAAGATCTTAGCAGAAAAAAGGATTAATTCTTGCAAATTTCCAGCAAAGTCAATTAGATGCCAATTCTGATTTCGAGATTGGATAGTCTATGCAGATAAGGAATTTCCTGAGGTCCAAGACTTTCTGTGCTCTTAGTGTAAGATAGATATGGCATAATAGGAAGATTTACATTCTAAACTCTGACGAATATATGCTTTGATTCTGGTGATGCCTAGTTGGTCATGTCTTGAATTTTTCAACAAAGAGCATTGCCAAGGATAAAGCAAAGATAATAGAGCTGTTCTATTTTTTGACTGGTGACTGGTGAGGCCTTCCATGCACAACCCATATAATATAATAGCATCTTTATCTTTTCTCTCTCACAAGTCTAAAGCATAACCAAACTAGGAGACAGTATAAATTCTGAAACAAGTAAATTCTGGTACAAGTAGTAGACATGTTGTGTGAGCTGGAATTCACTGAAAAATAACATCATTATGATTTATGACTCTTTCCCACTTGCAGCGTACTCGTTTCTTTTTATCAAAATGGAATTTGCTCGTGCACATTAGTACAAGATTATATGAGTACTTTCATTTGTCATCAGACAAAGTTTCTGAAAATCAATTTCTGGCTTTGAACAAAACCAGTAGATTTTGCTTGGAGAAAAATTGTGTGCGTGATTGACATAAGTTTGCTTTTCATCTCATCCATGGAGTTTTATCTGAAAGGATAGGCATCTTATGACTGGGATCATCAATCTAGGCTTGTCCTGTCATATGATAAAAGCCCTTTGAAAAAATTATTCCTTGCATGCATCTCTTTACATTTCATCACTGGATTTTTCTTTTACTATCTCTTCCTTTCCTTTAAATCCTATTCCCTACTTTCAAAGTGGCTCAGATCCATGTGAAAAGGGAGAGTGAAGAGCTGGACATCTCTTTCAGCCTGCTTTTGGCAGCCTAGAGATTGTGGACATTGCTAGTAATTAAAAAAGTATGATTTTGGCTATATCTTGCACTGTATCCATTAATGGAGAGCAGGTTGGTTTTTTAACTTCATCATTGGTAGCATAATCAAGCTCTTTGAACATTTGAATTATGAAAGTTGCAAGTCAGCTTAATCCAGTCATGAATCCACATAAGACTATAGAAGAGATTCAAAGATTGCAAAAAACAACAAATGTTCTTCTACAAGCCAAGCTATTCCCACATGAAGTTGGAAACTATTTTGATAAAGCCAAAGTTGGGTTTATAACACAACCCTCCTCCTTTATCCGGGTTTGGGATCGGCTACTCTAACCTAAGATACACGGGCGGAAAAGTTACACTGCAGCAATATTAAGCTGAAATCATTTCCCGGAAGATCATTTAAAATGACAGATTTTAGATGCTCATCAGGACCATACATTTCAGGTTTTCCTGAATGATCCTCTATGAAATGAAACGTAATATTAAGGTCGCTGCCTAGCTTCTATGAGTAGATCAAGAATGACAAGGGAAGTGATTTTGGGCCATGTTTCATAACAGGAATGCTTGGAAATTTCTATGGAAGGCTGTTTCCTAACAATTTTTCTCATTCTATCTTCAATGGCGTTCACCGGTTAGCAATCCCTGAAGTTTTCCTTTCACAACACCGTCATGATGACTTGTACTATTTCCAGATTCCTAAAAAAATTCCTCGAAAATAAGCAACGGTTTGTTCTTTATCAACTCCATTAAGTTTTTTTTTTTTCCTGAGAAATCAAAGGAAAAGATTAAACCCTTCAAGTAAAGTTGAGAATTCCACTTTCCTTGATTTATTTTGAATTCTCTAGACTATTTACTGTTAGAAAATTAGATGAAGCATGATATATGATTTATATAATTCTCTAATAATTTTTTTAAAAAAACATGCTTGCTCCCTAAAAGGCTTGTGAATGAGAAAGGATCACCATTGAGCAAAGGGAATATTTATCTTTCCAAGACAGCCCCCCCCCAGTATGTTTAAAGTTACTTGTTCTTTTCGAGAATGATTTCATGGTGTCTCTGAAATCACGTTCAGAAGAAATGATCCCTGGAGGTCATATGGTCCTCACTGTGATTGGCAGTGATAGGATGGTCCTCACTGTGATTGGCAGTGATAGGAAAGCCAATTTTTCTGGCAACCAAAGGTGTGCTACTAGGAACATCTTAATGACATTGTCTTAGAACAACTGTCCCTCTGTTAGAACATGGACCACTGCATTTGATACTGCCAAAAAAGGCGCAACTTATGATAGTTTTCTGAATCTTACAACCTTACGATGTGCCTAGGTCAATGTTGCTATGGTGCTTAAGAACATTTTTGGTGTAAAACTAAACCAAGGATGGAGTATAGCTAGTTCTCATAGAAGAGGCAAAACGGGACAGGTTCAATCTGCCCCATTGTGCAGCTCCTGCAGAAGAAGCTAGGCATATTATTAAAAAGAAAGGATCTCTCAATATCGAACGATTCACAGTATTTCAAGTGGACTGGGATGCTTGCATGGGCAATGACTTACGTTTTGATAAACACGCAAGAGATAAGTACATAACAATGAGCATAAGAGTGGTGATAGAATCCAGTCTAGATACTAAATCTGGCAGTGAGATCATGGAGGTTTGCTAGGAAGGTAGTGGAGGATTCGGAGGTGGAGAAAGGTGAGTGCTAAGTCATTTCCATGGCCAAGGGATCGTGATATTTGGACCCCTGATACGGTTGGATAATGTTTCAAGTCAATTTTTATATCACGTCAATCGTGAGTGATTCCATAGACGAGCAAATATTGCAATCTTCATTTGTGATTACTTAATATATAAATGACGATCATTGAAGATTGCAACTTAAGAGGCTTGATCGAGTTCCCTCAAAAGCCTAAAATGTTATTTCTTTTTAACATTTGCAAGCTGAAAGGCTACTTCCTGGAACTTGGCAAAGACTCGCAAAATTGTTAACGAGACTGTTCACAGCTACTGGTCAATCTCAACTTTTTTAACAGAGGCTAGAAAGGACCCATTAGCAGATAATTTCCGCACACAATCAGTTTTGAACTACTGAAGGAATATCGGGATGCTTCCAGAGCAGGAAAATTATAAAATACTAAAAACCTCTATTTTACTTGTTATTCTCATAGATTTTATAAAATCCAAATCAATGTAAAAAATGAAAAAAAAAAAGATTAATAAGAAGAAATTATATTCTCATTGTTGGTGAAGGTCTACAATGTAGGAATGGCGATAAAGGGATGTTACATATATATCAACTCTCCTTTTTATTCAAAGAAAGAGAACATTAATTCAAATCTTATCATGTCTTTGATTCTAGTAAAACAATCCATTTGGTTTTAAGAACCCTTAATTTTATCTGTGGATCCAAAAAATTCTTCAAAATACATCTAAAGAAAAACTCTAAAAAAAAAACAAAAAAAAATACTCAAGAAATATAGACTCGAGTGTGGTATCCCGAGCCCATGCACCAGGAACCCCAACGCCCTCGTGGGCTCGGGCTGTCACGCCTGAGCTTAGCGTGTTTGGATTATATTTTGTAAAAGAAAAAACATTGAATAAATTTATGGACAAAAATATTGAACAATCGATTCCCTCATGGTTATATTTCCAAAAAAATAAATATGGACAACTATGATGGCATGACCGATCCAAGAGAGCATGTACAGAATGCACATGGTAGCTTAGAGTTGGTCATCCAAGACAACGACTCAATGTGAAAAATCTTCCTCACAACCTTTTGGAGGTCTAGGTGTGTATTGTAAATAATTTGAATCCAAGCTCCATTGATAGGTTTGGTGACCTATATGTTAAGCTAGTACCACGCTTCAACACTAGTATACCTGCCAAGAAAAGCTCTGCAAAACTATTTGGTATTACTCAACAAGAAGACGAGTTTACACGGGTATATTTGAAGAGGTTCGATGAGGAAATGCTCAAGGTGAAAGAATTCCCTGAGCCAGTTACTATAGAGGTCTTGATAAGAGGGGTAAGAGAATAAGCACTTTAGAGAAAACTTTACGTCTTACTAGACAAAAGTTTGCTCAAGGTGAAATAAGTCATGAAAAATCATATACGGGTGAAAAAGACTAGTTTGCTACGATATGACTCCCTTTCTTATTACATGGACAATCAAAGACTTTCTAAGTGAAATCATTCTCTTAGTAGAAATAAAAGCTCGAGGAAGAACCCTAAGGGATTAACTCATGGTCATTAGGTGTACTATAAGGATCATTCATTTAAAGTTATTAGTGCAATCAAAGAAAATATCTCGGCGCCACCTCCAAAACATGTTACTCTTAAGAACCTTCCATGTACTTATCAATCAAATCATCTTAGGATGCATAATCCTAAATATAAATGTAGATTTATTTTTTAAATAAAAATAATGTATCTTTGACATACATTCCCTAACTATAGATCTTTAGTGAGGGCTTCTGGCCACTCTCCTTGAAAGAAATTGACTTTATCTTCCTTGAACAATAACCCCACAATCATCAAGGGTTGATCTAAGATCCCTACTCTCTAATGTAATCTCGAACTGACACATTCTCCAAGTGATGTTAAAGGGACTCTCACCAATTCTCTAGGAGTTGATCTTGACCCCACCACTTCTAATGCAGTCTTGAACTGACACATTCTTCGGGTGATGCCAATTACAAATTCGTTAGGGGTTGATCTTGGATCTCCATTCTCCAATGCAATCTCGAACTGACATCACTCTTTAGCGACGGGCTCTCATGTCCCATGCTATCATAGAGAGGTTATATATCTCTCACATACCATTGACTATTCTTCAGTGAGAGGCTTCCAAGTTCCTACACCATCACAAAGAAGGTTACAAACCTTCTAGGGCTACAAACCTCTCACTTTTCAGATCTTTCTTTAATTAAGGGCTTTCATCCCTTATTCCATCTCGGGGGGTCACATACCTCTCACATTAAATGTGACCATTCTTTAAGAGATGAATTTGATTTTTCTAGTGCTATATAACCATCATTTATGGATTTGTCTCCTCTACCTTTTATAAATCTTTTCAAGCATGAGTATCACCAAGAATCATCTCTTTTAGGTTCCTCTTAATCCTTTAAAAATATTTTTTAAGTACGGGTATAACTAGAGGTCACCCTCCTTGGATTCCTTTTAGCCTATTAAAAATTTTTAATTTGTTTTTATTATTTTTACATCAACACATTAAAATCATTGAACAACAATTAAAAAAATATCAATTTAATGTTTTATGATATTATTATATTTGAATTTTATTTTGTAGATTCAAAGCAGAACATGAACCATGCTAGAAATCTAAATCGAGTAAAACAGGATCTTGATTCAAAACGTGTCTTTAAATCAGTCATTTTAGAATGTCTAAATCAAAATTAAAAACATTCTCATAATTTGTTAGTCAATAAAGTAATAAAGTAGCATAATCCCTTAATGATCATGGGCCACTAATCATATATATATATATATATATTATTTAGTTATTTGTTTGGAAATATAGTACTGAAACCATATTTTTTTTAAAAAATTAGTTTATTTTATATTATTTTGTCATTTAAATATAAAAAATAATTTTAAAAAATATTATTTTAATATATTTTTAAATAAAAGATATTTTAAAAAATAATTATATTGGACTCATAATCACTTTTGACGTTTGTTGTGAATTCACTAAGACTATTCATAGTCATTTGCCAATAACTTTTGTATCAGAATACTATATTTTTTTTCAGTTTGCTTCGGTCTCTATATTTCCTTTTCTTTTTCTAACGATAATTTTTATAGTTATGATTTGAAAAAAGTAAATTTTAAAAAAATATGGTTAATTAAAGTTAGTTGAATTTAGATATATATTTGACAAAAATTATAGTTAAAGTTTATGTACAACAAAAAACCATGTATAAAATAATTGGTAGTTGTGTGATTGTAGTTATTTTTAAAGTGTTTTTTACTTTAAAATGTATTAAAATAATATATTTTTATTTTTTAAAAAATATTTTGATATCAGCATATCAAAATGATCTAAATACATAAAAAAAATATATTAATTTGAAGCAAAGAAATTTTTTTTTAATATTTTCAATAACGCTTTTGAAACGTAAATACAAACAATATTTTACAAAACTCAATTAAAAAAACATGTAAAAACTGCTTCACAAAAATTACATTTCAAACTTAATTTTTTAGTGGATCCCACCGAATAAAACATAATTTTTACCGTTACCAAATACATTTCTGTATTTTTTACATTGCAAACATAAAAACAAAAACAGGTACAAAACAAAGCAACCATCGGGCTTGAAAGGGACCCCATCAGAAGAGACACTAGCAAGTTTGCAAGAAACTTCGTAGCAACTAGCAACAATGAATCAAGAACCAAAACCCTAACTCCACACTCGACAACAGAACATGGAAAACACTATTCAGTCGTGCAGCTTGTCCATTCCCCATCAACAAGTGAGAATTAGAGTGTGTTGTTCACTCACAATGTGCAATAGTGAGCATAGAAAGCCTAACTCCTTGACGATCGAATGTTTATTTATATAATTGATTGATTTATTTCAATAATTGAATACTGAGTAAAATCCTAATCCCTAATTCTATATGGAAATTAAATCATTTTTAAAAATCCAAATTATGATGTTGATCACAAAATGAAAAGCAAAAAAGTTTTTATGGCTATCAAACAAATGTTCTTCTGTACACAGCATCAATCATGCATAAGGAATCTACCACCAAAAACACCGTCATTCACTTATCACTCTTTTCACTGCTCTTCTCAAACACCATTCCTACTCTCAGATTTTGCATTATAGTAAGCAGAGAGTCTCCTCGATAGCATTTGCCAAAGGATCTGAAAGCAACAACCTAAACACCACAAATTCTCCAACATTAGAAACGCTAAGAGCCCTTCAAGCCCACAAATCTTTTGGAGGCCTAAAACCATGTTTCCCAGCAGTTCAGCCACCCAAATACCCTCCGTTAAGACTCTGATCTCTGCAGCAGCCTCAGCTGCTGCCACAATTGTGCTCTTCCGCTCCCTTGTTAAGGAGTATCTTCCTTATGAGGTCCAAAACTACTTCTTCTACAAACTCAAAACCTTGATCAACTCATTTTCTTCGGAGTTCACTTTAGTTATTGAAGAATATGACAACCTTGACCACAACAATCTCTTCAAAGCCGCAGAGCTCTATCTTGAGCCCATAATTCCTCCGGATGCAAAGAAACTCAAGATCTCACTGACCAAGAAAGAGAGTAAGTTCTCATTCTCTTTAGATAGAAACCAAGAAATTGTTGATACTTTTAATGGGGTTACTCTGAAATGGAAGTTCATCTCAGAACAAGTGCCAACAAAATATATGTCAAGAAGCCATGTTAATTTTCATTCTATACCAAAATCTGGGGATAAGTTCTTTGAGTTGAGTTTTCACAAGAAGCATAAGGATATGGTTATTGATGTTTATTTAAAGCACGTGATTAAAAAATCAAAAGAAAAGAAAGAGGAGAAGAAGAGTTTGAAGCTTTTCTCGCTAAGGCGGGGGGGAGGGGGTGTCTGGCAGTCAGTGAATCTTCATCATCCTGCTACATTCGATACGTTAGCGATGGATATGGAAAGGAAGAGGTTGATCATGGAGGATCTTGAGAGGTTTGTGAAGAGAAGGGAGTTCTATAGGAGGGTAGGCAAGGCATGGAAGCGTGGGTACTTACTGTTTGGTCCGCCAGGGACTGGAAAGTCGAGCTTGATTGCTGCAATAGCTAACTATCTCAAGTTTGATATTTATGATCTGGAATTGACTGATCTTAGGACCAATTCTGATCTAAGAAGTTTGTTGATCTCAACTGAGAATAAGTCCGTACTTGTGGTGGAGGACATCGACTGTTCCTTTGAATTACAGGATAGGCTTGCACAAGCCAGAGCAACGATGCCTTCTTGACACTATCTAGCATATGACCAAGTAAACCAGGTAATTATCCCTCTCGATTTTATTTTGCGTTCAGAAACTATATTTTAGGCCTGAGGAGGATTTGATAAAATCCATATTATGATGAGATTACTTGGTATACTGATGAAACATCGTTGACCTTTTCCTTCTTCCAAGTCAATAATGGCATGGTGTTAGATTACTGGTTCACGCTTTCTTTCCAGCCTATGCCTAGTTGGATACAGGAGTTTGTGTGATATGGAGTGATGTCTCAGGCAATGAGTTATATACCAGATATTCTCTTCAAGCAAACAATTTCCATGCATATGACTAAAGGTCTCCATACGGGGATCTGATATATAGATGGCAATAATCAAAACACAAAAGCTTTTATTGCTATTTTAATGAAGCTTGCAGCGTTTCGCATTCTTGACAGACATAATTTTGTAAAGTATCAGGTGACCCTATCAGGATTGCTCAACTTTGTGGATGGATTATGGTCAAGCTGTGGGGATGAACGAATCATAATATTCACTACCAATCACAAAGAAAGACTTGATCCTGCTTTGTTGCGACCTGGTCGTATGGATGTGCACATTCACATGTCCTACTGCACTCCATGTGGATTCAAATTGCTGGCCTCCAACTACCTTGGGTTTACAGAGCACCCACTTTTCCCTTGTGTCGAAGCGCTAGTAGAGAAAGCAAGGGTTACTCCTGCTGAAGTAGGTGAGCAACTGCTGAGATACGAGGAGCCAGAGAGTGCTATAACAGGTCTTATTGAGTTCCTTGAGGATAAGAGCGAAAGATTGAAGAGAGAGGACGGAAACAAAGATAGCAATGGTGAATCAGGAACAGCAGAGGGAAAACTTGCACAAGAGCTTGACGGGAACAATGGTGAAGTTGTGAAAAAAGAGCTTGACGAGAGTACCGGTGAAGTAGTGAAAAAAGAGGAAGGAGCCCAAGAGCCAGATGGTGAAAATTGTGAAAGAGGAGGGTAGGAATAGGGGAGCAAGGGTAAAGATCCAGTAATTTAATGTGCTTGCTAATAAGGACTTGTTATCGTCCTAGGAACATGGAGTTATTTTAGGTTTCGATTTCCTTTCTGTTTGCTTTGATTACGCGCTACTGCTTCCCTGAAAACAGCTTCTTGGGACCTTTCCCATCAGAAGATTCTGTGTCATTTTTAGATGTTGATTTGATGGTTTTGACAGAAAATTTTAATGTTAACAGATAACAAAGCTATTCTGAAAACTTCGTTGATTTTATTGACAAACATAAATCTTATTTAAACAACTCCTTGAAACAACAAATGCAAATAAACAGAAAAGAAGATTATGACAAATCCTAAAAAACTTTGAAAACTTCAATTCAGAATGAGTTTTATTTAACAAAGCAAATAAATTAAACTCTATTCATCCTTCACATCAGCAGCTTCTGAGACAAAGTTGAGAATTCCACTTTACTTGATTTATTTTGAATTCTCTAGACTATTTACTGTTAGAAAATTAGATGAAACATGATATATGTTTTATATAATTCTTAAAAAAGCATGCTTGGCTCCCGAAAGGATCCCCATCTTTCCAAGACAGCCCCCCCCCCCCCCCCCCCAAATCCCCCCAGTATGTTTAAAGCTTACTTTGTTCTTTTCGAGAATGATTTCATGGTGTCTCTGAAATCACGTTCAGAAGAAATGATCCCTGGAGGTCATATGGTCCTCACTGTGATTGGCAGTGCTACTAGGAACATCTTGATGACATTGTCTTAGAACAACTCTCCCTCTGTTAGAACATGGGCTCCTGCATTTGATACTGCCAAAAAAGGCGTAACTTATGATAGTTTACTGAATCTTACAACCTTACGATGTGCCTAGGTCAATGTTGCTATGGTTTTTAAGATCATTTTTGGTGTAAAACTTAACCGAGGATGGAGTACAGCTAGTTCTCATAGAAGAGGCAAAACTGGACAGGTTCAATCTGCCCCATTGTGCAGCTCCTGCAGAAGAAGCTAGGCATATTATTAAAAAGGAAGGATCTCTCAATATCGAACGATTCACAGTATTTCAAGTGGACTGGGATTCTTGCATGGGCAATGACTTACGTTTTGATAAACAGGCAAGAGAGAAGTACATAACAATGAGCATAAGAGTACTGGTGATAGAATCCAGTCTAGATAGTAATCTGGCAGGGAGATCATGGAGGTTTGCTAGGAAGGTAGTGGAGCATTCGGAGGGGGAGAAAGGTGAGTGCTAAGTATGATCATTTCCATGGCCAAGGGATCGTGATATTTGGATCCCTGATACGGTTGGATAATGTTTCAAGTCAATTTTTATATCACGTCAATCGCGAGTGATTCCCATAGACGAGCAAATATTGCAATCTTCATTTGTGATTACTTAATATATAAATGACGATCATTGAAGATTGCAACTTAAGAGGCTTGATCGAGTTCCCTCAAGAGCCTAAAATGTTATTCTTTTTAACATTTGCAAGCTGAAAGGCTACTTCCTGGACCTTGGCAAGGACTCGCAAAATTGTTAACGAGACTGTTCACAGCTGCTGCTCAATCTCAACTTTTTTAACAGAGGCTAGAAAGGACCCCATCAGCAGATAATTTCCGCACACAATATTTTACTTGTTATTCTCATAGATTTTATAAAATCCAAACCAATGTAAAAAATGAAAAAAAAAAAGATTAATAAGAAGAAATTTTATTCTAATTGTTCGTGAAGCTCTACAATGTAGGAATGGAGCTAAAGGGATGTTACATATTTATCAACTCTCCTTGTTATTCAAAGAAAGAGAAGATTCCAAATCTTATCATGTCTTTGATTCTAGGAAAGTAATCCATTTGGTTTTAAGAACCCTTAATTTTATCTTCGATGGATCCAAAAATTTCTCCAAAATAAATCTAAAGAAATCCTCTAATAAAGGTAAAAGCCCAAAAAACACTCAGGCAACCTAGACTCGAGCGTGGTAGCCTGGATCCATGCATCAAGAACCCCAACGTCCTTGTGGGTTGGGGCTGTCACGCCTGAGCTTAGCATATTTGGATTATATTCTAGAAAAGAAAAACATTGAATAAATTTATGGACAAAGATATTGAACAATCGATTACCTCATGATTATATTTTCACAAAAATAAATATGGACAACTGTGATGGCATGACCGATCCAAAGAGAGCATGTACAGAATGTACATGGTAGCTTAGAGTTTGTTATCCAAGACAGTAACTCAATGTGAAAAATCTTCCCCACAACCTTCCGGGGGTCTACGCGTGTATGGTAAAATAATTTGAATCTTAGCTCCATTGATAGGTTTGGTGACCTATACGTTAAGCTAGTAACACGCTTCAACAATAACATACCTGTCAAGAAAAGCTTCGCAGAACTATTTGGTGTTACTCAACAAGAAGACGAGTGTACATGGGTATATTTAAAGAGGTTCGATGAGGAGATGCTCAAGGTGAAAGAATTCCCTAAGCTAGTAGCTATAGAGGTCTTGATAAAAGGAGTAAGAGAATATGTCCTCTAAAGAAAATTTTATGCTTTACTAGATAAAAGTTTGCTCAAGGTGAAACAAGTCATGGAAAATCATATACGAGTGAAAAATGTTGATTTGCTACGATATGACCCCCCCTCCTTATTACATGGACAACCAAGGACCTTCCAAATAAATTGATTCTCCTAGTAGAAATAAAAACTCAAGAAAGAATCCTAAAGGATCAACCCATGATCATTTGGTGTATCCTAAGGATCACTCATTTAAAGTTATTAGAGTAGTCAAAGAAAATATCTTGGTGCCACCTCTAAAACATGTTACTCTTAAGAACCTTCCATGTACGTATCACTCAAATCATTTTAGGATGCATAATTCTTAATAGAAATATAAATTTGTTTTTTTAATAAAAATAATGTATCTCTGACATATATTCCGTAACTACAAATCTTTAGTGAGGGCTTCCGGCCACTCAAGGAAATTAACTTGATCTCCCTAGAACAATATCTCTACAATCATTAAGGATTGATCTTGGATCCCTACTCTCTAGTGTAATCTTGAAATGATATATTCTCCAAGTGATGTCAAAAGGACTCTCACCAATTTGCTAGGGGTTAATCTCGCCCCCTACTCTCTAATACAATCTTGAACTGACACATTCTCCAGGTGATGCCAATCACAAATTAGTCAGGGTTTGATCTCGGATCCCTCACTCTACATTGCAATAACGAACTGACACATTCTCCAAGTAATGTTAAAAGATCTCTCATCAATTCATCAGGGGTTGATCTTGAATCCCCTTTCTCCAATGCAATCTTGAACTAGCTTCACTCTCTAGCGGAGGGCTCTCATGTCTCATGCCTCATGCTATTATAGAGAGGTTATATATCTCTCACATACCATTGACTATTCTTCAGTGAGAGGCTTTCTAGTCTCTACACCATCAGAAAGAAGGTTACAAACCTTCTAGAGCTATTGACCTCCCAATTTTTATATTTTTCTCACACTAAGTATGACCGCTCTCTAAGAGATGAATTTGATTTTTTTGGTGCTATAAAACCACCCTTTATAGATTTGTCCCCTTTGCCTTTTATGTATCTTTTCAAGTATGGGTATAACCAGAGATCACTCCTTTTAAGTTCCCCTCAACACTTTAAAAATCTTTTTTAAGAATGATTATCACTAGAGGCCAGCCTTCTTGGATTTCTTTTAGCCCGTTAGAAATTTTTAATTTGTTATTATTAATTTTTACATCAACACATTAAAATTATTGAAAAACAATTAAAAAATATGAATTTGATATTTTTTAAGTAAAATATATTTTTAAAACATACTCAAACATAATATAAATCGCAATGTCAAAAAAAAAAAAACTCAAAACCTTAATGAATTTTATCTTAGAATTCACTCTGGTCATTCATCAATATGACCATCGTAACTACGACGTTCTGTTCAAAGCAGCGTAGCTATTTCTTGAACCCATAATTCCTCTGGACGCACGAAGACTTGAATTTTCAATGTCCAGGATAGAAACTAATTAGTCAATGTCCGTAGAGAAAAAAAACAAAATTGTTGAAAACAACGATGCAAATACTACAAAATCTTCCCCAGAAAAAAAAAAAAGTCAAGCGACAGTAGGGGTCTCTGAATTGATGCCAAAAATCACCAAAAAGAACAGGATGCAGAAGAAGCCTAGCACCAGTGCTTCTACATCAAGGGGAGCAGTAAGTCTTCCCTCCTCACCATCTAATGGTCAATTTCTTAATCTCGAATACTACATGGTCTAACAGCTCTCTAACACTGTTGTAAAACCAGACCAGCCTGTTCAATTGACTTGAAACCTAAACTAGTTTGGATTGAAAAAAAAAATTATATATATATATATATATAAAGAAAAAAACCAAGTGGCTTGATTAAAAAATTTGGTTTACTCGCGATCTTAGATGATATGATAAAACATGGTCAATTAACTCATTGATTTTTCTTTTAATTTTTTTTATAAAATGACATTGTATTTGTTTTTGTTAAAAAAAAATTTAACAAACTTGAGGTAACCTGATTCCATGTGATCCACTTGGGTTGGATTTTATACCTTTGCTTTCTAGAACAGGAGGCTAGCTTATTAGTTTCAAAGTGAAAGGTTGATGTTTTTTTTTTATTATTATTAATATAGATGTTCGGATTAGTTTGTGCATATCTCGACTAATCTCACGGGCTCTAAAATTAACAATCATGTAAGTTTCCAGTAATTCTTAAATTTGTGGAACTCGAACTAGTGACTTATAATGAAAAATACATTTTACTAAAAGGTTGATATCTTCTGTACAGCTGAAACACGGGTCAAGAAGGATATGCATTTTTCTATGATACATGGCAATTTCTCGTCATTGAATTTTGTTTACAACCACAACGAGAATCCGTTGGGTAGAATGTGGTTCCTTTGAAAGAATACAGTAAATATCCAAATAATTACTAAGCATGATCAGCATAGTATGTACGCTGTCAGATTCTTCTACCAGATGGCTCCTCTTTAATTATGAGATGCATCATTTGTATATGGTTCTTATAATGATTTTGTTAGAGAAGCTTTGATGAAAGAAAAATGGTCAGTATAAGCTCCACTTTAAATGGCTCTCCTTGGTTTGTTGCCGGAGATTCCTGCATAATCAGACAATCCACAGAAACAACAGCAAGTTCAGGTCATAGTTCCTCTGCTCTGAACGATTCCGATCAGTGTCTTGATGATGGCGGACTAGCTAGAACATGAACCATGCTAGAAATCTAAATCAAGTAAAATAGGATCTTGATGCAGGACTTGTCTTTAAATCAAACGAATTCTGTCATTTTAGAATGTCTAAATCAAAATTAAAAAAATTCTCATGATGTTGTTAGTCAATAAAGTAATAAAGTAGCATTGTCCCTTGATGATCAGGGGCCAACTGATGGTGGTATATATCATATTTTACTGAGATGTTAGTCATGTTTTTTTAAAAAATAATTTTTCTTGTTTAAAAATATTTTTTTATATTGTTTTATTGTTTGGATATTAAAAATAATTTTAAAAAATAAAAAAATATTATTTAAATAAAAAACAAGGAATCTGCCAGTGACTTTTGTATCAAAATACTTTTTTTTTTCTTTGTCAGTTTGCTTCAGTCTCTATATTTCTATTTCTCTGTAATTTCTGTGGATCACTTTGCATCGACCAATGCTTCTTTTACGGTTTCTTTATTAAGTAAGCATCTATTTAGAATTATGATGGTGATGATAATAGTAATTTAAAGTGTTTTTGGTTTAAAAATTTATAAAAATAATTTTTTAAATTTTTTTTAATTGTTTTTAATATTAGCATATTAAAACAATCTAAAAATATTTAAAATAAAATAAAATAAAATTTAAAAACCACAATCCCAGAAACACCATAAATAGCCATCAGGCTTCAAAGTGACTCCATCAGAAGAGAAACTAGCAAGTTTGCAAGAAACTTCGTAGCAACAACGAATCAAGAACCAAAAACCCTAACTCCACACTCGACAACAGAACATGAAAAACACCATGCAGTCGGGCAGCTTGTCCATTCCCCATCAACAAGTGAGAATTAGAGCGTGTTGTTCACTCACAACGTGCAATAGTGAGCATAGAATACCTAACTCCTTGACGACCTGGTCAGGACGCTAAGTCGTTGGCAGAAGGAGGGGGCAGAGCAACACAAAGTCTTCTTGGTGGGGCTTAAAGCATTCGACGAAAGTTGCAGTTGTTTTCGAATGTTAATTTCTATAGGCCGGCCAGTGCAACGACTTAGCCGAAGACTTGAATAGCATGGGCATGACCCAGGTTAGATATAGTTGGTTTTTTAAATATAGAATTTAAATCTATTAATATATATATTTTATATTTAAAAAAAAAATTATGTTTTTTTAATAAAAGATAAAAAACATTTTGGTTTAAAATACTTTAACGTGTGATTTGAAATCCATTAATATATATACTCTATGTTAACAAGAAAAAAATTATGTTTTTTAATGTGGGATAAAAAACATTTTGGTTTAAATACTTTATCTTAAAAGCTTAACATAATATCTTTTTAATATAGGATAAAAAACAATTTAAAATATTTTTTTAAACTTTATTATTTATAATATGTATTTACATATATTTTTTTATTTTTGTATATAAAATATTAAAATTTTAATTTTTTTTAATTTTATTAGATTAACCTAAATTAATTTAAATTAACTTATAAAACTCGGAAATCAACTTTTTAACTGGGTAAACACCGATCAGGTTTAATAATAACTATGATCACAAGGAGTCTACCATCAAAAACACCGTCATTCACTTGTCACTCTTTCCACTGCTCTTCTCAAACACCATTCCTACTCTCAGATTTTGCATTATAATAATAAGAGAGTCTCCTCGATAGCATCTGCCAGAGGATCTGAAAGCAACAAGCTAAACACCAGAAATCCTCCAACATTAGAAACTGTAAGAGCCCTTCAACCCCACAAATCTTTTGGAGGCCTAAAACCATGTTTCCCAGCAGTTCAGCCACCCAAATGCCCTCAGCTAAGACTATGATCTCTGCAGCAGCCTCAGCTGCTGCCACAATTGTGCTCTTCCGCTCCCTTGTTAAGGAGTATCTTCCTTATGAGTTCCAAAGCTACATCTTCTACAAACTCAAAACCATGATCAACTCATTTTCTTCGGAGTTCACTTTAGTTATTGAAGAATATGACAACCTTAACCACAACAATCTCTTCAAAGCCGCGGAGCTCTATCTTGAGCCCATAATTCCTCCGGATGCAAAGAAACTCAAGATCTCACTGACCAAGAAAGAGAGTAAGTTCTCATTCTCTTTAGACAGAAACCAAGAAATTGTCGATACCTTCAATGGGGTTACTCTGAAATGGAAGTTCATCTCAAAACAAGTGCCAATAAAATATATTCCAAGCCCTGATAATTTTAATTCTATGCCAAAATCTGAGGATAAGTTCTTTGAGTTGAGTTTTCACAAGAAGCATAGGGATATGGTTATTGATGTTTATTTAAAGCACGTGATTAAAAAATCAAAAGAAATGAAAGAGGAGAAGAAGAGTTTGAAGCTTTTCACGCTAGCCCCTGACAGGATGTCGGGGAGGAGAGGGGGTGCTTGGCAGTCAGTGAATCTTCATCATCCTGCTACATTCGATACGTTAGCAATGGATATGGAAGGGAAGAGGGTGATCATGGAGGATCTTGAGAGGTTTGTGAAGAGAAGGGAGTTCTATAGGAGGGTAGGCAAGGCGTGGAAACGTGGGTACTTACTGTTTGGTCCACCAGGGACTGGAAAGTCGAGCTTGATTGCTGCAATAGCTAACTATCTTAAGTTTGATATTTATGATCTGGAATTGACTGATCTTAGGACCAATTCTGAGCTTAGAAATTTGTTGATCTCAACTGAGAATAAGTCCGTACTTGTGGTGGAGGACATCGACTGTTCAATTGAATTACAGGATAGGCTTGCACAAGCCAGAGCAATGATGCCTTCTCGACAGAATCCAGCATATAACCAAGTAAACCAGGTAATTATTCCTCTCGATTTTATTTTGCGTTCAGAAACTATATTTTAGGCCTGAGGAGGATTTGATAAAATCCATATTATGATGAGATTACTTGGTATACTGATGAAACATCGTTGACCTTTTCCTTCTTCCAAGTCAATAATGGCATGGTGTTAGATTACTGGTTCACGCTTTCTTTCCAGCCTATGCCTAGTTGGATACAGGAGTTTGTGTGATATGGAGTGATGTCTCAGGCAATGAGTTATATACCAGATATTCTCTTCAAGCAAACAATTTCCATGCATATGACTAAAGGTCTCCATACGGGGATCTGATATATAGATGGCAATAATCAAAACACAAAAGCTTTTATTGCTATTTTAATGAAGCTTGCAGCGTTTCGCATTCTTGACAGACATAATTTTGTAAAGTATCAGGTGACCCTATCAGGATTGCTCAACTTTGTGGATGGATTATGGTCAAGCTGTGGGGATGAACGAATCATAATATTCACTACCAATCACAAAGAAAGACTTGATCCTGCTTTGTTGCGACCTGGTCGTATGGATGTGCACATTCACATGTCCTACTGCACTCCATGTGGATTCAAATTGCTGGCCTCCAACTACCTTGGGTTTACAGAGCACCCACTTTTCCCTTGTGTCGAAGCGCTAGTAGAGAAAGCAAGGGTTACTCCTGCAGAAGTAGGTGAGCAACTGCTGAGATACGAGGAGCCAGAGAGTGCTATAACAGGTCTTATTGAGTTCCTTGAGGATAAGAGCGAAAGATTGAAGAGGGAGGACGGAAACAAAGATAGCAATGGTGAATCAGGAACAGCAGAGGGAAAACTTGCACAAGAGCTTGACGGGAACAACGGTGAAGTTGTGAAAAAAGAGCTTGACGAGAGTACCGGTGAAGTAGTGAAAAAGGAGGAAGGTGCACAAGAGCCAGATGGTGAAAATGGTGAAATTGTGAAAGAGGAGGGTAGGAATAGGGGAGCAGCGGTAAAGATCCAGTAATTTAATGTGCTTGCTAATAAGGACTTGTTATCGTCCTAGGAACATGGAGTCATTTTAGGTTTCGATTTCTTTTCTGTTTGCTTCGATTACTCACTACCGCTTCCCTGAAAACAGCTTCTTGGGACTTTTCCCATCAGAAGATTCTGTCATTTTTAGATGTTGATTGATCAAACAATTACCCGATGATAAACCTAGTTTCAAGCTTAGTTTTACTAGTAACCAAAATATGGACAGCATGGAGCAAGAGCAAACATGGACAGGATCATAGTCCATCACGTCCTAAAACCATAATCCAAAATCCTCAATTGCTTCCACGCTCGTACTCCTTCAAAGCAAGCTTCTTTTTCTTTTTTTCTTTTTTTCTTTTTGTTGAAAATCAAGGCTAAAAGCCCAAGAAAAAAAACTATATTAAATGAGAAAGAGTGGATCCAATAAAATCATAGTTCAAGATTAAAAACAACTCTGATGGTGGATCCCAAATACTCTAATTATCTCTACTAATTAGGTTTCTAATAAGACTATAATTTGCCAACCAATCTGCTGCTGCATTAGTCTTTCTAAATACATGCTAAATTCAGACCTTCCAGTCCTTGGCTATAAGCTCTCGTGCTTTTATAACTAAAATATAATTTGTATCTACCTTAACTGTTGGCATTGTAATTAACTGAACCACCAATGAAGAATCTAATTTTAAAATGACCCGTTTAAGCACAAGAGACCAAGCTAGTTCCAAACTAGTGGTAACAGCCCACAATTCTGCCTTGACTGATGAACAAATACCTGTATTAATAACAAAACCCTTACACCATGTACCCAAGTAGTCTCTTAGGATCCCTCATGCTCCAGCGGTTCCTGGGTTGCATTTGCTACAGCCATCCATATTTAATTTTATCCGGTCCATGGGAGGATATTGCCACCCTACATATTACACTCGTTTCTTGTTGCTACCTTGATCCGTATGAGCAAACTTCACATACTCAATATTTGTTAGCATCCCTTTAATAGTTGTAACTATACTGCCTGTGGGTTGTCTTTGATACCTAAAAATTAAATTATTTCGGTCTTTCCAAATGATCCACACTGCTACCCCAAAAATTACAGACCATTTCCATCCGTCCGTAGTGATAACTTTACAAGATAAGTTGTTGAGAAGCCACGGTTTTAAGTTTACACTGAAAAAATCATCCATGTTGTGTTGTTGTAGTAACTGTTTTCATATGTTGCTAGCTGCAGGACAATTTCAAAGGATATGAGTGGTGTCTTCTACTTTTAACTGGCACAAATGACAGTAGGGCCCTTCGTTCACTTGTCAATAAAGAATTATGAGCCACTAGCCATAAAAAACTTCTAATCCTTCAATAAAAAATTTCTGGCAACCCTTCGTTCATAGCAAGCTTTAAAACAGTCTAAATTTATAGTTGTTATTTCCTTAAACAACACAACATGTTTTAACGGACGCATTTAAATAGGCCTCCAAGATGGAACAGGGCGACACGTGTGTCAGTAAAATTGCCCTAAACTTGTTCCTAGGTTTTAAGAATCTGATAATCTTGTCCTAACTTGATCTCAGATAAGAATGTCTTCTTTCATGACTCACGGTAGTAAATACATTGCTCTGTACCTTTACTATCGGGTCTCGTTAGAATCACGCTGCTTCTAGTTTTGCTCTAATTGGAAATCTTTTAATTTTATTCCGTTAATTCTTGATATTGATAAAAACCACGAGTCAAGTTTTATTCAAACTAATCAATCTAACTAACAATTTTTACATATATTACAAGTAAAAATGCAGTAGGGAGTAGAACCAGCAATAAGTTCTACTTTCATAATCTTTTATTTACTCCCAATAATTCGGGACTTAACACCAAATTGACCAATACCAAAGCACTGCAAAGGAAAATAGCTGTCCAAATTCCAATCCACTTAAAAAACCAAAAACAAAAGCACGGTAGAGTATTGTTGCGGTTAAGTGATGGATCCATGAATAAGAAAACAAGAACACTTGTTAAGAGAAAAAAAAATACAGATCCTAAATCACCTTGGAACCACGACTAGGAGTGGAACTAAAGGATTCTCACTATGTAAGCATTAGCTTTGAAGTATATCCCAAACTACCACATTTTTATTTGACATTCATTTCACACTCTATAGCATGATGAGCCTCCCACATCGGTGCCTGAAACATTACAAAGAAACCAAAGCTTCAGATCCAAGAATTTGTTGATAACTTTGCGGTATAAATATTATTACAAGTTTCCCCAAGCACTAATCAAGAACCATGAATCCTTAATCTAAAGGATAGCACTCAAACTTCAATCTACCAGGAAAAAAAAAATTTCACCTAATAGTTTAGTGTCTAGAATAATTAATGCCTTGTAGAGGTTGCTACTGTTCTTTCCTTCACCAGCCCTCCAGAGATCCTCAAAGGCCCTAAATCACTAGGTGGCCAACTCTTTCAGGTGCACCATTTACTGTTTTCACACCACCCATGAGGCATACCAGCCTTGCTAAGAGGTTCTACTAAATGATACCAAGTTACATGACCATATCATCAAGTAAGAGACAACCAGCAGAGAAATTCTATATGGCAGGTATGCCAGGCATGGACTGTTATAGATCAGACACAAACCACATATCTATATTGATTGGCATACAGAACTTAGCTAAGACAAAGCAAAGTTCAGCATATAAAATGCATCCATACCTTTAAAAGGAGAAAGAGAGGAAAATTGCAACATATATGTTCTTGCCACAATACCATGAGCATATATTGCCGAGGGATCAGAGTCTCTAATTTCACTTAATCTTTAATGGAGCTCTCTATACAGCCATTTTCATTTCAATTTTCTGGTGAGGATCATAGCCTATGAGTTCAAAATCAGCCGCCACAAAAGAATCAATGTCTTTCTTCTCAGGATTGATCTTCAAAATCTGCATGAAGTAGGTAACAGAATGTAATAAAATAGCATAGAGCATGGAAGAAAACATGTAGCAAAATAATTTGAGGTGAATTAGCACATGAATTAGCAAAATAGCACGAGTTCTGCTATTATACTTACAGGGAAAGGCTTTGGCAGTTTATGAAGCTGCTCCTGCAGAGGCCTGATATGAGTATGATAAACATGAGCATCACCAATCACATGAATGAAATCGCCTGGAACGAGATCTGCACATGACAAGAGTAAAGACATACAGATTCTGAAGACAAGCAATTGCAATGCTAAAGAGATTAAAACTATTATATGAATAATCTATTTTTCTAGAGCAGACCGGTATAATGGTAAAAGTCTAGCGCTTGAAACCACAAAATTTTCCATCCTGATAACAGCAACCATGCGCAAAAATGAGCCGCACCCCCCCCAAAAAAAAAAAAAAAAAACACAATATCCCCCTTTAATATGACTATAACTGAGTCCTTCAGATCTTTCCATCAAGGTATGCAAGTTCACTAATATCATTGTTATAAAAAATCTCTTTCATCAATTTGAATTTGCAAAGGTCCAAAAAGTGGTGTCCTTGACAATAATATGCCACCAGATCCATCAGCAGAGGTCTCCTGTCCATTAAATCATCAGTTCACTGATCGTTTCCATGTGTTATCAACCAAACTAACAATTTAAAGACCAGTAAATCAAATGTCATGGGTCCATTGACTTTTTTGGGTGTCAGTTCACTCATATCACCCTTTCAAATGCCTAAACACGCACATCTAGAACATTAAACACCCTAGCAATTCAACAAGCATGATTTGTAAATTAATGGTAGGATTGCAAAGACATACCACAGACATGAGCAATGATGCGTGTCAAGAGAGCATAAGATGCAATGTTGAAGGGCACACCAAGGCCCATGTCAGCAGAACGCTGGTACATTTGGCATGACAATTCTCCATTGGCTACATAGAACTGAAAAATAAAATATCTGGATTAATTGTCAATTAAGGAAATGATTTAGAAAGTAGAAACACAAAGTTAATGCAAACCTGAACAAACATATGGCAAGGTGGAAGCACCATCAATTTGAGATCAGAAGGATTCCAAGCTGAGAGTACAATCCGACGATCATTTGGATTATTCCTGATCTTTTCAATAACATCTAACAATTGATCGAATCCTTGGCCAGTGTAGTCGGCATGCATATCAGTATACCTAAAAAACAAGTAGCATGTATGCAACACAATTAGCCTGATACTCTTTCTTGTATGATCCTACAGCTAAACTTTCATAAAGGAAATTCCACGAACCTAGCACCAAAGTGTCTCCACTGGAACCCATAGAAAGGTCCCAAGTCACCCTCCTCTCTGTCCTTTAACCCAACACTGCTATTACAATTAAAAATACCATTTAAAAACTGCATATATGAGCAGTGGTTAAAATATAAAAATAAACAGAAATAAAGGAAACTAAAAGCTAATATGTGCCTGTCAAGATAATCTCTGGATGCATTGCCATCCCATATGTGAATACCCTTTTCCTGAAGGACCTGCTCATGGTAGCAACATTTAGAAATGGGTTTCATACAGCTATATTCTGTCATCTACAACCAACATTAGAGGAAGTCTTCAAGGACTATTATAGAGACCTCATGCAAATACAGTGACTTTCATATGATACACAACAGTATTTGACGGTCAGCTGGACGCTGTAGCAGAAACAAATAATACATGCCAAATAGCAAATCTTGCAACCCTGAGATTCCTACATGCAGCTAAATAATCATAACTATCATACTCTAAAGCAAGATGGGAAGAATAATACATCAGTCACTTTGCAGCACCAATCACATGGTAAAGTTTCTAAAACAACTGGTGACCAATAAAAACTGATACCTCCCATCCAATCCCATCAAAACATAGAAGACTGATAGGAAGAAATGGAAAACAAAGCATACAACTAAGATATGATTACCTTGGCATTTGTTGAACCACTGATGAACCACAAGAGCTCTTCAACAACACCTCGCCACAATACTTTCTAAAAACAAATTGAAACAGTTTGTGTCAACTTACAAATGTGATAAATAAATGGTTCTTTTTCTTTTTAAGTTGACCTCATAGTGAAGCATGAGTGAATCCAGATTAGTGAGGAAGAAAGAAGGAAATGTATACAGAAGAACTAATTTGTTTACAGAAATAATAACAAGTAATAATGAAAATAAACGTGCCTTTGTTGTAAGAAACGGAAAAGTTTTGCGCAGATTGAACCGCATCTGTGGATCAAATGGAATAAATTGATCAATTTGCAATCATAATTAACTAAAAAAATTGTAATTGCATGGACTCATACTTTAAGAAGCAAAGACGGAAATGCAAGCAACCAAGGGTTGATGTTACCTGGCAACCAAATTTTGATAAAGTACCAGTTCCTGTCCTGCCATCCTTCAAGTTGCCATCAGTGATGATGTCCTGAACCAGTCTGAGATACAAATACTCCTCATGTCTCTCAAAAACCATCTTGGGAAGGAACGAGAACTTTTTTACCTCAAACTTACTGTTTTCTGAATTACCATCAGAGCTCACACCATTATTTTGACTATGGGACTCGATTGCAGAACTCCTCACTCGAACATAAGTTGTAAAGCAATATCGTATGTCATTTTCCATCTTGGGAAAAGAAGAGCACCAAGGCTGAAATACAGAGTTATCAATTGCAGGGATAAAAGTATCACAATCAAAATCCATCTCAATTTCTGTAATGTGGATAGCATCACATCCAGGCGCATTCAAAGATTCCCTGCATTAAAACATGATCAATACAAGAAAAAATCATCGATAAACTAATCCAACTTTTCAGAGCACAAACCTTAATATCTGACCACCTCCAATAACAAACACTTTCTCGATCGACAGAAAATAAGGAGACGCAGCCAACAACTCCAAGGCTGAACCCATGCTTCCACAAATCAAAACATTCTCAGCAGTAGCAATATCAAAACTTCCAGAACGAGTCAAAACAACATTAAGCCGACCAGGAAAAGGCCTATGCTCAAGTGGAATACTTTCCCAGGTCTTCCTTCCCATTATAACCGCATTCTTCTTCCCAAGATCCGATGTGGTCAAGGTCACATCCTTAAAAAACTTAACATCCGAAGGCAATTTCCAAGGTTGCTTCCCATCTTTCCCGATACCCATGTCCGTAGTGGCAGCCACGACCACTTGGTAAGTCCTTCGAGGATCAGGCTGCTGCGTATTCACATTTCCATTGGAAAGGTTTGCCATAGAATCCTCAAAAATGGTCGAATAAAAATCACAGGAAAATCTCAAAAAAGAACGCCTCTTAACCTGCACTGCACGCTCAACTTTTTTGGGTAGAGCTGTAAACCCTGAAACTGGCAAATAACACGTTCACTTCAATACATCCAAATTAATTAATTTAATAAATAATCCCTAGATGATAAAGGAATTTCATAGATAATCCGTAAATAACATATTACAAAGCAAAATCAATAACAGTAAACTTCACAATTTTTACCTAAACAGTTAAATTTTGGAAATCTATAACAAAAACCAAAAATATGAAGTCTGAAATGCTAAACTAAAAAAACAAATAATACGACCTCTTCGATCTATCAAAAACAATTAATGATCCAAGAACATACACTGGAAGGTAAAATAAAGAACAGTAAATTTCACAGTTTTTATTACCAGTTAATAAAATTTACTAGAAATCTAAAAAAATATGTCAATTTTGGGTACAATTTCTTGTGCTTAATTTTTAGGAAATAGAATAGGAGTGGTGAGATTTCAACTCATGACCTCTTAGTTAACAAAACTCTGATAACATGTTAAAAGAAAAAATTGCACGTCAAAAAAAACCATATCAACTTAAGAACTTAAAGCCTAAAATACGATTTATATAATTCTATATCAAAATAAACTAACCTAAACTAATTAAAACAAGACAAAATAAAATCCATAACGCTAACAACAGATTAAAAAAATAAAAGAGTTAAAATTACAGGGACTTGAATGAAGAAAAGAGAACAGAGAAACGTGCAATATACGCAGATAAGATAGAATGCAACATTTTGAGTAAGTGAGTAGCTGATCTCAGAGTGAATCACAGAAGTCTTGATAGCTTGAAACCCTAACTTTCTTTCACTTCTCAGTAACAGAATAGCAAAAACATTGAGAAAATTAGGGATTTGGTGAAAATGAGAGTGGCTTTTGTTGGTGTTAGAGTGAAGATGAGGAAAACAGATGGCGAGAGAGAGAGGACGCGGGTGAAACAAGGAGCTAAAAAAAAAAACCGCTTGCTTCTAGCTGTTGATTTCTCTCTCTCTCTCTCTCTCTCTCTCTCTCTCTCTCTCTCTCTCGTTTTCAATTGGGGGAGGGAGAAAAAGGAAAGAAAATCCAAAAGCACGGTAGACGCGGGGTACCGCCGAAGTGAAAGAAAATATAAGCGCGCGCGTGCGTGAGCATCTGTCGATGTAATTTCTGTTTTTTCTCCTCTTTTTCTGTTAGAGTGAAACGAAAGGGGCCTCACTCCTCTTATATTTACATAGCAATTTTTTGGGATAAGTACATAGGTGTCCCTTGTTTATTACGGTGTGAGCATGTATACCCCTCATCGATTGATTGAATTAGTTTTCAATGTGATTCTTCCGTCTAAAATAGTTAACAGATCCGTTAATATTATCATTGTAATTTTCACGTTCACTGTTTATGACGAAAGAAAAACCGTTGAAATCATTCATATAAATGTTTATATAACAACCTTCAGTTAAATCCATTAAATGAATACTCTTTATTTTCCAGTCGTGTTTAAACAGATCATGATTGGTGCATTCTTTTTTTTTTTTAATCCAAAAATAACAAGATGATTTTTCTGTAAATAAATTCACATGGAAGCATACTTATTTACCACGCGAGCTAATATATTCAAGATATTTTAATTTATATCATAGTTTAAAAAAATACAAAAATCATATTAACCTGCAAAATTATACTATAAGATTTGTAAAACAAATTATCTTATTGTAAAAAAAAAATTCAAAAAATATAATGAGGGTTTAAATAGCCCGTTCCTTCTGTTATTTTATTTGTTTCAGAATACTTGCATCGCGGTGAAATGAAAATGAAAAAAGAGAGTACAAAAGACCTCATTTATGGGCCGCGAAGCTAGGTTGCTACTTTTGCCATGCCTGAAATGGCAGGAAATTCGTAAAGGAAGTAATTAAGTAATGACACTTGTCAATGTCACATTGTACCATTTTCAAATGAATTCTGACCTTACACTTGCCAAACATCCACAAGGGTTGTCACTTGTCAGTAGCTTTTCATGATAAACTCCATAATCATGGATCAAATACAAGGTGTTCCTTCAACGTTACGGGTGGGAGATGAAATCTCAGCCGTTGACGTCAGTATCGTGAGATTTGTGGTATGTGATGAATATTGTGATTTTCGAGAATCTTTTCGGACACAAATCTATCCTTGCTATATCAGGAAATGTTGAGAATGTTCGCGTACTGGGATGCAATAGTTGATTGGAACGTGTACCACAGCTATTGGTCGAAAGAGGAGATAAATCAATTGATCCTCGTAATATTTTTCTAGTCCTCATATTTTATTTTGTTAAGAACCCATCCACAGGCAACGAAGAAATTCTCTAAGATAATAGATTCTGGGATGCTAAATGCATTCGCGATTTCGTAAATGGTAAACTTAGACAGTTCTTCTGAAAATGCATGATCATCCTCGAAGTTATATAATTTAAACTACAGTAGTCATGGCAGATCAAGAGTTTTAATTTATTGTTATGTTTGGTAATCTTATATCATCACGTTGTCACTCCTTTTCTTTTCTTTTCTTTTCTTTTTATTCTCCGTCTGCATGATAAATAGAATCTACCGAACAAATCTTTTTCTTCATTTTGTCAAAGGTGGCAGGATTTTTATGCTCGATGAGAAAATGGCCGCTATTATTCTTCATGTACTTGTTAAACCTGTTTGACAAGGTATTCTCCGACCCAATCAAAATCCATTTATCTTTTTATTTTAAAAAAGTAACATTGATTTGATCTTTTAAAAAAATAAATTAAACTAAACAAGGTTTATCTACTCAACATGTGACTCGACCGTTACGTTAAATTGGCCTCGGGTCGGGTTTTTACCATTCCAAGAAAGGTAACATGATCCGAGATTCATATATCTCAGCTAAAAATGGGGGGCATGTCAATGTCAAGATCATAATCCAGAGATGCATGTTGCAACTAGCACTAGCTTGCTCGGAGCCGATGTTAAAGGCTGTTTGGCGCTGCGGTCCAAACAGTTTTTTGCAAAATTTCAAAACAAAAATTTTTTTTTATTAAAATTGAGTGTGGTTTGTACTTTTTGGATCGTTTTGATGTGCTGATATCAAAAATGATTTTTAAAAAATGAAAAAACATTATTGGCATGCTTTTCGGCACGAAAAGCTATTTGAAAAGCAATAGCTACCACACTCCCAAACACCCTTTTAGTTTCGATTTCGAGTAGATGGTGGTTCAGTGGCTGTCAAGGTCATGCACAGATAAGCTAGGACCACTAGGAAATTGCTTTGTCTTGGCCATCTTTTCTTTCCTTCTAATTGGGCTAAATTATTCGTTTTTCACGAGTAAGGGAAGAAAAGTGGGTGTGGTGAAGACAATTCACGCGGAGAAGTTGATATTTTTAGTGAAGTGATTGATGGATTAAGCATCTAATCAATTCAATTGATTAAGCATCAAACTTTCCCTCGCATTGAAGAAAGTAAGCATATTTGCTCCCTGTCAGTTTACTGGCGAGAATTTCTTTCCCGTGGCCTTGGGGCGGGGCCGTGGCAGTGGCGCCCCGAAAGTCTTTTTTTTGTTTGTTTTAAAGTTTGACTCATACATTTAAAGATTATCTCCTAATAAGCAGTTATTTGGTTCCTTCAAAAATAATTCATATTTCCCTGTGATCTTTCCATGCTTTAGCATATTTTCAGGTCTATCCTTGTACTTTTATATGACCCCCCATTCGGTGGGCCCTTTTCCCTGGGAACCGCCATTCACAACACTCCAGCTCTCCTTGAAGGGAAATAACAAAGGATAGCAAAAAGATACAGAGACCACGGAGGGAGTTACATTCGAGCCTTTGTAGTTGGAAACATTCAAATAAAGGCATCCACTCCTCTTTTCTATACTCTGTAGGCCAAAAAAAAAAATTGATAGAAAACCTGAGGATATAAAATTATCACAATATAAGTAATATAGTGCTAAAACTTGACAGATATTGAACTCATCAACTCTTATATCTCAATAACCAACTCCAATTAACCTGAATTAATTATATATAACTACAAGCTTAAAAATAAATTCAGTTTTTTTACAACCTACAGTCCATTCATGTCTATTACAGGCCTAGTAAATACAAAGAAAAGCTACAGCCCCGTCACGTCTATTAGCCCACTCGTCTCTATTTATATATAAACAGCATTCACTTCGTTTAGGGTTAGAGATTTATTTTTGTAGAGCTCTTCTTTTCTTTAAATTTCAAGATCATTTTCCCCGTCAGGGACACTATTCTTCTTTTTTACTCTCACTCTTCTTACATAATACTGGGATGCTTTGTTGTTTTTTAATTTATGATGTCAGGGTTCCTTTTTTTTGTAATCTTCTTTTTTTAGCATTTTAATGTTTTTTATATATATATAACAATGGCTATGTAAGTTGATGATAGTAAATTTTGAAAAAATATTCTCCTCAACATTAAGTCCAAGATCTAGCATATCCAAAAATATTCAAGAAAAAAAATTCAATGTGACTCAACCCAGTGTCACCTGGGTTGGCTTTACCGACTAGGGTTTTAAGACTTATGTAGTTTGTCTTGACCGGAGAAGAAAAAAGAAAAAGGAAAGGAAAAGGAAGGGGAAAAAAAACATGAGGGGGGGGATGAACACGCCAACTAACCATAATAAAAAACCACAGATTCTGTACTGAAGATGAGCAAAGACCAATTCACACGTCATCTCCTACATGGTTCGGGCCAATTAATGCTCCACCATGTCAGTTTAGTTCCTTTCCCTTGTGTTTCTTCCTTGATCCCTACGAAATCTAACAAATTATCCTTACCATAATTATCAAGAATTACTCTAAAAGAAAAGGATATTTTTACGTGCCAGATTTTTTTCCTTGATCCCCTGTGGTCTGATTTTTTTTTCAAAAATATTATAACAAACAACATGCTTTCTATCCTAATTACAAAAATAAATAAATTAAAAGCTAAATCATGTAGGTCTAATAAAATAGGTTACATAGGTTGGTATAGCTTGCTCGGCCTAGCAGCGTATCACTTCTTCTTCTTCTTTTTCTAATTTTTTTTATAAAAAGTCAATGATTATTTTTTATGGTTTTTTTTTTAATTTTTTAATTTATATTTCAATTAGTACATTTTTCTCTTTTATTTTATTTAGAGTGTTTTTTTAAATGACAATCATATTTTCTAGTTGTGCATTTAAATTCAAAGAGTTTATTTTATTTTATTTTTTTATCTTTTGTATAGGTGAATTTTATTTTTTAAAATAAAAAAATTATTTTAAAATAATACTTCTAATATGTGCAGTATTGCATGATGTTATTTTTTTTACTTGATCAATTTTATTTGTGTCATTATTTTTATTATTGTTTTCTTAAATAAAAACTACATATTTTGATAAACAAATTTAGCAAACACAATCGGATAAATATCATGTCTTTTGAAATTAAATATATTAATCTATATCTGTTTCTTGATTTTTCAAGTTTTAATTTTAGATATCATTAATGACATATTACTTATTTATTCGTAAATATAATTCCTGATTTATTTGACTACATACACACACATATATATAATGTTTTTTATTTAAATTTTTCAAACTATAAAATTTTTTAAAAACCAAGAGTTCGTTTCTATTATCCACTGGATTGTAGGGAAAAATTCAATTTAACCCTTATAAATTCATCAATATTTCACTTCTATCCTTATAGTTTAAATTTCCCCGGTATTATCTTCAAGTTATCTATAAGTTCCAATGCTATCCTAGTCATTAAATATTAAATTTGGTTTTTCAGTTCTTCTGAGGTTTCTTATTGTTCTCGTAACATATTACAGCACGTTTGGGGACTTGAGAGGGGAAAAAATGAGAGAAAAGTAGGAAAAAATAAAACAAAAAACATGGATAGATAGCCTTTCGTTTGTCAGCCAGCAAAATTGAAACTCTTAAAGAACTACAAGGGCAAAACTGGAAAATTGTAAAGCATGGAGGTAGGAGTGGAACAGTGTTGGACCCGTCGTACAAGTTATGTTGGATGCTGGGACTTGGAACCACGAGATTTTACTTAACACGTGTTGACAAGCAGATTGATGCTCTTAGGTTATAAAGTAGTTTTTATAGATGCCTGGATTCTTCTTCGTCGTTTTTTTCCCTACCTAAAAAGGATACGAGCAATATACAGACAGTATGGCTACCATGTTGAGTTGTGCACAAGAGTAGTGAAGAATATATTGTGCTGGTTCATAATAGGATGTTAGATTATATTGTTAGTCTAAAATCCTTTCTCAAGAACTTGAATAGATGCGTTTTGTTCCCTAGTTAACAAGTAAATTCCAAAATTATTAAATCCAATCTGATCTATTAAAAATTTTAAATTATAACGAGTTAATAATAATATTATTTTAATTTTTAAAAATTAAATTAAATTAATATTATTTTAATTAAATTATATATTTAGATATTGGGTTAATCTAATCAAGTTTGGTGAATTCCGAGTTAAATTTTTTTCAAACTAATTCTAAGTTAGAAGTGAGGTGAACTATTTTTTTAATCAGTATGTTAGCTCTAATTTTTAATTGGTTCTATTTGTTTTTGTGTTTTAAAAATGTTTTTGAAAAATTTATTTTTTTTATTTTTTTGTTTTAAATTAATTTTTTTGATGACTTTAAATTATTTTGATGTGTTGAAATTAAAAATAATTTTTAAAAAATAAAAAAATATTATTTAAATATATATTTTAATATAAAATACTTTAAAAATAATTATAATTATAATTATACTTTCGAATATATTAATAGCATTTAATACTAGTAATATATCACTATTTAGCATTGCAGTTGAAGCAGCTTTCTCCGCTATCTGAATGGTTACGATGAAGATTACGGGAGCAGTCCAAATAAGAGGACAGAAGAGAGGTTGGTGGGAAGAAGCAAAAAGATATTGTTAGGAGCCCATAAGTTAGGTTTTGCCAATGGGCGATCTCTGACCTGACAAGGTCAAGGAGCCAAACCCATGAACGAGGCCCCGAGAAAAGAAAAACTATTTCATTGTGTGAAAATGAATTTCACAAAAAGCTCTCCTAACAGAGAAGAATCCAAGATAGCAGCAGATAATGATCACAGCTCCAAAATGCTGACGACATTAACTTCATTATACATTTAAAGCATAATTTTTGAGAGGAGGGAGACATTATTTCTATTGTTTTCTTGCATTAACCTTTTTGACACTAAATGAAAAATACAATACAAACTTGTATCACAAAATTGAATTGTAAAATTTCTTAATTGATTATATATTAATAATTCAAGCAAAAAATTAAATTATATTAAAATTTAATAAATTAGTGATCTATATAAAATTAAAAAAAAAGATAATATGAATTAATAAATTAATGACATGAAAAAAATAAAATATCTTAAAACAAAACTTTCTAATATAAAAAAAAACTACTAAATAATAGAAATTACACAAGAAAACCTGATGACAATTTAATTGTTTTCTCCGCAACAAATTCCCAATTAGTAAAGCTCTATATTAAATTAAACCTAAATTCCCAAAAACACATACAATGTGACCCATAAAACTCAAGATTTTTCAAACCTGTCATGCTTGTTATGATGTGAATTGTAACATAATTAATAAATATATGACAAATATATATATATTTTTTTAATAAATGCAAGGAAAATATAAAAAATATAAACTCATTTTAAGACTATCTCTTGACATAGGTTTACTTTAATAGGAAGGAAAGAAATAAATAATTCAATTTAATGGTGTCAAATATAAGATAAGACTATAGCTAAATATCCTTTTAAAAATAATACTAAGATCTAATTTAATATTATTTTAAATTTTAATACAATTTATTATTTTATAATTAAAATTATATGTCAAATGATAGAAAATAATAATATTGACAATTTTGTTTAAATGAGTTTTTTTTTTTAATATTTGTAACTATTGTAAAAAATAATTATTATTTTATAAAATCTTTTAATTTTTGTAACTATTGACTAAAACTAATTTCAAAAATCAAATTTAATAAACTCTTGTTATTTTAATGATTTTACGAGTAAAATGGCTAAGATTTTGACAACAATGCAGCTGCTAATTGAATATCTGGATTGTACATAATAACCAGCAGAGTGGGATATGCAGATTACACGATAGAGGCAAAAATTAGGTCTAATTGCCTCAAGAGAAATGGTTACAGTCTGCAATCAAAGACCCTCAAAGAACCGAATATGGTCTTCAAATGTCTCTCCCTGTCGAATTTTGGACACTGATCCATCATCGTCAACCTAAAACCATAAATTCAAACTCTAAGAACCATTTTTCTTGCCAAAAACCATTTGAACAGCATAAATCATAATTTTTTAAATTGTTAATGAGATGTTCCAAAAATTAACAGCAGTCTTTTGTTATATAAGGACATTGGCAAACAAACGATATGAGTTAGTGAAACAAACATTCTAACATGATTTATAACTTAAGGCATTGTAAGATCTGAAGTTATTCCATACCCAGTACTCAGGAGGTCGCATCTTGAGATTGTATGTCGACGCCATGCTCATACAATAAGCACCTGCATCATGAACAACCAAACCAGCTCCCTGCAGAAAAACTCTTGATAAGAAAATGTTATTCTTGCTGCAAACCACAACAGAAGAAAGGGGAGAGCAATAAAAAAGAAAAATAACCTTAGCAGGAGTTGGAAGCTCTCTATCCTTTCCCAGGAAATCTGCTGACTCGCACACAGGACCAACCACATCAAAAGTTGAAACTTCCGCACTGGGCAACGCAGGAGAAACAAGCTCTATGTGCTGAAACCAAACACAAAACGAGTCAACTCCAAGCCAAAAAGAAAACAACAGTGTAATGACATTCAAGTGGGGAAAAAGAAAAGAGAATGCTCCCTAGTAACTAGAAACAGTAGTCAAAAGGGAGATAATACAGACACATATAGCAACATGAAAGCCTGAGGAAACCCAAATTTCTTCACTTTAATAAGATATTATATCGACCTATAGCAATAGATGTGTAACTACACATACACATTAGCAGCGGGCTATCCTGAAAATAGTCAAACATCACCACCAACCCGAAAGAATGTCAAACATAGTTCAGACACCCAAATCATTTTCAAGGCAATCATTCAGTACCCCCTAAAATCCTAGTCATAATGCAAACAAAGGTGTTATAGTCTTCTAAAATATAAATGACAACAAGGCTAGATCAAAACCGGATGCCTAAACCATCATGATATCTAAGTGTTGCTATCAAGTAGAAGCACACCAAATGAAAGGCCATTTTCAGATGACAAAATATTTATAAAAAAATGACATCATAATACACTAAAATAATTCCTGTACAGTCAAACATAACAAACTCAATTTTAAAAAGGGTTTATCATGTTCCACCACTTACTTGATAAGCATCATAAAGACTAGGACGGATAAGTTCAGCCATGCTTCCATCTATCACAACAAAATTTTTTGTTCCATTAGTTTTAACCCCAGTGACCCTGTTCACCAGGCAGCAAGTATTTGCAATGAGAGATCTCCCAGGTTCAATAATGAGATTGAGATCTCGTGAGAGCACCAGTTCACGAACCTAACACAAACAACCGATAATGTAAGTATTGAGACTGTAAATATTAGAGTGTACTGAATATGATCTAGGAAAATGATTCTTACAGTGTCAATGAGATCTCTTGGAGTAGGAAGGACAGCACCAGAATGATAATAATCTATACCCAAACCACCTCCAATGTTTAAGTAATCAACCTCAAAGCCCTGGGCTCGGATTTCATCAATGTAGTTAACCATAAGAGCTGCAGCGTCTCTGAATATGTCCACCTAAAAGGCATAATAAAGAGAGGTTCAACTTGGACATTCAAACACTGAAATAAGTGGTATATAGAGAAAATACATGAATGAATTATATATGCCCCAGAAAAATGTAGAGAGTGGCGTTAATAAAGTAAATAGAATAAGAAAAAAATGATAAATGATAAATATATGTCAAGCATCCATAGCCGACAATTAGTAGAAAGGACACACATGTGCGGGAGCGCACGCACAAAAAAAGAGCATTCGCAGTTGAGATACCTTGGTGATGGTTGAACCAAGATGGCAATGGGCCCCCACAAGCTTCAGCTCATTAGGGTGTGCCTTCACAGCATCCAGAAACCATTGCAGCTTCTCATTTCTAATACCAAATTTAGAGTTCTTATTCCCAGTAGCAACATAAGGATGGACCTGAGGAATACAAGCACAAAGTATTTGATTACACAAAATGCATTTGAAACACAGAAACCTCCACAAAATCTCTATCACATAACTTTAGAAACTTAATCAGCACAAACTTAAATGTCCACAAATTTATAATATTAATTTTGAAGCATGAAAAGGAAAGCTTATCAGGAATCAAGGATTAAAAACATGATGACAGACCTGGATGAAGTGGTGGTGGAATGAGAGATAAAATTATTCAGTAACATTGATGCATGGACAAAAATAAGAGTTGCTGTGTTGTTGAAGGCACTAAATTTGGAGTTCCAAAAGAATGCAGTGTTGACAGGGATTACATTATAGAGCCGCAGCAGATGAAAAGGTGTTGAGCATACACTGCCTGTACATTTATATTATTGACTCAAAAATAGCTAGAGGCTCCATCGGTTCCAACTTCAAATTTCTAACTGATTCTCTGCACAAAAATCTCATTTATCCAACTTCACATAGGCCATGAATTAACTCATTCAAAGAACTCACCATGACTTTTGTGGTGCCAGTTTTAAAATATATGAACAGATCAGCAAGCATTATCCTTTTCTGCACCATCAAAATCACTTGCTCATATGGTAGCTATTACATACCTGAGGGTCAACATCTGGGTTGATCCGAAGTAGAACATTAACCTTCTTGCCAGCAATTCTAGCAGCAGCCACAATATTTTCCAAATCGAATTCACTATCCACGTTAACAAAAACACCTTCTTGAGCAGCTAAAACCAAATCATCCAACAGCTTCCCATTTCCATTAAAAATACACCTGTCCATCCACACATTACCCCTAAAATCAGACCACAAAAATTCCCACAAACACAACACCAATCACCTCTCTATAACACAGTAAACTAAATCCCAATCTACCATGAAACCAAGCTCATTTAAATTCGGACATAAAATTTCTAAACTGACCGAGTCACACACATCAAAACAGTAAAAGAAACAAAAACAAGACTGGACTGGATCTTCCAATGACACAAAATATATTTCAAAGACACATAATTTGCTTCAAGTTAAAATACAAATGAGGAAACAAGGCCAAGTCTTCCAATAACCCAGCACACATATAAGGACACAAATGCACAATAAAATCCACATAGCCATACCTCGTAGGATCGAAACCGGCACGGAGAGCCAGCCTAAGCTCGTTACCACTAACTAAAACAGCACCACAACCCAACCCTCTCAAATGCTCCAAAATCTTCAAGTTATTATTAGCCTTAATAGCATACCCAATGATAGACCTCAATCCTTCTAAAGCATCCTTATAAGCCTCAACATTTCTAGTAATCTGTGGCTTACTATACAAATAAAATGGTCTCTTCTCCACACTCTCCATAATCTCCTGAACCTTAAGGTTCTCACAGTAGAGAAATCCATCTTGGGATTTTGTAAAACAATGCTTAAACTGTGTCGTTTTCTGTGTTGTGGCTGTAGCAGGGTTTTGCTGGGATATAGCTGCCTTGAGAGAGTAGCTTTTCGAGAGTTTGAAAGGCAAAGTTGGGTTTTTGGGAAATGGGTTATGGTTTAGAGAGTGAGTTAGGGTTTTGGAAATGAAAGGTGAGTGAGAGAAATTAGTAGCAGCCGCCATTGATAGAGGTGAAGCGAGTGTAAGAGAAAAGTATTTGTTTTTAGGGTTTTACAGCGAAGCGTCAATGGAAAAGTCAGATGAAAAGTAGCAGGCAGCAGAGAGGTTACGAGCTGCCTGCCGTAGGAAATTTATTTTGTATTTCATGACGTGTTACCACTTACCAGTAAAGAAATATGCTGTAAGAAAGTTTGAACACCAATTAGAATGCTTGTCGTTTCCATGGCTGCTCGCGAGAAGCATTTTGTTTTTTTTTTTTTATACAAAAAATGACCAAATTTTGCACTTTTCATCTTAAAATCTACCATTTATATACACCTTTTCTTTTTATTCAATTACACGTTCAATTCCAAGAAAAAAAGATCTAACCCTAAAAGAAAACAGATTCGACATGGATAAAAAAAATCGAACCCAAAGATTTGTAAATATTTATAAGAAGAAAAAAAAAGGAGTAATGCTAATTTTATGAATGTTTTTTCTAATTCATTTTTCAAAAAATATCACGCATGAGATGAGAATGTTATATATTGAATAGTTATATCTAATTAGTGAATTTGGAAAAATTATTATTATTTTTATAAACTTATGTTGATTTTTTTAGTGTGTATGAATATACATTGGATGAACTATTCCACCCGTTTAGATTAACAAGTACCCAGAAAGAGGAGAAAGGGAATGAAAAAAAAAAAAAAAAAAAAAAACAGCCAACAAAGCACGAAACATGTAGCGGCAAAGGGACGCTTTTGCTGGCAGATTGATGAAAGGCAACTGAAACGACATGTCATGTTGCGATAGACAACAGGTCAACTACTCTTCTAAGCGTGAATCATATATTTCATCTTAACGGATTAGACTCTATATTTATTTAATTTTACAAAACTTAGCCTATTAGTTATTAATTTTAAAATTCATAAAATTAATCAAAATACATCCAAGTTAATCTAAATATTTATATTAATAAAAAAAAATAGCTTAAATATCACGAATGTATTGGCATCAGCAAAGCTTAAAAAATAAGAGATACTGTAAGGGCATGGTGATACTCCCATGGCATACGTGTACCCTCGAAGGCCCATTATGTCCCATCAAGGCTCTTCTACTCGGATCATCTTCATGCTGCAGGAAAAAGTAACCCATCCATAAAAATGGATAATAAGATCTTCCTCGAAGAGAAAACCGAAGAAACATATAGATAAGGATGTCTCGAGCATGGATAGGCGAGCCCAACCAAAACTTGGAGAGCCCATCATACTTTACACCATTTACAAGGGGACAAAATATTTAATTTACTAGGGTAGTAAATATAGATTTTTAAAGGTTTTTTTATTTAAAAATATATTAAAATAATATTATTTTGTATTTTTTAAATTTAATTTTTAATCTAAAAATATTAAATTAAAACTAATTTAAAAAAAAACATGATTAGAATGAACAAGATTTATATATAAACACCTGTTAATTTTTTTTTATTAAATGATATTTTATCCAAGTCAAGGTGGCACATCTCTTGTTAGTGGCATGATAATAAAGAATTCTACATTTGTTATCATTAGGGATGAGTCAAAAAACTGAAAAATTAATTAAACTAAAAAAACCAGAAAAAAATAATTGAAAAAACTAAATCGTAAAAAAAACCGATTAAAATTTTGAAACAAAAAAAAAGTCTGAAACTGAAAAAACCAAACCCAAACAAAAAAATCCAAAAAAAACTGAGCTAAACTGGAAAAAAGCAATTCAAACCGGAAAAATCAAGCCAGACTGGAAAAAATCGAGACAAACCAGTTTGAATCGGTTTTTGTTTTAAAAAAACAAACCGAAACTGGTTGGTTTGAACCGGTTTTAATTTTTTTTAATATAAAAACCGGATCGAAAATAATCATCCCTAATTATCTTGCAACAAGACAAGAAAAGGAATTTAGACCTAGATTTTAGATGATCAAATACTCTCTTCTTCTATTTTAGATTTTTCTGTTTATCTTCTAGTGTATGTATTATTTATTAAGTATTTTCAAGCGTCATCCCGCCTTGAAGTTTTTTCGAATTCATCACATGCTTCATTGGGTAAACAATTTGCAAGAGCTTTTAATTTTCTTCTCTTCCATGAACCAGCAACAGGGGTGCTTGACTTTATATATATATATATATATATATATATATATATAACATCATCTTCTCAAGTTGTGGAGCTCCACAAACAAGCAATTGACTTGTGCATCCTAACCTTGATGCAACATAGTGGCTCTGTGGTAGCTTTCAAATTATAAAATGTCAAAAAGCTTTGGTGATCATAGTTACCGAATGCCGACAGCTTCATAGAACAAATCATCTTCAAACCATATCACCACCCAACCAACCTCGTAATTTATTACATAAATACGTGAAATGAACATGTATACTCGATATACACGACTTATTGTTATTCTTAATAAATACATTAAATGTAGCGGTTAGTCTAACTAAATATAATATATGTCTAAATATCACATCCATAACCAAGCATGTTTGATAACGTGATTCATATATTTTTTTGTAAAATGTATGTTAAACTTAATGTTTCTTGACATTTACATATTAAAATCATTGGAAAAACATTTTAAAAAGTTTTTATTTGATATTTTTTCAAACAAAACGTAATAGAAATGCATTATTAATAGAGGAACCTAACATCACCTATTTAAATTTTCTTGAATGCTAGAATCACAATTTAAACTTAAAAATAAAGAAATGAATCTTATTTTTTTTAACTACCAAGTCAACCCCCTGTGATTCTAACCAAAGATGGATAGGCAGGTGCACAGGAATAATGCTAGAAAAGGAAAAACAATCTTAGTGTCTAAAGATTAATTCTTCCAGTTATATATTTCAAGATTTATGAGATCCATAAGGGGGCTTCACTCCTTCGATATATGAGATTTGGAGAAGAAAATAGAATATACGTGATAAAATTGATATTATTATAGTAACATATATAAAAGCAGGAGGAAATTTTGCCGGGAAAAAGGAGAAGACGTCATGCAAAGTTTAGTTAAAGTTTCTTTGGGAGTTTGTTAAAACCAAAACGAAGGGAGTTGCTTGCATTTAGCTATGGCTACATCTCTCTGATCTTTAACTTAAAGACAATGCCTATAGATTTTAAATTAGACCATGTCAATACAAGAAAATAAGAAAGAGTTATATATATTTATCGACTTCTAATTCTGTCAATATCATCTTCTCTGTACATTTTATAATTAGCACCCCCTATTTGAGAGATCAACTCGAGTCTTGCTTAAATTCTCTCTTATTTGCACCCTTCGGATTCTTTCCCTACATTCTTGCCAGTAGGTAGTTTCTTTCCCTCCTCTTCTCTTCCATCTTCGCTGGAAAAATCTTGTTCCTGCTTCAAATTCTTGCATTTTTCTTACCTTTTTGGGAATTAGCTCCTTCATTTGCATGGATTGAGCAATGCATGCTTTTTCTTATGGAGAATTCTTTTGATTTTATGTTGGCTAGAATACATACATTTTGAACTGTTTAGATGCGTACACATGTATGGTTCGCTTCTGATTCTTAAACTTTTAATGTCCATACATGTTTCCATTACGAAGGTTTGATGTTTGAAGCTCGATCCGGACAAACCATATAGCCAAAGATAAACCATGAACATAACTCCCCCTTCCCCGTTTTGCTTCTATTGAGAAATGGGGTTGTTTCCTCGGCGAAACTTGTGCGGTCGCTGCGGGCAAGCTTTTCAGGCACAAAAACTAAAACCATATTGCGGTGCTATCCTCTATAGGGAATTAGAAGATGTCCATGATGCTGTGGCCTTTCACTTGATATATTCTCATTCCAGTTTGATCTGATAATTTCCTTCTATTATTTCCCCTTGAAATATTGATTGTGTAATATTTTTGGGCTTTATTGTCTGGATGTGTGGAGTAATTAATATGATGTTGATTAATTAGTTTCCTATCATACTTAATATTCGTTTTTGACCCTTTTTATCCTCCTCGTTACCCTAGCCGATTGTAAGCCTAAAATAATGCAAATGTATTCATTGCATTTGACTCCTAAGATTTACAGGTCGAGAAAATTGTTATGTAATTTCAGTTGCATTGGATTTGTCTCCTTTCTGATATTTTTTGTCTTCCTTTTGATATGGTCTTAGGCTTGACAATATTATTCGTGAGGGGCAATAGTTTACCGAGTGCTTGATTCTCCAGCTACGTTTGAGGTCACAAATAGATCATCAACACTGCAAAATTTAGCCATGGCTGATACTCTGTCTGGACCACTTGATCCGCCTATCAAAGGGGGTAAATGTTCTAAAACATCGATTTTATTTCATGAGCTATTCTTGTTCAATCCTTTTGTGATTCTTGCCTCCATGTTCGGAACATATATATATATATATAGTTGTTCTACGAAGCCAGAGCTTTTCCATGTGTTAGGAAACAAAATGAGAAGTATCTTTTCTGCCTTCAATTTATCTATTTACTTGTTATATTCGCAGCTTAAAACGGAGTTCTAATAGATAAGGAATATGGATTTTGGCTCATAAGACAGGCCATTCTTTTGGTTCTTTTGTAATGACGAAAATATGCATGCTATGGTTTATAGAAACTCTGGAAAGGAAATATGCAGCAAACGGAAACGATACATTCCATTGCTGAACAACTCCTTTCCCTATAATGAGTTACTTTGAAATATTCTGACTGATAGTAGTTCCATTCAAAATTTTGAAGTTTTTGCATTCTATTGCTGATGATTTGAGCAGGTCGTGAAAAATCCGATGCTGAACACTCTGAGGATGAGAGGAAGACAAAGCTTGGATCATTGAAGAAGAAGGCAATGAGTGCCTCGAACAAGTTCAGGAATTCCTTGACAAAGAAAGGACGCAGACACAGTAGAGTAATGTCTATTTCAATTGAGGATGACCTTAATGCTGAGGAATTACAGGCAGTGGATGCGTTTCGCCAAGCACTTATTTTGGATGAGCTACTACCCTCTAAGCATGATGATCACCATATGATGCTAAGGTTACTTTCTATTTTCAAGTCATTAATGTTTAGAATGGCATGTTCAACCCTCATGAAAATCGCTTCTTTGACCTGCTCTAAGCTGCCTGGTTTTTTCTCATATTGTATCACGACACAGATTTTTAAGGGCCAGGAAATTTGATGTGGAGAAGGCAAAGCAAATGTGGTCTGATATGCTCAAATGGAGGAAGGAATTCGGCGCTGACACAATCATGGAGGTAACCTACTTGCCTACATAAAAGATTTAAGAATGTCACCATATGGTAGTTTCTGAATTATCTTTGGTTCTTCATTCAGGAATTTGAATTCAAGGAAATAGATGAAGTCTTGAAATACTATCCACAAGGATATCATGGAGTTGATAAGGAAGGAAGACCAGTTTACATTGAAAGACTGGGTGAAGTTGATGCAAACAAGCTGGTACAAGTCACAACATTGGATCGGTATATGAAATACCATGTGCAAGAGTTTGAGAAAACCTTCAATATCAAGTTTCCAGCCTGTTCGATTGCAGCGAAGAAGCATATTGATCAGAGCACCACTATTTTGGATGTGCAAGGAGTAGTAAGTGAAGATTATTACTGCTAGAAAATAGGCAAATTTCAGACATTGAATTGCATCAAGTTTACTGGTTGTGCTTTTAGAATAACACTAACAAGAATGTTCATGGCCAGGGGCTTAAACAATTCACCAAAACTGCAAGGGAACTTATTGGCCACATTTCAAAGATTGATGGTAACAATTACCCTGAGGTAATCAGCTCTATCGTTTTAACTTTATTTTCTGCTTGTTTTCTTCCCTTGGATGAGTAAATTATTCTCATTTCGCCTAAATGCTATTTGAATGTCCTGATTATTGTAGACCTTAAATCGGATGTTCATCATTAATGGTGGTCCTGGATTCAGGCTTTTGTGGAGCACAGTTAAACAGTTCATTGACCCCAAGACTGCCCAAAAAATCCATGTAAGCATTGATCTATTTTTCTCAGAATAAAAAATAAAAGAAAGAATGAAAGAAAAATTCTATAAATCTCCAAACTAAGCCATTGCTGTAGCGTCACTAATCTGTTGTAACTGTTTTTATCAGTTTCTGGGTAACAAATACCAGAGCAAGTTGCTTGAAGCAATTGATGCTAGGTAAGTTTATTCTTGATGACATGAAACTTAGCTTTTCCAACGCCTTTTGAACTCGTCTTCTGACAGTCATGGTGCCCTCTTCTTCTTCTTTTTCTGGATTATAACCAGTGAATTGCCGGAGATTTTTGGTGGTACTTGCACTTGTGCCAATAAGGGTGGCTGTATGCGTTCTGATAAGGGTCCATGGAATGATACGGACATACTAAAGGTACATTTTTTCCTGCGTACGATTTTGTTTTTGTTGATTGCATTTCCTTGTTTGCCGAGCATTTCATAAGACAAATAAAAAAATTATGTGTACTTCTTTCATTTTAATGATATAGATGGTCCAAAATGGTGAAGCCAAATGCCACAGGAGAGCTTTTTCAGGAATTCACGAGAAGGCAATCTCTGAAGATGATCAGCCATGCACCAAGGTACTCATAATCTTGTGACCTTCTCTATTCACATCTGAGACACCCAATTTTTTTGGTTGATTGCCTAACAGTTTTTTGGTCGTCTGGCAACATGAAGACAAACGCTTCTTTGAGCAAAGAAACAGCTGTTGATGCTGCTGATTATGGACATCCAAGGAACCACGGGGAACATCAGATTCTTTCTCCAGTTCCAGAAGTGAGTTATCAGGATTCAAATCGGACATTGCGAATCCTTAGTAATATGTTTGAGCTTCGTAAAATTGTTACATTATAAATTGGAAAGTCATCAAGTTGCATCCTTCGCTAATCTCAGAATTTTATTCCTCGTATACTTGCCTTTGTAACTTGTAACGAACAGATTTTTGGGTGTTCTTTCCGGTGAAACAAAATATACTATATCATAACTCCTACTATGAACCATGTCAAAATCTTCAAACATTATTTGTCACCTTTTAATCTTCTGTACATTCATTTCCGATGTTCTCTGTATATTGCAGTCTCCCTTGAGCAAAGGGAACAAAAGTGACCAAGAGTATGATAACTCCATTCCAATGGTTGAAAAGACCATTGATGCTGCTTGGCCTACACGGCAGAATAATAGATATGACCTCTCTAAAGGTATATAATTTGTCCCTTTCATACACATCTTTCATAGAATCAGTAGTTCTCGTCAAGGTTTAGCCTTATCAAAATCACAGGAATGTCTCGTTTGACAAGTTTATAATTTGAACACTTCTTAAAGTACTTCAGATTTTGGCATCGAGAAGGAAATGTTTTGTGCAGTGCCAAACTTTTGAAATCTTTCTGGGATTCATATGAACAAAACTTTGCTGTCTGTCAATGCTACAGTGTCTCGCCTAGAGCATGATGTTTTCAAGGCTCAGAGACGGAGCGGTCAGATAGTAAACGGGATAATGGCCGTCGTGATGGGAATTATCACCATGGTTCGCATATCACGCAACATGCCTAGAAAACTTGCTGAGGCTGCTGTTTACGGTAGTCAAGTTTATGCAAATGAAATGGCTAAAAGCCATGCATTGCCGGCACCGTCCATCTCTACTTCTGAATACAAGAACATGATGTTGCGCATGGCCGAAATGGAAGAGAAGCTGAATGTTCTCAGTTCCAAACCTCAAGTCATGCTCCCCGAGAAAGAGGAAATGCTGAATGCTTCTATAAGGCGAGTCGATTCTCTTGAGCAAGAGCTATCAATAGCCAAGAAGGTACCCACTCTGTTTTCATTTATTTTATCTGGAGCTGTTTCCATTGTGGGAAAAAAATATTCAACTGAATGTAATGCTTGAGCTTTTTGTTTGTCCAGGCACTTGAGGATGCCCTTGCTAAACAGCAGGAACTCCTAGCCTACATTGACAAGAAAAAGAAGAAAAAGAAGGTAAGTTTACATTATCTCTGATATTGCTTGGCAAAACTGAGTCATGCATGAAACGTTGTTCTAATCAACCGTCTGTTCATATTTTCAGATTTTTGGATTTGAAATTAAGAGTTCATGCAGATGAAAGTAACATATACTGGGACCGAAAATGGTGGCGGTAGAGATTTTTAGCCCCACAATACCAGAATGTTTTCAGACCTTGTTTGCCTTGTGCAACACTGAACCCAAAGCTCGTGTATTTTATTTATTATTGTTATTATATACAATCATCTTCGTGATGTGATTCTGTAAATTGAACAAAGACCTAGTTTAATGTCTAGTCTTCTACACCTAGCGTGGTGCAAAGGTTGGGATGAATTAATTACAGAAAATACATAGTGCGAAATTCATCACAAATTAAATTAGCCCAGCAGGTCTTTGTCTCTCGCTAAACCAGAAAAAGTAAATAAATATTGGTAATAAAAGAAAATTTAATTGGTTATGGATAAATCTCCCATCACCATTCACCCCCGGGGATGATTAATATTAGATTACGGATAATCGGAAATCAACCTCTATTATTGAGTTCATCCGACCACCTAATTTTGATTATTAGTCAAATAGGGACAGAAAAATTTTGAGCTTTTCATGGACTTTTACCCTACTTCTATATCTCAGAACTCATCAAATATATACTTTGGTCCTTAAATTCTTGAAGTCTATTTTAATCCTTAATTGAAAATATGATTAGATGGCCCTATGATTGGTCTATTTTATTCCAATCTTGGTATTTTAATATTAATGTTGATTTGTATACACGTGTAGAAACGTCCTTGAAGTGAAAAAAAAAGAACGCGTACAAATTTTTATCTGAAATATTCTGCTTTGTCTAGCATTTTTTTTTTTTTTTTTGAAAAAAAGAGAGAGCCAACAGCTAACACAGCCCAATCAGTATCTTAAATTTGTATTGTCTTAGGAGATAAAGTGTGTTTACCAAATTCGCTGTAGCCAATGACTATTCATACACAAGGTCCCAAACAAGATCTGGGAAGACAATGCTCATGCAACACAAGGTCTGTGTTCGTCCCAAAGTGACAGAAAATTACATTAATTGAGAAAGTGTTGTATCCCAGCAAAGACAACATCAGTGATCGTATATCATACACTCTGTATTCGCACACTCGTCTACAAACAGCATCAACGAGTACCGGATAAGAGCTCCATCATAGTCTCTAACTTGGCAAAAACGCTTTTACCAGCAGAACTTCTTTTTCTGATATGCAGGAAGAGCAATGTTAGCCACACAGTTTTTTAAAAAAATAATGTAATTCCTATATAGAATTAAACAGAGATCTGTCTCCCTACCCGGCGGAACTTGGCTTCTTCTTGACTGTCTATGTAAGCAAGCAGCTCTTCCTGCCTCATTAAAGCTTCATATAAAGCCTGATCAGGAAACACAAATGATTTAAGCCATCACACAACTTGAGAAGAAAACCCATGAAGCAAACTAAATGCAATTAGACTAACATATGCACATTTGTGAAGAGATACAAACTTTTTGCAATAAAAGCTTTCTGACATACCCCGAGAATAAACTATTCAAAAAACTAATAAGCAATTAGAATTTGCATTTGATAGCTGGAGTGGTCTCCGATATATAAATTGACCCACAGCCATAAAGAGGTAAAGACACTGAATGGTATGCAGTACGATCATGGAGATGTGCTTTAAGAGTGAAAAGTAGAGAAATTTGAAACAGGCAGGCAGAAGCCCAAATGGTGATGCTTCTAGTATTATGCTACGAGAATCATCACATTGCGGAAGCTCATGTAAAAAAAAAAAAAAAAACACCATCGCATGCTACATGCAAAAGTTTCTTAATGCAAGCTCACAGATTTGATGTTGAACAATACATTTGCCTAATGGAAAAGGAGCTATAATGATATCAATGTGTCTGCAAGTAAATGGAATTCTAGCCTAAAGAAAATCACACCTTTTTAGTAGCAATCAGCTCTGCTTCCAACGCATCCACGCGACAAACAGCAGCATTCAGCAATTCCTCTTTCTCGTAAGGCATCACTGACGGCTTTGCTTGAAGTGTATCAACTTTCTCCTCAAGCTCACCAAGCCTTTTCAGTACAGAGGAGAGAAGGTCTGCCTCAGTAAAAGCAGAAGTTGGTGAAGAGGGAAGGCACTCCTCTTTTTGAGGTGAATCAAGAATAGGTTCAGGAGAACTCTGGTCACAATCAGACAAGGTGTGGGGAAGCCTTTTGGTTACTTGGGATGCCAGTGAGCGGAATAGAGTGAGTAGTGTCATGAAGAAAGCCACAAAAGCTACAAAAATTCGAGCATGAACCCCTTCTAGTGTCTTTTCAGTGTTGGGCTGGGGGGTTGTAGCTGCATCAGAAATTTTCAATTTCAAAGTCTACTAAAATAAATTAAATGAAGGAATGCATTAAATCAAACAAATTTTTATACATGGATAATATTAAACACTGAACAGGATAAAATAAAAAACTACACTGAAGTAGATTCCCTAAATCTAACTTATCACTAGGAAACATTTACTAGACACAGCCTCTTTTTTTTTTGGAAAGAAATAGTCCCCGCCACTACTTTGATCTAGGCCCTTCTTTGGAATGGGTTATAATTATTCCCCAAGGTTGTACACAACTAACTGTGATGAGGTAGAAAGGAAATTATGGAGCACTCAGATCCAGACTTATTTTTTCAAAATAAATCATTGCACAATTCCAAGGAACCTTATTGACCTATTTCATATCAAGTTGAAAAGTGGGAGAGGATTATGCATTGTACTCGGGCCGAAAAACAAGTGAGTATTAATTCACAGGCGAGTTGCTCTCATACAATCATATGAGGCTACAACATTGTAAGCAACATAATGAACAGAGGCCGTGGACAAATGCATAGCAATGGCACATAAACATGATACAGTAAAACACTAGAATATACTTGCTGACCTTTGGAAACAGAAGGCCTCTGGATGGATGCTTGCTTTTTCCATTCAGCATCAACAACTTTGTCAACCATGGGAACGTATTCATCATACCCTGAGAAGCTAACACCATATCCTGCCTTTCCGACTACCTTAGCCTGCAAATTCAATGAAGAAAATAAATATAATAAATATGACAAGAACGGGCCTCAGCACTTGACCAACTGCTAGATACCGTAATTGGTTACTTCAGACAGTATAATTGAAAATTGCCAGTTCCGGATGACATTTTGAGTGTATGCTTTCTTGCTTTGCAACTACTTAGAGCAGAAATATTTAAGAGTACAGGAGATATTCCCAGGGGAATAAATATAAAACAAAAAGAATTGCTAGAATAAATAAGAAAAGAGACATTTTAAAACAGAACTCAACCCCGTGCCCATGTCACTTCATCATTCATTTGATTGTGTAAAGTAACAATCATAAAAAAAAAAAAAAAAAAAATTGTGTATTGCAAGAACAGTGTCTCAAAATTGCAGGTAAAAATGCAAGGATAAAAAACATACTTCTTCACGAACAGGTGTCAGTCGAAGATGGGAATAACTTTTCAGTGCTTTAGGGGAAGTGACATCTTCAGCTTCAGATCCTGACTCTGCAGTGGATGTATCACTGCCTTTGAACTGCTTCATGATAACAAGGCAATGTGCTAACATTAGGAAAAACAAAATTTGCAAATGTCAACATCAAGATGAAGATAGAGAATCTCACCACTGGATACTGTGGCTTAGCATAAGCAATAACCTTGCCTTCGCTGTTTAAAACTTTTACAACCTGCCTGCCTCGGCGTGGTTCACCGTTAAGAACCATCTGCAACAATATCAAAGTGATCAAATTTTTCATTGTTTGTTGCTTGTAGTTTGTATACCACAAATTAGCACATACAGCCAAGGAGGCTGGTAGCACGGTGATCTAAAAATTATAACAGCATGCACATCACATATATTAAAGTACACAGTAAATAACCTTCAATATTTCTGGGTTTTTCCATGGTCCCTTATCAGACCGAAGGCAACCCCCCTGATCAGCACATGTGCACGTACCACCCAGAAATTCCGGCAATTCACTGCGAAACTTGCAAGGTTCTGATAAGTGAGAACACAATTTGTGACATTTATATTAACAAATATAAAGAATTTCAAAATAAAAGGTTGAATGAGAATCATGCAGTAGAAATTACAAAATAGATATGAATTATATAGCTAATTCCAGCCCCATTCACCTGGCATCAATTATCTCAAGCAATTTGGTCTGGTACTTGTTCCCGAGAACCTAAATTAGTTCCAAAATACAAACATACATGGAGTTAAGAAATTGTAACAAGCATATGCCAGCAAATTCCAATATATAGGAGAGTAGAAATCTTAACATACATGAATCTTTGATGTAGTTTTAGGATCTAGAAAAGTCTTTATAGTGTTCCACAAAAGCCTAAATCCAGGACCAGCATTGATGATGAACATTTGATGGAGTGTCTGCATCAATTAAAGCAGTGCAACAAATCCAGTTTCAAGTACCCAATAATGATAACACTTCAAGCAAGGGATTATCAAAACAACTAAAATCAGATTACAAACCTCAGGGTAATTGTCACCATCAATCTTCTGAAGCCGCGTAATGAGATCCCTTGCTGACTTGTTAAAGTTCTTGAGGCCCTGAATGAATAGCAAGAAAGAGAAGAAATTAGAAGTTGACTGAAATCTTGATATACATGTGCTGCAATGCTACAAGTAACATACCACGGCTTGAACATCTAAAATAGTCGTGCTTGAATCTATATGCCTCTTGGCAGCAATAGTACAAGCTGGAAACTTTATTGCAAAACTTTTCTCAAACTCCCGCACATGGTATCTCACATACCGGTCCATGGTTGTAACATTCATAAGTTTGTTAGGCTCAACTTTTCCCAACCTTTCTATATAAATAGGTCTCCCCTCTTTATCCACACCATGATTACCATGAGGGTAATACTTCAAAACCTCATCCAACTCTTTAAATTCAAAATCCTGATAACATACAAGGTAAATTTTGGTTAATAGGGGAAAATGTCAAATAGCAAAGCATTTCAAGGGAATTGTTAGATAACATAATTACCTCCATAATGGTATCAGTACCAAATTCGTTTCTCCATTGAAGCATATCAGCCCACATGTGCTTAGCTTTTTCAATGTCAAATTTCCTTGCTTTCAAGAACCTGAAGGATATAAATCACATAAGATTATCGGCCATTATTACTTATCAACCATGAGAAAACATGAGACTCGAAAAGGTACATAATTCATTACGGGTCACAACAGATAACCTCAACATCATATGATAGTCATCATGTCTTTCAGGCAATAGCTCATCCATAACCAAAGTCTGTCGAAATCGATCAACAGCCTGTAATTCCTCAACATCTCGAACATCCTCAATCGAAACAGAGCTAACTCTTCCATCACCCTTTCTCCTACTCTTCTTCTTCAGAGAATGCTTGAATTTAGTAGATGCATTAAGCGCTTTCTTTTTCAACGACCCAATTCTAGTTCTCCTCTCATCCTCAGAGTTCTCAAAATCAGATTTCCTCTCTCTCCGCTCATCACTACTATAAAACCCCTCAAAACCTGCCCACATAAATAACACCAAAACATTAACACAAACAAAAGAAAAGGACTTTCTATGTCAAAATTCATAGCATCAATTTTGCTTCCAGTAAAGTAAAGTAGTGTAGTCAAATTTAACTCGGAAAGAATTAGAAATAATAATAATGCTTATCGCTAAAAATTACAATTTAAAACGTAAGGAAAAAAAACAAAAAATCAAGCAAAAGTGTAGCAATCTAAAGTGAGAAAGAAAATAAAATAAATAAAATTAAAAACCCAAAAATCAGAGGTTAAGATAGATTGCTATGATTTAAAGCGATCGAGGCAAATAAAAAAAATTAATTTAAAAAACGTATAAGTATGAAACTTTCAGTGAAACCCTAAAATCAGTTTAAAAAAAAAAACTCACAAGGTCTGGCGAATCGATCCAACGGACCCGACATCACAAATTGACGCAAAGCACCTGAATTTCACTCGATAAAGTCAAACCGATCACCGCATCAATCAGCGAAAACAATAACTTTACCTACAGATAATCACAGCCGATATATAATTCACATTTCAATAAAAAAGATTCAGAAACCCTAGAGAAAAATCTAGACAGCATTTGACTGAAATTAGGAGAAAGAAACGATGAATGCAGCATAATGTATGGACTAGGTAGTACCTGTTGTTAGTTAGTTAGGGATATATGATGACTAATTTATATTCCTTTAACACGGATCACGAGTTAGATCGGATGGTTATGAACGCATCAAATCAGCGAAAGAGGAATTATAATCTGTAAACGGAAGGTTGGTTACAAAATTAGATGATGATGATGATGATAATTAGTAAATATATAAATAAGAAATAGGGGAAATAAATTAAAATCGCCGAGTATCTCGACGGCGAAACGAGAGCCTTTTTTCTTACGGAGATGGAGGGGGAGGGAGGAGGGGTATTTGTTAGGTTTATAGTAGGGGAGCGAATCGTGGGGGGTTGGGTCGTAGGGCCTACTAGTTTTTTTTTTTATTGATTTTTTCTTAGGTTGCCATGCCATGTGGCAGATGGAGAGTCGGGTGGGCATTGAATTAACAATGTGCCGGTGGTTTTGTTTTTTTAACAGATTGGCTCATTATATATTTGTTTTTAGAGTAATATGAGAAGATTAAATTTTAAAGTGTAATGGACATTACATTTATGATAACCGGAACATAACAGTCACTGTGTGAAAAAAAATGGCATGCAAAACGAAATATAGTATTAGAGAACATGAATTTTTTGTTGCAAAGGCGCATTTTTGTTAAACCAGGAATGAAAATGAAGTTTATTGCAATTTGAGTTTATTTTTATATTTTAATAGTATTTTTAAAAAAGTTAAATTTTTTAAATTAATATTTTTGATATTTTTTAAATATTTTGATGTGTTTATATAAAAAATATATTATTTTAATTTATTTATAATAAAAAATACTTTAAAAAATAACCATAACTATATTTCTAAATACCCCACACTCAATATATATTCAAATTGGTATATTTTTAAAAAAGAAAAAAACACTCAATCTTGATTATAGAGAATAATAAAAAATAACAAATTTATTTGGTATGAAAAATATATATTTTTGGAAGTGTGATAAAAAAATATTGTTCAAAGTATTTTATTTAGAAATAAATTAAAATAATATTTTCATTTTAAAAAAATATATTTCTCACATTAAGATATTAAAATAATAAAAACTTATTTAAAATTAAAAATACAATCATACCGCAGTAATGTAAAATAAAACACAAATCTCGAAGCTGCAATTGTATCGTGTGAACAGGAAGGAATCCGAAGAGTTTTGTTTGCTTTTGTAATGAGCAATCATGAGTTGATATTATTGCAGGTAGTTGCTCCTTTTTTTCATTTATCTTTTTGTTTCCTCTGCTCTTGTTTTTTTTATATATATTTTTTGTTACTTCATTCCCTTTTTTAAAAAAAAAAATAAGGTTAGATAATTGATGGGTAACTTCGAAACCAGTTTAAACAGTTATAATAAAAGAAAAATATTTTTTTCGAAATTCAAGTACTGTATTCTTTTATCCAGTCAAGGTAGTCTGGACTGCAGCATTAGCAAGGAAAGAGAATTAAAAAAAAAAAAAAAAGTCCATCTTGTTGTTTCTTATTTGTTTTTGTATTTTTAAAATATTTTTATAAAAAAATTTATTTTTTTATTTTTTTTATTCAAATTAATATTTTCTAAATATTTTTAGATCATTTTGATGCGCTGATTTTAAAATTAATTTTAAAAATATTATTTTGATATATTTTTAAATAAAAAACACTTTCAAAAACAATTAAAATCATATTTTCAATAAAACCACTTTATTCTCTTCCATTGTATGATAAATACTGACATTATAATAATAGTTAAAACAGCCCAGTGTTTCACTGTGCAAGTCAACAATGAAATGCTGAATTGTTTTCTTCTTTCTTTTTTTGTTTTTGCTTTTTACTTTTTTTTAAGGTTTTTTTTTCTTTTTTTTTTTTTATGAATTTTTTTTTTTGTATTTTTGTTAAAGTTAAATTTTTTTCTATTCAGTTATCAAATTTTATGATACAGGTTTTGGGTTTGATGGGTTAACCCGAATTTTTTTTCCTGATTTTTCTTTTTAATTAATTTGTTTGAGTGCAGTTCATATTAAAATGCTTAGCTGTCTTTTTATTTTTTGCTTTGTTTTTTTGAGCTGTTTTTTTTTTTTTGGTTTTTTTCTTTGTTTTTTTAATGAATATTTTTTTTGTTTAATTTTTTTTTGTCAATGTTAATTTTTTTTCTATTTAGTTATTAAACTTTCATTACATGGGTTATGGGTTTGACGCGTTAACTCGAATTTTTTCTGGTTTTTCTTTTTAATTAATTTTTTCATTTAATTTAGTTTGTTAATGTTAAATTTTTTCTATTTAGTTATCAAATTTTTATGACATGGATTCCGAGTTTGACAGGTTAACCCAGCTAATTATGGGTTAACTCGTAAATATTTTTTTTCCTGTCTAGTTATCAAACTTTCATAACACGGATTTCGAGTTTGATGGGTTAACCTGGTTTGAAGGATTAACCCAATTAATTCATTTTTTTTCTTTTTCTTCATTGGTTTTTTTCATCATGTAGACTTTTTTTTCTTTTTTAAAAAAAATTAATATTTTTTTTGTTTAGTATTTTGTTCTTTTTTTGCCTTTTGCTTTTTTTTTTTTTGCTTTTTAATTATTATTTTTAAATTTAGTTTGTTAATATTAAGTTTTTTTATGTTTAGTTATCAAATATTTATGACACGAATCCCAAGTTTGACAGGTTAACCTGATTTGACGGGTTAACCCAGTTAATTCAAATTTTTTTTCTTCATTAGTTTTTTTTCTTCCTGTAGGTTTTTTTTTGTTTGTTTTTTTTCTTTTTAATTAATCTTTTTTTTGTTCATTTTAGTTTATTAATTTAATTTTTTCTATTTAGTTATCCCACTCTCATGATACGAATCTCAGGTTTGACAGATTAACTCAGTTGATTCATATTTTTTTTCTTTTTCTTTATTAGTTTTTTCTTCCAATTTCATCTTTAAACATTGTAATTAACTATAACTAAAAGACATCAATTTTTTTTCTTTCATTTTTATGATACGAATCCCGGGTTTAATGGGTTAAACCAATTGATTAAGATTTTTTTTTCTTTTTCTTAAGTAATTTTTTTTTCTTTAGTTTCATCTTTTAATATCGATTTGATAAAGTATTCAACTTTATAATTTGTTTTGTTTACTGGTCATTAAATTATTATGATATTACAAGGGGATTTTACTGTACCCTTCCTTGCAAAGCACTATTCATTGGAATAATGCTTTGCTTTATTATTTTTTTATCTTGAATTAATTTTTTTTAGTTTTATTCTGTAATATTAATTTTTTTTCCTTTTTAATTATTATATTTTTATAACAAAATATTGCAACCAGACTCATATTAAAAGCTTCGGGTTTGATATTGCAATCAAACTCACTTAAACTTGGGTCATGCATATTTAATATTATTATTAATATTATAAATATAACTTTTGGGTCAGGAGTAACAGACAAACTCAATGCTTTTAGGTATAATTTTATAGAAAAACATAATACTCTTAAATTTTAATTTTTTAAAATATTTTTTATATAAAAAAATTGACTCACAGCGTAGCGCGGACCACATTTCTAGTATTAAACTAGAAAATAAAATTTATTCGCGTGACCATCATGATATTTTTCCATTTGCGTATTAGCTATCTGGTGCATGATTTATTTATTTTTATAATTATTTATGGTACATTATTGATTTTCCGAAAATGGGGCTACAAAATGAAATCATCGATGGCTCACATCCAAGTCCACCCACTTCCGGTCAACTTTGTTGGCCCATGCCACTGTTTGATGTTGTTCTACAATCATATTTTTTAAAAAAATTTAATTTTTCCTACCACAGCTAGTTATCTCATTAATTTAGCATGATCGGATATTCATAAAAGAGTAAAATAGAAAATAATTTATATTTTCTACCTCTAAAGTCTAACCCTCAAACTTTGTGAAAGTCAGGCAAAAGCAAAGCGTGGAACAAGACATGCTGCGTAATTGCATGGAGAATTGAAAAAGTCGCGCCGCGGATGAATCGGTGCTCCTGGCTTTCCAAAAGCCAAGGACTGTGGAGAGAAACATGTGCGCTAGCCTCGAAGAAAAAGAAAAAGCCAGTCAAACAATTACAGAAAGCTATTTTCACTGATATTAAAATATATTTTAAAATTTAAAAACATATATATTTTAATGTTATAAGGCTTTCTAGCTGTCTGAATATAAACGATTTTGGGCACGTTGAAGTGAATAGAAAAACTCAATTTCTGGCAATTAAAAAACGTTAACTACGTCGCGAAATGTCAGGAATCAGAATATATGTCACCGATCTAACAGGACAGGAGGAACAGAAGATAAAGGAATATATTATGCAACTGCCTATCAAATGCCATGCGCATGCTGTTACCAAAGTCTAATGCTAAAATATTCACGAAGGATTTGTTTTCCTCATTTATGGCGATAAAAAGTCAACTCCAGTATAATTGAGGGTTGATTCCACCGTTTTGGTTGCTCCTTTACATGATGACATCCTTTCAGGCACCGATGGACACAGGAAAAGTTAAAATGAATGAATGGCAGGAGGTGCGATTGAATGATGGGGATAAGGCATAGTTTTTATTTATTTATTATTATTAACCTGCATATCCAGTTTAGTTTATGAGTATCTTGATTAATTTTATAAATTTTAAAATTAATAACAATATAAGTCTTCAATGACTCTGAAAAAACTCATACTCGTGATCATTAAAAAGTCTCAATAAAATATAATTTTAAATTCATGCACGGTGGATTCTTATCTAGATTTAATAAAAAAAAAACAATAAAGAAATGAAAAACATAGGTGACCTATAAATAAATTCAAATTAATTTTATTATCTCTTTAAAAACTTGGTTGTGATAATTGATTGTTTTTTTAATAAAAATAATATTATTTTGTTTTATAAATAATAAAATTGACTTTGAATACCTATTGACCAGATCAAAATTTTTAATCCGAGTTTTTGACCGAAGTTATAATCATGCCAGGTTTAAAAAGCATGGGACATGGTGGGAAGAGTGATGAATTGGAAAGTATTTTAGAAATATATAGAAAAAAAAAGTCAGATTAATTACGCAACAAAAAAATAATAGAGAAGTATTCTATTCAATAATGTTACGAGTGATTTGGAATGAAGGGAAAAAAATTGACCAATGAGTCGTCTGGACAAGACTCTCCACCCACCTGCAGACTTATGACTAAAATTATAATACTGCACGCTATGATATAAAAGAAATTAAAGGAGCTCAATATTTCACGGCGTTTCTTGTAATTCATTTACTAAAATATTGCTATTTATAGCAATGTTTATTATGTCGGTTTTCCTCTTAGGTCCCTCGGATTTTTATCCCTTCCACTTTGGTAACTAAACTTCACATTTTCTTTTAACTTGGTTCTCATAAATTATACTGTCGTGGTTTTATGTCTTAAGATTTTTTTTGGTTCGGATGCTCTCACGCATATGAAACACAGGATGAGCCGCTGAAAGACGTAATTGTAAGAACAGTGATCATAAACATCTAAGAAAAAGTCACAGGAGGCCATGTCTAGGTCCCACAGTTGGGCTTCCAAAGTCACAGGAGGCCATGTCTAGGTCCCACAGCCGGGCTTCCAAAGTCACAGGAGGCCATGTCTAGGTCCCACAGCTGGGCTTCCCTCACCTTCTAAATCAAGAGTAGAAGATCTGGAGAGAAACGCATACATTAGTTTCAGCAATCAACTCTGCATCCTCCTCGCCTGACTCGTCAACCAGGTCATCTTTGGAAGACTCTTGTTGTTCCTGAGTAGCGGCAGCAACTTCTTGTATCTGCTCAATTAACTATTCAAAAAACGAATGATCTGCAAAACAAAATCACATTTAAAACACATGATATCCAGCAAGCTTCATCTCGCAACTTTTCGACTAGGTCATTCTTCTGGGGCACGTTACAGTGTGACACAATCACAGTCTGCCTCGGCAAAGATTAAAGGTTAAAAAACTATTGTGATCATCTGTAATCAACGGAGGACATTTTGTTTGGAATTTTCTGGTTCTGTTATGCTCAATTTAATAATATATATATATATATATATATATATATATATATATATATATATATAAAAGAGGATCGACTACAAAGTACAAATAATAAATTCAAGGATGTAAGAGCGGAGAGTAAAGTCCAGTATGAAAAGGATGGATGAGGCATGATTGGGCCCAAGTTGGGTTTGAGCTTATATCAATTGTTGTTGCTAGTTAGTGGGCTCTGAGAAAAGGAGCCAGCAACTAGGAATTATTCGAAAAATATTATACAGAGATTATTCGGTACTCCCAACTTCCAAGTGCTAACACGATATTCCTCAACTCAGAACTCTTGGAGATCAAGGGCAGTCATTAACATTCAGGTTGGAATCCATAGAAAGATTGCGAGAGAAGAAAAAAAACCTTCGTTCTTGTTAATATAGGATTTTAGATGCGGGTGGTTTGCAAAGAATTTACAGTTCCCAGCAGCACCTGTAAGATGCGGGGGGCGAAGGATTCTACGCCAGTCACTTGGGAAAGGATTCGGTTTTAGCGAAAGAATATTGAATTCCATACAAAAATATCCTGGAAATCAATGGCATGTTATAACAAGTGGGTTCTACAATGGTGCAAGTGATAATTTTCACTACAAATTCGTGAAAAATAATTTTATGGCCGAGGCTACCCAGCGACAAAACGTAAACCGATGGAAAATCCAGTGTGATGGATCCATAAAGAAAAAAAATATATGCAGAAATGGAATTTTATTGGCTGATAAGTTGTTTTGGGCATGTATTGATCCTATAAATTAAGTTTTTTTTGTAAAATGAGAGATACTCTAATGTTTAAGTTATCTTTTTTATTTTTTATTTTTTATCAAATGACAAGCAGTTAAATTTCTAGAAAATGAAAAATAATGTTTTTTGTTCACATAAAAAATCTGTGCATTCTCTCTTGTTCAATGCGTGTTGAGAGTCAATCATGAGTTTTCATGTGTGGAGTCAAAATTATTATGATGAAGAATTGGACAGGTTGAGTCGACCCGGATGGAAAGCCCAGGTCCAAGGGCTACCTCGCCCTAGCATGGGTGAGCTTCACCAGGCGAGGTGGTGGGGATCACCTCGTCGGGCCGCGGCCCAGGCAAGGTGATGCCCCGCCCACGGTGAGCTAGGCAAGGGGGTGGATTGCTTCAATAGCCAGTAGAAAAAATCACAAGTAAATGACTGGTCACTTTTTTGCTTTAAGAAACCAAAGGCTGAACACAATTTTGGGACAACATAAAGAGGCTGCTGCGATTGGTGGAGAAGGGTTGCTCTCCTTGGAGACAAATTTTTGTCCCATTTTCAAAATACAACTGCATCTGGTCTCGAGTTCTATCTACACAACATAGATTGGCCGGGATCTGCGTGGTTTTTTTTCTTTTCCAATAAAATAAAGAGGAGCCCTATACCTTTCTTTTATTTCGAAGATAATCATGAAGCACCTGGGCAAAAAGCAGAGAGCAATTCGATCCATATCTTCGGTGACCCTACTGCAATAAGGAATTGGGATATTTTGGTGGCAGTACATCAAGCAAGCGCCTTCGTTTTCCGAATGTGTGCCCCCCTTGCACCTTTCTTCGTCCTGAAGGCAGAGTTTCAATTCGAGAGTGGATGACAGCGTTTCATGTGTTGTATCAGATACAGCAGAGGCAGAACATTGGCCCGTTCCACGCTCACAGCACGATGGCACTCGGAGACCCATGATGCTTGCTATATAAACCTTCTCTTTATGTAGTTCTAAAATCCGATCCAATAACACATCAGATCAGATTATGAATCTCGAATCAAAAAAGTCAACTCGAGTAACCTGAGATTTTTTTAGATAAAAAATAAGTGCAACCGTGCAAGTGGCAGTTGGATGGGTAATAAATTGCAATCATTAGTTTTCTTGAGACTTTGAACTGAGAAAAATATCAGGAGAATATGCTGCAAGTTGCAACAAATCAGCATCCATCCATTCATCATGCAAGGAAACAAAATGTTGCCACCGGTGAACTGAGATTTCGCCTTCTTACGCGTAAGAACATCACTTGAATTAAGAGTGAATTGGTTTGACCCGTGTGATTATCGCCTCCGCAAGGAATTGTAATAATAATTTAAAAATATTTTTTAATATCAGTTTATTAAAATATTAAAAATAATTTTAAATAAAAATAATTTCAGTGGTAAAGAGTAAAAATAGAGGTTCACGTGGGAGATTAGTATCTTGATGCAAAAGCAGTACAGAATCATTTAAAAAATAAAATGTTGTGAGGTCAAGTGATGCCGGATCTCAGAACAGAGCTACTGCTGTTACATCTGAATCATTAAGCCAGCCGCCGACCTTGGGCTCAACTTCTTTTGTGTCACAGCCATTTCTTCAATCTGGCTATCATTGCAATGCTGTAGTAAAGTGGTTAGTGGTCGTTTTTCATCAATTTTGGTCCGAAAGGCTGTGATTAGTTTCCTAAAAATCATTGAACTCTCTTCTTATCTATTATCTCGTACAAGATGAATTGAAACCGATTTTTTTTTTTTAAAAAAAAAACCCTTTGATCTTAAGGCTAATAGCAATTAATAGTTTGGTGGTGATTATTTTTTAAGAGCTGTTTTTTAAAAAAATATATAAAAAATAATGCTTTTGATTTTTTTTATATATTAACACATCAAAACAGTAAACATAAAAAATAATTTTAAATTAAAAGAACTTTATTTTTTAAAAAATCTAATGCATTCTCAGTAACCCTTTTGTCACAGCCCATAAATACCACTGAACTGGCATTTTCCACCCACTCTTCAACTGCCAAAAAAAGAAAGAAAGAAAGAAAGAAAATAACTCGGAAGAACAACCTTTGGGCGGCACTTTACACAGGCTACATTGAACTTATTATGGGCCAAAAGAAGGGGGCCCAGTCTCTGTCAGCAGAGTGCAAAATTTCGTTTCTGATGCTGTGCTTCCACCACGAACCGTAGTTACAAGACCGTGGTCTACTTGTTAAATAATGGTATCGTGGGTTAGAAAGGTTGATTTGAAGCTACACGTCGAGTTTTGATTTTAAAAATATATATATATATATACCCATTAGACGATGTTTCAAGTTTTTTCCCAAGCAATTTTTTTTTAAAAAAATGAAGCGTGTTTTAGATTATTTTTTAAAAATAATAATAACATGAAGCGTGTTAGATACTATTTAGCATGCTAGAACCTTATCTTTTTAGTCTTAAATTATTATTTTTTATTGTTTTAGATCATTTTACATGCTAATATTAAAAAAATTATTTTAAAATATTTTATAAATGAATGGATCGGTTTAATTATCATCTCAAACTTGAAGGGTAACAGAATTAGAATTATAATGTTTCTCGTGTAAAATTGAAACTATAAGTTATAGCAAACATCCTAGAATTTTAGTTTAATCCGTTTAAATTAAAAGGTATCTTTTTAAAAAATAAGTTTGTTAACTGAAAAATGGAATTTTTTAAATGAAATTTATAATAAAAAGGTAAATTTATGAAATATAATAGAAAATTAATGTTTTGAGTTGCTAAAACATTTGCTTATATACAAAAATATTGTATCATTTATCATTTTAATTTTTCTTTTTATATGAAATACAACGAAAAACTACAAAGAAAAACTATGAAGATCCTTAAAAATATGTTTTAGAATTTAATATATATTTTAAATTTCACGAATAAAAAAATATACATGTGAATAAAATCCCAGTTCCCCTATTCTGGTTATTTTATTTTTTATTTTTTTTTTAAAAAAAAAACACCAGAGCAGAGTATTATTATACTTGGGAGAGTATGTACAATAAGACAGCATGAACAAGGCTAAACTGGGGAATTCGGATATTGAAAACAAATAAATTATTTAGATGCTGAGCACAGAACCCAAGGTGGTAATAAAGGGACTAGACCCTACATCCCTAGATTTGCTTTTTTCCAAGTGACTCGTGTCAAGACATCATCCGTGTAAACTGAACACAAAACTACCGAAATAAACTGAACACAAAACTACCGAAAAAGCTCAAATCTGGTTCAGGTTTTTTTGGTGAAATTTAGGCAGCATTTGGGGATGTGTGATCCTGCCTCCTCCTTGCACCAGTTTCTATGTTGCACCTAACCCGACGCCGTTTTGTCGATTTTGCCTAGGTTGTCTCAACTCGTGATAGAGTGAAAAAGGCAAAAGGTTTGCTTTGCAAGGTGAGCATGGCATGGAGGATCAACTTTCACTTCGTAGTTTCTAGTCGTGGAACCGGTTATGAACGTGCAAGTACATGTCAATGTCTTGTGCATGAAAATAGAAAGAAAACTTTTCTTAAAACCGGGTTTTTTTTAATAATTTATTTAAAAGTGTGGTTATGATTGATTTTTTAAAGAATTTTTTTAAAAAAAAATATATTAAAATAATATTTTTTTATTTTTTAAAAATTATTAAAAATATATTAATTTAAAGTAAATTAAAAAAATCAAATTTAAAAATATGATATTAGGTTTGGAAACAAACAATTAGTGAATTTGGAAAATGATTTCTATTGTTTTTGTGATTTAAAAATATTTATTTTTATAATATTTTTTTATTGTTTTTAAATCAGTTTAATACACTAATATTAAAAATAATTTTTTAAAAATAAAAAATATTATTTTAATATATTTTTAAGTTTATAATTTTCTTAAACTTAGGTTTACAGTTTAATCAAAATATAATGTTAGATTTGAAACCAGATGCTTTACTCTGCTGGGAGGAAGACTGGTTAAAGAAATAAAATTTGCTGTGATCAAATAACAGCAAGATTTTCTTTTTGGGTGGAAAAACTATATAAAAAAAAATATTGAATTTTTCTTAGTGAAAACATCTGTATCTATGATGGTAATGGGGTAAGGTACATCAAAACCCAATAACATGCACTGGATCTGATGTTTATATTTGATCCAAATCCAGAGAAATGCAGAAAATCCACTCACTCTTTCTAGTTTTTTTCTTTCCTTTTTTTCAATAATGCGCTCGCTGTTTCTTACTGGCGTAATTACTGCTAGAAAAATATTTATACAGATACATAATAAAAATGTTATAGTATCTTTTTTTTTTAACCATTATAGTATCTCCAAAAACGCTCTGTTTTCGATACGAATCACATAAATTTCACTGGCCGCCACCATGGAAGTAAGAAAGTAAAGACTGGTGGTTGATCCCAGCTGGACCTGGACAGCTCTGGAGTTCCATGCTACCCCCATTTCCCCTCACATTGTCCCATCTAACTTTTTTCTTGCAACTTTTTTTTCTCTCTCTCTCTCTCGAGATTCCACGAAGTTATTTAATTTCTCTCCATTTTTTATTTTTTAAAACTATTTTTTCCCATCAACTTGGTAGTCTCTTTTTATCTATAAATTCCATCCTCTCTTTACTCCGAGTCCCCCCCCTCCTCTCTTCCCTTCTCTCCCTTACCAAATCTTTAGCGTCCTTTTGGTTCCTTTCCTAGGAGATATTTTGCTAGTAATGTATTTCTGTCTTTCAAATTAGCTTTGAACTGGAGCCATATTCTTCCATTTCTGTTCTCCAATCTTGATCCTGGATCTCAGTTTCTTGAATCCAAAATCAAGCAGCACTCTGTGATTTTCTCCATCCTGGTGCCATTTTTCTGTGCTGAGCAGGGGTTTTAGGCTATTTTATAATATCAACTAGTACTCACAATCTTTTTCTCTTGGGTTTTAGTGGGATTTTTTAAAAGTTGTCTTGATGATAAGTTTTCTGCTCTTAATGTTTGAGATTCATGTCTCCAATTCTCAGTGAGATTTTCATTTCTGGGTGTATGATAAATTCCACCTTCAGGCGCAGGACCCATTTAGTTCAATCATTCTCAGTTGTTTTCCTTTACTGGTTGTATTACGTTTCATGATTTTTGCTCAAAATCTGACCTATAGATTATAATTTATATATAATATATATATTACCATTACTACTACTGTTATCTGCATTAGTTTTGAGTCTGTTGCTATCTGGGTCCTGCCATAACTCTTTCTTTGTTGGTGTTCTTGTGTGAAAGTTGCGTACTTGTTTTGTGGGTCTCTCATGGCTTCGTCTAGTGGAACATCTTCAGGGTCATCTTTGATTCAGAACTCGGGTTCTGAAGAGAATTTGCAGGCATTGATGGATCAGAGGAAGAGGAAGAGAATGATATCGAATCGTGAATCGGCGAGGAGGTCTAGAATGAGAAAACAGAAGCATTTGGATGATCTAGTGGGTCAAGTGGCTCAATTGAAAAAGGAGAATCACCAGATTATTACCAGCATCAATATCACCACTCAACATTATTTGAACGTGGAGGCTGACAACTCAATCTTGAGAGCTCAAGTTAGTGAGCTCAGCCACAGATTGGAGTTTTTGAACGGGATCAGTAGTTTATTGAATTCAAGCAATGGTCTCTTTGGAGATTCAAGCATCTTTAATGAGCCAGCAGCCGACAGCTTCTTGAACCCATTGAACATGTCCTATCTGAATCAGCCAATAAGTGCCTCTGCAGATATGTTTCAATACTGATTTGTTCTCCAATATGGGCGTGATTCTAGGACTTCTAACAGAAGAGAGAGAGATCCATTTGGTACTCTTAACAATTAAGCTCAAGAAATTATCACTTAAAAGTTGTTAAGAATTAAAGCGGTTTGGAATAAGGTCCGGTGTGCGAGCGGATATGTAAAGAAAGAACAAAAGGGTTGTGGCTATTTAGGTTCTTGGTCTGTAAATCGAGCTATTAGTATTACTGTTTGATGTTGAAAGATTTTGTGTTATCCTATATGTAATGGTATTTTTAATGAGTTTTGCTTCTTAATTGTTCCAACTTGTGTGAATGAATGGTCCTTACAGTGACATCAGTTGTATGGCTCTCGCAGTATTTTCTCCAGAAAAATATCTGAAAAAACAATTATGGGGTCTCTTTATGTTTTGACAAACTGAAATAACTGAGTACAAACACAATACTTAATTCAAAAGTGTATAAAAACAAAGCAGCGTTCTTCCTCCAAGGGTATGATTATGGAGTTTTTTATGTCTGTAGTTGTATATTTAAACCACCTGGCTTAGAGCAATGAAGTAGTGCCCGCTGAATATATACTGCCCTTTGAATTTGTGAGCCACAAATTGATTTATATACTACCTATGATTACTTCATTTGAAACAACAGGTCATGATCTGATCATTTTGCAATGATATCTCTACCGATATTATCTTCGTATGAAGTGAAAGAATGGGACTTTTAACGAGAACAAGTATCTGATCCAAACTTGCATTGTATATTTAGCACCTCTCGTTTGCAGATTAATTGAATGACAAGATCCCAGGAGGAGTGGCCAAGGGCCCCCAGCATCTTTTTCGAATATTGTGAGACTGGAGAGTTGCAGTTAAATATTGAATCCATGGATCAGGACCGTTGAAACTCCTGTGGACTGGTTTAGTTGCCTCCGGCAGATATTTTTCCCTCGAGGCTAAGTAATATTTTCTAATCATTTTTCAGGTGTTGAAATTAAATCAACTTTCTGATCCATTCAAAGACCAGCTTTCCGTGCTGGGGCTAAGTGCTTCCACCCAAGTTAACTTTGCAATCACATTTTTCATGATTAACAGTGCCGGGGCCGGTTCCCGTTCACACGAATAAACTCTTGATGGGTGCAAATGAGCTCTCGCTAAAGAGAAAGGCGCGATGAAAGCAAATAAAAAAGTTAACTGAACAGTTGAAAAATTGTTAAAGATACACAACAATAGTAATAGGATTTTTAAAGCTGAAAAGACAGAGCATGATTTCACAAATAGTTATGGTTCTTGGAGTTATGCAGCAAATCCCCGTGCAGGGAACAATACTTAAAGACACAAGATGATAAGAAATAAAAGTAATTGTACTTCTGATTAATTTTATTTTTTACAAGCTTCGTTATTTGGGAAATGGAGGCTGTGGATTTACACTTGCATGTAAAAATAATAATAATAATAAGGGTATTTTTTAAAAGTTTTAATCACGCCAAATTTGTCCTTTGATGCTCCATCTTCCTTCCACGTAAATACAAAACATAGCAAGGTGACAAACATTGTCGCAATCACACGTTTCCGTAAGCAGGTAAGCAACTTGCTTGGTTCTTCTTTTCTTAGGAAGTCAGTAAAATCAAATTGATCTTCAATTAAAGTTTAGTCGACATCATCGCAGGTTTTTCTAAGCATTTTCTTGACTTGGGGATCAACAATAGTACTGGCCTTGGCTTTTTAAGTTTTAGAACAGTAGAGTTTTTAGAGCAGGTTAAAAAATATGGATACCTGGTAAAAAAATGGGATTGAAAGTTATTTTCTACTGGAAATTATAATTAAAGATTCACGTATTATATATTATACATGCAAATATGAAATACAAAAATTATATATTTACAAAAAACAATGGAGCTTCCTCGCTAGGATTCAAAGCTTGGAGCTCCAGAAACTCCAAACACTCCAGCGAGGCTTGAATTGAGTTTTTAGAATGATGGTTGATGGTTCCGACGTATAGTCCCTTCTTAGTTATGCACTAGATTTTTGTAAAAAAAAAAAAAAACTATGAAATTATATATATATATATATATATAAACAAACTCAAAATAAAAAGAATTGTAATCATAAAAATAGGGCAAATTAAAAAAAAAGTTAATTCAGATAAAAAAAATTAAAAGCAAAATAAATAGAAATCAAAAAATTAATTATCAAATTTGATAAGAAAATATAAAAAATTAAATATTAATTGATAAAATTAAAAAAATAAATAAATCAGATCAAGAAATTAATTAGGCACTGTTTGTTTCTACGTTTCAAAAGCGTTTTTGAAAAAAAATAAATTTTTTTATTTTTTTATTAACTTCAAATTAATATGTTTTTAGTATTTTCAAATCATTTTGATGCGCTGATGTCAAAAAATAATTTTTTAAAAAATAAAAAAGCATTATTGCTATGTATTTTAGCATGAAAAGTCATTTGAAAAGCAAACACAACCATACTACAAAACAAGCTTTAATAAATTGAGTATCCTTTTATAATTTTATAAGGTCAGCACATCTTTTAAGGCTGAGGAGAGAAAATTTTTCATTAGAGCTATACTATAACCTAACAACAGACACGCGTCATCTTATCGTTTAAAGGGTGGCACAATACTATGAAATTATATATAATTAATCTATAAACAAACTCAAAATAAAAAGAATTGTAATCATAAAAACGGGTCAAATTAAAAAAAAAGTTAATTCAAATAAAAAAATTAAATTTAATTAGAAAAAAATTAAAAGCAAAATAAATAGAAATCAAAAAATCAATAATCAAATTTGATAAGAAAATATAAAAAATTAAATATTAATTGATAAAATTAAAAAAATAAATAAATCAGATCAAGAAATTAATTAGGCTTTGTTTGTTTTTGCATTTCAAAAGCGCATTTGAAAAAATTTAAAAATTTTTTATTAACTTCAAATTAATATGTTTTTAGTGTTTTCAAATTATTTTGATGTACTAATGTCAAAAAATAATTTTTAAAAAATAATAAAAAATCATTACCATGTATTTTGATATAAAAAATCATTTGAAAAGCAAATACAATCATACTACAAAATAAACTCAAATAAATTAAGGATTCTTTTATGATTTTATAAGGCCAACATATCTTTTAAGGTCGAGGAGAAATAAAATTTATCATTAGAGCTATACTATAACCTAACAATAGACACGCGTTAGCTAATTATTTAAAGGGTGGCACAATACTTTAAATGTTGTCTTGGAAGGTGACTAGCAATCACATAGTTGACACGCCTTAACTCACTGTTTAGAGGGTGACACCATACTCTGAATGCTGTCTTGGAAGACAACTAACAATCACACAACTGACACGCACCAACGCTTTTGAAAAAATCAAAGTTAAAAACAAAAAATATTAGTGTTTGGCACTATGATTTAGAAGTGTTTATGAAAAAATTTAAAATTTTTTATTTTTTTAAATAGATATATTTTTAATGTTTTTAAATTATTTTAATATACTAATATTAAAAATAATTTTAAAAAAATAAAACAATATTATTTTAATATATTTTAAAATAAAAAATAAATTACAAAATAATCATCACTGTACATTCAAATACTACCGCGACACTTATAAACAACCGACCTGGCGCGGGCGGAACATCTGGGCATCCAGTCACTGCATACAGTACGCTGTCACTGTACCACTCTGCAATCCAATTTATATCTATTGTTTTTCCTTTCAACTTTTAAATACTGCTCCAATTCGGTTTACAGCTTTCAATTCAAAAATGTATTCTTTACCGCTGGGACAGGGTCTCAGGACCCATTGTGTCACCTTCTAGCTGTGACCATGCCATTGCTCACAGTCTCATCACCCACCGTTTATTTGGATAGAAAGAAGGCTTCTTTCGTGGGTCATTGATGTGACCATTTCTGACTTTTGCTTTATTCATCTAGCAGCCCACGGATCTATCAAAAAACCAGCACACCCTTCACCTCACCTCACGCGAGAATAATAATAAAAAATTAAAGTCAAAAAAATAAAAATACTCCTTGATCTTACACACAAGAAAAAAAAAACCATGGGATATACGGTCATTATATTATATAAAAAATATGAAGATTCAAAAACGCAATTTAAATATTAGCTGTCTTGTTTTTTTTTTTTTTTTTAAGCATGAGCATAATTATACTGTGCACTAAATTGAGAAAATACCACTTTACTCCTGAGTGTGTTTTCAATTTTTTGGTTATTGAATGACAAAACTGTAAATTCAATATGGATCGAACTGTTACACGGTAAAGCACTAGGCAGCTTTAACTTTATACATAATTAAACTTCAAATTAAGTTTATTTTTAGATAGTTATAATTTTTAAAAAATAAATTTTAAAAAATTATGGTTAAGTGTGGTTAGTTAGAGCGTGTTTGGAAGTGTAGTTGCTGTTGCTTTTCAAAGTGCTTTTAACTTAGAAAAGCATGCCAATAATATTTTTTTATTTTTTAAAAATCATTTTTGAGATCAGCACATCAAAATAATTTAAAAACATCAAAAACATATTAATTCAAAGTAAAAAAAAAATTCAAATTTTTTTGGAAGTGCTTTTCAAAAGCACTTCCAAACACCCTCTTAGATTTAAAAATATGTTTGGTAAAAATTATGGTTAAGGTTTATATACAATAAAAAACATATATAAAATGTTTAATTGTAATTACTTTTAAAAGTACATTTTACTTATGTATTAAAATAAATTTTTTAATATTTTTTAAAAATTATTTTTGATATCAATTCATCAAAATAATCTGAAAATTAAAAAAAATAAAGTAAATAAAAAATAAAAAAAAATTAAATTTTAAAAAATATGTTTTTGAAATTAGAAAACAAACAGAATTTTACGAAACTAAGTTAAAAAAACATAAAAAAATTGCTTCGCAAAAACTGCATTTCAAACTAAATTTTTTAATGGGTCCCAGTGTATAAAACACAGTTTGGTATGTTACTAAACATCTAACTATATTTTAAACATCTAACTATATTTTTTACACCGCAAATATAAAAATTAAGACTAAACAAATGCATCCTACAAGCAGTGGAGTTATAATCTATAGAGTCAATAAGCATGTTTAAATAAAAAATTTCACATGCACACGGAAATGATGAATAAAAAATTCAGGTATCTAGCCTCTATATTATTGTTGTTATTATTATTATTATTATTAAAAATAATTTAAAAACATCAAAAACATATTAATTCAAAGTAAAAAAAAAATTCAAATTTTTTTGGAAGTGCTTTTACACCCTCTTAGATTTAGAAATATGTTTGGTAAAAATTATGGTTAAGGTTTATATACAATAAAAAACATATATAAAATGTTTAATTGTAATTACTTTTAAAAGTACATTTTACTTTGAAATGTATTAAAATAAATTTTTTAATATTTTTTAAAAATTATTTTTGATATCAATTCATCAAAATAATCTGAAAATTAAAAAAAATAAAGTAAATAAAAAATAAAAAAAATTTAAATTTTGAAAAATATGTTTTTGAAATTAGAAAACAAACAGAATTTTACGAAACTAAGTTAAAAAAACATAAAAAAATTGTTTCGCAAAAACTGCATTTCAAACTAAATTTTTTAATGGATCCCAGTGTATAAAACACAGTTTGGTATGTTACTAAACATCTAACTATATTTTAAACATCTAACTATATTTTTTACACCACAAACATAAAAATTAAGGCTAAACAAATGCATCCTACAAGCAGTGGAGTTATAATCTATAGAGTCAATAAGCATGTTTAAATAAAAAATTTCACATGCACACGGAAATGATGAATAAAAAATTCAGGTATCTAGCCTCTATATTATTGTTGTTATTATTATTATTAAAAATAATTTAAAAACATCACAAACATATTAATTCAAAGTAAAAAAAAAATTCAAATTTTTTTGGAAGTGCTTTTCAAAAGCACTTCCAAACACCCTCTTAGATTTAGAAATATGTTTGGTAAAAATTATGGTTAAGGTTTATATACAATAAAAAACATATATAAAATGTTTAATTGTAATTACTTTTAAAAGTACATTTTACTTTGAAATGTATTAAAATAAAATTTTTAATATTTTTTAAAAATTATTTTTGATATCAATTCATCAAAATAATCTGAAAATTAAAAAAAATAAAGTAAATAAAAAATAAAAAATTTAAATTTTAAAAAATATGTTTTTGAAATTAGAAAACAAACAGAATTTTACGAAACTAAGTTAAAAAAACATAAAAAAATTGCTTCGTAAAAACTGCATTTCAAACTAAATTTTTTAATGGTCCCAGTGTATAAAATACAGTTTGATATGTTACTAAACATCTAACTATATTTTAAACATCTAACTATATTTTTTACACCGCAAACATAAAAATTAAGACTAAACAAATGCATCCTACAAGCAGTGGAGTTATAATCTATAGAGTCAATAAGCATGTTTAAATAAAAAATTTCACATGCACACGGAAATGATGAATAAAAAATTCAGGTATCTGGCCTCTATATTATTGTTGTTATTATTATTATTATTATTAAATATTAAGAGCTTCTTCGGATTTGGGGTTCCTGGTATCTGTAGCTTACGAAAATCAACTTCTAAAAATTGCTGGAGGTACGAAGGATACGGCTATACACTTATAAGCTATAAGATACAAAACACAAATCACTGGCTTTTTTTTAGAATCAAACAAATAGATTGAAACATTTAACAGGGTTTTAATATTTCAGCAAAAAGACGAAGTCGGATTTGAATTAAAATGGAGAAAGAAAGCGAAATTCAAGTTCGTGTTGCCCATCAGAACCCGTCAATGTGTCCCGGCAGATTACATGCCTTTATTGAACCATCTCCAAGGGTGGTCAATTACCCTATTTTAACTTAATTTTAAAAAGTGATTACGAAATGATATTATTTTAAGTCAATATAGATAAGCCTAATCCGACTTTTTGATCATTTTATATGTAAAAAAAGGGATCTTATTGAGTGTTGACCAAGTATAAATGGTACAAGATTAAAGCCATGGTGCTTAAAGGAGCCTTTTTTTTTTTTTTTACTTTAATTTGTTGCTCTTCAAGAAAAATAGAACAGGCGGGCAATATCCATGCATCGCGTGAACTAGCCATTTTTAATAAACCAGGTTTGAGTTCAGTAACTTTGATTCATACTAGGAGATGATTATCTATCTTTCAGGGCCTATATCAAGCCTCCGAATAAAGGAAAAAAATAAATAAAAATAAGTTGAGATAGAGGGAGAAATTCCAAATGTGGCATGTATCAACCACGCTCGACCGAAGTAATTTATTTTTGTCACGGGAATTGGAAAAAAGTGGAAAAAGACTAGATTGAAGATGATAGAACTGGCCACGATGGCCCATGATGGCAATTGGGAGAGCTACCCTGATAACAAGCACGTCGGTATACATTAGGCAAGAGATACTCTAATTAAGCTACAAAGACACGTAAAAAAACATGCTTCGTTTCTCTGGTTTGATTTTTTAATTAAATTTATTTTATTATTATAAAATTGGATGTGATAAATTTTAATTTCTTATTCAACGGTCAAGCATGGTCTCTCAAACCTTATTTATAAACCAAATAAAGATAAATGATGAGATTCATGACACGTGAATGGTAAAAACTACAGATAAATACATTAAATTATCTCTCTACATATATTAAATACACACATGTTATTGAATATTAAATAAAAATAAATTTTGTGGGGAGGGGGTGATTTCTTATGAGTAATTATTTTTGAAATTAGAAAGAAATATTTTTTTTATACAGTGATTTCTTTTTTAAAAAAGGAATAAACCGATAATAAGTTACCAATTGTTTTTTTTTTTATCATTAAATTCAATTTTAATATCTCTTCTGATTTCCTAGAAATAGGAGGATGGGGAAGAGATGTTTTATTAAAAAAAAATTTGAAGAAATTCTATTTGAAAATGTATTTTATGAATTTAAATGAAGGAGTAAAATTTTAACTACCTTAAATTTTTATAAAAAATATATATTTTGACTCAAATTCAAGATTTAATGTGTAGATTTCAAGTTTTTTTTATCATTACGTCACGATCATCATCGGGGGAAGGGATATCCATGCATAGCATTAACATAGTACCTAAACCAAGGCTTCCATAACAAAACAAAAAACTAGATGGTATGATTTTACCTACTAAAACCTACCTATCTTCCTTTAATTAAAGGGATTGAAGATGACACTTACCATCCAAAATGGATCAATTATTAGGTAACGACATGCAAATTGCAGTATTATATAGATGCCACCTCTTCTCATTTTCATGCCACTAGCTGCAGCTGGCTGGACAGAAAAAGAAAAGAAAAGCAAAGTACTAGCTAAAGAAAAAAAGTGAAAAAGTCGGTGGTAAGCAAAAGAAATTATAGCAGGTGGATATTATTAATAGACCCATCATGAAAAAAGAGGGCACACAGGTGATGAAATCTCCCCCCGTGCCTTTTTTTTACCTTTTTGGATTTGGTTGGATGCGGGAAAGAAGAAGAAGAAAAAAAATAGTATTAGTGAGGGGAAGGTGATGGCATGTGGCCAGCCATGATATTCCACGGTCCACATGAGCTGAAGAAAAAGGTATCTTATATCCTGGTCTTGCTAGATGGGAAGATTGTATGCTTTAAAATGGGATTTATATGAGTAATTTTATTTTATTTTTAATTTTATATGAAGGTGTCGAGTAAGTATGTATGCATCTTAAATAATTTTTATAAATTTTAAAATTAATAATTATATAAATTTTTAATAATATTAACAATTACAAAACTTAAAACTGAATCTATAATAAACAAATTATTGGATTCCAAGCTTTTAGTAATTGACTACCTACTTGAGTAACTTAATTAGTGATGATGTTAGCCATGGAGTGATCCAAGGCTTTGCTGGCTCTCAAAGAATGATTAAATTAGCGAAAAGAGAAAAAGACGAAGGCTTTCATTAGCAGTGATGTCTTGTTAGTTGACTACAGATGTTGGGTGCTCATGACGTTTAACTAGAGATTAAGCATCATTGATTGAGAGAGAGAGAGAGAGAGAGAGAGAGAGACGTATATATTTGTTTGAGGACGAGAGAATAGAGATTAGCTTTGATTTTTTACATGTATTTCAAATAATTCCTTAAAAATATAAAATTAATGATAGAATAAATTTTGAGTTATTTGAAAATTTATAATATTTAAATTGATAATTATTTTAAAAATAAATTTAAAACATAACCAATCAAATTTCCACTCTCAAAGTTATTTTTTTTTCTTGATGTGGTTCTGTATTTGCTGTGAAATCCCACCCCCAAATCCTGCAACAAAATTTATGGATCGGCATGTTGTTTCATGTCGAGATCACTCTATAAAAAATATTTTAGCATATCTTTTTCGATGCTCTCCCCCGACTCCTATGGCTCATATATAGTTTTTAAGCAGGCGATTCTTATTCTGATTTGACCGACAGTACATGCATTTTCATTAAATTCATCCAATTTGCATTTTCCTTGAGCACAACAATTTTAACTTTATCGGAAGGCATGTCCCGACCAGAACTCTTGAAAACTAAATGGGGATAAATTGTTTTTCAATTTTAGTGTTTTTTTCTCTGGACTTTCCAAGAGATTGACAGACAAGAATCCTGAGATATTCTCTGTATCTTGCTATGTTTTAAAAGTTATTGCCTAACTAAATGGTCCACCGGTTTAACAAGGACAAGTTCACCGGTTTTGTTAACCAGCCATCACACGTGAAGACCGTGCAACTATGGAATTGGAATATTTGTTGCTAATCAAATATTTTTAAATAAAGCAAGACCTCACATGTTGATGAAAACTGCGGCACGCCTGCTCGCCTAGTTTGGCCTGGATTATTGTCTCGGATTGCTAGAATTCCATACTATCTGACGAGAAAAGGGACCGTGAAACCGAACTTTGCTTTCCTGAACTGGAGGCAAAAGACTCATTAGCCATCGCTCTGTTTTATGGCAACCTGGTTGTGCCTGGTCCATTGTTTGAGAGCCACCGCATTTGACTTGAGCTTCCTGGGTTTGATTCTCTAGACACCTTCAGTGTGTTTGCACCTGTATTTTGATAAATTTTTAAAAAAATTTATTTTTATTAGAATTGAATATGATTTATACTTTTTAAATCGTTTTAATATACTGGTATTAAAAATAATTTTTAAAAAATAAAAAAATAACATTGATATATATTTCCACACGAAAAACTATTTGAAAAGCAACCGCTACCACACTGCCAAACAAACTCTTTAGTGCTGCTAGCTGCAAACAACTCCGTATCCGAGCCATTCGCCCGGGCCTTGCCATGTGATTCACCAGTTCATGGATTAACTGGGTTCTCATTTGGTCATCCCAAATTTTTTATCCAATACTCATTAAATTTTATACTTCAAATGATAAAATAAACACAATTAACTAGTCAAAATTAGAACGAAAGAAAATTCTTACTGACCAAAATCAGGTCTAAGGAGAATCATAACCTCATTGGTTTTTAAAATCTATAGATAAAAAACATATAATTCGTGCAACACAAGTTTTTTTTTGCATTATTAAAAAAAAATGTAAAAGAACGTAGCTTGCTGTTAGGGTAATCTATTAGTAGCATGTGCGTCTGCTTTTTCACTCGGAGAGGTCATATGCTATGTATTACCGGCTGTTTCCTCCATGGAAGCAGCAGATTTGTAAAAACGCACTGTAGTTTACGACTTTATGCATCCGAGTTCCTTTGGGTACATACTGGCTTACGTCCCTTCGACGCCTTTTCCTTTTCCTTTTTTTTTATCCGAGCAACTTTTTCAACGTTTTTCTTTTCGACGAAGCAAAGGGCAGACAGCTTTGGTAAAGTCCTAGCTCGCTAGATTGAACTTTAGCTTTCAGTAAAGTCCATGCTGCTTGCAATTTGAGGCTCGTTTGAATCCGAGCATGGAGGACTTCACGGATCAATGAGAAAAGGAGAAGCATGGCTTCCGCTGAAGGAAGCTAGCCCCTTTTCTTACAGATAATATAAAAAAGGCCAGGTTAGTAATGTACATTTAGGTTAGGAATTTGGTAAGTGATCCCAGAGGTAAATTTGAGCATGGATCCCAAAATTGTCTCGAGTTCTGAACTTTGATATCTGGGTAATTAATCAAGCTTAAGCCCGTCGTCTTTTCTTTCTTCGAGTGTTTTTATTTAGCTCCTTAGGCCTGGTGCTCGTAGGTAGAAATTGCATTCACGGTATTTTTAGGTTATGCTACGGGTACTCGGAAATTTTTACATGTAAAAATACTTTTAGGTCTTAATAAATTTTTTAGCGTTATTATTAAATTTAAAATATAGATGTTTTATTTCTTTTCTTGTAAAGATAAATTTTTTTACTAGAGGTTTTTTTTTTTTTTTTTTTTAATCTTAGGCAATATAATGTTTTTAATTAAAATTATTATTTGTATTTAAAAAAACATTTTATTATTGTTAAGGTAAATTAACCAAAAAAATATAAAAATTTATTTTTAATGTTTTGTGTAGTTGAAAGCTAAAAGAAATTATAAATGTGATAAAATCAAGTTCAAAATCAATTTAAATATTTTAATAATATTAAATTAATTTCAATAGAATTTTCATGAATAATTTATTATTATTGTTATTAATTTTCCTTGTCTGGTATGTAATAATTGAAAAATAATTAAATTCAAATGAAAATTTATAATAATATTTAAGAAAAATATTAAAATTAAAAAGTAAGTGAACGGGATAAAAAAAATTCATACCTAAAAAAAAACATATGGAAAAAAAGAAAGAAAAAAAGAAGTCACCAACAAGATAAGCACTGGGATAAAGATAATTCGAGAGAGCTTTTTTTTTTCTTAATTTTTTTTATTAATAAGAAATAATTAATAAAAATATTAATTTAATATTTAATTTAATATATATATATATATATATATATATATATATATATATATATATATATATATATATATATAAAAACACAAAAGCTACGCCTGTCAAAGTCCATGCCGCATGGGCAATGGAGGTTCATTTGATTCCATTACAGAAAAGACAAAGCAGGCTTTCATGGCCCATGTTGAATCCTGGATAAGGCCTACCGTCCAGGCAAGGGCATTAGTGGATCAGCGATGCCCACGGCAAATCAAGTAACATTGGCATGCCATTAAGAAGCCCATTTAAATTCTGATTCCTGAGAAAGTGAAAAGGCCCATTTAAAATGATATTGAAGCAATAATATCATTTTAAATTTTATTAAAAAAAAGAAGTTGAAATGACGCTATTTTTAATACTTTTTTAAAATTAAATAAACTTTTAACCGGATTAACTGAGTGCTACTTCATTGGCGGAGTCAACTCAGTGAAACCAGCTAAACTACGTGTTGATTTTTTTAAAAAACCTTACCCCGAGTACGAATAACTATAATTTTTTTCTTTTAATTTTATGGCTCGATGGTATTAAAGTAATAACGACAGAATTAATTTCAAAGTGAGTTTTAAGTTAGAAAATATAACAGAATTAATTTCTTCAGTTCCATTACAAAACGTTACCGTCTCTTATAATCATTGACATGGTTATTGGTTAATGTTTCTTTTCTTTTTATTAACCAATTAAAAACTTTCGAAAGTTAAAAAGCTCATCCAAAGCTGACTGGGAGGCACGTGATCCTTCCCCTTCTTGCTCGCTCACCTTGATCCTTTAGTTTCACTTCCTCTTTGCGAGAAACTAACAAGCCTCCGTGTCTTTACAATCCTATCTCTAATTTCTCTCTTAATCTTCTGTAATGTAAGTTCAAGATTCTTGATCTTGTTTCGTTTTTTTTTTTTTTTTTTTTTTGTAATTTCTTTAATACTCTATGTGTTATAGTTTTTTTTTTTTAGTATTAGTTAAGATCATGGTAAGAATCTCCTTGTTTTTATCAAAAACCCGATCTTGTTATCTGGTTTTTTGATCCGATTCTGCTACATGTCGTTTATCAATGAGGAAGCTATATGTATGCTGCATGGCATTCTATAATCTGGAAGCAACGCATGCTGTTTCTCTTAGAAAGAAAGATTCTTTTGATGTTTAGAAATGAACACAGTTTGCTGAATTGAATTTACTTTCTCTGGTTTGTCAATGAGGCTGATTCGTTGTCTTGGTTTCTCTGATCTTAAATGTAGTTCTCGTAAATCAAGATTGCAAGCAAAACCAATGGTGAAAGATACAACTTTTTATGACATTTTGGGGGTTAGTGTCGAGGCGTCATCGGCAGAGATCAAGAAGGCTTACTATCTCAAGGTGAGCTTAAGCTTTCAATGGAAGTAGTTTCTATCTCGTGGATTAGCCACAAGGTTTATAGCTTCAATCCTATGGGCGGAAAAAAAATGATGCACTTAAGTTGTTCTTTTACCTGTGAATTTCGAAATATGGGCTTAATTTGCAGCTACAAATTTTTTGTTTTTATCATGAACATGTGAAAGCGCTTTTTTATCCTGCTCACTTACTCAGATTCGTGGGATTGTAATTGAGTGTGGTTTATGTGTTTGTACAGGCAAAAGTAGTTCATCCAGATAAAAACCCCGGTGATCCAAAAGCTGCAGATAATTTTCAGGTTAGCTAATAAATTCGATCATCGTTGAAGACTATATCTTGGTTATTGTGGCATGGTCTAGTCTAGTCAGTTATCTGTCTTTTTGAACAAATAATCAACTGTACTGCAGAATGAGGAAAACCAAGTTCTAATGTCTATTACAATTGTCATTTATTTGGACCTAGTGTGCCTCCTTGCTTGACAAATCCGAGCGCATTGCCTTTTCATTTCATTCCTTGATGGTTTATGAAAGGCGAGGGCATACAAATAATGGAAGAAGACATTTATGTGTCAACTTTCATCTGTTGTTGAGCTTCTGTGTGCTTATTTATTTGCTATGATACATGTTTTTAGATACTTGGTGAAGCATACCAGATCTTAAGTGATCCTCAGAAACGTGAAGGATATGACAAGTATGGAAAGGAAGGAATAACAGAGTAAGTTTAAATAATGTAAAACAAGTAAGTTTAAATTTTTCTACTGTAAATTGCGTGCTATTATTCTGCTACTTAAACTTCTTTGGGGACTTTCTGGAACACAGCATAGAGGAATACTTTTAGTTATAGAAATATTTCACTTTTGACAAAATGCTGATTCCCTTAGTTTTTAATGGGAAATTGATGAAGATTGAATGCAAAATCAGGTACACGCCTTTAGTTGCAGGAAAATAGAAGATAGGATGTTTCATTATAAAAACAGCTCCAAATATGCTTACATTTTAGTCAATTGATCCTAGTGGAATTAAATTTGTTAACCACAAAAAAAAAAGGGAATGAAGCTTAAATACATGCTACTTGGGTTAAAATATAGAAGTTACAGAAGAAAAATTGAAGAAGAAAAATATAATTTTTTTTCTCGCGATGAAGAAAAACAGTTGGATACAGCCAGGTTGGGAGTTGCACACTGCCAAGAAGACCACATTAATCCATTCAATATACTTGGCCACTGACTCGTTCATTTCCAGGGCTCTAACCATTTAGCAGGATACTAATTTATCAGGGAATGACTTGTCGTCCATCTTGCACTAATATTGTGTTGTAATGGGTTCCTCTGTTAATCATTGTTGTGTTTCTCTTTTAATCTTTGTTTCATTTCTCTTGTTTAATCCAGAAGAAATCATGAGAGATACTTTCTTTTCCAGGGAAATCATGTTGGATCCTTCAGCTGTCTTTGGAATGCTATTTGGGAGTGAATTATTTGAAGATTATGTTGGTCAACTTGCACTGGCTACATTATCATCTTTTGAAAATGAAGATGACATACAGGACAAGGAAATGCAACAGCAGAGAAATCAAGAGAAGATGAAGGTATTTTATTTATGTTTTTCAATGTCAGCATCTGGTGCACTCCATTAAAGCCCCTGTCTATTTTTTAATCAACAGGTGCTGCAGAAAGAGAGAGACGAAAAGCTAATAACAAATCTCAAAATTCGCCTTGAAACATTTGTTGAAGGCCAGGAGAATGAGTTTACAAACTGGGCCCAGTCAGAAGCACGCCGCCTCTCTACAGCTGGTATATTTTCTTCCTCAGTTAACATTTTGAATCACTTAAAATAGGTAAGGAACTCTGAGCAGTGTTCACTCTGGAAAACCTGCTGTAAGAAGGAATTCTTATGTCCTCTTGTTTTAGTGGTTGTTTCTGGGGTATATCAGTGTGGTCCAACCCGATGATTTCTTCTTGAGCATATAAGTGCAGCTAGAGGATTCTGGAGAATAACTATTTTGATGTGGAAGTAGCTTCTGTTCCCTGCCACTATGTCATGCACCATCACTTCATTTCTTTTTTCCTTTTCTGAAGCTTGTTTATACTTTCACATAACTCAGGATTCCATGGCAATTCCTAGGTGATGCTAATACTGTCCAAGCTGGTGTGCCCATCCTAGTCCACAGGGCAGTGGTAGATCGGACCCAATATTGAGTTTGTGAAGGTTTTTGGCCATGCAGGAGTTATCTTTCAAATATTACTCTTAAAAGTCTTTGCTACATAGCAACATGAAAAGAGTATTATTTTAGTAATTGTGCATTATTCAAATGCTGCTGGAATTGCCCCATCAACTTCTTGCTTTTAAAATAAAATTTCCTGAATTTCTAATTCAACTCGTAACCACTAAAATCATCAGCATTTGGTGAGGCTATGCTGCACACCATTGGTTATATCTACACGAGGAAAGCTGCTAGGGAGCTTGGAAAGGACAGACGGTATATGAAGGTACCATTTTTAGCAGAATGGGTACGGGATAAAGGACACCTGATGAAATCACAAGTGATGGCTGCTTCAGGTACAGTTCTCTGAAATCAAAGCTTCAATATCTTGAAACAGGCTTCAAGGTCATTCATGTTAGTTTATAATTTAAACGGAACCTAAGAAGAGTATTTTCTCTTGAATCTGCAGGTGCTGTTTCCTTAATTCAAATACGGGAGGAGTTAAAGAAGTTGAATGGAGTAGAAAACCAAGAAGAGAGCATGCAGAAAATCCTTGAAGATAAGAAGGATTCTATGCTTCAATCACTTTGGCAGATCAATGTGCTTGATATTGAGAGTACTTTATCACGTGTGTGCCAAGCAGTAAGTTCTCTTTTCCCTTCTTACTCTTATGGCATCATAATTTATCCTGCAAGCCTTCGAGTTATGATGTTATGGAATAGCGGTGGCCAAACGGGTTATCACTCGGCTTTTATTAGTGTACAGACTCATGACATTAAATCTCAGTTCTAAGTTTTTTTAAGAATCAAAGAGAATTAATTAGATGGTTGCTAATTTAAAACTTTTCACATCTCATTGGTAGTTCGAAGAGATTAAGAGGAACTAGAATGCAGTTCCGCCTGTTATTAGCAAACTGAAGTATTCGCTTGCCTTCTAAAACAAACACACTGGTTTTTGATACATGCCCTTATTCCAATTTTACCTGGTGACTTCTGGTGATTTCTTTCTATCCTGTCACAAAGTTCTAGGCTGACATGCTTGAAAATTATGAGGTGACAGTTGAATTCATTGGAAAAATGCTTAACATACACCTCTGTCGACCTACTTGCTGACCGTATCACATGCCCTCAAGTTGCTGTATGTTGAAGTTTGGCACCAGCATGCTCCCTGGATTCAGTTCGTGTGAAGCATCTTGTCTTCCATTATTTTCTTCTGTGCGATGCAAGATTTGATATCCTATGAATGCCTATTTGGTTCTGAATGTTAGGTTAGGGTCAAGAGGTTATGAAAATGATTTAAAGTTGTGTTAAGACTCAGCAGGCATTTTGTATGGATTGATCTCTAGCAAGGGATTGCATGAAAAACGATGGTGTTCATGCTAAAATTAAGAAAGATTTCTGAACTATGTTTTCTGTTTCAGGTACTGAAAGACCCTAGTGTGTCCCGTGATGTCCTGAAGTCACGGGCTAAAGGATTGAAAAAACTTGGAACAATCTTCCAGGTGAGTAATGCTCGCCTTCTTCCATGTCCATGTAAAGAGTTGTTTGGTATTTCTTTCATGATGAAGCATTAAACAGTCTCATCAATTCAATCTCCCATTGTTTCTCAGGGTGCCAAAGCTGCTTACAGTCGAGCCAACAGCTTGCGCCATGAAGATGACAAGGCAATAAATACCGGTTCAACATCATAGTTATATCGATGGATACTTAGCGGATCCCAATTCTTCATTTCTACAGGAGCATGTGGAGTCTTCGATGTGTTTGGTCGTGTATCTACCATGTCTGCTGAACTCCGAAAACTGAGCAGTCTATATATTACAGGCGAAATTCGTTAATTTAATCCTATATATGTATTGATTAATTATTTTTTATCTCTTGGTTTTAATCCGGTAAGAAAACCCTAGTGATTTTATTTTTTAAAAATTATATTATTATTAACCATGGTTGTAAAATTTGATAGTCAAATATGATGACATGGTATTTGATAGGATCAGGAATTAAAAAATAAGAATAAAAACTTCTTTCGGATTAGATTTTTGCAGAACAATATTAGCATAGACTGGCTTCCTTGTTCTTTACGGAGATTTTCTACATGATTTAACTTGAAAACTTTCTCAGAAAGAGAGAGATAACGATCATATAATCGAATTGCTTGTAATTTATGTTTCCATTGGGTCTAGCAAGTAGGTTACAGTGCTGTAATTAATTAATTGCTTGGTAGTATAAACTATAAACGGATGTTCCTTCCTCGATTCCATGTATCTGAGAAATGATGAAAAGCAAGGAGACGTAATAAAATGAAAAGAAAATAATGTGATCTGATGTATTCCATGTTGGATCGGAGCATGTGATAAGATCAAGGGGCCTGCCTGCGTGTATATTTTTATTGGAGATAAAAAAGCAAAAGACATGCTAAAATCAACAGGTGCCCGAGGCATGCTTCACTAAGTGGCAGATATTAAACATATTGGAATGACCCACCATGATAATATTATTGGGACAAGCATGCTCTTCCATTTTATTCTCCCAGTCCTCCGATCACTGGTGAAAAGAAACCACAAACTCCCTCTATGCTGAAGATGATACAAACACTGCCAAGCTGATGTCTTAATCCATGATGTACACCACATAATTAAGTCGCATAAAATGATAAATCTACTCCAATCATGCTTGCTAATCATGTGATTTTGGTCGAACTCGACACGCTTTTAGGAGTGTTGACGAGGAGATCATTGGCCGATAATTGGATACACAAGACAAGGAAGGGAGGGTTTACTTCGACTACGGTCGAAGTGCTTCTCCTAAAACCTTTATTTTTCACCAATGTCTTTTCATTCGTATTTGATGGGTTATCCTTGTCGTGGTTGAAGATTATCCGGAAATTAAAACACATAGTGTTTTTTTTAAGAAAATCCATGCGCATCGAGTTCCGTTACAGGCTTGAGAGGATCTTTGTCTCACCATGCACATACCTTAATATTTTTATTATTATTATTTATCACAATTGCGCAACATATATAATTTTTACGTACACATATTAGTTTCTATACCGACCAAGTTATTTTACATAATCTCTATAGCCCATATACATCTACACACATTTACGCACTCTACATACCTTCATTTTATTTTTCTCTTCTTGTACATTATTTTTTTTCTTTCTATATTTGAGTTAAACATCATAGTATCTCATATTCTTGTTAAAGATTGGTTTTTTGAAAACAAGTTAGACAAGGATTCAAATTCAAGCCATGACTCCATCTACATCTACGCAAGATATAGTTATAAAAATTCTATATTTTATATAAAATATTTTCATTTTATACCATCTAGCTCTTTTTTAGATCATAACCATATGACAAACAGAACTCAAATCAACAAGCATTCATGACCTCGTTTCCATTGATATTGATATATCTATCTTTTATGGAGAATAATAATTAAGTGGTATATATTAAGTTTTGACTCATCAATATCTAAAATTTTAAAATTAACAAGTTGGATATTTTGTATACATGTAATTCTAGATGTTCCGACTAAGATTAGATTAGGAAAAACTTCATTAATTTTGACGTGTGAAAACTAATCCGACAACCTTGATCATTTTATAAAAGTGTTTTTAAAAAATCATATGACGTGATTCTTTTTTAATTATGTCTTACATGTTACTTACCACCATGAATAATTAATTAAGTTAATTATAACCCTATTATTCAATTAAGTGAGTTTAGCTATTCGCAAAGCATCTTTTGTTAATCAGTAACACTATATTGATATATTTCCTTTATCCAGTCTATATTTATGCGTTGGCTTTACTTTGTTTTTGAAGAGAAATCCTTCCATCAGCATCAGCATCATCATCTAACGAAGCTTTCCAGCCTCTAAAAATCGAGGGAGATTTTAATAATTTCCACTAAGGCCACCCTCTATGGATCAACCACCACATAGATCCACTAATTTCATCGACTCGGTCCCCGACAAAAGAAAAGTGGTCTTCTTCACCTTTTATTTTGAATTTTAGACTTAAAGGCTAAAGTTTGGTTTTCTTTTTCAAATAAACTAATCGTCAATCGGTTTGTTATCTCTAAGATTTCGATTCCAAGTGCTTTCAATTATTATAGAGAGGGAGGCCCGTCCGGGCGTTCCCTCTCTGAAGAGAGAAAAATAGCAAATAATTAGAAAGACAAAGTTGCCTAAAATGGGTGTTCAAGAAGGTTAGCTCTCCCTCCCTCCTTATAATTTCAGCATCATTTCCATCAGCTTCTTTTGCTGGTGGATGTGCTCCTTTTCCGTCTTCCTGCTGTCCATACTCCATATCCGTGCGAGAAAGAAAGAATCGTTTGTTTTGTTTTGTTTTATTTCTTACCCCCATGCACCAAAAGCCATGCTGTCATATTTAACTTCGAGATTTAACCACAAATAATTAGCAATAAACATACGGGTTTTTCCTAACAGATAAAAATACAAAGTTAAAATTAAATAATTGATGTAAATGTAGGATAAATTTAAGAATTTTGCCTATATTATATAATCTAATAGTTTTGATGTGAAGATTTGACTCGAGTATAAATATATATATATATATATAAAAAGATGAATTTATTTCTTGCCGTCGTCCTTTTATACGCTATTAATGAAACCCTCGAGAAAAACTTGGAGGGCGAGACTAATCGAAATTTCTCATTTCGAGTCAGGTTTTTTCCGACCACTTTTAGCATAAACTGACCTCCTCATTCTTTACCGGAATTTGTTCCGTGATTTAGTTTTATTCTTTGATCATCCCTTCTCAAAAAGAGAAAGATAGTGATTATCTATATAATCGAATTGCTTGTGATTTATGTTTCTATTGGGTCTAGCAAGGAGCTGGCTATAGTGCTCTAATTAATTATTTGGGTATAGATTGGTGTCCCTTGATTCACTGGAGATCAAAAGGCAAACGATATGCTAAAGTAGGTGCCTAAGGCATGCTTTATTGAAGTGGCGGATTTTAAAAATATTGCGACGAACCACCATGATAATATTGTTGGGAGAGTGGGAATTATTAAGACAAGCATGCTCTTGCATTTTATCTTGGGTTTTTAATATTGGGCTGTTTGTTTTATATTTTCAAAAAAAATTAAAAAAATTCTGAAAATTTTTTTTCTTTAATTTTTTTTTAGTATTTTTAAATTATTTTAGTATACTGATATTAAAAAATAATTTTTAACAAATAAAAAAAATATTATTATACTGCTAAACATCCTGAAAAGAAAGCACAAACTTCTCATCGCCCCGTGTATCACATTTCTTGGTCGAAGAAGATGATATGAAGTATGAACATTGCCAATTACGCTGATGTGTTAGTCCATGATATACACCACAAGTCACATAAATCTTCTCTAATCATATTTGCTAGTCGTGTGTACTTCTGTTCAAACTTGACGCATTGTAGTTACAAGTGTTAGCAAGGAGATTGGTCAATAATTTGATAATTAAGGATGGATTTACTAAAATTAACACTTCTGGAATTTTTGAATTTCCATATGGAATATTTTGTAGGTGATCACATACTGATTTTATCAGTATTTATACACTGATTTTATTCATAAAAAATTTATTAATGTACTCACATATTAAAAAATCTATTGTTAATAATAAAATTATTGATGTATTTACAAAAAAAAATATTAAAAAATAAATTTATTCATATCAAAGTTTTTGTTTTGTTTGTATTTATTAATTTTTATTTTTATTTGTTAATTTTATGGGAATGGTAAACTAGGGAAGGAGTACTCCTAATACCATTTTATTAGAAATGAGGAGGATAAAGTTACTATGTGATCTCACGGTGACTTCGTTTATTCTCCACTAGTATTTTTTATTTATTTTTTTCATTTGTATTTGATGGGATGTCCTTGTCGTTGAGGATATAAGTGGAAGCACCAATCATATTTAAAAGCTATTTTATGCAACCTAATTCATCTTTAATTAATTAATTAATCAGGGCACAACCAAAGATCAAATAATAACTAATTCTGACTCATCATTATCTAAAATTCAAAATTTAATAAGAGCTCGATAAATTTATTTATTTTCAATATGACTTTAATTCCGTGTGATGTGTTAAAACTAATGATTTCTTTTTTAATTATGTCTTACATGCTACTTAATTACCACCATATATAATTATAAATACCTGATTATTCAATCGAGGGAATTAATTCAGCTATTCGTAAAGCGTCTTTTATATTTTCGTTATCCTATTATACCTATATATATTTATGGGTTTTATTTGCTTTGTTTTCTGAAAATAATTCCTTCCATTGATACTTTGCAGCTTCTAAAGATGGAGGGAGATTTTGGTAGTTTCCTCTGAGGCCACCCTCTCTGGATTAACAACTATATAAATCCACTAACTTCGTAGACTTGTAGTCCCGACAAAAGAAAAGTGGTCTTCTTTACCTTTTTATTTTGAATTTTATACTTAAAAGCTAAAGTTTCTAATAAATTAATCGCTGTTCGGTTTATAATCTCCAAGTCTTCCACTCTAACTAGTGCTTAGTTTCAATTAACATAGAGAGGAAGCTGGTTTAGTTAAGCGTACTCTCCCTGAAGAGGATTAGAAAGACAAAGTTGCCTAACATGGGTCTCATGCTTCTCAAGAAGATTAGCCTTCTCTTCCTCCTTATTTCAGCATCATTTCTATCAACTTCCTTTGCAGGTGGCTGTGCTCCTTTTTCTGTCTCTTTGCTGCAGCTTTTGGTGCATATCCGTGCGATCACACACTAAAAAAAGGGTTGCAGTATAAATATCTAGACAAGATTCATTCAACTGTGGGTTCTGTAACCTGCAGATATTTCTGTAGACCAAGTGCCAAACCTGCAATTATGCATGCTAGCTAGGGTAACATGCATGCAAACAAACATTCCAAGGGAATTTGATCGATTTAACTCTCTTTTTCTTATGTTGGGAATTTGTGACTTGTAGCAGGAAAATTAGTTTGCCATTAACATGCCTTCAAATTGCAGGTCGACTGTCCAAGTCTGTGAACAAGTTGGCGGAGGAAGTGGAGGCCAGTGCCGCCACTTACGAGGTTTGTAAATAGCTAGTAAACGGTCACAAACAAAATTATATCTCTAAAGTGTTTGAATTCTTTGTAATTAAGGAGCAAGCAATGAAAAATTATTAATTAACAAGGCTGGTATGTTTCTTGGATTATAATCATGAGATTTTTCGTTGTCGCTGCTGTTGATGGTGCAAATAACACGTACGAGCCTTGCCCTTTAACCATGGATCGATTTAATATAGCTCACATGCCCAGATTATATCATGAATCATTGTTAGAATGTTAGCAGCTACGTTATGATTCTCATATGCAATCTCTCTTCTTTCATCGAGCTCTTTCCAACTAACGATTCATCTCACAATTATTGCCCATGGTATAGGAGATATCAAGCAAGCCATCGCACAACAACGAAGCGACAACTATCCATGAAAGGCTTCTGAGAGCTAATACCAAAGACTATGGAAACTACAATCCAGCTCCAGCTCTTGTTAGGCCTCCTTTCAAGCTCATACCAAACTGATGGTTGGTTCCGTCATGCATGTTAAAGAGGTTGATCAGACTGTCCGAGCAGTAGTATATTTAAATAAATAAAGCAAAACGAAATCCAGACGTATGCGTATGTAAGTTGTGTTGTGTGTGTCCTAGACTAGTATATATATCCCCCATATATATATATATATACTAAGTTCTGTACCCTATAACAACGTTATGTATGTGTATATATATATTTATATAGCTTTATAGTTGGATGAAACGTACGTATGTTTGCATAGTAAATTAACTTGATTATCTCTACATGTTGTTGCTTTGCTTTGCTGGAATTTATATTTTGAGAGATCTTAACTCTGGACATTAATCTAACTCCCATGTATAGCCTCAATTTATGAAGTTTAATCACTGGATTGATACTTCATTAGCTAATACATATCACGGGCTTTCAGAAAATTCATTTGCTGTATACGTAGAGTGCTTGAATGCCAATGTCGTGATGAACATAACATGAGGGTTTGATGGGTATGAAATATAACATGACCTTCCAACCAGCACATGAACAAACTTGTTTGGATATCTTTTATAATTTTACTCGTCGAAAATCCATCTCGATTTAGAAAACTAGAGAAAAAAAATATCAATTTGAAGATTTTGACACAATATGAATCTGTTACTTTTCTTGAAGAATATTTCTTTTTTCGTTATGCAGCACGATGCTGGAAGAAACTAAGCTGAAGTACATTTCTTCCAAATGTTTTTGCGTTTTCTTGTTTTTAAAAAAGAGAAGTTAATAATTATTGTAAAAAAAAAAAAAAAAACAAGAAGGGTATAGATTAATTAGATAATAATACTGTTTATAAGCTGGATAGAATACAAGTAATATCTTAAATAGTTAAATTTCCATGAGAATATTGTATATTATATTCATAGACTGTGCACTCAATATATTCACAGTTTTTGTCAGGCTTATTAGTGCTGCATCCATGATTTTATTTGATAAAAGGTAAGAAGATGAGCATGTATATGATCAAAATTAATAAGCAAGATTTTTATTCAATATTAATACATAGCACGTGATTTTATTTTTACTTCGACGTCCCATTAAATTTACAGTCTCTTCTTATATATTAAACTCGAATCCTGTTGCAAAAAAAAAAAAATCATTTTCTTATATTCTGCTTAAAAATTAACTAATCAAGAAAAATACTTATTTTTTATATAAAGTTGGCATAGAGATATCCCTATCTTAAAGAAAATATATATATCACAAGAGAAAATGATATATATTTATATATTATAAATCCATATATTTTTTTAGCAAAACGAATTTATATTTTACAAAAACTATATATAAAAAAAATGAAGCAAGGAGCAATATTATAAATTGGAAAGGTAAAGAAAAAAATGTTGAAGCAGGGAATCTAGGATTTACACGATGATATGCAAAAACATTATAGTATTTGGAAGTTTAAAATTGTACGTGGCAAGGCTGAATATGCCAGGGACACCTCATGTTTAAGAAAATATGTGTTCCATTTGTAAATACAGTTCTTTTTATTATTACTTTTTGGGCTAGGCTCATCAGCGCTAAGTCTGGGCCTCCGTACCTGTCTGGTCTAGTTTTTAGCTTGATGCCATTTCGAGCCCATTTATATATCCCATAATACACCCTCTTGGGCTTTGGTTTGTAATTACTGGACTAGTAAATTCATACACGTCTCCGTCCTAAACTTGTCGGATAACTGCTGGGAATTATGGGGTTGGAGAATTTATATTACATCTAAACTAGAATTTTTATATGAACTATATATGGATTTTTCGCATTTATAATATATGATAAAGATTGATTTTCATATAGTAAAATGGATGTCCAGAATAATATCAATGTATAGGGTTCATAAAAAGGAAATACAAGAGAACGGGGTGGTGTTAGATTTTGGTAATGCTGTAAGCTTTGGTCGTCATGCATGTCACCGGATTTTGCCCGGGGAGAAATCCCCGTGAACATGATCGATCGATCTTCACCGGTCCATCAAAGTAAATAATGTTTCATGTTTTATGTTTTTCCTGAAATAAAAAACTTTTTTGTTTTGGTATTTTAAATTTTTTAAAAAAAATTAATTTATTTTTTTAATTTTTTCAAATTATTTCGATATATTAATATAAAAAATGATATTTTTAAAAGAAAAACTATTATTTTAATATATTTCTAAATAAAAAAATAATTTAAAAAACAATTACTTCCTAGCACTCCCTAAACACTTTGGCAAAGGTGACTCACCTAATCCCCCTTGATTTAGATTTTTAATATTAATTATGTGATTAATGTAGCGTCTCTAAGCACTGAACTCCACCAGCTTGATAGAGACCTTGCCCCGAAGCTTGCTTTGCATGCCCAGATTCTAAAACCTAAGTGTTCAGTAAAGTCGTTTCTATCCCTCTTGACTGGGCAAGCTGGACAAATTTGGAGGGTATATCTGGCATCCCATTAACAAGCTTGTCGTTAAAAGTCCACTCATTCTTGACTCTGTGCTAATAATAAGCAAAACCACATTATCAACCAAAGTGTATAGCAACCTTCTGCCATTTGCGTGCACAACTCAAAATGTGAGACGGTTTGTTTGCTACGCTTCACCCTCCTCCTCTAACCTCCAATTGAAAATCATTGCTGTGCCACAAAATTTTTCATTCAACTGACATCACTGGCAGAGCAGAGACCAATGTTACGGAAGTATTCGAGAGTTTATTTTCAAATATTTTTTTATTTTAGAGTGTTTATTTAAGAATTCGGTAAATGTTGAAAAGAATCGAATGCGTACTGCGCACTTCGCGTACTGCAGAAGGCATCACTGGTAAATGGTGGTTAACTGCTCTATCTGCCGTCTATTCCTCCATTTTCTCTTCTTTTTTTTCATCAACATATTCCCTTGTTTTTCATTCTTTCCTAAATTCTTCAAGCATCCAGAGATCTCTGATTCAAGATTCTTTCTCCCTGCCATTAGCGTGCCCTCGCTTTTGTATGTTTTTGTTTTTCGTCTAGGATATTGGACGAGGAGTGCCAGATATTAAAAAGATTGATAAATTTGTATTTTAATTGATATCAACTCTCTTTTTTTCTCTTGAAAAACCCTAATTTTTTAAAAAAAAAAATTAAGGCAATCGTTTAGCTGCCGTTAGTGATTCTCACCAATTACATCCTCTATTTTTTTTCTTTTTCATTCTCTTTCACTGTTTTAGATTTTTTTATGTCTAAGTATATAAATCCTGGAGTTAGATTCATGTAATAAAATTGTTAATAAAAACTAAAGCTCATGAGTAAAATACTATATCAATTTTTATGGTTTATAATTATATAATTTACTGTGGACTGTCATAATATATTTATAAATATATATTTTAATTCTCAATTTTATTATTATTATTTTTTTGTATGATTGAGCTATTTTGAAACCAAATTTGAGATCAATTAAATATATTTTTTTTTAAATGAATGGTTGAATTGAAAGAAAGATAAATTAAGTGAAAAATGCATGTAACACGGCGGGAGCCTTTGGGATTTTTTTAAAAGTTAATTTTTGTTTTTTATCTTTTTTAGCTATCACATGACCGGTCTTCTTATTTTTCAACAAAATTAATCTTGGTATGAACTTAATTTCCTCATTTCATAGTATTTTATTGGTACATGAGAGAGGGAGGGTCGTCAAATTCCAGCATTGAAAGAAAAATTGTCGTTGGCGACGACTTCAATCACTGAAATAATCGATTTTTATGTTGAGTGGTTCCATAAAAAGAGGGAGTTAAGATTATGTGTTTTTTTTCTTATAAATAATTAGAAAAACATATATGAGCTCATAATTTTTTTTGTTTTATGGTTAATTTTAGGTTATGGAACAAGTTTTTGCGCTTTTTAGAGGACATGAATTGATTTAACAAGGCTCCTCAAATGTTTACTAGGTGTTTTTGGATAGGAAAATAAAATAATTAGAATGGGTTTTTGGGTGAGAAAACCATAAACCCAACTTTTCTTGCTATACTGATGAAGTTTCAAATGACACGTTATCTATTTTCTTTCTTAACAATTGGGTTATCTCATTAAATTAAGAAAAAAATAAAGCCCCCCGCACGGGGCTTTTCTTGATGGTCGATATGTTTAGCTTAGCTTACCAAGCCCAACAACTTTTGGGCTTGTTTTTTTTTGTTTTTTTTTTATTTTTTAATTAATATCTTTTTATGTTTTTAGTTTTTAATTTGTTTATGTTTTAGTTGATACACTTCTCTATTATTTTCTGGCTTTAAAATAGCGATTTTTTTATTATTATATTGGGTATATTTATTTTTTTAATGAGGTTGGTTTGATTCATTTTTATTTTTTAATATATTTTATATAAATTTAATATTTATTTTTTATAATATTTTTAGTGTGTACAATCTTGCATAATATTTTTTCCTTTTATTTTATTCAACAAGCTCCATGTGTGTGTCGATTTTTATTATGAAGTGATTTTAGTAAACAATTTTATTTAATATAACAAAGTAAATGATCCATCTTGAGATATTAAATATTTTGATTTATATATATTTATTATTTTTTCTAATTATGTTTTTATATATTGTTAATGAGTTTTTTTTTTATTTACATAATGGTTTGTTATTTATTTAATTAGATTGGTGTATAAGTTTTTTGATTTATATTTATGATTTTTTATGTAAAAAAACACAATGAAAAATCCTACATGTTCATTTTTTTTAATCCTATAATGATGTTTTTAATTTGATCATTATTTTTATTATTTTGTATTTTTAATTTTACCTTCCAATCCAGGTTGGTAGGGTATTTTTTTTTTCATGTTGGTTCTTTTCTTTCTTTTCATTTTTTTTATTAATGCCTCTTTCTTACATGTCCTTTTATTTTATTTTTAATCTATGCTTCAATTAATACCTCTTCTCTGTTATTTTTAATTGTCTTTTTAGCTTTTTTTTACATAGCAATTTTTTTAACTATATTGGGTGTGTTTAATTTTTTAAGAGGCCAGGATGATTCATTTGTATTTTTTTTATATTTTATGTAGATCAAATATTTATTTTTTTATTGTATTTTTAATATGTTACACCTTGCATAATATATATTTTTTTTATTTAATAAATTAATCTGTGTATTGATTTCTATTGCAAATTAATTTCAATAAAAAAATTCACTAAACACAACCAATTAAATGATCTTTTTTTCTCTTGTTACCATGATTGCTTTTTATATATATATATATATATATATATATATATATATATATATATATTTGCTATCCCTTCCCTTTTTTTTTTTCCAATTTTCAATATAATTCAAATAAAGTCAGATGATTTAGTTGATGGGAACTATAACCTAAGTTATTAGATTTTTTTTAAAAGAAGATATACCTACAACACCTAAATATTATATTAAATAATAATATGGACCCGTGGAATACCGTGTCCACCAATCAAAGTAATGTTTGGAAACACAGTTAAAACCGTGCATTTTAAAAATTTTAAAAATTTGTTTTGCTTAGAATTATTTTTATATTGTCATATTATTCTGATGTATTAATATCAAAAATAATTTTTTTAAAATAAAAAATATTATTTTAATATATTTATAAATAAAAAAATATTTTAAACCATATCTGTCACCGTTCTAAACACCCTCATTATGTCATCTATTTACACTTTCTATTGACTGTAGCTTTTTTAATATGAATAAAGGCTCTTGATTCGATGGTGAAGCTGAAGCCCATTCCTTTTATTATTTTATGACGATTTAGACACAGATGTATACGTGGGATGTAAGCAATTCTTATGTATGCAATCAATGTATATAAATTTATGAAGTTTTTTTTTTTTAATTATTATTACCACTCAAGTCATTGAAAATACCAATTATTGTTTTGAAGACCGTAGGCGTTGTCAATCATTAAAGTTATCGGTGTTGCTTTGAAGATAATTACATTGTAAGGAATCTATCTTGACGTACAAAAATAATGATTTATTTAATGAAATTATTATTTTATTGAGAAAAAAATAAATATTTTCATCCCTCTCTTCTCGAAAAAACTTTTTGATTTCAAATCTCATCTTCTTAATAATAAATATTAAAAAAACTAAAAAAAAAATATCGATCCAGTAGGATGTATAATTTTCACCTGGGCAAAATAATTTTAATAATTACATTTTTTTAGAAAGAGAGAAAAGTGCAACCCGACAAGCATCAGGGCAGTGGCAGGTACCATTCCACCATGTACAGCTATCCTTTTCTCTACTAACTTACGAGAACATGCAGAACTGAGAGGATTTTTAAAGGTTTTTTCATCAATTTCTCAATGAAATTCTAATAACAGGAATAAATTTTAAAATATATACTTAAAAGGAAAAATCAAAGATTTTGTAATTCAGGAAATATTGATTTTTTCGTTAAGTCCAGAAATATTTTACTCTTTGATTTTCATTTAAAATTTTACCGCGAACAAAATGAAAAATAATTATACTAACACCGTCAAAATACAAACCGTCGAATCCCGTTAACAAATTCTAACGTCGTCAACATTATACCCGTAAAAGACGACCCCCTCTCCTTGCAAGTAAAAGCGCCAGCAGCCTCACTCTCTCCCTTTCATTTTCTCTTTCTAAAAACCGCTCCGCTTCTCCCTCTCTAGAATCTATTTGTCGTTTTAAAACGCTGTCGTCTTTCCTCTGACCAAGGTAAGGATAGCCTCTCTCGATCAACTCGGTTTCGGATTTTGAATTGTTCTTACAAATTTGACTACTCAGTACAGCTCCGCATCTCCCCCTCTAGAATCTATTTGTCGTTTTAAAACGCTGTCGTCTTTCCTCTGACCAAGGTAAGGATAGCCTCTCTCGATCAACTCGGTTTCGGATTTTGAACTGTTCTTACAAATTTGACTACTCAGTACAGCTTTTTTAAAATTATAATTAATTCTTTGGTTTGTATTATTATTATTATTATTTGTGGATTTGGAGCGAGACTCCTTAGTGTACTAGTTAGTTAGGCGATTCAATTTCCGTGTTCTTTTTAATTTCTTTAATTATTTTTTTTCGAAAATCAGCTAGTGTGAACTGAATTATTGGTAATTAGTTCATTATTGACTACTATTTTAGAAACTAAACTTGACTTGGAATTTTCTTAATTGCTGCCTCTAGAATTTTCAACACCCATTAATTTTCTATTTGTTTTAGTAGTCTTTTATATGAATTTTTTATTTTTGTGTGTGTTGAAATGATTTTGGCTATGCGTTTTTGGTGATGGAAATGGATTTAAAAGCGCGGGTGGTGAGTTGAAACCCAAATTTTAATCACTGGATATTACTTTTGTCACTTGGGTTCTTGAGGTGCAACAACTTTGCGGTTAAATTTAGCTTTAGATCATCAAAGTGTGCTCTCTGTGAAAGATTAGAGGAGTTTGGTTGTTATTGATCATTTTCTTTTGTTTTTTCAGTTATGCGCATGTGGCGTGTTGGATTTTGTGTTTTCAGAGAGCTAGATGTGAAATTACTAGTGATTAATAATGGTGCTCTATTCTTTTTGCCTGTTTTAATTGCAGAGGAAGAATTGGACCTGGGTTTTGCCCGTTGAGAGTGATGGTAGTGAAATTTGAGTTGCCGTTGTTTGGACGTTGGAGCACGTGAGTGAAGATTTTGGGTTCGTGTTAGAATTTGAAGACACCTTTTGTTTGTGTTTGAGCATGGGAGGTGCTTGTTGTGTTGCTGCTAGAGATAAAAATATAGTAAGTGGACCCGGTGGTGACATCTTGCATAGAAATATTCGTTACTCACCATCTTGGAGCTTTAGATGGGATAATCGAGGGCGAGTAGCAGGGGAAGATACTTCGATCAGTTGGTTTTCTGGTGGAATTAGCAGGAATTATGGATCAGATATCAAACACGAATCAACCTATGCATCTGAGGATGGAAGCCCAACGGAGAGTTTCCAGAGACGTACATGGCAGAAATCCCCAACATCTGAAGGAACTGCTGCTCGTGTGAGGACTCCTACTTCAGGTAGACTTATGGTACACGGGGTGCTTCACATTAATATTCGTTTGATCTATTTTACATGATCTTTCAGTTCATTCTGAAATTTCCCTCTCTATTTAAGATACTGTTGCAATTAGCTTTATATTGCATATCGATGCATGGATTGCAAAGTAGAAGGATTGCCCTTGTGATTGATCATATTTACTATTTAGAAGAGATCGAACTATTTCAGTTTCTTATAGTTATAGATGATGAGGATGAAGAATTCATTCGATTTGGTGATGGAACCTTATTAGTTATTGCAGTAAATGAGAAGCAAAACTCAAGATGAAATATACTCCAATATTACTGAAAACCATTGGCAAGGAACAATAAATACCCAAAGCAGGACTCATGCAGTGCTCAGGGTTTTGGAAAATTATGCAAAGATTAGCAATTACACGCTCTAAAATAAGTTCATTGCATGGTTATGATATTATGGAAATGAGATTCCGAGACAATCATACCCTTCAACTTTTCTGTATGAAGTGTAATCTCAGGTTTTGATCTTGCAACCTCTTGGTTGCAAACTCAATACTGAAGACACTTTGATTAATTTAGCAATAGTGGTAAAATTTACAGATGTATATGAGGGTCTTCTCTATATGCTAATTTCTTACAATATGATCCGGCATCACATGCTCACCCTGCACTAGGGAAAGAATTTCCATGTTAGAGAAACCTGTTTCTGACTGGTTTGACATTCAGGTTGCAAAGGCTAAACATTGTGGTTTCAAGAGAGAGAGTCTGAATGTGATAATCTTATCGTGGCTCTGGAGTAGAAATTTAAGATGCAAAGGGCAGAGAGTCCTTACATGCTAGAAAGTTTTTGTTTGACATTTTGGAGCTTTCGTATATAAAATGAATGTCTGCCATGAGATAGAGTGATACTATCATGCAAAAAATAAAAAATAAAAAATAACAATAGAAGGCTTCAAATAGTACGAGTGCGAAGCTAAAAAGAGAAAACAGAGCAATGGGAATATAGTTTCTGTCTGCAACTCTTGAATAACCGCATAATTGAAAGCCAACGGGTCCTAATTTTGTTAAAAAAAACCTTGAAATGATCATGTGATTTAGTTTCATGATTAATTAACAAGATCAATCGCGGGGTGAGACTAATAGGGCCCTCACTTTTTGGTCTTCTTTAATAAATCTGCTAGAGTGTCTTTAGCTCCCTGCACAACATTTTAAGGTAGCAAGTTCTGCACCTATCCTTTTCTCATAATTCAATGATTTCGATGATGCTTGTCTATTGAACTGTGAATGATTATTTTGCTTGAGATTATAAAGCAATATTATCAGATCCTATAGCTAGAATTTGAACGTGTTTTCTTTGCTCTTTTACCCCATCTTTTCCCTTGATAAGTAGTATATGAACGTGTATTCCTCCGCCAGTAATAGAGCTTGTGTGTTAGTGATGATGGTTAGACAATAGTGATTGTGATGGTGACGGTGGTGAATAAGATGTCTTTCTCATTACACATGTTGTTACCCAATTTTTGACCCACTTTTTTTAATAAATTTTTCGAAAAAATCCGCCGATGCCGCGCGCCAGGATTTTTTTGGGGTGCGACAACACATTCAATTTGCAGCATGTTTTTCATGATTTTAGATATTAATCTGCAATTACTGCACTGTGAATGTAGAGGTTCTTTTCTTCATTTTGTGCGTAAGAAAGGTTTTGACGCTGCGGGGGGATTGTGAAGTGCACTTTCCTATCTAGAAACTTTTCAGATGAGTTTTGCAGAATTATTCATCCTGTCTTCATTCATTTTTTCAATCCATTTTTCAAAAAGAAATCCTAAATTTCATATTTGTTCTTTGTGGTGTATCATGAATTTTTTCTTCTGTCTTAAGCCAAGTTGTTGTTCTGAATGTGTACACTCTTTTTCGTTGGTAGGCATGCTTCATGGTTGAAGATGGGCTTTCTTCAACCAGGTTTGCAGGAAATATTTACATAAATAGACTGTCTACTTACAGGCTTGTTTGTTCTCTGTCTATGGTTAAATTGATCTCATATCTCATAAAGGGTGTATGATACCATGGGATGCTTATCTCAAAAGGGAAATGTTGAATGCATATCTGAGAAAAACAGTTCTTTTGCTATTATTGCATATCACCACAGGAGTTTTACATTGTCATGGGGTGACCTTGAGGATCTGCTTAAAGAACAAATTTGCAATCCTTCACAAACTACTTTTTCTGCGCTATTTCTTGTCCTGACCTTTCTTCTTCATTCTTACCCTTTCTTTATCCATTTTTATCTGTTTTGTTTTCTTGTTTTTTCTACAAGAAGCCATGTTCTATATCCTCACAGTACGGGGACTTTCTTTTTTGCTTCTTATGTGTCTTTAAATATCTTCTGTAAGATGTAGCCCAGTATAATGACTAATCTTTTTAAATGGGAGAATAATGGCTGTAATCACGACTAGAGCTTGATTTGTTGTTTCTATACATTTCTATGGACAACTTGAATCTTCTACATACCTGCATGGTTCCTGCTTGTTCTTTTTTTGGCAATTTGTACTCCTAGTTTCAAGTATGATAAATAAGATACAGTTCGTCCTTACATTAAGATTCTTACTAACTGAACATTTGATAAAATCCTCCTAATTAATCTATTCATGGTGCGGGTTTTTAACCTCTCATGAGCTCACATGTACCGCCTCCTAATAAATCCATTCATTGTGCGGGTTTTGACATGCACTGCATCTGAGATCATTTACACTCTTACTGCAGATCGATCCATCTCGAGGAATATCTCAATGGACACGAGTTTGGAACAGGTAGAGTTTTTCTTTTCATGGAAGGAACATCCACGTTTGCTCTATGATTGACTTCATCTGTTGTCCTTCATATGACTTGCTTGCCAAATCTGTTCATTTTACAGGTGGAGGAGTCAACAGAATCCACTGCAGTTCTGAAACTATCTCCTGCAAAATCCTTGCTTTCATTGCCCTCATCTTCGTCCTCATCAACATCTCCACTTCCATCCCAAGGTCACTTACATCCTGCCAGCTCAACGCCAAGATGGCTCCAGCATTCTTCTAGACATCAACTAACAAAGCCAGTATCTGATGCGCTAATCCCTGGATTGAAGTCATCAAAGAGCATCCCAATTTCTGATGAGAGGCCTCCTATTCCTTCATGGAGCAATGGATCAACTCGGGGATGCCATGGTGAGTCTTCAGATGGATGGTCTATGCATGCATTTTCTGAGCTCACGGCCACTTCCAATAGAGAAAGGTGGTCTTTTGATAACGAGTGCTTGGGCTTCAATCATAAGAAGACAAGATCCAGCAGTCGAAACTCATCTTTTCCTTCGGTTGATCTTCAAACATGTGGGATCTGCTTGAAGCTATTGACTGAAAAATCTTTGTGGAGCAGCCAGAAGCTTATTGCTAGTAATGAGCTCTCCGTTGTTGCTGTCTTAACTTGTGGTCATGCTTATCATGCTGAGTGTTTGGAAGCTTTGACACCTGAAATTGATAAGTATGATCCTGCATGCCCATTTTGTACCTTGGGAGAGAAGCAGGCCTTTCAGCTGTCTCAAAAAGCTTTAAAAACAGAAACGGATTTGAAGGCTAGAAACAAGAAACTGAGGAGCAGAGTAGTTGATAGTGATCTTGATGGTGATTCTATCATTTTTGATCGCTTAAAAGGTGGTGGACAGGAAGGAAAGGGTCCCGAGATGGGCTCAAGTGCCAGCATGAAAAGCTCCTTGGCGAAGCCTTTCTTGGGGAGACATTTTTCATTTGGATCCAAAGGGAGTAGATCCTCCACGGAGACTCACTCAACTAGAAAGAAAGGGTTCTCCTGGACAAAATCTTTGAGGGGATGAGGTTCTTCTCAGCTGTGAAGTGGTGAGTACTTCCATCTCATGTATATTTTGCTTTTGTTCATACATATAACTCAAAATTGTCATTGCAAGAACCTTGTTTCATCCGAACTTTAGTGCTTGAAGGCATGATGTGTATAGCTAGATGTATTTGTGAATATATAGATTGAATGGAAATTTTCTAAAATAAGCAAAAGCTGTTTATTTTTTTTTTTATGGGTACAATAATCATCAATGCTTGAAACTCAACAGGACTTCAACTTTCATGGGTGTACAGATTTCAGTGCTGACCTTCTCTGCGTTGCAAAAATTAAAAAAAAAGGATTGTGGGGGCCGCGGGACATCTTCCTTGAAGAATTCGGTTTGGAACTGCTCCATCAGCGGACACATTTTTTAAACTGTCTCCCAGGGTTACCTTGTGGGGTTATACTGTAAAGACGTAAAGGAATTTATAGAAGTCTTATAAATCATGAAAAGATTAGTAGAATGAATATGTATCGCAAGATTAGTGATTGTTTTGGTATTTTGTACAGATTAATTTGTTTCTTGCTTGGAACACAGCTCATGAATTGATTCAAATTATTGATGTATGGACCCATTTATGAATAATTCAACATCATTCCTTGTGGATTTGCTACTGTGTTGTGGTCTTCTCATTAGATGGTGAAAGCATGCAACCTGCCTTCTGGTTTCTGCTATAGAATGCTTCAAATGTCCTTGAAGAATAATTGAGAGTGATGATATTTATTTTGAAGTATCCATTCATGTTTTTCAAATTATAAGAATTTTACGTCAATGATGCCAATTATCAATGGATATTATTCGGGATATTTCGGAAAGTATTTATGATCAACATGAAAGATCATGTCAATCCCGAAACCTTTATACCCAGATGATGACACGTCTCCTGTCTTGGCTACCGTGGCAAAACCCCTTCATGTCTGCTCTGCACCAGCACCAGGTGTAGAAAGCTGGTTACATGCATGAACCATGTCTGTTCTCCACCGCCATTTTATTTTCCTTTTATTCGGCCAGCCTAGCTAGCTTAAACTCTATCTTTCACTATCGATATCGAATCTTATCTTACTGTTGCTGTTTTTCAACTTCCTGTTTTTTGGTTAGAAATGATAGCTGCTACAATAGTAGATGAGCTGGGTAATCCAATTCAACTCACAGATGAACATGGCAACCCAGTTAAATTAACAGATGAACATGGTAACCCTGTGCACATCGCTGGCGTAGCCACCACCAAACAACCTCCAACGCTTGGCGATATATTAAGTAGTGATACGGTGCCTGGTACTGGACATTTGTCTAGTACTGCTAGGAGTGAAGATGCAATGAAGGGTGACATTCGTGAGACGGGTCATCATGGCGAGGTTGCTGGTGATCAGTGGGTACATAAGAAAGAGGAGCATGACGAGACTTCATCTGCTTCAAGCTCTGGCTCGGTGAGATATATTCGGTTTAAATTAACTATGTAATTAGGACACGGAGTACTGATTATTACACATTGATCACCAGTCAATTAATACTTATTTTGAATGAATAGATATTTTTTAAAAATTTATTATGGAAAGCTCATGGGATGTAGTGATGATGAGGTGTGAGCAATGGCAGATTCTTTAAAAAACGTTGTGAAGCTAACGTCTTTTGTGCACGCAAGGGGTTTTTTTTTTATCCTTAACTGTCTCTTGACATTGCAGTCTGAGGACGATGGGCAAGGAGGGAGAAGGAAGAAGAAGGGACTGAAGCAGAAAATAAAGGAGAAATTAACTGGCGGGAAGCACAAGGAAGAGCATGGATATACTGTTGACGTGCACACCACTACCACAGTTCCGGCTGGGGAACAGTACCAGGAACAGGAGAAGAAAAGTATGATTGAAAAAATCAAGGGAAAATTGCCTGGCCACCATAGCCATCATTAAAGCAGCCTGCATGTTAGGATGGTCCAGTGTTTTATGGTGTTAATTTGTTGTTTGTGTGGAGGACAGGGATGGTTGAACTGTGTGGATTAGCTGGTGTGGTTATGAGCTATGTAATAATTTGCCCAGGCTACATGTGTATTAAGCATGTAATCATGCTTTAGGTTGCATAATAACAGTGTTGAAATCTCAGTTTGTCCTAGAAAAATCTCAGATTTTCGTATATACTAGCATGCAAAATATAAGAAAACTGTAACGTTACCCGCTACCCGCTGCAGCACGCGACCAGTTCGCCAGCCTGGACTTGGAGGGTCTTTCCTGGGACCTTTTGTCCTTATAAGAATGGGCCTGGCCCCTTTTAAATTGAACCAATTTATACTTCTGTTTCTTAGGGTAGGAAAGGCCCAAGAACACAAAATTACGTAGGACACAACATAGGGATTGATTGCTACATGCAATCTGACCAAAGTAGGGTCCGAAGTCCCGCAGGAGTTAATTGAAACTGGATCGATCCTTGATCCATGTCCGCCCCTGTTTCGGCTAGCCTTTGCTCGCTCACCGTTTTTCCGATGCATATTATCATGAAAATAGCCGGTATCCTCCTCCTCCTCCTCCTCCTCCTGACACGAGTTTGTTGGCAGCGTTCTCCAGAAGGGGAGTTCTCTTTGTATGCTATCCACTTGGGTGATTCGTAGTCTACTACTTCTCCATGTTCAGTCCTTGTCCGTGCTAGGATGGCAATGGACGAGTGGTGGCATGGCGATGGAGGTCAGTTCAAGCGGAGGACACATCTTTCATCTCCATGTCCGTGGAACTTTTATATTCATTGAAGTAAATTTTAAATCTTTATATTTCCCGTCTACAACGTTTTTTATTTTCATCAGGAAAAAACAAACACCCTATAATTTATAATCTAAATAAAAAATACAAATAGGATATATGTAGAATTGATTGATGATATTGTGAAGAACTAAAATGTTCCATATTCATTAAAATAAAGACTCGTGAGCTCACTTCTGACTTGTGTGATCTTTTATTTAATAAATGTTTTTTTAAAATACTTTTAATTTAAAAAAATATATGAAATTGATATTTTTTAATATTATGAATAGTCAAAAGAAAAATAAAATTGAAAAATAAATATTTTAATATGTTTTTAAATAAAAAAATATTACATAACACGACCCAAAACACACACTGCATCTACACTTGCCTTTGTGGATAAAAATATTTCTCCATATCTGGCTCCATCAACGCGGATACGTGTTGAACTCCATTTCCGTGTGGAACTCCCTCGATTCCGTACATTCTTACCAGCATTTTGATTTGTTAATACTTAGCATTAAATTTTGAATGATACTGAAATATGACCTTTTCTTTACGAGTGAGCTAACATAACGACGTTACTAGAATATAATGTTAGTTCCCTATATCCATATTCATTTAGTTGGTTAAACCGCATTATTATTATTATTATTATATTTATGTAAATATATATTTATTATTAATAAAAAATTAATTTATATTTAATATTAAGATAATATTAGGTTGATGAATCTAATATTTGATTTGTAAATTTAGAGTAAAGATAAAGTTTGTTAGATAAAAATATTTTATAAAAAAATATAAAATTATTATAATTGTAAAATTATTATTATATCAAAGCATTTTTTTTATAAAAATATCAATAAAAATTAGATAATTGAAAGATTTGTGGTTTGCGACAATTCAACCTTTAAAGAATTATTCAAAGCCAGAAAAAATTAAATTTTCATGTAACAAATCCCGAATTAATTTTAAATTTACCTATCAAAATTCTAGTAATTTTAAGGTATTATTTTAAATCTATTATTTCCACCAAACCAATAAATAAAACCACTTATGGAATATCTTTCTCGATTAATGATGTAGTCATTAATCAACATGAGCTATTATCTGATATAATTGCTCATAAAACAGGCTACAAAATTCTTTATGGTCTCGGTCTTTTCTTCCATGCAAATTATTAACGAGTGTTGAATTCCCCTAAGAGGTCTGATTCCAATTAAAAAACCTTCGATTATTTCACACACGCACACACACAAATATACTCTTTTCACAGCACATGCATTTATTATTTTTTTAATTCTAACAAATATAATATACTCTTCCCTTAACAATTACTTTATTTTCTTTTTATAATGCACCAAGTAATTACTTCATCATTGAAAACGAAAGAATGATTGAAATAATGCATGCATACGAGCGGCCGAATGAAGGGTTATGTTCGGGGCTGAAGTAATGGTTATGTTTGGTTTAAAAACTACCTCGAAAAAAAAACAAATAAAAAAAAAACACGCAGAAAAGTCAAAGCTAAGACCATGATTTGTTGCATAATCCCACCCTGCTCCGAAAGTTGAAAGTTTGACTTATTGATGCCGCTAAGAGTGTTTTCAGGGTGTTTCCACTGCGGTTTTGATTTTTTTTAATTAATTTTTTATCATTTTAATATGCTATATTAAAAATATATAAATAAATGAGATATATTTTTTCACACCATAATACTGAGATCAAAATTTATATATTTTTCTTAACGATAAGATCAAAATTAAATCTGATTTCCACCAACTCTTAGTAAGATACTATTTTTTATTTGAATCCGGTGCATGGAAAATATCACAGAGCTTCAATGGCTAGATCGCCAACTAGTGAAGGCGTGACTCTTGGTCATTAAATAGTCGCTCTCAGCTGGAGCCGCCCCTTTACACGCACACCAGCCCATTGAATTAAATTAAACAATCCAAGATCCTCTCCACTTGCCCTCACGTCTCGTGTTCGATTCCCCCCCACTCTCTCCATCACTTTCTAGTCGCTTAACATAACTAATCCATAAATACTACTTAACACTAACAAAAACATTTCAACTTCTTTCTAACACTGTTTCTTTGTCTCTTCCTTCTTCTTCAGAAACCCAAATAATGGCTTCTCTTCAACACTCACAAGCGATAAAGGTAATTAAAACTGTCTAATTCTTCCAAGCCCGCTTTTAATTTTTGCTTACTGTTAGTGGGTTCTCTTTGTTTTAGTCAATTGAAATGTGGTTTTTAAGGGTTTTGTGATTTTTTATTTTTTAGGGTGCGAAAGTGCTTATGGTTGGAGCAGGTGGGATTGGTTGTGAGTTACTTAAGACTCTTGCTCTTTCTGGCTTTCAAGATATTCATATTGTGAGTATATCTTTATTTTTTTTCTTTTTAAATTTTTGCGGGGAGTTTCTTAGGGATTAGTTTTGGTTGTTTTTTAAGCCAGGTTCTAGTTTTCTAGGGTTTGAATGGACTAAGTACCTGTTAGTAGCCCTCATTTTTGTGTTTTGGGGTTATGATATGATTTTATTTTTGTCAATTGGAGTTTCTTTTTCAAGGGTTTAGAGCGCGGTTAGGGTTTGACAAAAAGATTTTTTTTGTTTTTTTTTTTGAATTTCAGTGTGTATCTGTTTGAACTTGTATTAACTTAAAAACTCTTGGAGGGAATCAACTTGTGGAATTATTTATTATTCCGAAACATATGAAAATACACATGTCTGGATATGAATCATTACTGGTTAAGAAAGTAGTGGTTTTTATGTCATGAGACTGAGAATATTATTGACCTGGTTAATTATAAGGTTGCAAATGCTTTCCAAGTAATGAGTAGTTGGTGGTAATAGAATGCAGCAGCTGTGATTAAGAGTGAACATAGCATTGATGGATATAAATGAAGCGGTGATTGCAGTAGTTGTCTGGGGCTTTGGAAGTGAAGGGTTTGGCTCAATGGTTGCAAGGTGTTTTTCATGTGCGAGATGGTGGAGATGATAAGGAATGTAGGTACAAGGTGTTGGGATTGTTTTTATGTTTGGTGTTCTTTGTTCTTAGGAGCGAAACATGGTGGTGACTGGTTGCTTATGGTGAAAGGTTGTCTAAGGAGGTGGTGATGGTATGAACTAAAGGCTGCCCTTGTGAAGCTGTAGTGGTGGTTGGTGAGTTAAGGGGCATCCAAGAAGATGCTGCCCTTATTTGTTAGGTATGTCATGATCATCAACAAACTAGCTTTTGTAATGGGAAACTGCTGAAAAGCAAGGGGATGGGTTGCCCTACCAGGAAGTTGCAACTTTAGCTGAAACTTACATATTGGGTATTTTGACCAGGCATTTATTGTTTCACAAAATGGTTAAAAAATCTTAATCAAATTAATGGCGTACCAAATTAAGGAGATAGTGTAGTTTGAGGCAAAGACATGTTGGATTTGAAATTTCATTTTATTGGGCATTTGCATAGAGAGTTCATGTTAAGGCCCTCATCTTTATGCAGCACTCCTTTATACATTTGCTTGCATTTGTCTGCAGATTGACATGGACACCATAGAAGTAAGCAACCTTAATAGACAATTTCTGTTCCGTCAATCACATGTTGGACAGTCTAAAGCAAAGGCAAGTGTTTTTATGAACGTTTTTTCATTGTTATTGAATTAATTGGGTAATGATCAATTTCATGTCTTATCTTATTTCACACCAATGTTTCAACCAGGTTGCTCGTGATGCCGTGTTAAGATTTAGGCCTCACATAAGCATTACCCCTTACCATGCAAATGTGAAGGATTCTAACTTCAATGTCGACTTCTTCAAGCAATTTAATGTTGTTCTGAATGGACTTGATAACTTGGATGCAAGGCGACATGTGAACCGCCTTTGCTTGGCTGCTGAAGTTCCTTTGGTTGAAAGTGGAACTACTGGGTTCCTAGGACAGGTAATATTTTGCTGTGTATAATTGCTCCTTCCAAGATCAAAAGGAATGGAAAAGTCTGTTTTGTGAATAGTTTGTTTTCATTTGTTGCTGGTTTGAAAATGAACTATATGGATTATTTTTTGTTGCTGGTTTGAAAATGAACTGTATGGATTATTTGTTGTTTACGCATAATTTGTCCTTTAAAGTCTGATGATTAACAACTTGAATTTTCCACCAGTTTTTGGGCCTCATTGCTTTTTTAAATGAATGAACAGTTATTTTGGCAACTGAAAATATTGATCTTTGGTCTCTGGTTTGATGGTTGCACGTGCTAAGAATCCGCTACTTGTGTTGATTTATTTCATGTTTTTAAATTGCATGTTTTGTATCTCTCTCATTCTCTCTGCCTGGTAGTTGTCTCTGTCTGGAAGTTGACATTCCTATACGGTTTGTTTGAATGTTTTTGAGAAACATCATGATTTTTTTTTTCTTCATAATTTCTTGGTGGCAGGTTACAGTGCATGTGAAGGGAAAAACAGAGTGCTATGAGTGTCAGCCTAAACCTGCCCCAAAGACATATCCTGTCTGCACAATTACTAGTACTCCATCAAAGGTGAATGATTAATGTTTTTTTTTTTTTTTTGTGGTTTTTATTAGCAAACTTGATTTCTCTTCTTCTTAGGAATGAGGTGTTCTTTCTTGTTTGTGAAGATCAGTGTTTTTGTTAACAGATGGCATTTCTTGGTCAGCAATTTTTTATTTGAATTAAAACTTTAATCTGCCAGAAATTAGGTCGTTGCTTGGTCAGAAAATCATTAATAACAATAACCATGATGGCTCGTGATGTAATAATCAAGATGGAACTCCTGTGTTTTTTATTTTCAATTTCATTGTTTGAAACTGCAGTTTGTTCACTGTATTGTTTGAAACTGCAGTTTGTTCACTGTATTGTTTGGGCGAAGGAACTGCTTTTTGCAAAATTATTTGGAGACAAGAACCAGGTAAATGATTTAAATGTGCGCTCTAATGATGCTTGTAGCTCATCTGAAAACACAAACGATGTATTTGAATGGAGAGATGATGAAGACTTCGAGCAATATGGAAGAAGAATATATGATCATGTTTTCGGCTATAACATTGAACTAGCTTTGTCTGATGAAGAGACATGGAAAAAACGCAATAAGCCAAGGCCCATCTATAGTAGGGATGTCCTGCCTGACAAAATGACCCGACAGAATGGAAATGTTGATAAAACTGATGATCTTTCTTCAGCATCTGCCATGGCATCTTTAGGCCTAAAGAATCCACAGGATGTATGGTGCCTAATGGAAAATACAAGAGTTTTTCTGGAGGCTTTGAAGCTATTTTTTACAAACAGAAAAAAGGTTTGTTGATCTCTTGTTTTTGAAGAAGCGATTGATGAAATCCTTCGACTTTTGGATGATCTTCTTTTTATTCTTTTTTTTTTTTTTTTTTTTTACCTTGGCAGGAGATTGGGAACCTGAGTTTTGACAAAGATGATCAGCTAGCTGTGGAATTTGTTACTGCAGCTGCAAATATTCGGGCTGCTTCATTTAACATTCCTTCACACAGCCTTTTTGAAGCTAAAGGTATTGCTGGGAATATTGTACATGCTGTTGCAACAACAAATGCTATTGTAGCTGGTTTAATTGTCATTGAAGCAATCAAGGTGTTGAAAAAGGATACTGACTGTTACAGGTGTGGCTCAATTTTCTCTAAGGTTTTTTCTAGTATCTGAATACTTGATTTGGGAGCTTTGCTTTTTATTAATGGTTGAAAGATCAGTTTGAGGCTGACCCTTTTCTTGTTTCCAGATTAATGAGGTTAAGGAAAAGTTTAAGGCTGACCATCACATGTTTTTTTGTCTTGAATAAACTTTGTTTTTTTTATGTTCCTTGTTTTTCAGAGAAAAGCTAATGAGGTATTATTTCTGAAAATAAGGACATGACTCTGAAATGTTAATAGTTATGGTGTCAGAGCTGGTTTGTTCTAATCATATGAAACATCTATGCAGGATGACATATTGTCTCGAACATCCATCTAAAAAAATGCTTCTTATGCCAGTGGAACCCTTTGAGCCAAACAAGTCCTGCTTTGTTTGTTCTTCTCAGGTATATCTAATTTTCTTTTCTTCATTGGATTGCCCTTGTGTGTTTCTCCAAGCTACAAATGCATTCTTCTCACATTTGATATGGTGGGGAACAGACACCTCTGTCACTGGAGATTAATACTCATCGTTCAAAGTTGCGGGATTTTGTTGAAAAGATAGTAAAAGCCAAGCTTGGTATGAACTCCCCCCTGATTATGTGTGGCTCAGCCCTTCTTTATGAGGTTGGTGATGATCTTGAAGAAGACATGATAGCAAATTATACAGCAAACCTTGAAAAGGTATTCCTTGCTCTGTTTCTGGAAATGGTATGGCTTAAGTTCAAATTAATATGGTTTTCTATATCAAGTTTTTCCCTCTCTTTTCCATTAGGTACTATCTGAGCTTCCTTCTCCAGTCACTGGTGGGAAAATGCTCACAGTAGAGGATCTTCAACAGGAGTTCACATGCAATATCTATATTAAGCATAGGTTTGTCTTTACTTTAATGATGCTGTTCTTCGAACCATTTTGAGTTCGTACCAGGAGAAATTTTTTTTATCCAATGATTCTTCCTCCCCCTCCCCCTCCGCCTGTTGTTTTTTTTTTTGGCAAAGATTAGTCTCAGTAGTTTAATGGTAGTAAACACAATACTTCCTGGAATCTCAGTTTAATTATATAATTGATGGAAATTTGGTTTTCCTTTTGATTTGAGTGTCATTGGGTAACTGTATGATGTGCTCAAATGCTCTGATATTTGATGGGCTTAATGTTTGCCATATTCTTGAATCTCACAGAGAAGAATTTGATGAGGAGAAAGAACCTGATGGAATGGTTCTTTCAGGATGGACACAAGCTCCTCCTGAGAAGAAGGATGATAAAACATCTATTGGAAATGGTGCAAGTACATCAAAATCATTGCCAACAGAGCCTGTGGATGCCCAGAAAGATATCGAGGTGAAAGAAATTTCAGATGGGACTGCTAGTCCAGGAAAGAAGAGAAAACTGCCTGAGTTTTCCGAGGGCTGCACTCTGGATCAGTCAAATGACGCTGATGAAACTAGGAATGACAAGAAAATCCAAAAGGTTGACGATGACGATGACGATGACCTTGTCATGCTTGATCATTGGGGCAAGGACACGAGCAAGAAGCAAAGATTGCAGTAGTTTTTAGCTGTTACTCCAACTTGATTGAGTAGGGCTTCTTACATCCTAATTGTGTATCAGTAGGGAGAAATGGTGATTCTTTTGGTGCTCATAGTTGTTATTACTAGGTTGCGATCTATTAGTATTTTGCTCGAGTATATGCTATTAATTGTTATTCTCCATTTCCCATTTCTGGTTTATGTCTCTAGCTACAATGTGCATTCTCATAGCTAGATTAACAGAGTGGAATTTGTAACAAGCAAGTACCGGAATTCGTTGAAAATAGACATGTGAAATCTGCAAGATTTTTGTTTCAGTATGTTGGATTCAACTTTGAGGAATTGAAGTTTGGGACAGAATTCTTCAAATTGTCTTATTTTCTGTTTGTGCTTGTTTGGATGATTGTACATTGTCAATGCAGGTTGCTTTGCTAGCGTTCTAACAGTTGAGGGCTTCAAGCAAGATTCAAAATTGCATTAAAATGATCAGCGATATTTATATGTCCTCCCTTTTAATTGATGGCATGCTTGACATTGCAGTTTAATCATGTTTTTGAAATTTTTTGAATGATATAAAAAAAAAAATATTTTAATATTTTTTAAAGTTAACTCTTTAATAGACATTTAATCCATTGTTAAATCAAATCTAATATTTTGGCTTTCTCAATGTCACATGGTACTCGTTTAGATATGAACAACTACAAAATTTTATTTTCATTTACAAATGCTTGTGAAGATTTTCTCCTGTACGCAAAGCGTCAAAATAATAATAAAAGAAAAACGCCGAAGGAAGCCAAAAAAGCTTATTTGGCTGTTTTCACACACCAACACAGGGTGAGGTGCACTGGGTGGAGCTAGATACTCGTCGACATGGATATGGAGGAACGTGCAAGCCATTCCTATCTGAATATTTCTGCCTTTTCTTGGGATCAGGGCGTTCTGGTTTCTTTAGGTCTTCAAGGCAACGAGCATCAGCTATGCATGTAAATGACCTTGCTTTCCCTGAGTAATACCTTGACAACCCCCCCCTCCTGTTCAAAAAACAATTCCCACAACTTAAGAAATATATCAAGCTGCGAAACCAAAGTTGAGAAAGATGAAAGAAAATGTATCCTTACTTTTGCGGAAGATTGGCCCTGAGTGCATCCATGTCAAAAGTCACTTGTTCTGTCTGGTTCTTCATTTTGAGAGAGAGAGAGAGAGAGAGAGAGAGAGAGCTCTGGCTGCGTTGTTTCTGAGTGGTAACAATGGCTTTTTATATGAGAAACAGTTGGGAGAAACAGGAGCCATGTGGTATATAGTAAATGGAGATAAGAGCTCACACGTCATGGATAGGATAGCAAGTCTCTATAACAACAATAGGGTTCGATATTTGTGGGTTGCCTCGCATCCTCTGAAACAAAAAAAGATGCACCGAATTGGTTTTTGGTTTCGGAAATATTGTTTAATCACACGTCCACACCCTTATCTACACTTGCTCTTGTTCATTCAATATGGCACCTTTCTTTCTTGAGGCATCTCGCTTTCTAGCCCCCACCTTGGATTTTTCGTCACATCAGCCACTTGACTCACTTGTCATGGAATGGTGTATTCTAGCTACCTGAACTGGTTTCTGAAACCATCAACAAGTCAGGAAAAATATATATCAATCCTCACTAATTAAATTTCCATTTTTTTGTGCTAGTGCTAATAACGTGAGACTTCCTGTCCAGATCTACCAATAGTTACGTGAGTATTTATTTTTATGTTACAACTTGTTTTTTAAATTACTTTTTATTGTGAAAAACATTAAATTGATGGTGTTTTTAAATAATTTTGATGTGTTAATATATATATATATATATTTTAATGTATTTATAACTAAAAAATATTTTTTAAAAACGTATTACACCGTAATACTAAAAACACCGCATGCTATAATATCCACAAAGATCCCCATGCTGACATGAATACCGGCTACAATTTTCTTTAACTTCAAATCTGTCATGTTTGAATTGGAAGGGAGGCCACAAGAAAGAAATTTCTCGTGAAATGAAAATTTCATCAGTTGGGATATGGAAGGTCAAAAGGTGCTCCAAGGATACTCTAATTATTATCAAAACCAAAAATTAAATTTGGACAAAGCCAAAGGCAAAGCTTGAAATTAATCCCGCATTAATTGTCTTTTTTTTTTTTTTTTTTATAACATCGACAAGAACCATTTTCAATCATCTGCAGAAAAGTCTCTTACAACAAGATTTCTGAGCTCAGGTGGTGGTTTCACATCAGACCCAGCTGATTTTGCCAACCAGTCAGGCACCTTATCTGCTAACCTGAAACTATAGTTTACACTCAGTAGATTTCTAATATCAATGGCGATTCGCTTAAACTCCCAACTTATACATTAACTTTGATCTAGAAAACATCTTATTTATGGATTCTGAACTGTGTACTGGATTGGTGCTGCAGCTTGCTTTGACTTCTTCACAACACCATGGAGATTTTTCTTCCTAGCTTTCTGCTGATATCTTTTATTTCATGGATAGCTAGGTTTCGGACCTTTTAAGGTGACCTTTTTGTTATAAATGAATCAAGATTGGCTGCCATTTCGTGGACACGATTTCTGAAGCTATAGTTCAAACAACAGGAACAATGATATGTTGTTTTAGCAGCAGGATAGTTAACGGTTCAGTTTAGACTATTTATACCTACTATGAGGGTACTTGTATTAAAAATTGTCCATTCACAGAACTGAGAGATCAAATCTGTACAAAGCTAATTCTTAAGCAAAATTTTCAGCAACAAGTTTCTGAGCTATTATACTTTTTGCCTCGAATGGAAGCTTGGCTACAACCTTTAAGTTGTTCTACAGTTTCTCTTGGACTAAATGCTCTAACCAGGAACCGCCTTGTGTTTTCTGGCAAACATAGATTCAAGCAAGGATATAAACTCAGCCAGAAGCGATTCTTGAAAATCCACTTTCAGATTCTGCCGAGACAGTTAGTCCAAAATTCCCATCATGTCATATAGTAGGGGTTGAAGGATGTAGGCATAATACTAGTGCAGGTATACATCTATCAATACCAGTACATTAATCAGTTCATTTTTCTTACAGCTTGTATAAACTCAGACTCAAATACTGCACACAGGAAAGAAGATAAATAGAGTCTCTAGATAGGAAACTTGCAACATACATCATGACATGCTATTATAAGAGTGATGCTAGCCCATCAAGTTCTCATTCTGAAGCAAGAGCAAAAGCCACCATTGATGCTCCGAAGTTTAAGATATTCCATAAGATGCTTAAACTCTTCCCGTTCTTGGTGACTGATCGATTCGAACAAGGAATTTATACAATTTACCTGCCGTTTAGCCCAGAAAATTGAGCAAACATTGCAGTTCCTGAATGTTCATCAACGACCTGAACTTCAGCAGGGCTTTTGTTGTCTTCTGCGACAGAGGTGGAAATAGCACCAGGAGTAGCTACAACAGCAGGGGAGTCAGCTACAGTGGCTGATATTTTACTTTCATCCTCATCTTTCCCCTTAGAGAAAGATTCTTGGAGCTGCAAAGCATACTCCAAGTTCCACAGCACATCTCCCATAGTTGGCCTGTCAACACCATGCTCAGCCAAGCACTTCTCTGCAGCCTCAGCATACTTCTTCAATGATTCAGGATTGATGGTACCGACAAGAAGAGGGTCGATGATCTTTTCAATCAACCCCTTCCTCTTCCATTGCATCGCCCATTCAGCCAAGTTAACTTGCTCTCTTGGAAGTTGAGGGTTAAGGGCGGGCCTCGCACACAATACTTCAAGCAGCACCACGCCAAACGAGTATACGTCAGATTTATCAGTCAGTTGCTGCCTCCTGAAGTACTCAGGGTCCAAGTACCCAAAGCTTCCCTTCACTGCAGTACTTACATGACCCTGCCCCATAGGTGCATCTTTGGACAGCCCAAAATCAGCAACCTTGGCAACAAAGGAATCATCGAGCAAAATGTTTGTGGTCTTCACATCGCGGTGAATGATACCTTGTGCAGTTCCCGTATGCAAGTAATGCAGTCCGCGAGCAGCTCCAATAGAGATCTCCAGCCTTTTCTTCCATGACAATGGAGGCAAATTCTTTCCATAGAGGTGGTCCCTGTAAGGTCCATTGGACATGTATTCATAAACCAGGATCATTTCATCGTTTTCGTCGCAGTAGCCAATCAATGACACCAAATGCCTATGCCTGAGCTTTGACAACATCTGAATTTCTGTCTGGAACTCTGTGATTCCCTGTTCAGATTGTGGGTTACCTCTTTTGACAGCAACTTTGGTGCCATCATCAATCGTTCCAAGATAGACATTGCCAAAACCACCAACACCAATTATTGCACTTGAATCGAAGTTATTGGTAGCCTCCTGCAACTCTGACAAAGAGAAAAACCGACCTAGACCAAGAGTTGACGAGTAAAAGTTGGTCTTGTGAGATCCCATTGAGGTTTTGCTTGTCATGAAGCTATGGTCACCAGCATGGACTGGAAGCAACCAAGAAGAAAAGCTATTCCTCTTTTGCCAATCTTGGGGTCTCTTGTGCCACTTCAACACCATTGCACCAAGGCCTATAAATGCACCGAACATCAACCCGAACCCTACGTAAGTAACTACCCTGTGTTTCTCAAGCACCTCACCATCAACCCCGAACACTCCATCCAAACTGTTAACTTTACTGCTCATTTTGAAAACCTCCAAGCCATTCAGAATAGCATTTCTCGTACCAGTTTCGTCATCCATCGGACCAACCTCGACTGCGAGTCCATTAGACATCAAGGAAGCATCCACCACAATGTCTTTGAAATACGGGACTGCCAATTCGTCTTCGATGGATGACAAATCCAAACCAGAAATAGCCTTTTTGCCATTAAGATAGACATTAAAGTAGAGATCATTGAGGGTTTTACTCACAATGTCACAAAAATGCAGCCGAACTACGTAGCTGAATGTTGCATCAGCCACAAAATTCCATGTTATGTTGAAATTTTGAATCCTTGTTTCGGAATCAGCCATTTGCTTAGCAGATGCATAAACTGTTGCTGGCGCAATAAGTGGTGAGGTTCCTGGACCGTATTTGATGGAGGAAGTAGGGACAGATGCACTTTTTGCCAAGGCTTCGTGCTTAAGGTATGGCTTATCAGGTACCCATCTCCTCGAAAGTGTGTCGTTTTCTGAGGTAATCAAAGGCCCCCCCATGTTAAGCCTGTACACTACTTCGTATCCAAAGTCGTTCAAACCAGCAAAATCGTTAACTGGGAAAAGGTTGGTGGCTTGATCAGATATCAAAATGTCAGGAGCTGAAACAACCTCAATGGCATTGATGAAAGCAGCCGAATTCTTTAGAGGTTTAAATTGGATGGAAAAGTTTGGATCGGTCATATTAATTAGATACTCCTTCAGTACAGCTTCAGTGTTGTTATTTATATTGAAGTTGTGCAGGAGGGCATACTTATCTGTGTTGACAGAGAATGTTGCAGTTCGCAGATCGAATTCCGTGTTATTGATTGGAAAGAAATGCAGGCGCACCCAATGCCATCCTGCACTCTTCAATGTAAATGCGTAAGTGGCATCCTCTTTGAAAATCCTTGCAGACAGATATACAGGAGAAGGAACGTCTGCCGATGGAACAGATACCAAGATATCTTGCTTGGTTTGTAAGTATCCTTGGGCCTCATGGTCGGTCTTAAAGAGTCTTCCATCAGGAACAGAAGCCATGCTCCTGGCTCCACAGCTGATGAGAAACTCATCAGCTGGCTTGAAGGTATTGCTACCCGCGGATACAATGCTGGGCCAAGAAAGCAAGGGTAAGAGGAGAACAAGGAGGATAGCCATGGGTGTCGACAATAAGGAAGGTAGAAAAAGATTATTTTTTGATGCTTTTAATCTCTTTTTTTCCATCTCCATCCCTCCTGTGGGTGAGGGTGGGATGGTTAGAGTTAGACAGAAAGAAAGATATCCAAAAGGAAGGTTTTCAATCCCCCTGTTATGGGGTTGGTTAACTTCATTTCTTCTTCTTTTTCTTGATTATAAGTGGAGGGGAAGAATTGACAGGTGAGATGGCCTTTGCCTTGCCAATATTGGGGCAATGTTTATGGTGAGGAGATTTTTGTATTGCAAAAATTAGTTGGTTTTACCTCCTATTTTTGTAACACAATGATCATAAATAGCTAATCTTGTCTGAAATGGTCAAACTCCATTCTTGCCTCTCTTCCTCTCTACATTCCAAAATTTGTATACAATTCTGTTTTGGAAACCATAGGTCTAATTCTGCTGGTTCTGCCTTCAGACACCAGTAACTTGCAACTTAGCAGGTCACTCGAGTCGATTATTTTTTTATCATAACGATGTTGATTCATTCTTCTTTTTTAAAAAAAGAAATCCCTTTTAGACTAGTTTGGCTGGGAGCGAGAGACCGAGATAAGCAATGAATCTCACTTGGGGCACGTCCTCAGCGGACTCTGCGGTAATGAATTGCCATAGCAAGATCTTAGAAAGATGGCAAAAGGAATCCAATTCAAACCAATCGGAAGATAGAATTAAGGGAATGTCAATTAGCAACCCTCAAATAATACAGTAAAATGCCCTTTTTCTTGGTTGCCCAATCAGTGTAGCTACATGGTTTCCAGCTTATAGAAGGTAGGAAGCCTTTGAGTTTTCTTGGCCTACGCATTCTATCCACACGAGGAAGTTCGTTTTCTTGAGAATCAGTTGTGTTTAGGGCTTTAGGCAGGTCATTTTCTTCTTCTCTTTTTGTTAAAATTAAAATCCAGCTCGGGTTAGACTTCATGAATCCCCCCTATCAACCCACCAGACTTTTGATTTCAATAAAACAAACATGAGGATCCCCGCCCCTCTAAAAAAGAAAATTTACGGTTAAAGGACCTAATTAAGATTATATTAATAGTTAGAAGGCTAGACTTTACCTATAAATAAAAAAGAGAAGAAACAAAGAAGTCTATTGCTTTAGCTTTTTTTCTTGAAAAACAAGTGAGAGCTAATTTATGAAAGAAAGGCAAACCTCAGTCTCTCTGTGATTCAAACAGGAAAAGAAAACAAAGAATGTCGAGCGAAGCTGAGGAGGCGGCTCGACGCCTTACAGCGATCGCCGAGTATCGCAAGAAGCTACTGAACCAGAAAGAGCTCGAATCCCGAGTCCGTACAGGTCACCGCAACAAAACCTTAATTTTAACTCTTGCAGATTTAGGGATATCTTTTTCAGAAAAAAAAGTTTATTTTGTTAATCTTGAATTTTTTTATTTTAAAGAAATTGAGCAGATTTGTGGATCATGAGCTAGGGTTTAAGTTTGTAATTGAGTTTTGTTTCTGGGTTTTGTGTGGCAATTCCAAAGGTTAGATTTTTTTCTGTTATTATTCATTAGATTTTTGGGAATTTAGATTAGGATGCTTGAAGATAAAAGTTCGAAGTGACTTGATGTTCGGTTTTGTTAGTTTGTGTTTAGTAATGTAACTTTAGGAGATTGAATGTCGGTTTTGTTCAAGCTAAACATGACTGAATGAAATGCTGGGATGTTTTGGTTCTAGCTCAACTCGTGAATTTGACATGGTTTCTGGTGGATAGGTTAAATGACTGGATTAAGTTGAATTACTAGGAAAATGGACTGAGGTTTGTTTGGGTTTGAGATGCAAATGCTCACTGCCTATTAGTTAAATCACATTAAAGGAAGAGGGAATCCCAATTCTTTGTTTTATTTTTCTAATCCTATGGTCTTGTTAACGAAGATACCATTTTGGGGATAAAATGTTAGGGAAGGAAATTAATGCTTAGAAGTTTGTTTTTTTGGTAGACAAATTTCCCATGTTTATATTTTCGGTAAATATTGTTTTGTCCTTGGAGTCTTGTGCTACTGCTCTTGTCTGTCGTGTTAGTAACTGACATGTTTTGTAATTGGATGGATTCAGTAAGAGAGAATTTGCGGGCTGCCAAGAAGGAATTTGCTAAAACTGAAGATGATTTGAAGTCCCTTCAGAGTGTTGGACAAATCATTGGTGAAGTTCTCAGGCCACTTGACAATGAACGCTGTAATAATCTCTACTTTTCCACATAAAAAGTAATTGGGAGACTGTTGGGTTTTGTACATTCTAAACAACATTAAGCCGTGCACTTTCTTTTTCTCTTTTATTCACAGTGGGTAGCTTAAATATATCATTTGTTTTATATTTAAGACTATATTCATATTTCGCTTCAGCAGTCTGCTGTTATTAATAGCTTCTTTATCATGAAGTTATATATATATATATTTTTTTCATTGTCCTGTTCTTGATTGCTGTCTATTGACAGTTATGTATATGATAGATTGGGGAACTAATATGCATTGCTGTGCTGCTTAGTGATAGCTAAAGCAAGCAGCGGACCAAGGTATGTGGTTGGTTGTCGTAGTAAAGTGGATAAAGAAAAACTAACAGCTGGAACCCGAGTTGTTCTTGATATGACCACTCTCACAATCATGCGAGCTCTTCCTCGTGAGGTAAGTGTTGACACTATAAACTATTGGATGAGATTATTAGTTGGTCAACCAGTGTTTGTGCCCTAAAGTGTTGTGGAATTTTTGTTTGACAGGTTGATCCAGTTGTATATAACATGCTTCATGAGGATCCTGGTAATGTTAGCTACTCTGCTGTGGGAGGGCTCTCAGATCAGATTCGAGAGCTTAGAGAATCGATAGAACTGCCTCTCATGAATCCAGAGCTCTTTTTGAGGGTGGGAATTAAGCCTCCCAAGGTAATAACCCTATTTTATGCTGCTTCATCTGTTGGCCTAGAAAATTGAAAATACTTAGGGAGATGCTAAATTCAACTTTTTGCAGGGTGTTCTTCTTTATGGACCTCCTGGAACAGGAAAGACATTATTAGCCAGAGCCATAGCAAGCAACATAGATGCCAACTTTTTGAAGGTTAGAAATTGCTGTTTACAATTTGAATATCAGCTTCAAAATGCCCTAGTGATTGCACACTCATGTATGCGTGTTAACCAAGAAATCTGATTTTTACTTGTGGATTTAGGTTGTGTCAAGTGCCATTATTGATAAATATATTGGTGAAAGTGCAAGATTGATTAGAGAGATGTTTGGGTACGCACGTGATCATCAAGTACGAGCTCAAATTATTATAGAATATTTTCCCTTCGGTGACAGGATTTATTAATCATAACTTCATAAGTGTTGTCTGCTTTGCAGCCATGTATTATATTTATGGATGAGATTGATGCCATTGGTGGACGTCGATTCAGTGAGGGAACAAGTGCTGACCGTGAAATCCAGAGAACACTGATGGAGTTGCTTAATCAGCTTGATGGATTTGACCAGCTTGGGAAGGTAGATTAATTTTGTTTTCATCCAACCAATCCTATACCTCAATTTGTATGTATGACTAGTTTTGACATGGAGTACTTGTTTTACTAGAAACTTGTTGACTCTGAGTTGTGTTTCCAGGTTAAAATGATTATGGCAACAAACAGACCTGATGTTCTGGACCCTGCACTTCTTCGACCGGGCCGTCTAGACAGGAAGATTGAAATTCCATTGCCAAATGAGCAGTCAAGAATGGAAATCCTTAAAATCCATGCTGCTGGAATTGCCAAACATGGTGATATTGACTATGAAGCGGTTGTGAAGCTTGCTGAGGTGAGCCTGAGATGCTTCTATCTGTACAAATTGTTGGTATCTTTTACCAGACTATTAAATCAAGTGTCTTTGTTGCAGGGCTTCAATGGTGCTGATCTTAGAAATGTGTGCACTGAAGCTGGGATGTCTGCAATCCGTGCAGAACGGGATTATGTCATCCATGAGGATTTCATGAAGGTGAGGTTTTCAGAAAGTTTTATGCATGTTAGGTCTGTTTGCTTATGAACTCTTCAATCCTTGTCAGACAGTTTTGTTTTCTTTGAGAGAGCACGTCTTTTTTCCTGCCCTTTTACTAAGAGAATCATTAGCAAAATAGTCCACACTTCTTCTGTGCAAGCAATGAAAATTGAAAACCCTTTATTTTTAAGTCATCTTAATGTGACAATGGACATCTAGACATTTTTACTCTGGTTGTGTGTATTTGTATGGTTTGACATGTTATGGCTTTCTGCCACTTCAGGCTGTCCGGAAATTAAATGAGGCCAAGAAGCTTGAATCTAGTGCTCACTACAATGCTGACTTTGGAAAGGATTGAAACCCTGTTTATCATGCTTGATTTTTCCGATAGCATGTCAGGCAGCTCAGACCCCGAATGAAATGGAGGGGTTCAGATCTTGTTGGAATCGCCGCATGGGTATTTCACAAAAACAATATCGTGTCAGCAAGGAGACATGCCAATTCTATTATGGTTTCAGTCTTAGCAAGCAACGTTGTTCTTTTGGAGTTGTCTCTACTTGTTGACTGTAATGCGCTTGTGAGCGAATTGCAGCATTATCATTTAATTTATATAGCTGTTTTTTTCCCCCGGTTTAATGGAATCATTTTCTACTCAACTGAAATGCTTATATTTGATCGTTATATCCCTCTGCCAATCAACTGGTGAGCAATTCAAGCATCTCAATTTACCCTGAATAGCACTGTTATGCTTTCACTCTACTTTCAATAAGCAAGCACGTCTTTATAACTAATGTGTCAAGGAGGTTTGACATGAACACAAATTGATGGATGGATCAATTACTCAGATAAACAGAAAAGTAGATTTATTATTGATGAGATGTAAATAAAACTGGTTCACTTGTACTAGTCGAATTAGCTCCCCAAGGAGGTCTGTTTCTAAAGTCTGTTTCTAAAATAGTAAATTTGTGAACCACAAGAGCAGACATTGTTACATTGGTAAGAATCGGGTGCAAATCTTCAATGCCATTGTAATGCATCTAGAGCTTGTTGGTGAATTTGTTTATCTCCAGCCGCCACTACATTGAAACCTGAAAAATGAAAGAGGTGAGGACCAAAATGATGCCTGCTTTCGAGGCTAAGTTCAGACTCTAACATGGATAAGATGAATCGTGTGTCGCAAATAAAGGTAAATCAGAATAAAGAGAACTTGATGTAAACTAGAGTACTTGTTGCACGAGAATCTGGAGAAGCCTCCCAGAAGAGGTGGTGTCCTTTCCAGTCTGTTATAATGCCTCCAGCGCCCTCTATGACAGGTATCAGGGCAAGGAAATCGTAGGGCTGATAACAAAAGCAATATGATTGAATTATATTTTGACAATAAAAGTTTGTTGAGCAAGAGCTTCATGGGGGTATGAGAATGAAAGCAACAAGGTTTGTTTTTCTGTTGAAAAAAATTAGACAAACACTTCAAAAGAGGCACAAAAATGCAAATGCAAGGCCCTTTTACGTCTACAGAATTCATCGCAGGATGCTAAAAACTCCATTTCTTTTGAATTATTCTTTTCTTGGAAAAGGCTAGCCACCAAATTTGAAGTAAAAAGACTTGTTCTAATTACAGCAATTTGAAGTGCTAGAAACAGTGCCTTATCTTCCATAAGTGCAGAGTTATACATGTCAAGGATACATCAGTTCGATCAACATTGTAGATAGAAGCATAAGTTACCTTGAGACCAGACTCGATAACGAGGTCTACATATCCAGAAGCCAAAAGAGCATAAGCATAACAGTCACAGCCATATAATGGCACTTTCACCTGCAAACAATGAGAACATGAAACAAGAGGGAGAAAGGGATCAAAACACTCAAGAAAAAGTACAATTCAATTGTTCACTCAGAAAACATTGAGGTAAGGTCCACGGACAAATATCAGTTGCAAATTGACAAGTCTTTACATAATCTATCAAGTGATGCAAGTTGATAAAATCCCTAACTTACATACTCGTGCCAGAAAAATATACCATGAAACAGAGAACAAGGCAGACGAAAAGAAAGAGAAGGAAATTTCTCAGCATAAGACATGAATTGATATTGTCATCTCTAATGATATTGTGAAATAATATCATAGTTGTGTGATTGAGGCAGATTTGTAGTTCAAATCTTATCATGTTAAAGAGATCACATTGTTCATTTATTACTTATTTCTATTCCATTTATGTTGGCATTGTAATGGCATTAAACCGTATCAGGTAAACCTCTTTATCTTGAGCAGATCACACAGACCTTGCTTCTAACACGAGCAAAAGCTTCTACAGCATCCCCACTGAACAGATGTGGGCTAGTGGTATACCTGCATAAAGAAAGAAAGAGTTGGCAGCTATAAGCTAATTACATGATATGAATATGGAGAGTTAACTATGTCACAAGAGATGCAATTACTTTAATGCAATCACAAGTTCTACACTGTTTATCTTAGAAAAGGATAACAATATGAGAGAACATACAAATATGCTTGTGACAGTTTGGCACAAGCCCGTGTAGATATTTCCTCTCCATTCAATGTCGTTCTCCTTCCATTTAAGCCAATCCATCTTTCCCTTAGTACAGGTTGATCAATTATGCCAAGAATCTGCAAGGACATTTTCAGCATTTTAAGAAGAATATTCACTTCACACACATTGTAACAAGCTTATCAGCACTAAATGAAACCATTTCTCTTTTATACTGGCAAACAACAGAACACAATTCTTACCGGTTTACCCTTATATAGCAAAGCAATGAGAGTACCAAACAAAGGTTTACCTAAGATGATCAAACAGATCAAATTACAAGTAAACAAATTTCAAAGCTCAACACTGACTGCATTAACATTACAGGAACAGTAGCAAGAGGCATACCAGTAATAAAACTCTTGGTCCCATCTATCGGATCCAAAACCCAAACGAAATCTGAAAACTCCTCTTTACACCTCCACCCATTCTCCTCCCCGAAACTACAATTAAAACAGCAAGAAACCCATGATGCAGGTTCAAAAACATTAACCATCACATCTCACAAGAGCAACAAGTTCCCTATTTAACAATAACCCATCAGCATTTCGTTTCTCTTCTTTACTTTACGCAGTGACCAAACAAAAAATTCTACAAGAAAAATAAATAAAGCAACAGTATGCATTCAATTAAACTCACATTGCGTGAGAAGGAAAATTCTCTAGTATAATTGAAATCATAGCTTCCTCCGCTGCTTTATCAGCTATAGTAACAGGACCTGTAACAAAATTAATTAAACACCAAAACACTGAAATATCTCAAATTTAGTCAAAAGATGAAAATGAATTACTTACTCAAATCCTCTTTGTCAAGAATTTCAAATTTCTTTCTAAAATACTTTCTAATCACTTCACCGGAGGCATCAGCAAGCTTGTTGGCTACATCAGAGAAGCCATCAATGTCTGCTTCAGTGAGGTCTAATTGGAGAGGGTTGGATTGATTAGAATTCGAAGTCATGGTGGAATTCAAGTGGGTTTTGATTTTTAGTCCAGGAAAGGAGAGATTGGTTGTGTTTGGCGAGAAGTGAGGGAAAGAGTGAGGATTGGAGCGAGGAGGGGGAGAAAAGGTAAAGGCTTTTTTGGGATTTTGAGAGAGGAGATGGAATTGTAATCGATGAGAAAGCATTGCGAGTGTGTATTTATATAGGCGGGAAAACTCTGAGAGAAGAAGAACAGTGGTGGCTTTTGTTGTGATTTGCTTGTGAATGGAGAGGGACTGTTTTTTTGCTTTTTTGAGGTTTTTCAGTTCGAGTGGAAGCTAGTGCTGACAAGTGACGAGGGACTTCAAATTCACCCGCAGCTAGGGTGTTTTCATGGGCTTTTTAAAAAAATATTATTAATTTATCTCATATTATTAAACCCGGTTTACAAGTTGGTAAGTTTACCTGCCGTTGTTTCAACTTTCAAGTTTTTTTTTAAAAAAAGAAAACAATTAAAACAATATTGAGTCAAATCAAATTAATCCTTTATATTTTTACCAATCAAATCAATTAAGCTATATTAAATCAATTTTTATTTAATTTAATTTTAAATCTAGCTTAATTTTAAAATCTTGATAGATCATTGTTTAGTCATTATATTATAAAGGTTTAATAACACTAATATGCCTTTATGTGTATGTGTATAATTTAGCCTTTTGTTTGATGGCAGGAGTAATGAATCTTTTCTTATTTTTTTCATTAGAAAAAAAATAATCTATCATCATGATTAATAATCTATTCTTGTTTGGTATTTTTATTTGATATTGTGTTTTAAATAGAAATTGGATAAATTTTAATTTTTTTATTTAAAATTAATTTTTTATATTTTCTGATTGTTTGACATTTTTATATCAAAGGTAATTTTTTAAAAAATAATAAATATTATTTTAATATATTTTTAAATAAAAAATATTTTTAAAAATAATTATTATTATATTTTTAAAAACTCGTGACAAAACTTGAAAAATAAATAATTTCCATTTTCCCGTGTGAATAAAAATAATTTAATCGATAAGCATTATAATCACATCACATGTAACTAGAATAGGTTGTGCTGATATTATAATCTTAAAGATTAGAAAGAAGGACGAGGAGTGGTTGTGTGTGTGTGTGTGTGTGTGTGTGTGTGTGTGTGTGTAGAACACTTAATAAAAATAAATAGAACTAGTCGAATGAATATTTATACTCATAAATCTCAAATAAAAAAATAAAACAATACAATATGAATTCATAACTAAATTAGAAGCTCGAAAAAAGTTGCTTGAACAATATTATCTATCCTGCGAGAAGTAGTGCTATTTATTTTCAGATACAAGGCAGTAGAAAAATCTCAATTTCATCACTGTAAATAAATGTGTTTGGTATTGGTAATGTATATAGTTGTGATTTGAAAAAAATAATTTTATAAAAAGTATTTTTAATTAAGATTAATTTGATATTTATATATACTTAATTAAAACTGTGATTGAAATTAAGATTAAACAAAATTAGTTTAATGTGTTTGGTTATAAATACTTTTTAAATTAAAATTATAAAATAATATATATATATATATATATTAATAATTTTTAATTTAAATAATAATTTTTTTATCTTTGAATTATATATTTTTTATCTAAAAAAAGAAAAAGTAGAAGAAAAAAAGGATTTGGATGGGCTGCACGCGAGTTTCTAAGGTGATGTAAACAATTTTGGATTTAGGCGAGATCAATTTGAGTATTAGAGTGATAAAAAAAATTAATTTTAATCTAATAGGTATGGATACAAACCAAAATGATGGGTTTACCTTACTTTATAGAGAATGTATATAATATAGATATTATAAATTCAACTTGAAATCCAATGTAAACTTAGCCCAAAATATATACTTGTATTATATAAATACACGTGCATAACATTTATATAGATTTTTTGAATCAATACAATATATACATGTCTTACCATTGATATAAAATACACACACATGTACATGTATGTATAATATTATATATAAAACTATACATGGTTACCTATTTTCATCAATTCAGAGTATATATATATATATATATATACTCTGAATTGAAGGGCATGGAGGATAGATAAATACTTTTTATAATTTTTTTAGCATTAAATCTACTGGCTTAACCTTTTTCTTTTAAAACAATATTTATCTTTATTTTTCTAACAAGTATGTATTTACAATCTTATTTATCATTTCATTATCTTATCTCCAACCAAAAACATAATTAATATTTCCTTTTTATTTATAGCATGGGTTTTAAAATCAACTTGAAAATTAATTTAGAACAAGTTTTGAATTTTAAATAAATGGATTGATTCAGAGTGCAATTCAATTTTTTTATTATTTTATAAAAAAATTTAAAAAATATTATTTAAAAAAATCAACAAGTTTTAATTGATTTTTTAAATTGATTGAATCGTAAATTAATTTGAGTTTTTATCCAGGTCACACAAATGAAATTATAATTTTTAATTTTTTGATTAAAACATGACCTGTCATAGATATCAAATCACCCGGATTATGAATTAACTCACCATATCATGCCGGATTTTAAATCAATGATTTATAGATTGTCAAAAGAATTGAGTATAAAAGTTTATTAATAACCCTAACTGTAAAATAAAATTAAAAACTCCACTCTCCCACAAAAAAAGAAAAAAGGAAAAAGGAAAATCCCATCAGTCCTCCCTTCTTCCCCAGGCCCATGATTAATTAGCTGCAGATATTTAGTCTGCATTTAACTAATCAAAGCTAAAACCCAGCGGTTAGTTTCTTAATTTCTTACTCCAGGGTTTTCTTTCATTCATTGCGTTCTCTTTATCAGTCCTTTGTAGGGTTTAAACCACCGTCGTTTCGTGAATTAATTTTATGTCGTTTTGTGTTTTCTTCTCAATTTCAGCTCTCTAATGGAAACTCCACTAAACATTTTGCCTCTAAAACGCGCAGCTCCAAACGGTACGTCTCCCTCCCTCTCTTTATTTATTTGATTGATTTTTTTTCATAATTTTTGTGATTTTTTTTGCCAACAGAGTCGCGTTTTAATGGAAATAAGAGGATGAAACAGAGGAAAGAAAAAGTAACGGATTACTCTGATCCATTTGCAATTCATGGTTTGCTTGACCGGTTAGATAGTGGGAGATATGGAAGTGTTACGGACGATATACGATCACTTTTTAATCGGAAAGCTCAAATGATACATACCTTTTTGGTTCTGTATCCTGAGCTCGCGAATGAGTCACGTGGTCGAGGGATGAGTTTCAGTGAGGAAAAGTGTAATGTGATTGACTTGGATGATGGTGATGATGACGAGGGTGGTGGTGGTGGTGGAAATGTTGCTGCGGGAAGAATGCCGGTTGTGGTTATTGATTCCGATGACGAAGTAGAGAGTAATGAGAATAGGATGGCTGGGCATTTTCAGGGGATTGTTTTGCCGAAGCCCGGGGGGCAATTTCTTACTGACCTTATGGTAAGTTTCGATCATCTTGATGGTTCTGGAGTCATGTGTGTTTGAAAATGCAAAAGTTGCTAATACATGTGGTTTAAAAGATGTGCTGTTAGCGATTGTACATGTAACAATTTGCTATGACTTTTATTACATGGGTGTCGAACCATAGCTATGAGTGCTGTACATGCATATAATATGGTTTTTTTCTTTTTTACGTGAAAAGGTTCTGGAGAGGGAGAGGGTTGAAAAATGAATACTTAGCTTATCGCAGAGGAGTTATGCAACTATTGACACAGTTTAAAGCACATTATGTTGCCAGCATGCTTTTTCAGTGATACACTGTCGTCCAATGATGTTATAAGATGATTTCTATTTATGAATATTTTTGTTCGGTTTTCGCCATGTTAGTTTTGTTTCTGTGTTGGTTTCTCACACTTTACCAGTTTAGACTCTGGAAAGCTGATTCTAAGTTCAATTCTTTGTCTATTTTGAGTAGCACCTTTATTTTCGTTTTCAGAATTTCATACGAGTGCAATTGCTTGTTCCAATGCCATTTCTGTCTTATCTCAATGTTATTTCTTCAGTTTAGTGAACATGCCGAGAGAAGAATTCATGGAGAGGTAGTAAGTCTTACTGGTGAACCAGACATCACAAAAGATAAAGGTGTTTATGTTGGTGTAGAGGAGGATGAAGTTGATACAGGGATTGAAGATGATGGCCTAGGAGATATTTGGAAAGAGATGTCATTCGCACTGGAATCTTCCAAGGTATATATATATATTCTAGAAATACGTATAAAAATTTAAAGAAAAATTAGCTGACAAAAACTGCCTTAATGTCTGATATGGTCTCAATTTTGCTTTGACTGGTGGGTGCAACAAATGCTGGTGAAGTTTTCGGTTGAATAATTATTTTTTCCCTTCAAGAAGACAGGTTTTGCGGATTCATTATTTGGTGATTGGTTTTGAAGGCTTTGATTTCCTGGACCTGTCTTATTTTGAAATTTTTATTTTTGTTAATTTTTGGCACATTTCTGTGCCTGACTTGTAACCAAGGTTTCCTCACATTTCCTTTGGAGTCTTTTGAATTTGTTATTTATCAAGTAGAAGAAAAAGGAACATGATTTGTCCTAAGAAAGCAAGCAGAATAACTAGTCATGAAAAGAAATAAAAATATCAACAACTATTTATTTATGCTACAAGAGACTATCATTACTTGACATCCAGTGGTGAAATGAAAGTGATCAAATTTTAGGAAACTGTGTTTATTATTCCAGTATATGTTTTGCCTGCGCTCTTTGAGCGCATTCCTTAGCTGAGGGATCATGAATGACTTTTGATATTTTTGCACAGATTGCTCGTTTAAGATCCAGCATTTGAGTCTAGTGTTCTGAAAGAATGAGTAAAACCCTATTTTTGGTTTAAAGCCTTTCCTTTTTGTATTTTATTATGAATTTCTGCTGATTCTGACAGGATGCTGTTGAAAATCCTCAACTTGATGAAAACATGGATGAAGATGAAGATTATTGCGACCACTCTTTTGTCTTGAAGGATGATATTGGTTATGTTTGTCGCATATGTGGGGTTATTGAGAAAGCAATTGATACCATAATTGAGATCCAGTTTAATAAGGTAAAGTCGTCATTTTTTGCATTTTTTGGTATTGTAATATGTATAACAACAAATTTCTTCATCAAATTTTCTGCATGGAGAAGAGTTTATCAGGAAATATGAATTTGACTTCAACAAATTCCGCAGAACTTTTTTACATGCTGGTTGTCACTTGGTTCTTTCCCAATCATGCTTTATAGATTTTATGTTACATGATACAGTGTAATCCAAACTCTACTTACTTCAGTTTCTTCTGCTTTGGCCATCTGTTGTTTTAGCTAATTGTACTGGTATGGAATCATTTTGAAGTTATATATTTCTTTGAATCCAGGTCAAAAGGAATACAAGGACATACATGTATGAATCCCGCAATGCCAAGGACAGAGATTCAAATGGGATGGTTGGAGTTGATTTGTTTGAAGAAGATTTGACGGTAACTGACATCCCTGCTCATCCAAGGCACATGAAGCAGATGAAACCTCATCAAGTGGAAGGTTTCAATTTTCTTCGCAATAATTTGGTGGCAGATAATCCAGGGGGGTGCATCTTGGCCCATGCTCCTGGATCCGGCAAGACATTTATGATAATCAGTTTCATGCAAAGTTTCCTAGCCAAATATCCTCATGCAAAACCATTAGTGGTGCTTCCAAAAGGAATATTGTCTACATGGAAAAAGGAGTTTCAGATATGGCAGATTGAGGATATTCCACTTTATGATTTTTACTCTGTTAAAGCAGACAGTAGGCATCAGCAATTGGAGGTCTTAAAACAGTGGTTGGAGCATAAGAGTATCCTTTTCTTAGGGTACAAACAGTTCTCCTCTATAGTCTGTGATGATGGGAAGAACCAGGTGTCAGTAACTTGCCAGGAGATGTTGTTAAGGAGACCTTCAATTCTAATTTTGGACGAAGGGCATACTCCGAGGAATGAGAATACAGATGTGCTGCAATCTCTAGCCAAAGTGCAGACCCCTCGTAAAGTTGTGCTTTCTGGAACCCTCTATCAAAATCATGTCAAGGAAGTGTTCAATGTATTGAATCTAGTTCGTCCTAAGTTTCTGAGGATGGATACTTCCCGAGGTATTGTCAAGCGCATCTTGAGTAAAGTAAGCATTCCAGGTGCAAGGAAGCAATTCAAAGCAGGTGCAGATGCAGCTTTCTATGATCTGGTAGAGCACACCTTGCAGAAAGACCAAGATTTTAAAAGGAAGGTGACTGTTATACGAGATCTGCGTGAGATGACTAGCAAGGTTCTTCATTATTATAAAGGAGATTTCCTGGATGAGCTTCCAGGACTAGTTGATTTTACTGTAGTGCTGAATCTCAGCTCCAAACAGAAGCACGAAGTGCAGAAGTTGAAGAAGTTTGCAGGGAAGTTCAAGAGAAGTTCTGTTGGGAGTGCTGTTTATCTACACCCAAAGTTGCACTCCTTCTCTGAGAATTCTGCTGTAACTGATGATATGATGGATAACTTGCTAGAGACATTAGATGTGAGAGATGGAGCCAAGGCAAAATTCTTTCTCAATATATTAAGCTTATGCGAGTCAGCTGGGGAGAAGCTCCTGGTTTTCAGCCAGTACCTCACACCATTGAAGTTCTTAGAAAGACTTGTGATGAAAGTAAAGGGCTGGATTCTGGGAAAAGATATCTTTGTGATCTCAGGTGAATCAAGTTCTGATCATCGTGAGTGGTCCATGGACCGTTTCAACAATTCCATGGATGCTAAAGTTTTCTTCGGGTCTATTAAGGCATGCGGAGAAGGGATATCATTGGTGGGGGCTTCTCGCATAATCATCTTAGATGTTCATCTTAATCCTTCAGTAACTCGCCAGGCAATAGGACGTGCATTCCGACCTGGGCAAACAAAGAAAGTATATGCATATAGGCTGGTTGCTGCTGATTCACCAGAAGAGGAGGATCATACTACTTGCTTCAGGAAGGAAGCCATTGCTAAAATGTGGTTCGAGTGGAATGAATACTGTGGTTACCAGGATTTTGAGGTGGAGACTGTTGAGTTGGATGACAGTGGAGATTGCTTCTTGGAAAGTTTGCCGGTGAGGGATGATGTAAGGGTTCTGTATAAAAGGTTAGTGCACAATAGTACATTTGTTGATTTCCCATATTCAAATATCCATTGTTTCTCCTTAGATTTCTCCTGTATATGTTTCAGGTAGGACCTGGGTAGACAGGACTGAAGCGCTGGTGTAGGCTGAAATAAATTCCGACTTCTCTGACCCAGAAACCGTACATTCTTTCCTGGTTCGTCGCCATGAAGCAATGAAAGGCATCTTGGATGTTGCAAGCAAGATTGACAACAGATGCTCAGTTGTCATTTTTGACTTTTTATACCCAACTTCTTTTAAATCTTCAAGTGATAGAACCTGCGGCATACCTCCAGAATTTTAACCTTTGTAAATATTCATCAGTTTTTTGTCATGGTTTTCCTGTCGATGTGGTTGTAGTCAGCTAAAGTGTAAGATGCATGTCTTTGTGCTTTCAGAAGTTTCACACTTCTTGAATTGGCCTTGTGACAAATACTGTACAGGGAACCATGGCAGCATGAATGCTTGACAAATATGAATTTGTCCGTCTTTAGTAATCTGTGTTCTTTCGCCAAGTGATGGCCTTCTTGTGTGAGTGCCTCGGTCTGGTTAAGCCTTTGTTGAGCTGCTGACAGAAATTGCATGGAGTTCCTCCATTTTATAGCAAACCCTGACCAATTGAGCTTGTGTAATTTTGGATAGATGGACAGGTGCAACGGTACAATAAATACAAGTGTCATTAACTATCGGGCAAATCATATCACCATTCACATACACACAATTCATTGTGAATTGCCACAATGATGATTATTTTTTTTACTTTGATTATTAATTTTTTTAATTAAGTTTTTTTATGGCTAAATTGAGATGCAGGATTAAAGTGGAGAAGTTCAAAATAATTGTTGGCAGCTTCAGAGCTTGCACAAAAAATTCACTTGGATTCTCAAATTTATTTATTTATTAAGTTTTCAAAATTTTAATTTTGGTGAACAAAAAGGTGTATGGTGTTTTGTAAGTGTTTTTGGATTAAAATGAATTTCTAGATAAAAAAAAAAAAAATCACTTCCCTTAATTTTACTGTGACCAAATTCTAGAGAGAAGTAAATGAGAAGTTGCTAGCTTGTTAATTTTTTTTTTCAAAAAATAAGAGGTTTCTCATTCATCTCTTAAAATAGATTTTAAAAAAAAAAAATTAACAAAAGCTTGAACCTTAGCTAAAAGCCCACAAACATAAGCTTTTCTAAGCCTGGTCATTCTGGGCCATAGAGGTCAAGCCCGTGTCATTGGGTTTCTTTATTTTTTTTTAGTGGTTTTTTTTTCTTTCTATTTAGTTCATGTTTATTGAATTTTTTATTTGTTTTTTTTTCATATATATATTGAACACAAGGGCAGACACATCATAAAAATTTGTTAAAGAAAAATGGAAGGAAAAAAAAAAAGAGCTGAGCGAGTTCGAAAAAACTCTGTAGGAAGTGCTCTGTATATGCACCCACAGCTGAAATATTTTTCAGAGAAATATCCAGCAACTGGAGAAAGAGGCTCCGCAGATGATGATGAGAAGATAGATGCAACGCTGGAACAGTTGGTTGTGAGAGGGAGCAAAAGTGAAGTTTTTTCCTCAATTTACTGGGCCTATGTGAGTCAGCTGGTGAGAAGCTACTGGTTTTCAGCCCGTACATCCTGCCTCTGAAACTTTTGGAGAGATTGTCAGCAAAGAGAAAGAGCTGTAGTCCTGGAAAGGAGCCTTCTACGATTACAGGTGACTCAAATGCAGAGAATTGGGAGAGGTTGATGGAGCGCTTTAATGGCTCCCCGGATGCTAAGATCTTCTTCAGATCAATTAAAGCATGCGGAGAAGGGATGTCCTTGGTTGGAGCATCCCGAATTATAATATTGGATGTCCGTCTCAACCCCTCAGCAACCCGTCAAGCAATAGGGCGTGCATTCCGGCAAGGTCAAAAGATGAAAGCTTATGTTTATAGATTGATAGCCTGCAGATTAACCCCGAGGAACAAGACTTCTTAACCTGCTGCAGAAAGGAGTTGATTTCAAAAATGTGGTTTGAAGCAAAGACGGTTGATGTGAACGAGCGTGATGAAGTGTTCTAGGAAAGTGCAGCTTGGCTTGTGGTTGTGTACCTGCTAGTTTTAAAGACGTTTCCAAAATATGGAATAATTTCCCGGATTTATTCTCGGTCACTACCAAAATCGAAGAACGAGCCATTCCCAACTCTTTATTTCAAACCGGAACTTTCTTTTTTTCCAAAAACAAAGATGTCACTTCTTTACAATATGCTAACCTGCCAAGTGCCAACCAATTCTTATGGTATACTACAACAACTCTGTTTTATACACAACCTTTCCTTTAACCATATGAAAGTGAGATGAATGTTCTTACTGGAACAACAAAAGTTTGGGAGCTGCTGTTTCATAAGTAATCTCATATTCCCGTGTAAATTCCTCGATCAATTGTTTCAAGCAACGAAATCATGAAATACATGGGAGGAACTGAATCTGTGTTGCCGGTTCCCTGGATTTAAGCATTCAAAATCTGTGGGCCCAGCCCCCACCGAAGATGCTGCATTGTAGATATCATCATCCCCTCTCATGGAAACAAAACCATGATGTGTTGTACCCGACATTGGAAGGCTACCACCCTCGCAGTGCTGCAATCCTAATGTAAGAGATACCCCACTTCCATTTCCAAACCTCCTCACCTGTGACATTTGGTAAGCAGCAGCAGCTGCTGCCATAAACCTATCACCACCCCCCTCCGAGTGAGCCATGGCATCAGAGAAGAGACTACAGTCCTCCATACTAGGCCCTTGGTCCTCCCTCAACTTTAGTAATCCATACTCGGTAAAAGTCTCACCACGTGTGCCATTATGGAAGTTGCTTCTCGCAGTTGATCCTGCCATTTCTACCTCAGGAACATGGTCAGACTTGGAATCCATCAATTGTCCTACACCGCATCTTCCAGTGGCTGTGGAACTAGCACTTTGTTGGAATTCTTCCCCCTTTTCTTCAGAGGTCCCCATGTCCCCTTTTGTTGCTTTGGCTGCATTTTCAGAAGACGAATTAGAGTCCATCTCTGCATCACCAAGCTCTTCCTTGTACATCTCTTCAACCATGGGCTTCCAGAGACGCACTCGTGCATTAATGAACCAGTTTGATACCTGAGCAAGGCAACAGAAGTGTCAAGATATGCTTGGTCTTATCATGACATTGTCAAGAAAAGTGTGGCACATATTGATTGAAGGCACGGGTTGACCCACAAGGGGTTTTAAATCCAGGTTTTAGCATATTCACCAACTCTGATAACAATGTCAGTAATTAACAACTATAGAGATATAGCTCATATTGGAAAGAGTATAGAGAGGAATAATTCCCCAACAATTTTGTTGGCAACTCAAAATCTTTCCCACCAGACTGTTGCTTGAAGTCCCCCGTTATGCATGCATGCAAAACTGGTTCATACCTTTTCCAACAGATACAACAGTAAATGCTCTATTTGCTTTCAAATCTAACAATGCGAGTATATGCTGTTTTTCACTTGGTTATCCACCTTCACAGTATCAAGTCCTGCTCTTTCTCAACATCGCCCAATTTTCCACCCAAATCCTTTATGTTTAAGCAACACTTAAAATGCAGAATCCGAAACGCTGCCAAAAGGACAACATCTATTTTGACTCTAGTTTGTTTTTTACAGAGAGATGATGTATCTCAGCTCTCCTATGATAAGGACTCTCCAGTCTGACTACAGACTAATCGCTAGATGAAAAACAAGTTTTAGTTAGTGTTTACCTGACTTCTAGTCAAGCCTGTCTGCCTTGCCAGCATGATCTTATCAGAATCCTTTGGATAACTGGTGAACAATAAAAAGACAATTAACTATAGTTGAAGCAGTAAGTTCTTTACAAGAAGAACAAAGGTGTGAATCCGTGAAAAAACAGAAAATACTATGGTGAGAGGATTTACGGATGGAGAAAATGCTCAAACAGCCAAGCGCGAAGAATTGAAACAGAGCTTTCAGGCAGACCCCTTTGTGGCCTCCACGCATGCTGTTTCATCATACCAAGTTGCTGGAGAGCCCTCTGTTGCCTAAGCTGCTGGTCCACATATCGAAGTCGTGATATTCCAACTCCTTTACTATTTTCTGAGGTTTCTTGTTCCCCGAGGTTATTACGGGTTGCACGAATTTGGCCAGTTATTGCATCACGCAAGCATCGAAAGTGTTGTGAAATAGTCTGGAGGGCGAGTGCTATGTATGGTTTAGCTGCTCCACATCCTGCTATCACATCAAATGAAGACACCACAATTTGCATCTGATGGTAATATTGTTTGTATCGTCTATCAACCTGTGACAACAGATCATAATTAGACCTTTTGGAAAAGGAAGTTGGTTTAATTGTTTGCATATAATCACAGGCAGGGTTTGCACATTAATCAGATAGACTGACAATGAAATCATTTACATGCATGTGCCATAAGCGTCGCATAAGTTCAGTTAAATGAAGTGACTGATCCCAATGCTTGAACTTGCTACCATAAAATAACAATATAAATATGAGTAAAAAAGTTACAACATGAATGGATCCGTCTAAGTCTTATTGCACAACAATTCAGGTAGTCTGTAAAACAAGATTGTAGCTTGACATCTCCAATGCAACAACTTCCTAAGGTGATGCTATGATTATATACAGTGTAGAAAGGCACAGTTAGGCAAGCATGGTTTGGCAGCATATAAGGTTGCGATATCTACCAAATATGGTTCTCCTGAATGCTAACTAAAATCTAAAGAATAGCAGTGTCTTACAGCACATTCACCAGTCCCGTAAGTTCCTGGAAGAAGTAGAAAACTTTATGTCAAACACAAGGCATTAGTGCAGACTTGATTGTAATGTGATAAAATATTGTGAACAATAATCATCACCATGAGAGAACCCAAGGCTCTTCAGAAACATCAGCTCTGAAGCTCAGCAAAACTTCTTACCAACTCTACTTAAGGAGGTGTATCCACAAGAGTAAAGTGCAAAAGTTAAAACACTATGATTTTCCTGAAAATAACTGCTCATTGGCACATTGAAGATTATACTGTAGCATGAACAATGAAATAAATCTATGCATCTGGATGGAACCCGCAATTATCAAAGCAAAGATTGTTCCAGAGTGAAAACTAAGATTGTTCCAGAGTGAAAACTCCTAACTATCAAACCCGAGTGTTACTGTACTATATTATTCTTAGGAATCCCAGAGACAACTGCAGAATCATTGCTTCAGTTACCATTAGTTTCCCTCCCTCACATTAGCAAATAACAGGTTATATAGCCAAACAAGGTCCCCAAGTTCGTTGACACAAGTAAATATATGATTGTAGAGAAAGATTAGGACAAGCATTACCAAAAAAATCATAGTGATTAGTCAAGGTCCTGGATAATTAGAAGAAAGAAAATGACTAATTCAGGACGAGGCTTAGGGAAACAATAATATTTTGGTGTTACCTCGTCTAGCATGGATAAAAGTTTTGTCAACTTGTTCTGCAATTCTTGTCTTTCAGCATGCGAAAGCTCACTTGGAGAGTTGGTGGATTCTTGAGGGTTTGAAGCCCCATTCTTTGATCCACCATCACCCTCTTTTGCACTGTTCAGTCCATGTTCACTTGTGGTCTGGTTTTTCTCTTTATCAGGCTGCTTTAGAGCTTTTCGAACATTGACAACTTCATCAAGTAGTTGTTGTGCTGCCTTCAGATACTTGGAATTGGGAATCGTTCTTCCAACGCTATTCATTCCATAGGGAGACAAATCACCTTTATTCACATCGTGATTGCCTCCAGAAAAAACAGGTGTCAAATATTCAATATTTCTCGACTGCTCATCTCTGGAAGAGCCATTCCTGCCACCACCCTCCCCCGAAATGGACAAATTAGGACTCAAGAATGAAGTGAGTCCTGGATTGGTATTCCGGTATGGAATAGAAGGCATTTGCGTTCCAGATGGGATTTGGGTGCCAAGACTCAGAGATAAACCCTGGCCCTGCAAACTCTGTGCACCGTGAAGAATGCTGGAAGCACCGCTCACAGACTGCATGACTAGCATCTCATTTCTACCATCCCTCCATGCACCAAAATCATGCTCCCCTATTCGTGATCCACCCAGATTTGACAGGATTTCTTCTTGTTGTGGGTTTGCAGAATTCTCCACAGACTGAAATTCAATACAGTTGTTTTGATGGTGAGAATTCCCAGCCAAATTATCCGAGTATGATCCAGAATTCATGTACATCATCATATTGCCATGAAGAGGTGCTTCTGGATATGAACCAGGCAGATATACCATTGCAGCAGCGTCTCTTTGATTATTCGAACTAGTGTAATAGGTAGCCATTGTATTTAAACTTTGAGACTTTCCTGCCTGGTTATGCAAGCCCAATCACATACCGCTCAGGGAACTGAAATGAACATAGAGAAAGGACTTCCATTACCATCAACTGTAAGTATACTTCATTACCTGGAGGGTTCTTAACCACTCTCAGTATTGTAGTTGTAACTCGAAACTGTGTTTATATTTAAATCTCACACCCATACTTGAGAAAAAGCTCAAAAAAATATTAAGGAAAAGAAATAAACCACTGAAAGAATACACAATAAGCTGAAGTGAAGCCCGTAGTAATTTACCATCAGGAGCTGAAGGGCAAGCTTACAAGCTCTTGGTTAAGTGAATCAACGGTGAACGATACAGGTAATTTGGACTCAACGAACAGAAGAATCAAACATCAAAAGATCCTTGTATGCAAAAAACCAAGGCTTTTTAAGTGGTCTGACAGTTTCAAAAAGATAAAAATGTTCATGTAACATTAGCGTTTAGTGATTTCCAGTGCCGAAATGATTAAAAAGGAGCTTTTTTTAACCAATCTAGCATGTGGGAGTATTAAAGCAGTAACAAAATCCATAACCTAAATCCAAAAATCCCCCTTAAGCACAAGCTAGGAAGAACAAAAACTGATATTTTTCAAAGGTTACTTCCATTTAAATAAACCCTAATTGAGTTGTCTAAACAAAAGTTATGATGCCCATCAAGCAAAAAAGAAAGAGAGAACATGATCCAAAGCAGGAAGCAAGACAAAACCATCACTTGAAATCCCAATAAATATCGAATAATTTTTTTTATAAAAAAAAGTCCACAAATTACAGTCACATAATCACCACCGTCATCATCTCCTCTATCTCCAGGAACAAAAAAGATAGAAGACAGAGACACACATGAAAGAGAAATAATAATAAAATACTAGTAAAGATTAAGAACAAGAGGAGATGAAAAAAAGGGTCCAAGAAATCAACAAGCAATAAAAAATTACCTGGAAACCAGTAACACTTGTGGGTGTTTTAGGGAACAGAAAATCTCGAAGACACAACTTGATCTACTGATACACAAATCTGATGATCCCAATACAACAAAACAACGACGACGACGACAACACAACCCTTCACTTTTCATTAAATAATCCTATGTATGTACGCATAATACATACACATGCATCCCAGGAGAAGAAAAGCTTCAGCTTTTTTTTTCTTTTTTTTCCCCTCTAGAAGAAAGTGGTGATAATAATTGAAAGCAGAAACAGCAATGAATTTTCTCTCTTTTTTCTCTCACCATATATTCTTTCTACCAATCATTCCATTAAAACCCCACGTGAGCATCTCTCTGCCTCTCTCTCAGAAGAAATGATAGCTTTCAAGGTGTGTATCTTTTTCTTGTTTCTTTGGCTTTAGGGTTCTTTCTTTGCTTGATAATTCAATTGTGCAAGAAGAAGAAGTAGTTGGTGCTTGACTTCTTGTTCTTGTTGTGGCTGATGTTGCTTCTAATTCTATCTCTTGTTGATGTTGTTGTTATGAATTCTTGAGGGCTCTTTGTTTGGCTGTTGAAGATTGAGGATTTGGTTAAGGAGTTCAAATCCCTAACAACCAGTTGGTAGACCTAAAACCCTCTCTTAAACCCCCTTCAAAAAAACACTACGACCATTTCTCTCCTTCTAGCTACTTTCTCTCTCTAGCAGTTTTCAAGCTGGCTGTCTCTCTCGTCCTTGAGCATGGCAGGTCTGGTTATGCTGCAATATCCTCCATACAAACATATTCTCTTTCTTTTTTCGTTGGTTTTTATTCTATTCTATATTTTATTTATTTTAGATTTTAAATTTGAGAGGAGCACCATTCGGTGCCCATATCACTATCTTTGTCCTTTTGCTCTTGCAAGTGTTGGAGATTTTGTATTGAACCCTGTTTTTTCTTGTATTCTACTTCTCCTCCTGCACTTTGTGTTTTTCTATTATTTGCCATGACAATATATAATTAAGGATTGGAAAAGAAAAAAAAAAAAAACATTTGCTTGTGAATCCAGTGTGTTGCTATAGCTAGGAATTAAAGAATGACGATTTGTGATTAATTACCAGTTAGTCCTTACAATTTAAAGAATTTTTGCAGCCCCGCTTCATGATCTTTCCTCTCTGAGGAGGGGGAGGGGGCCTTCATTTAATATCTAATAAAATGCTCACATCAAATATTAGTAATGTCCAAATAAAAACCTAAATATTTCAATTATGTAGAAGAGGGATGTATAATCTCCTATCCACAATCCCCACCTACAATGGATTATAGCTGTAACCAGCTATAAACCCCAAAATAACACGTGTATAATTAATTGATCTTCAGGGAGACAAGTGACTTGGACCACAAATTTTCACTCAAACCTGTTTAATATCGTGGTAAATTTTATTTTATTAAGGTTTTTTTTAATGTATTGAAATAATATTTTTTATTTTAAAAGAATTTTTTTTATTTTGATATATCAAAATAATTTTAAAATATAAAAAAATTATTTAAGTAAAAACAATTAAAAAAATTAATTTTTTTCAAAATTACTTTTGAACCTGTTTAGCTTTAAAAAAATATTAAATTGATATTTATTATTGGTTTTTTATAGCTTTAATGTATTAATGTTAATAATAATAAAAAAAAAATTTAATATATTTTTAAATAAAATTTTTTTAAAAAAATATCATATATCATAATATTAAACACACATTTTAATACATGAAACCTTTTATAGAGGCTAGCATTAATTTGATTAAAAAAAATTGTGTTGTGATTAGATACTGAGGTAGTGTTTGAATTAAGATATAGTTATTTTTTAAAATATTATTTTTAATATATTAAAATAATATTTTTATTATTTTTATGTTAACATATCAAAACGATCTAAAATCATAAACAAATAAAAAAAACATTATAAAAATATTTTTTAAATGTAAAAACAAACACAATCTAAATATATTTAAGATTATGGTGCAAAATACTTTTCAAAATAGTTTTTTTATTAAAAATACATTAAAATTATTTTTTATATTTTTTTTTATTTCAACACCATCGCATCAGAAAAAAAAACTAAAAAATTCTAATTTAATATTAAAAAAAAAACACCGAAACAGAAATAAAGGCTCTTCCAAACGCACCATAATCATGGACACGGATTTAATCTGGAAGAGCTTGACTAGTCTAGTTGAGATTGTTAAAATGCTCGGTGAATTATAGTTCTACCTCTTTGGCGAAGCTCATCTCGCGGGAGCAGACAACAGGATATAGCTCTTTCCTGGCGAGGCCTCGAGAGAATTTTTGAGCGCAAACACGACTATTTTTCCTATAATCGTGCACGCGTCATTACTTGTTATTTTAGCTGTTTAAAAGTTTCTTTAGTAACCATGCTTGTAGACTGAGAGGGTTTAGTCAACAAAAATTAACACGACAGGTGAAGACTTTGCTCTGGATCATGCATGGGAAGCTCCTAGGTTTAAAAAAAAACTGACGGACAGGCCTGCGACAGAGTTGTGTTCCCGGTTAACAAAAATGGCACCCTCTCGGCTTTACTGCATTTATAAATATTGTTATTGCTCTGGTTAAGTTAATAAATGAAAGAAAAAAAACCATTTATCACACCAATCAAAGGTTAATTAGTGAAATTGTAGTAATCCATCAGTGTCAATTCAGGGGGGAACTGTGGGAGTAAACAGAACGTGCTTGTGGTTGTATTTTTCACGGGAAAAGTTACTAAAATCCCTCTCATCTGCTCCTTTTCCTAGCATCATAGAGCATTGACCAGTCCACGCTCTGTGGCCAATGGACCACAGGAGGTATACAAATGTTAGGCACTTGGACGATGATGATGGGTCCTATGATTTGCATGGTCAAGCAATTTAGAAGACTGGTTTTTTCGTGGACCCCTTTGCAATAAATTGTGTTTTATGGAAATTTATTTAACACTTTATGCCTTCATGGCTCGCATAGCGTGTGGCCTAAATTATATAGCCCCCGTCATCTAGTTATTGCTATTAATTAGATGCTGATTAAGCAGCTGTTAGGTCTGTTTCACAGTATTAAATTCTTAAAAGGAGAAAAAATAAATATCTCACCAATTCAAGCCACCCCATACTCTCGAGTTAGGGGCCAGGAATTTCTATGTGAACGACAGTGACTAGAGACATCTAAATCAAACTATAATTATGATCACAAATTTTTGATTGACCAGATATCAACACGGGCCTCTGTCGAAGGGAAAATTAAAAAAAAAATCCGTAAGCAAATAATGGATTAGTGCTAGATTAGCAGCCTGGTGAAGATTGGACAAGACTACCTTTTTTATTATTATTAAATATGGTTGTTTCATACCGGTTTTTGTTGTTTGTTGTGTAATTAGATTAATTCTACGAGTCCTGAAATTAATAATTATATAAATTTTTAATAATTTTAAAATTTATGAGACTCAAACTGGTAATTTTTAAAAAATAAATTTAAAACCTAATCAGTTGAAATACATACTTTAAAATTAATAAGACAATTTTTTTTATTAACATGGGTGTTCAAACTAATTTACACGCAGCTTAACTAATCTTATAAGTTTTAAAGTTAAAAACCATAAAAACTTTTAAACTCACAGATGTTATTGGATGATTTACAAGACTAACTTTTCATTTGTTAAGTGGCTGCCAACTCCTGGAACACAAGTGGCAATTTATATATACATCATTGATTAGCTTAAAAGATAAAACAAATGCAATAATTATGACTTGCATATCTCTCAACTTGCTAACGACCAAAGGAAGAGGAGGCGGTTTGGTAATAAACACAAAATCGTAGGACCATACCTAGAAATGAAACAGAAATTGTAAAAAAAGGGGGTGAAAGGCTGCTGCTGCTGCTGCTGCTGCTGCCTAGAAACAGGGAAACAGAAGAGTCTATTGACGTGGGAAATGGGCTTATTGAATACGTTTGCAGACAAAGAGTGATGGTGGTACTTGGGATTCGTGAAAAGAAAGTGCAATAGAAATCTAAGGTTAAAAAAAGATGAGGGTTTTGATTGGTTGAATAAAGCGAGAAGGAGCCAGGGAATCACTATCACACGTTTTATTGAAAGCTTTTCTGTCACAACACCGCACCATACCTGAATTACTGAAATTCTTTTTTTAAAAAAAAAAAAATCAAGACTACATGACCACTTCGAACAAAATGGTCTGTTCATGCTTCATCCTCTTACGTGTGACTGTGTCAGAACTTTATTTTTATTTAATACGAATATTCGAACCGGTCTAAATATAAGTTAATTAATTTTATAATTTTAAAATTAATAATTATATAAATTTTAGTGGTCATGTAATTTATAAGATTTAAATTAATAATTTTTAGAGTTAAAACTTTTTGTTTGATGTTTGTTTAATAATATTATCTATCATGCTGTAAAAAATATATTTTTATTTGAAGAGATATTGAAATTATAAAAACAAATAAAAATATTAATTTAATATTTTCTATACCGAACATATTTTTAAAATGTTTCTGGACATTTGTTAAACCGCCATACAAACTCTTAATTTATAACCAATTCATACCTTGCATAAGGACGAATGTATTTTTTTTATTAAAAGATATGATGATATAGAATTGTTGCTTTGTAAATTATTTAATTTAATAATTCTAATTTTTATTTAAATATCTATATTTTATGATTTAAGCTTTTTTATAATACATGCTATGTTATTCAGTGAGCAGAAGTTATCTTCAGGTTTAGTACCTAAGCATTTTGTCTCATGTGATTCGACGTTAGTTAGCACTAATACATATGAAATTCCTTGGCATCTTTTTCGTTTTCTTTTTTTAAATATAGAATTCAAATTAACTTGTGTATATCCTGATTAATTTTATTAATTTTAAAATTAATGACCATATAAATTTTTAGTAGTTATTATATTAGCAACCACAAGACTCAAATTTAAAATTATAGGGGAAGCAAACACTTTAATTTCAAATTCTTATTACTAAACTACCTATTAGATGGTTATATATCTTATATATATTATACATTATCATATATTTCAAAGATGATGAGATGTTTTATATACATATATATAATGGCTATACTGTTTTTCAAAACAATTTACTATTTGGTATTATATTTTAAAAGTGTTTAAAAAAAATATTTTTTTAAAATTAATATATTTTTTATGTTTTTAAATTATTTTAATGTGCTAATTTCAAAAATAATTTTTAAAAAATATTAAAAATATTATTAATATATTTTTTAAAATAAAAAACAATAATAACCAAACTCTAAAGACTGTAAAACTAACTTTTGACACTTTACTCAACAAATCATTACAAATTTTTAGTAATCGCGCAATCAGATATCGCAGCGTCCAATTGAGTGATCTTGGGCAATAACCAGATTATTTCAAGCAATCACAGAAACTCTTGGATATCAATTAAGGCATTTTTTACCATGATCCGATGCTTCAAGTATTTTTTTTTTAGTACTGAGATAGAGCTTGTATTTTAAAGTATTTTTATTTTATTTTAATTGTAATTGAAATAATATTTTGTCGTGCCCGGTTAAATCCCCGATGGGTGGGGCCTCCACCACCAAAATGTTACTCCTGTTTGGAAGAAAAAAAGGTGCTAAAATTGAATCCCGTGACGAAGAAAAAGCTTTGAATTCTGTCTTAAACTCGTTTTTCAGGTAATAAGTAGCTGTTGTTTTATCTTTTACCGGCTTAAACAATATATATATATATATATATATATATATATATATATATAAAGGAATGCGGTCGGCATTGGCATAACATAATTATTTTTATTTAGAAACATGTTAAAATAAATTTTTATATTTTTATAAAATTATTTTTGATATTAATAAATTAAAATGATATAAAAATATAAATATAAATAATAAAAAATTTAAAATTTAAATAAAAAGGTAGCAGTTGCTGCTAGAGCCATATCTTGTTTTGTCGGTAACTAAGTTCAATCCAGGGAACAAAATGTTTTTCTTTTCTTCTTTTAGACAATTGATCTTGCTTCTTCTTCTTTTTTATTTTTGTAAATTTGATAGTCTTGAAACTAGGTTTTATGCATCAAAACTGATTTTTTTTTTTCAAGACGAGAATGTTAGTAAGACGTTCCATCTATAAGTGAGAGTGAAACGTGGTAGTTATTATTTTTAAAAAAATTATTATAATATTTTTTAAAATTTTATTTTTTATATTAATTTATCAAAATAAAAAAAATAATTAATTTTAAACTAAAAAATTAAAATCACGATCACCGAATCTATCATTGTACTGCTCCTGGGCACGTCCTGCTCCTTTTTTTCAGCTGTAGAGTCGCAAACCTTTTCATCTATATTAATCATCACATTCCCTTTTCTCGGTCCCTCGTGCCACTGTTTTTCTAGCTCGAATCTTGTGGGGGGGGGGGGGGGGGGGGATATTTTGAACTTTGAAGTAAATCCTCCGTTCACCAGAAAACTGTGGAGAGGTAGCTAAGAAACAGAAACATCGAGGCAACAGGTTTGGGTTCATTTGGTATAGATGTGGTTTTTAATTATAGTCGGGCTATTTTTTTTTTAATACTATTATTCCGGGGCTCGTGGGAATTTTTTTTATATTTATATAGCCATAACACTTCAGGCCATAACAATCCATTAGATGAAAAACCAAAAACTTCTTATAGTTTTTAATAAATAAATATCCTTTAGATAAAAATATGAAAGAAAACTTAAAGGATGTTCAATGTAGTTTTTCCTTGTAGTTCTTGCACTCGAATATATAGATTTGAATGGATAAACATGTAGTTATAAGACTTGATTTAAAGATCCATTTCATTCAGAACTTAAGTTTTGAGTTAAATGGATTCATCTAGACTATGATTTTTTTTAAATCTTGAAATGTTGTTTTGAGTTTTTAAGCTATAGTCTCTGCTTGTAAATACTTTTTAAAAATAATTTTTTATTTAAAAATAAATTAAAATAATTTTTTATTATTTTTATATAATCCCATTGAAATTATTTAAAAAAAACAACACAAAATTATTGTCTTTTTATATCAACACATTTTTAAAACACACATAAATACAATTTCAAACATAAAAATAAATAATTTTCAACTGTTTATCTGAAAGTGCAAGTTGCTTTTTAAAATATCTTATTTAAAAAATATATACTTTTAATATTAGATATTGAAATGATAAAAAAAATAATTTTATTTTTTTAAAAAATAAAATTAGATCAACGCCTAAAATCATGATAACATGGTTTTTATAGATACTGTTATGTGCATTTTGGAACACCCGTTAACAGTTGTGTTTTAAAAGAAAAGAAAAGAAATCTGTTTTAGGAACCGCAACGCACGCACCTACCATTCAGAGACGGCCAATCGGTCCTTCCTTTGTTATATGACCAGATGACTAGTCACTCGACTTGGTTAATTTTGCCGATCAATGTAATGGTCAGCCACTCCTCCATGCATCCAATATATAAAACTCTAAACTATCTAGTAGATGGTTGATTGTAAAAATTTAGAATAAAAAATTTATTTTTTTTATGTGATTTTAAGTTCGAGTCATGTAGTTGTTAATATGATAATCACTAAAAATTTATATAATTATTAATTTTAAGAGTAATGAAATTAGTCGAGGTATATATAAATTGATCTAGACACTTGAGATGCATACAAGTTGACCTAAATATCTATTATATTAAATACCCAAAAAAAAAATCTATTTCAATACTAACAAATAAAAATTCATCATACCAGTGATTTCTTCGATTTATAATATCTCATTCGTAAATGTTCCACACGATTCATCAATACTACAATTATCAGGACACAAAAAAAAAAAATGAATGGACAGAACTCACAAAACATCTACCATTGGTTTTCACTTTTTTTTTATATATCTTTTTAACATCTCTAGTAAAAATCACTGCACAACCAAAGAAAAAAAAGGTTAATTTTCTTATGGGTTCATTCCTGCATGAAAGAACGTCAAGATATGATAAAATATTGAAGGCGAGAATCATTCACTCGATTGATATTTTTAAGAGCATCAGGTAGGTAATGTAACTTTGACAGCTCAGTAGCGGCCCCTGACTTCCATTTTGCTTTTAAAAACTCATATTATCGTGTCTATATATTTATCTAGCTATGAATATCTTTAAATTGCTTTTCCTTGAGATTCATGGGAATCCGTTCTAAAAAAAAATATTATTCTTCAGACAATCTCGAACTATTCAATCATGGAAGATTCAGACAGACAAGTCCTTTCATCCATGAATTACAAATTTTATTTTGAATAACAGCTTTCGGAGACGTTACTGTTGCTAGTCAAAGTTTTCTTAAATTCGACTTCTCGACCATTTTAAACGTTTTCTTAAAAAAAAAGGCCAACAAATTTGGAACTACGACCATTTCTACCCCTTTTAATAATGCCGATGACACAAGAACAAATTCAAGACACCGATGCTGTTGGAGACTTGGAAAGACATCACCGAAAACACAAAAAAAAATGACTTTTTTGATATTTTTTAGGTTGCTAATTTCAGGCACAACCAGGCTATTCTTTTTTTTAATCGATACACGCTATTTATATAAATTCTGATGCAATTAAAGACTTAACAACTATTTTTTTAAAAAAACTTAATTGTTATGCGTATAATGTTTCACAACTTATAATAAATGTATCTTCACTCCATATCAATTGAATTAATTGAGTTGGTGAGTGAATGCATATCTCACTCTGTTGATCACGTTCCAATTTTCATGTCAAAACTTGAGAATATATTTTTTTACGGATCATTAATTTTTTTGTGAATGACCCCTTCTTTGCACAGAAACAAAAATTAATATGATTTATGTATGTTGCGGTATCTGTTATGAATATAATTTTAAAACCCAACTAATCTAAGATTAGAATCAAACTAGATCTAAGAAAGAATGAAAACAGTAAAAAACCCAGATGAAAAGGTTGGTTGACCATGTAGGACCCAGTTAAAAACTTGATTGTAATTTGTTGGTTAATTTTTTTTACCAAAATAATATCATTTTGATTTATAAAAAAATTAGAATTGATTCAATTAAAATCTGATAACCTAAAAAAACCTGTGACCTAGGTTTTGGATAAAATTGATTACCAAATTGGATTTAAAAACACCGTGTGTAATGAAAAAAGGATAAAAAAAAAAAAATCTCCATAGACAGCTGTTTTTCTCAACCTCACAGAGCCATGGCAAAGTCATGGTGGAATGGAATTCTGTTCATTGATGAGGAGTGTCAAGATCAAGTCATCATAAGCTTCTAAAATACATTTTTGGATGCATGTTGGTCGAACTTTTCTGCACCAAACTTTAATTTAATAAGATCCCATGGCGCCATTATGCAAAGTCCCCGCCGGCACGTTGGCCTTTCACGAACCAGAAACACAATCTACCCTCCCAAGGAAATTATTTTTATAAGCTATTTAGAAATCTTATCCCATTCAACCAATTAAAAAAAATAAAATATTAGATAAACAAATAATCGCCAGCTGTAATTTAACTTATAAATAGATTAGTCGGTATAGTGCATGCATAACAACTAGTTAATCAAGGGGTTGAGATTTGTTTGCTTTGTCTTGTTGAGGATTAGGCAAGAACTCAAGTGGATTGTCTTTTAATCACTCGACACGTGGCGGTTTTGATTACATGATTAGTGAACTAGGTGGGTTGATTAGTGAAGTTCACACCTGGCTCTTCTTGGCAGTTCTCTTTCTTTAATTTGTTTAATTATCTTCTTGGTATGGAATGCGGGTCCCATGCTAGCTTTATAATCAAACCACATAAAACAGATTCCAAAGGAAACATAGTTCCTTTACTTGACAGTGTCAGCGATGACATGGACAGGGTCCCACCTGGATAATGCCCTCTGGGCTCCACTGTGCTTGCAAAGTCGCGGAGGCTTCTTTTTTATTGGCTCCATGGAAGACACTTTGTTTTGTTGCTGTTGCTATGATGAGAGAAATGCTCCATTCTTTTAACCTAACCCTCTTATTTTCGGGGCACGGCTGCTTTTCACCATACTGGTTTTGCTTTTCACCCAAAACACAGAGAGCCAGAAGCCATTGTTCGTGGGGTTTTCGAGTTTTTTTGCCACGTGGGAAGCTTCATCATTCAAAGATTTATTGACCTATTCACGGATACCAAGAGGCCACGTATGTTAAACTCTTGCCTAGACAACTTTTGTTGAGAACCATGCGTGCACCATAAAGGGTTTGCTGCAGGGTTCACCAAAGTTGCTTTTGATTTTATTAAGCTAATTTGTGTGATTAACTGTTAGGTAATTGCATAATCTGGGGAAAACCTCTTAATTTCAGTGCTAAATCCATTTTTCCAAGAAAAAAAAAAAATGCTATACAGGCTTGAAAATCCGGCATTCAGCTAGTGGAATGGTGTTAATATTGTTCGTTTGGTCATTAATTAATAGATACTCTCCTCTCGTTATTTTCTCATAAGAATCTGAAATCTAATATTAAATCGTCAAAAATAAGATTAACATGAATTCTATATTTCTTAAGAAAATATTAAACTATACCCTAAAATCTGGTGTGAAAAATTAATATCTTAAACCAAACGACTCGAGAGCTGGTGACATAGTATTTTGTTCCTCTCTACCTCCCCGGAAAAAAAAAAAAGAAGCTATCTATTCGGATGGAATGGAAGAACCACCCTATGTGTTTTGAATTGTAGGGTTCCGCCGTGTTTCACACAACTTTGTTAGAAATGTTCCTCTAAGACGCTATTATCTCCACACCACGTGATTTCAATAATGGCATGAATGAATTTAATGCACAGTGTGAAGAAATCTTCTCCGGTTGCAGTTTAGTTTTAGATCTCCACGCCACTTTCCTGGCGAGTAATCACAACCCTCCCTTGTAATTTATAGGGGCCAAACTTTACCTGTGGGCAAATTAAAGCCTTGTCAGTACTCATCAGTTAATCACCAGAACCATGACGACGGTGCTGTACCCTGCCTGTCCGATCCCATGCACGGGCTCCAATTACAGATCTTCGACCCCAATTTAAAACACTCCAAAGGCGGGGGATGTTGTCCCCCACGCACTGTATTGTTGTTTCAATATGCTCGTGATTTTTTTCTTCGCTTTTTTATTTTTAATTTTGCATTTTAAAAAATTAATTGAAGGTTAATTAAAGTAGAATTATTAAAAAATTAAAAGATAAAAAATCAAAGTAAGAAACACGGAGAAAATTGATGGTATTTTTTTATTTAACTTGGAGAAAAAAATCCCTCTTTTGCTATTAAATTTTTTTAAAAATTAGAGATATTTTATATTTCATTCCTATGCATCATTTTTTTTTTTAAAGAATGAGTTTTGTGTTCCGAATCTAGAGTTTGACAAATCATTCCTTGTTATCCTGAGCATTTTTACCTTTTCAATTAAATATTTTTAATTTTAATTTCATTATTTAATTATTATATTTTTGCATTTGCTATATATAAAAAAGCGTAGGTTGACCCTATATATTTGGTTTTTTTTTCTTCTAAAAGCAATTATTCAAAATTATAAAAAACGTGCATTGCATTCAATATAATTAAAACCGTCCAGTATTGTCCTTGTAAGCAGTGAAACAACAATAGATCACAGTAAAAGTTGTATTAAATCCCAGCGTACACTATTTATTCATCATGGAAGTGATTTCTTGCTGAAAAATGACAAGATCTGATTCGAGACTAGTTCAGCTTTCTCCGGCTGGATAAAATAGCGGTCAACAATGACAACCACTTCAAGGCTAGGTAAAAGCTCCCTGAAAATTAACCATCTAAAAGGGGTCAGTAATAAAAATTTTAACTAAAAGATTTGTTTTTTTTATAACTTCATATTCGAGTTTCATGGTTATTTATATGGTAGTTATTAAAAATTTATATAATTATTAACTTTAAATTTCATAAAATTAATCAAGATATATATAATTAGCCTGAATATCTATATTAATAAATAATAATAAAAAAACTCCCTTCCATTAACACAGTCCTCTGTACCAAATGACAGAAAGCCCACATATTTGCCACCAGCTATGAATTTTGCGGGCACAGTAATATTAGCTCTCTGCCGTCGTGCAAGAAGATCCCAGTTACTTCATAAAAAAAAGAATGCATTCCGCGAGTATAAAGTTTCTAATAGATCTTCTAATAACGGATGGTAGATGGCATGTATTTAATCTGATATAAAAAGTGGAATTACGCTTGGTATGCACATGTTTTCCAACCCGAACTTGAATAAATAAATACACAAAAGATGCTCATGTTAATAATCATAGCTATAGTTACCAATTCGAAAAGGAGTCCGAGTTACCGGGATGATTCATGGATTATCAAGCTAGCTAGGTTACTAAAGACTTAAACTAAATCAATCAAAACTCTTTGGGTAAAGTATCTAATTTGATCTGACTCAAACAAAATTATGATGTAGGTAAACTAAAAAAAACAAACACTCATAAAACATGTAAAAATTACGAAAAAAAAGAAGAAGCAAGTATGAACTCTAAATTCATTGTTTATCCTCTATGAAATAATAATAATAAAATCTTTCTTTCTACAAAGTTTACAAAAATAGGTTAGAATCTCTATCTTAACTACAAGACTAAAAATAAAATTTTAAAATATAAAAAAAACTATCATAGAGTTCAAAATAAGATATTAAGTCTAAAAATAATAAAATTATCATAACCGAGAAACAATGACAAGATTTTTAATATTTTAAGATCTGACAGTCTACATGAAAACATGGAAAAGTTTATGTTTTTATAGGAAAAGATAACATTTGAACACTCGTATAAAAATAAAATTTGAATATATATATTTTAGACCCATTCCACTTATCTATAAATACACTTGTTAAATTATTTATATAATTTATTTATAAATAATTAGCATTTAGTTATAGCATATTAACACCTCATTATTTAAAATCACCTGTTATCTCTTATCTCTGTATCAAATTAAATTCCAAGTCTAAGAAGGATTTAACAAATATGCCTGAACTTGCCAATAATGCATTCATTTTTTCAAGTCCGATTCATTAGTTCATATTGTAATACACATAGTTTTGATTTTTACTAGGAATATTACGATCTTACATGTCCATGGCAGCGTAGTAATTCAAGGCCCCAGCAAATCCAGTTTCTTGGAACTTCTTAGCATTAAATTGAAGTTCTTCTTCAGCAATCCAAGACGGCAATGAAGGTGGGTCTCAAGAAAATCTATAATTGCAATCACTGGGGGAGCTGCTAGAAGATCAGGAACGTTGGCGAGTGACTTTTCAGTTCTTCCTGGCTCCTGTAATGCCAGAAGAAAAAAAGGAACATATTAAGAACCCAGATGGTGTAGGAAAATTTAATTAAAATTCCCCAGAAAAATGGTTTAATCCTCTCTTACCTGAAATTGAGAAATGCAGAAACCTTTTCCAGAAATCCCATCAAATAATTTTGTAGGTTTGATTTCTCTGGAACGTGTCCGGCAGGCGACGCTTAAGTTAACGAGTGCCCTCACTCTACCTGGCCTGAGATGGCAAAAGGAGCCACTTCTGCACCCCAGTTATGCCCTTCCACAAATACACGTTAGGACCGTTAGGACCACAACACTGCACAATTAAGCAAGAAAATTTAAACATATATCAATGTATTTATAAAGATTTAATAAAAAAGATTCGAATTCAGAGAATAAAAAAAAGAAGAAGAGAGCATATCCTCTTTAATCAAATACCATGATTCAGAGAAGCCATGAATGAGAAGAACAAGAGGTACTTGCCCTTTCTCTGCTATGTGCATCGATATTCCATTAGCATGGATCCTTCCATGTTTTATGTCACTCAAGATTTTTTATTTTTATTTTACAATTCCTGTTTTCGTCGCATCATCGATAGATGTGAACACAGAATAAGAAATTTACGCAGAAAATTAAACCCTTCTGACATGGGCAGAAATGCAATCTGAAAATGGACCTGGGCCTTCTTTTTAGGACACATTAATCTATTCAGCCCTTTGCAAATAGATAGTTACTTTATTTAAGCCTTTGACACAACAAAAGATGGGAAAAAAAAAAAAAAGGAACAGAGGATTACTAAGGAAATTTCATTAAGAGATAAGCATGTTTTATCCAACTTCTCTTCCAAACATAACAAGGCCAAACAAACCCTTAGTGTCTTTTGAAATATTTCTAAAAAAAAAAACCTTGCTTCCATTCGAAACAAGAGAGATTAATTAAAAAAAAGCAAAAATTATCTCCTTTGGACTACTTAATTTAAAATACCCAGCCCAGAGAAGCCCGTAAACACTTGATATCCGGCCCTGGATCAGCCCAAAACCCAGCTCCCCACAGTAGCTAATTTAACGCCGTCGAGGTTTTTTGAGGATTTAGGTTCGACTACACCATACTCACGGTTTCCATCGCCACACACACAAACACAGCACAATGGGAAAGAAGAAGAACACGAATGAAAGTGGCTCCGCTTCCGAGCACAGCTCTAGCACTCTTTTCGTCTCCAGCTTACCTTACTCTTTCACCAACTCTCAGGTACTAATCTTCACTTAAATTACCACCTAATCCTTTGCTTCAACTCATAATAATCTTGCTGCTTGATGGATTATTTTTTTATTTTAATAGCTTGAAGAGACTTTTAGTGATGTCGGTCCAATCAGGCGCTGCTTTATGGTTACGCAAAAAGGTATGAAAATCAGAGCTGCTGCACTTCTACTTTCATTTATTATTTTTTGTATAATTTCTGATTTTTTGTTTGTAATTTGTAATTATTCTTGAATGCTGCTATTATTAATTGATTTTTATTTCTCAGGGTCGACTGAGCACCGTGGATTTGGTTTCGTTCAATTGTAGGTTATACTTACGGATTATTAATTGAAATAAATCTTATCATTAGTCTATTTTGCTGTTTTTCTCTTTAATTTTGTTGCCGCTGCCGCTGCCGCTGCCGCTGCTGTTATTGATTGGATTGATTTTTAGTGCGCTTAAGGATGATGCTAACCGAGCTATTGAGATTAAGAATGGTTCGTCTGTTGGAGGCCGGAAAATTACAGTTAAAAATGCTACGCACCGTGCGTCATTAGAACAGCGTCGGGCAAAGGCAGCTCAAGGTCCAGGTCAAGTTCAAGTTCAAGGTCAATATCATCCATTGTTAGTTTTAGACACTTAAATTTATCTTGTTTTGCTATTATAATCAGGTTAGAAAATAATGTATAGAAACAAATTACATGTTTGTTGTTTACTCAGATGATGCAACGAAGACCATGGATGAGAAGGGCAGTGTTGCCTCTAAGCCAGAAAAGCATGTTCTGAATGTGCTGGAATCAGGTTGGGAATTATGGTACATTTTGTCATGCATTTTAAGTTAAATATTCCTGTTTCAGATTGACATTCTGCATGTGAGTTTGATATTTTGAAAACAAATTTAGGGAAACCTCGAGAGCCGAGAAAAGCAGCAAAACTTGTAACTGATCTAACTGATAAAGAGAATTGTTCTGAAAAGCAGAGGTACTTTATTTTCTTGGTGATATTATGGACATTTTCTCTTGAATTATTTCTAATTGTCTCTTTGGGTGCATCAGTTGTTAAAAGTTTTCATAAATACCTAGACTAGAATCATTTTGCAGAAGCAATAGCATCCAAAATTAAGTCAGATAGCTCTCATAATGTGACTGGACTTTTTCATATTGTTTGGTGTTCCATTAAAGTTTTAGTTATTAACTATCTGTTGACACTCACTACAGAGCTTCACTATTAATCATTGCTGTTAGAGGGCTCATGCTTCATGGCGCCCTCAAACAATATCCAATCTCCATTAGTAGCTTAGTATTGTGGTTGTTTGTGCTTGCTTCCCTACCATAATAGCCCTTTGTAGGATTGGATTAATAAAAAACTATATCCCTGTATTAAGTAGAATGGCGAGACAAGATTCATTGCTGACTTTGAAATGTTGAAATAGATTATGAAGTGTCCGGTTCTTGAGTTATAGCTTTGAAGTTAAAGTAATTACAGCTTTGAACTTACAACCCTGATGTAGGAAGAAAAGGCAAAAGGTAGCAAACGAAGCCAAAAGGCTGATTGTCTGGACTGAACAAACAGAAAAGAAAGAGAGCTATAAAATTCTCAAAATATCAATAACGTTTGTTACTGGTGGATTAGCATCCCTTAGATGCTAAACAGAACCCTGAATAAAAGAAACCCTAGCCTTAATAATAAATAAATCTTGGTCACCTAAACTACCATAATAACTAATACATGAATTCATATATAAGGAATTATTTGATGATTGCATAGCAGTATTTTTTCTATTCTTCAGAAAACTATACATGGTTATTTTTTTTCTTTTGACCTATGAAGGGTTGCTAGAACTGTGATATTTGGTGGCCTTCTTAATGATGCTATGGCAGAAGATGTTCATCAGCGAGCCAAAGAGACTGGCACTGTGTGTTCTGTGACTTATCCCCTTCCCAAGGAAGAGCTGAAAAAACATGGTAAGGGTGTTCTTTGTGAATAACTGGTCTTTTGGGGTGTGTGGCATGGAAATGGATGATAGGGAAGTTTCCACAATTTAACATGATGAGATGATGTAAGATGTTAATATATTCGTTTGAATTCCTTGTTTGTGCAAGTCATTTATATGTGGTAACTCTACTACCAAGCACCAATCTATGTGTTCCAGCTTCTACTTGATGTGGGAAGCAGAAGCCTTTGCTAATTGAATTTATCTTCAGAATTATTTTTTTGGCTGATTTGTTTTTGGTACAGCACATGACCTGTAATCATTTCACAATACAAGTTTTCCTGTACACAGGATGCCTTCTGATGATAATTTTGAAATACAATTAACAAAAAACTTGCCTTTATTTGTTTGTATATTCTCTTGCAGTGTGGTAACATTTATATTACCTGTTATGATATTATCACAGTAGGAATGATTTACAATGTCAGCAAAGTGGGAATCTGTTGGTTCTTGCAAGCTGTTTAATGCTTTTGACACTTGTTGTGGTCCTCTATTCTGATGGTCTAATCCTTGATTCAATCTTGCTTGTTCATTTGCCTGTAGCTTATTATGGAGTTAGAGTTTTAATCTTACTCGAATACAGACATCAACTTGATTATTTCCAGTTTGGAAACTGTAAACGAAGGGATTTTAGTTTGTTCTGTTTGATGATAAAAAAAGGTTGTTTTGTGTAAAATTTCTAGGCCTTGAACAAGATGGATGCAGATCAGGTGCTTCAGCTGTACTTTTCACAAGTGTCAAAGAAGCACGTTCTTCTGTGGCAATGCTACACCAAAAAGAAATTAAAGGTGGAATTGTTTGGGCGCGGCAGCTAGGGGGGGAGGTAATATCAAATTGCTTGCTACATGGAAATAATGGCTTTTATTTACTCTGCTAATATTTATGCTATTGTGTCTGTTTCAAGAATTTTGTCTTTCTGTCAATAAATATATGTTTTTGCCAGTTGCTATCCCTTGTGGTCTGTGCTTAGTGTAGCTCTATTAATTCCGGCTCAGATGAGTCAAAACAGTTGTAAATTCTTTGAGTGTAGGAAAATAATAGTTAAAGTTTTCTAATTACCTTTCAATTGTGTTTGTGGGCCAGGGTTGCAAGACACAGAAATGGAAACTTATTATCAGAAATCTTCCTTTCAAGGTTATTCTATGCTCATTTGTTATCATTCACCAATATTTCTGGAGGAGGTTGATTTCTAAACTAGTTTACCAAACATCAATGCAGGCCAAACCAAATGAGATAAAAGGCGTGTTTGAATCAGCGGGATGTGTTTGGGATGTGTTTGTTCCACATAATTCTGAAACAGGGTATGCAGATATATTATCCATAATCCCTGTTTGTCAATGACTTTTTGTCTCCTAGTATTTTCATGCCAATTTTGCATTTATGCAGGTTATCCAGGGGTTTTGCTTTTGTTAAGTTCACATGCAAGCAGGATGCAGAAAATGTATTCCTCATGAACCATGCCTTTTCTTACAGGGATTCCATAGCATTTTGAATTTTTGCCTTTTTCCTTCTTCAGGCCATTCAGAAGTTCAATGGGCAAAAGTTTGGCAAAAGACCCATAGCTGTTGACTGGGCTGTTCCAAAAAAGATTTATAGCAGTGGTGCTAATGTGTCTGCTGCTTCAGAAGATGGTAAGTGGCTGTTTAACTGTGTTGCATTTTCTTACAGGGCCTGGACATCTTTTGACATTAAGTCTGTAAGTTTTATTTAAGCTTTGTAGTGCTTCTACAGGACATCAGAATGAAAAAGACAGTAGCTGTGAGGATTCAGATTATGACGACGACGACGAAAATGATACAGATGTTATTGGAAAAAGACAACAGCATGATGGGGCTGTTGTTACTTCACCTGACTCAGATTTATCTGAAAAAGAAGACATGCCAACTGAAGTTGATTTTGAACAGGAAGCAGACATTGCGAGAAAAGTGCTCAGGAATTTGATCACATCATCTTCTAAACATTCTGCTTCTACTGATATGGATGATGATGTGTTGCCCAAGGGTATTGAGGAGTTGGAAACTGTTGATGTGCCAAGTAAGTTGCCTGGCAAGTCTGAAAATTTATCAGGGAGTCCTCTATCCAGTGGCAAAAACAAACCATCTAATTCTAAGCACATAGATGGAGAAGATGATTTGCAGAGAACTGTTTTTATTAGCAATCTTCCTTTTGATGTTGAAAGTGGAGAAGTGAAACAACGGTTCTCGGCATTCGGGGAAGTGCTATCCTTTGTTCCTGTCCTTCATCAAGTCACCAAGTACGGACTCATATACAGTCTGATATGCTTCTACATTTCCTGATTCTTTACCTCAATTTTGTATAACCTACTTTTGCTCGTGGCAGGCGACCTAGAGGGACTGGTTTTCTCAAGTTTAAAACAGCAGATGGGGCTTCTGCTGCAGTTTCAGCTGCTAATGTTGCATCTGGTCTGGGAATTTTTTTGAAAGGTAGGCAACTGACAGTCTTGAAGGCGCTGGATAAGAAATCAGCGCATGATAAGGAAAAAGAGAAGACCAAAATTGAGGACCGGGACCATCGCAATCTTTACTTGGCAAAGGTTCATCTATCACCCCCTCCGAACTTTGTTAACGCCTTACTCATGTTTTTGTTTTTTTTTTTTTTTACTAACGTGAGTGTCCGGGCTAACTTGCGTGCACCTCGACTAATCCCACGGGTCCTAAAGCTAGCCTTTTTTTTTTACCGGTCCCAAATGCTTAACAGGAAGGCCTTATTCTTGAGGGGACTCCAGCTGCTGAAGGTGTCTCAATTAGTGATATGGCTAAGAGGAACAGGTAAGTTCCTTTCCCTGTTGTTTTTTATTTTCCCCTTTTATTTGTGTTTGGAAATGAAAATGGAAGCAACTATTCCTTGACTTTGGCCGATGTATGGTGCATGCATGTCATCTAGTAGTTTATATTTAAAAGGCTGGCCAGCATATGTTCCTCACTATATTGGTATAGATGGTTCTCTCTCAATTCACGCAGCATCCCAGGACATGAGGATTTATACATGGATAGCGTCTTTGAATTTTGGTTCCTGTCCCCACAAAGAGGGTGTATCTTTCAGATACATTATGATGTTGTTTCTCAGCATTTCTGTTTATTTTTGTGCTACTCTTGTAAAGGCATCTTACCCACATGTCATAATGCTCTATGAACTTTGCAGGTTGCAGGAAGAGAAGATGACCAAGCTGAAATCTCCAAATTTTCATGTCTCAAGAACCAGGCTTGTTGTATACAATTTACCAAAGTCAATGACTGAAAAACAACTGAAGAAGCTTTTCATTGATGCTGTTACCTCACGTGCCACAAAGCAAAAGCCTGTGATTCGACAGGTTAGCTTCCTGGATTCTTTTGTCTTTGTTCCGTTTCTCTATGTAAAATTTAGCTTGTATCCTGAGATAACTTCTTTGTTTTCATATTGCTGGTGCAGATGAAGTTTTTAAAGAATGTGAAGAAGGGAAAAGTTGTCACAAAGGACCATTCACGTGGGGTTGCTTTTGTTGAGTTTACGGAGCATCAGCATGCACTGGTGGCCTTGAGGGTTCTTAATAACAATCCTGGTAACTCATTTCATTGACTTGTCTTGGTATCTCCTCTTAATATATTTCCAGAAAATCAATTCCTAACAAAAATGCAACGTTCGCCTCCTTGCAGAAACTTTTGGTCCTGAACATCGCCCGATAGTCTCGTTTGCTCTTGATAATGTTCAAACTTTGAAACTACGAAAAGCTAAGCTTCATGTGCAGCAGCAGGAAACCCATAAAGATTTCCAAGATACACAGGAAAATGACGAGTCACAGACTCCAAATGCCATTCCAAGCCAGAAGGAGATGTCCAGAAAAAGGAAATCCAGAGTTGAGAATAGAGCTGTGAAGGACCCAGAATCAAATAGAATGGATGAAGTGAAGAATAAGGATTCCTATAGGACGTCCTTGAAAGAACAGAGTGCTAAAAAGCAGAAGAGCAATCCAGGAGCTGAAGACATACAAACTTCTGCAAAAGACAAGAGAGAAAGCTGGAAACAGAAGGCTAAAGGCTCCCAACACAAGCAAAAGGATGAAGGCAGAAAGTCCGATGGTGGAAATTCGGTTAATAGCGAAAAAATAGTTAAACCTTTCAAGGAAGCAGATTTGTGGCTAGCAAAGAGGAAACGTCCCAACCAAACAGAAGAAAACAAGGGCGGTAAGAGTTCAGAGAAAAGAAAAAGGCCCAAAAAGAATAAAGACCCTGTAGGACAGGACGTGGCTGATAAACTTGACATGCTGATCGAACAATACAAATCCAAATTCTCCAAGCAGACTGCCGACAAACATGAAGGTGAAAAACAGGCTAATAAACAACTTAAAAGATGGTTTCAATCATAATTTCCTGTTATTGTAGCGTTTAATGGAGTGGATTCTTTCGTGGAAGAGTTTCCAAGGCAATTGATATGAATGTGATTGCTAGAAATTTTTGTAGTGGCCTGAATTTTGTGGTGAACTTGTAATCTCTACCATGTGTTGTAGAAATATGTGAGTTTGCTGCTCCTTCCTGGAGTATTATTAGGAAGATTAATTACCGGGAAGCAGACATGCAACAAAATTCGAGACCTTAAATTTTGTTTGGGTTCTTCTCTTATTTATTTTATTTTTCCTTCGGGTTTCTCTTGGCTTGATTTTTACACGAATGCACTTTCATGCATGGTTGATGGGTTTCATGCATGGTTGATGGGTTTCATGCATGGTTGATGGCTTACCTGGGTGACTTGATTTGGAATCTAGCTTGGACTGTTTTGGATAATGACCACTGGCATGGTACAGAGTGATAATAATATCAAAAGGAATTATGCGAAGCTTGTGTCTCTTACAATGACTTCGGCTAACGTTGGTAATTATAACTGGGCTTGTAGGCCTGTTTTAATGCACCGAAAGGAGATGATCCCTAGGCCTCGGACATGGGTAGTATGGAAAAGGGCCGAGTACGGGTCAGCGGCTATAGATATTGTACCGTTTGTGCTAAGGGAAACTGCACCGGATGCAGCTACTCGGCTACTCTCCGGCCTGCAAGGTGCCAACTGGGCTGTGGTCAACCACCTAGAAAATGGTAAAACTCTCCTCAAGACCCCGTATTTTTTTGCCCATTTTAAACAAGATTAGGACTTGAGAGAAGACCTGTGCTTCTTTCCTCGCGGGAATTGATGCTTTTGAGCTCAGCAAATACTTATCGGTAAGACCAAGAACTGTTTCAGCATCACATATATATTTTCAGTATTCCTTGTTGATCTCACATACATACATACTCCCGCATCCCATCAGCATCCATGTTTGTTAGTATAGATTGATAATGATAGCACGACACGAATTAAATGCTACAGATGGAGACAAATCATCACCGTCATTTCATTTCGTTCAAGGAAATAAAATCATAACCATCATTTGACTTTATGGAGCCCACGTGTGGGCCCCGCAAAACGAATGGTGTTGATTTTTTATTTTATTCTCTTATAACTTCTTGGTTTCGTTCTGTATTGTGGCTGTGTTATTAAAAAATATTTTTTATTTAAAAATAAATTAAAATAATAACTCTAAAAAATTACAAATGATTTAAAACTATTAAAATTTAATTTAAAAATAAAAAAAATATTAAGAAAAAACACGGCAACACCGCTGGAAAAAAGAAAAAAGGCCGTTAATCTTTTTACATCTCATCTCACGGATGATGCATAAAAAATCTCTCTGGTAAAACGATTGTTGACAGGTGGTTGATTCTAAGCCATACCCTCGTCGACAGAGAAAGATGCTTCTCCATGCTTTAATGGCTTCTCTCACGATGCCGGACATCTCCTATTCTAGCCCCCCTCCCACCATTATCATAAAAAACAACCTTTGAAGTAGAGTACTTAGAACTGGGTATTAAATCAGATTGTTCGGTTTAGATAAAAAAAATCAGAAACCAAGACCGAGTTTTTAAAAAAAGTAACAAAAAAATTATCCAAAAGTTTTCAGAAAGCCATTAGATTCAGTTAATTTGAATAATCTCCTTTTACCGTCCTCTAAAGCAATTTATAGGGTATCCTTTCTAGTGTTAGGTGACCCTAGGAGGACATCAAACGTACCTAGCAGTTCGGTGAGGGCAAAACCCGTCGCTCGTGATTCATAAATAAAACATGTACTGCCCTAGTAGTCTCTTTCTGATGCTGGAATCTTGGGGGTCCCCCTCCTACTTTTCACTTTAAGGCCATTGAAGAACCAGCGCTGGCACGGCTATTCACCCTCTGACGGATGAGCCAGCACGGCTAGACCTGGAAGGGTTATGGTCCTAGCTACTCCTAACCTACTTTATTACACACAAAAACAGAAAAAAGTACTCATCTGGCAAGGGTTCATGTGAAAAGATTGGTTCTTCACAATACTTGCGGACAATCTAATACTTGCGACAAAACTCTGTAAAGTCTTCAAACCTGGTAGTGTTACTTTTCAAATAAATAATGTTTTGCACAGTATTTTTAAAAATATATTTTAAAAAAAAAAAAATCATTTCTAATACAAACATATTAAAACAATATAAAATTTAAAGCACAGAAAAATCAAGAAATTTTATTACAAATAATATTTTTTTCTTGGTACATCAAAGCGTGGCTTGGGAGGATAACCCTCCTTCAATTTGTAAGGGTTAAATCGTGAAATGTTTCCTAGAATTTGAGCAGAATAAATATTCTTAGAATTAAAAATCCTCAAAGTTCTCATCTTAAAAATTATGATTTTTTGAATGTCACTTTTGTTAGGGTTTTATCAGAGAATTTATTGTTTTTTTAAAAAAAAAACTCTAAAAATCATCCAAATTCCTCTAGACTCTAAAAATATATTTTTTAAAAATCATATCTATTGTATTTTCAAAAAAAAAAACCTCTAGACTGAAAATCAAAAATTAAATATAATGGGATGAAGAACAGGTGAAGATAAATGTTGCCAAATTTGCAAGCATAACCAGAGAGCATATACATGCTCGATTTGATTTCAAAGGTTCTAGGTCTAAAGCAGCAGCCAATTGATTTTTTTGGCGAGAATAGGTGAGAAAAGAAAGACGAAAAGTACACATTTTGTGAAGAATATTTTTAAGGATATTTTGAGTCTTAAAAAGGTTATAATAGTAAATCTATAATATTTTATGTTTTTCTATTGATGGGAATGATAGATTAGTGACTTGGTATATAGTTTAAAATCAATTTTAAAACAATAAATATAAAAAAAGTTAATATTAATAATGTGACGATCCTATATTAAAAAAAAAAAGATGAGATTTTAATAATTTTTCCAATAATAAACGGTCCGCTTTTTTGCCTCGTCGAACGGTCAAAGAAACAAGATCGTCTTATCATGGGTCAGCACATTACAGCCCAGCTGATACGCTGCCCTGACTCACGAGCAGCACGAGAAACGTGATAACTACCATCGTTCCTTTCTCCTCCATCGTCTGGCACGGCATCTGCTGGCCAATATTCTCTGTGCCCGCCCGTTTCTAAACCAAACAAATTCTCTTTCAACTTCTTAGTGACATTAATTTCTTTGTATTTTGGGAGTTTTTAAGAGTTTTAGGTGGTTGTTTTTTTAAAATAATTTTTTATTAGAGATATATTAAAATAATATTTTTTATTTTTAAAAAATTGTTTTTAATATTAGCATATCAAAATAATCTGTAAATATAAAAAAATAATTAATTTTAAATAAAAAATTTTAAATTTTTTTAAAAATATTTTTAATATAAAAACAAACAGACTATTTGTTGCTAATAACTTAGCTTTTTTTCTATGATTAAACCGCTGTGTTGTTTACTTAATCATATTATAGACTATGTGAAATAAAATTTTATTTGACTTTTTTAGAACCGGTTTAGAAACGTGGGTCAATCTGTGTTTTCAAAAAAAATATTTTTATTTTTACTAAAAATTAATATTTTTATATGTTTTGATGTGCTGATCTCAAAAATAATTTTTAAAAAATAAAAAAATATATTATTTTGATGTATTTTGATATAAAAAATACTTAAAAAAAATCATAATTACACTCTCAAACATGCATTTAATCTTGTTTAAAATAACTTAATTGTAACTAAACAAGAAAAATAAACTTAATTTACATCCATGAAAAGCGAAGACCTCCCTTGATTCTGTCTCACGTCAATTTTGTCTCCCCTTCATTCCTATTTTATTGTCATATATTTTTCAAGATAAGGACGAGAAGCTTTGCTCTATCCTGTATTAATTATACTAATTGAATGATTATTAAAATAAAAGCTAAAAGAAATCAGTGTTTTATTTTATTGAGTACGCATTCTTAATTTACAGTTGATTCGCACAAAATTACCACTTTTTCAATAGACAAGAAAAACTATCTAGTTGTACGTCAAGAGTAATCTATCTTTCTATTAGATGTATTTGTTGTCACCAAATTAAATGGGGGTATCTTAGTTTTTTTAAATTTTTTTATTATACAATCAAATTATTAAATTACCCTTATATATATAAAAACACCTTAGGTTAAGGGTTTTTTTTTATTATTATTGTTCTTTGGAGTAAAATAATTTAAATACCATTGAAATTAAATTTTCCGTACTTTGTATTTAGAGACATTTTTGTCATTTTACTCTGACCTTTTTTGTAGTTACCATTTTGTCTCTAGGGTAATTGGTTTCCTAAAAAAATGTAAAATATATTTTTTCAAAAAAATGGTTAAGGCAACGTGCCAGCAAGTGGACAGCGCGTATGACACTTTCCAGTCTCTAAAAACTGCTTTTCAAGATAGTGTTGAAAGCATCTTGTCATTCTCTTCATGATAGTGTAGTGAGTGTTATCGTTATAATACTTTTATTTTTCCTTTCTTTTCTCTCTCCGCTCAACAAAAAACATAATGAGATTGCAAGAATTTAAATAAATTTGTTCACTTGTTGATTGAATCAAATTTAGTCTTTATTATTTTGATTACAATAGATTTGGTTTTGAATCCTTTATTGATTTTTTTTAATTTTATTTCTTAGTATTTGATTTTTATTTTAAGTTTGATCCTCATTCTCTTTGTTGTTATTTAATATTTTATTATCATTTTCTTGATTGAGATTTTTTTTTCAATTTTATCCCTCACCATTTGAAATTTTTTTTTTGTCAAGTTTCATCCTCATTCTTTTCAATTCTTTCTTTCTAGATCATTTTTTAGTTGATTTTTTTTCAACTTTACCCCTCGTTATTTTGGTTGGTTAGAAATTTGACTTCATTATTTTTTATGGGTTTATCTTTTATGGTGCAATTCAGCCTCATGACCAATGTAATGAGTCTAGGAGATTAGACTGGGTTAGCTCTGTTTTAAAATTAATGTTTTTGAATTTCATCATTAAACATTGGGTTGGTTGGTGATTGACATTTGTTTTTGTAATTTTTTTTTATATGAGGTCATTCCAATCTCATGTTCTAAGTCATGAATTTGATGATTCTGTCATGGTTGACGCAAATCTTTTTTTTTTTGCGCTGTTTTTTTACTTTTATTTTTAATTTTACCCTTCAATACTAGGTTGGTTTGAGAATTAAGCTTTTTTATTATTATTTTCTTTCCATGGGTTTATCTTTGTATCACAACTAGATTATAGATTTAACATGCTAGCTCGGATATATTTGGGTTATTTTTTCTTTTTAAATTCATTATTAAACATCTTATTTGTTGAAAATTAAGATTCATTTTTTTTTTCATTTTCTCGCCTGCACTTTATATTGAATATGAAAAAATATCCACATGATTTTTTTAGTACAAGTATTCATATCAAAATGAGTTCTACAAAACTCTTTGTTATAACACAACAAGATGATGAAAATGCAAGAGTATATCTCTAAAGATTTATCAAGAAAATGCCAAGTATGGAGGATCTGCTTAAACTTATCATGACCGAAGCCCTGATCAATCAGATATACAATTATTTATTATGAAAAAGGTTATCTGATCAAAGTCTTCTTATCTTTAAACATGTGATGGAAAATCACAGTAAGATGGAAGAAACTAGCATGATCATAAAAGGTCACCCACACTTCCACACACAGGAAAAATCTTCACTACGCCATCATTCTTCAACTAGAGCATCCAAAAGAAGCACCGAGGGTAACATTCATGATCATCTAATATTCCCTTAGTTTTTTACCACACCTCTTATAATGACATATATTGATATGTTTTCTAATATAAGACAAAAAACTTATTCCAGTGCCCATTTTCAAAGAAAAGAATTATCATGCACTCACAAAATAAATAGAAAGATTGATTTTCATACGATACCTTCAAGAATTTATAAAAAAAGAGATACAATATTAACAAATAAAAAATCATCTTAATGAAGCAATACTCCGTATAAGATAACTATTAGAAATTATATCCCCATCTTCTCTCTCTTTTGTGTGTGTGTAATTTATTTACATGTCTCTAAATATAAAGGGTCTCCATAAAATTCCTACAAAAGCCTTCATTAATTTCTATTATGTCGCCAAGTTCCTAGCCTGCTCTTTCCTCATTTTCTCTCTTTTTCTTTAGCGAGGCTCAACCAAGCTCTATGAAACTTGATTAGGTTGAGGCCCAAACAAGCTTGAGCTTTGATCTGACCGAGCTATTTTTGGCTCATTTATGTATATTATTCATGGATAGTAACATACATGATACTATTCATGAATAGTACTTCCCACCAATATTTATCCAAATATTTTTGTAAATATTTTTGAAGCTATATATTGTTAGGTTTTGAGAGAGACATGATGAGGATTCATCCGAATAATACTAGACAAAGAACATTATCAACGAAACAAAAAACACTAATCTTCTCTCCACGTATAAAAATATTATTTTTATCTTTTTGAATTTTCATTATTTTGTTAGTTGATAAAACAAATTCAAATATTGAATTAGAGTATCTTCTCTCAACAAGAAACTTGTTTTAAAAATATAACTCAATTCCAAGTAAAAATCTTTTTTTTTTTTTTTTGAAGTTTGTCCACCACGTCATCGGTATTATTGTTTATTCAACATGATCTTCACAATCAATATTTAAACAAAACACAAGAACAAGCTAAGATTGAAGAAAAACAAACGAACAAACCATATGATTGGTTTCTACAATTTCAAACCTCAAGATGCAGATGTCGTTAAACGAAGGGACATATACTTTCAGAACGATGACGTGGCAAAGCCAAAGACACCGATCTGGACTTGACGTGGGAAATGAACAGAGAAATAGCAACAGCTGAGTACTGAGACGGCAATAACAGAGACAACCATCACAACACATGCCTTTCAGATTGCCTCTTGCCACTTCCCAGGCAACATGAAAAACTCCTCCACGCTTCCATAGCGTGAACTCCAAAAATCAGGCTCCAAGCGCTCCCTCCTGGCCCACAAAAGAATCCACGAAAAATCTGTTCACGTGTGCCCTTACCCTCCTGCCCCCAAGACATCCCTTGACCTTGCCCTGTTTTCTTTTTGAGCGAACAACTTTGATCTTATCCTCGAAATAAAGATGGATTAAAAAAAAGAGAATTCTTATTTTCAATTAAGTGAAAATACATTTATCATCTATATTTTTTTTCAAAATAGATCTAGGGGATAATTAATCGTACTTACTTTCTAAGCGTATAAAATTTCCCGCTTTTAATGATTTAATTATGAGCATTTTTTACACGCACCAATATGGTACGTGTGGATCCTATTCCATGCTGAACATTTTTATATTATAATGTTCAGTATGGAATATGATACATGTTAATTAATTAACTTATGTTTGCTATGCTGTGTTCAAAAATCCAGTAATTAACAGGTTTACTCCACAATTCCCGTGCTAGATTGTCAACTAAACAGCGTTAGGACCTTGTAACCTGTTAACCGAACCTGTTCAAGAAATTGGTGGAACCAGATCCAGGCACTCAACGGGTTTGGTCAGAGTTTTTTCTAAAAAGTCAGAAGAAAACCCTTTGGAACAGACTAGGTTTCACACTGGTTGAACCATAAATCCGGTTCCATCACATTTTACCTTTTATTTTATTTTATTCAATAATTTACAAAAAATAATAAAATGGTTAGAAATTATGATTTTTTTAGATTTAACACGGCTAAGAACTATAGCATTTATGGTATATAATAATTATGAAATGGTTTAAAAATAGCCATAACAAAGATGGGAATAGGATGTCTTTGGCAACAAATTTTATGGCATATAAGAAATAATTAAATGTAGAAAAGAGTAATTTTAAGTGAATATATTTTTATTATTTTTTATGTCATGAATTTTATTATCTCTTTTATTTATATTTATTTTTTTTTTAAAAAAAGGATCATAGAAAGTAATTACTGCAATGTAAATTTTTTCTGTTCCCGGCATGAAATGTATCTTATAATGGAAAGTGTATTTAAATTAAAAATACTTTTAAAATATTTTTTATTAATATATTAAAATTATAAAAAATAAAAAATATTAATATGATATTTTTAAATTAGAAAAACAAATTAAAAAAACAGGTAGAATCTTACTAACTGAACAAGCTAGAAAATTACATAAAAATAAAATTATTAAAACAATAAGGGGACAACCTTTGTGTTTAATATCTTCTCTCTCCTCCACAATCTCTTTCTTGTCTTTGTGCATGACCTTGTTTACACAGCACTTCCATGGCCAAAGCTAAAGCACCAAGACGCACTCTTGACTCTTACACTGTTAAACCCATCAACAAAATCGTTAAACGTAACAAAAACTTCGCCCCCCTTTTGTAATATTTTCAATTGATTAATATCATCTCTAAAATATGAAATTTATTCTTTCTTTCCTTTCTGTAGCCGGAGATTGCGTGTTGTTGCGACCATCGGATCCGTCGACGCCCTCGTACGTGGCGAAGATTGAGCGGATTGAATCCGACGGTAGAGGAGCCAACGCGAGGGTACATGTACGGTGGTATTACCGCCCGGAGGAATCAATTGGTGGCCGCCGGCAGTTTCACGGCTCAAAGGAGGTTTTTCTCTCCGATCATTATGATATCCAGAGTGCAGACACGATTGAAGGGAAGTGTACGGTTCATAGTTTCAAGAGTTATACCAAGCTTGATGCTGTTGGAAATGATGATTTCTTTTGTCGTTTCGAGTATAATTCGTCTACTGGTGCTTTTATTCCTGATAGAGTTGCAGTGTAAGCCTCAAAATTTCTTTTCTTTTTTGTTATAGACCCTGTGATTATAATTAAAAGCTGATTTTTTGTTTTGATTAAATGCGAGTTTGACAGTTTCATTCGGTGTTTTTTCATTTTTAGCTTGATTTTTATGCTATTATTCGAGTTTTTGAGCTTAATTGTGTCTTGATGGATTTGAATTGAACATTTTCATTTAGGATTAAAATAGCAAGATGGGTTTTGTTTTATGAGGATTATGAATTGGTTTTCATGTGGCAGGTATTGTAAATGTGAGATGCCGTACAATCCTGATGACCTGATGGTTCAATGTGAAATCTGTAGTGATTGGTAAGTTGTGTGCCTTTGAGATGATTTAGTTTGTTTGAAGCCCTTTTCTGGGTTCTAGTTCAGTTTTCGTGGATGGGTTTTTGTTCTGTGATGCTGTTTGGAATTTGCTAGGTGAGATTATTCAATGCCATGATTACGTGGGTGCTTGTAAGTTCTGGTTAGGAGCTCGCGCAACTTGCTATCCCAATTGTTAAGGGGACTAGGGCAGTTTAATTTTATTCTTCTTTTTGCGAGAAAGAATATGTTTACATTTATAACACGATGTTTCCAGTTGTCAGTTGTTTTTTCATATTTATTTTCAAACCGAGGGGAAGAGGCATTAGATTTTCTGTGCAAATTGTCTCTGGGATTGGAGTGATAGATGGACTACAGTAATGTTTTCTACAGTTATTTTGAAGTTGTTTCGTCTTCTGGTAACTAAAGGATCTTAGATTTTTCTTTTTAAGTGACTATAGCCACTCTGCTTTTCTCCAAAAGATATCACACATGCATTTGTGCTTTCTGTGTAAGAGCAATTGTTTACGTGAAGGACAGATAAATTGTCCTGTAGTTTTAACTGAAAACGGGAGTCTGTGCCATTAAAAAGTACAGGAAAAGGTCGTCATGGAAAAAAAAAAAAAAAAAACCCTGCACCGGGTCTGTTGCTTGCATGTTTTTCTTCCCTTTTCATTTCCAAATTTCCTCTGGCATGTGATTTTAGAGGCTTGCCTTGATCACTGGTTTTGTTTCTAACCTTCACTTCAAAGAAATTTCTTATATTGAGGTCCGAGGCTACGTACATGCTCCTAGTTCAGAAGGAGTTGGCAACAAGGGTATAGAGACTTATGGTTTAAATGCTTTTCCTATGTGATTGTCTGTGCATATTCATGGGATGTTTTTACCAGAGAGCTTTTTTGCTTCTGACATATCCAATTTATGCAAATACATTGGGAAAACAATGCATCATTCAGCATACTACTTTTTGATTCAGGTTTCATCCTGCTTGTATAGAAATGTCTGCAGAGGAAGCTAAAAGACTTGATCACTTCTTCTGTGAGAACTGTTCATCTGAAAGCCAGAAGAAGTTGCAGAATCCGCATAATACCAGACAATCAGATGCAAAGGTATTCCCATTTACTGTAGTGTTGAATGTGTGGCAAGTGGGTAAGCATGTGACATTAAGGCAAACAAGTCAAAAGTCATTTTAGTTTTCCTGATTACTTTTGTGTTGGTATTAATTTAGAGTGAGAAGAACTTCCTATGCTAATTTATGGTGGCATGCTGTTGTCTTGTGATAATGGGGGTTCTGTAATTCTAACAGAGAAAAGGATCCGGGTCAAAGGGGCATGCAAATGGCTGATAACCACGAATACAGGAAGAATGAATTGACTTTATCATTGATGATTTTTTCCATGGTGTTCATGCAGGTGGAAACGAAGAGGCGCCGAAGGTGATAAAAGTAAATAAAATACAGATGATGATGTATAATGATAGCAGAGGAACTGGAGGTCTCTTTTTAATCTTGGTTAGGTTTCAAGCAAACACGGAGGCAAAGATATCTGCATCACAAGCTGTTTTATTTGTGAGTTAATGGCAGAGGGAAACTGGTTTGAAAATCTGTCATGTTTATATGGTTTGCGGATTGGCCACCCTGTCGAGGATGTGTTTGGTTGTTTTTAGTTTTATGTAATTATGTACATGTTTCTCACTCTGGTTTCTTGTTTATAAACTAGGGCTGTGTATAATCCAAACTATTTTAACTTGTTGGAAAAACAATTAGATATACAGTTCGGGGCAAAAATAGTAACAGGTATTTGCATGGATGATTATCTCTGAAGTGCTGCAGCATGGTAATTAATGCTTTTTCTAAAATGAATTAAAAAAAAAGATTTATTTTTTTTTTATCTCGACATTCTTAAGCAAGTAAACTGGGATGTTTTAAATTTCCTGTTGAATGAAAGATTAACCAAAGTTTTAACTTGATAAGACACTTTATTTATTATTTATTTTTTTGACATTCCAAAGGATATCAAAGACCGGTGGAGGAAATCAATGGTTGGTTTTTTAATTTTTTAGTATTTTTAGATTTGTTGTTAAAAATTAATTTTAAGAAGTAAAAAATATTATGAATAAAAAATATTTTAAAAAACTGAAGCTTGTTCAATCCCCTCGTTTGTAACTGTAAATCAATGGTTCTGATAGTGAACTTGAAAGAGGTTGGTCGCATTGCTAAGAATCCCACCATGGCTGGTAAGGTTGAAAACACAATAAAATCCTATCCAAACTTGTTAGCGAACATCCTTTAGCTTGATGAGCAAAACTGTCCAACAGTACCGCTGGGAAAAAGTTACGATTGCGACTCTGAAAGCGGAAGCCAAGATGAGAAATAACTCAAGTTACCGAGAAAAATAGCATTTTGTCCTCCTGTTTCCTACGATTATTTTAGCGATCACATCATCAAAGAAGAAGCTTCAAATGGAATATAAGAAGAAAGTCCTCGGTGTCGCTTTAGTAGCTCCTAAAAGCCTCCGCTTATTTCATCATTTTGCCCACAAGAAAATAATACGCAATACTATTTAATACCAACCATGAATTTCGTGTTGTCTTCTTCAATGCCGTATACATGCAAATGGTTAGCTGCAGAGTACAAAATTTAATACAAATAGTGATCGCTCAGTTTCACATCGACACAATGAATCGGAGAAATAAGGCAACAAATGGTTCAGCAGTTACAAAAGAATGACGACACAAGACAAATCTAAAGTCTTACTTGTCGAGTGCGTGAATGAATTGTTTCCGCTTATATCTGTCTTGACTTTGTCTTTTCTCTCTTCCATACAATAACGATGCCATAAATATGAGATGTAGCCAGCAAATTCTCCCCGTGGTTCCACGCAACATCACCAACCGGAAAGCGATGACCCTGCAGTCAGAAATGCTCATAATGATGAGAACATGTAGGTGGAATAGTGAAACTTCAAAAGCCAGTATGCAAGAGAGATGGACCTGTAGCTTGTTGACGCATGTATGCTTTGGCCGAGTTAGGTCGTAGAAGTATACGTTTGAATCCTCACTTCCGGCAACTTCATGTTTAATAAAAAGAGCACTTAACAGTTATTACTGTTCCCAGACCGGGTCAAATTTAAGATTCTATTGTAGGATATGTGAACACTCAATTCTAGACCAAAACCTTGCAGTTTTAATGGAGCTTTTACGCTTCCCAATCAACCCTCACCCTTTATTTTGATTCTCTCTGAAAAATGTAGTGTAAAAAGGTGAAGTGGTTGGAAAAAATGTTGCAGAAAATTTCAGGGGCTGTAGGAAAGTTGGGAAAGGAGCATGAAGGCTGTGGGATAGTTGCATAAGACATAAAAGCTGTGTAGAAGGTGACAACAAACTTACTAATCCAGCATACGATGACCTACATACATTACATTTCATTGCCACAACTAATTTTCCAACACACTTGAATATTATGAAATTATCCAAGAAAAAATTGCACAAGTGAACATGTTTTTACATAAGCTTTTTAGTTGTATTCATATGTACCAATAATAAGTGACCAAATATCAGAACCTCGATTGCTGTAATAAAATACAAACCTATATACTCTCCTTTTTCAAGGGAAAGCAGGGGACAGAAAGAAGCACTGATGCTATGTACTCGAGGAGCCAATTTGAGTGAGCCACTAAGGGTCAGATAACCTTCTATTTCCAAGGCAACACTGCAACACCAGCATAACATCCTCTAAATCACTTCAAATTACAAGACCTAACAGCAGAAGGTGTGTCTGAGATACAAACCTAAAGAAAGAAAAACTTCCATCTTGAGTACAGGTCAGCAACACTGGGCCTCCAGCTAGCAGAGAGAAACTCCGGTACCATACAGTCGATAGCGATGAGACCGAAACAACGCACCTGTGTGTGGGTCCGTGCTTGTTGAGTATACACATCCCTACATGCATAGCTTGATGAATCATTATCTGAAAAGGTGAAACGAAAAGTCATCCAATGGTGATGGTTAATTAATGTATTTACAGAAGAAGAGTCGCCTGTGCATCCCCACTGAAAAGAGGTGACCAGTGTGATCATGGTCGAAAGCAGTAACCTTATCATCAAGCACCAATTTATTAATAATCCTGCCAGTGCTGAAATTAAATACCTGGTATATCAATAAAGAAGTGCTTACTATCAAGTGGAATTAATCAAAGGGAAAACTGGGGGGGGGGGGGGGGGGGTAGAATTTTTTTGCTATCACATGGCCAAGTATGATCACAGATTTAGAGATTCTCATTTGAAATTGCTTCAACATGAAAGCTTGCACATAAGAAGTTGGTAACCTCTCAAACTGATTAAGATCGTGAGTAGGATCAATCTATTTTAAATCATCAAATGTGATAGATGCTTTCTCATATCCAATCAATTATGACAATAATATGAGTGAATACAGCTAGTCAAGTAAATGTGCTATGATGTAGCAAGCAAGCAAAGGAAAATGGTATTTACAGCAATTTCTCTGTTTGCATTGCCAACTGAGAGAGTTGTTATTTACCTGCATTGATGGAAACAAAAGAGAGAAAATTCAGACAAAAGAGAATAAAAAAATAATCAGTGGCCACTCAAGTTGTGAAGAATGAACAGAGCATATTATTTAGGGAACATTTCCAGTTCTGTTCATCATATATGCAAGCACACGCACACACTGATTCGGGGGGGGGGGGGGGGGGGGGGGGGATACAAGGGGTCTCGGTGGCATACTTACAGGGATGAAAACGAATACACAACTGTGAAGAGACTCCATATATTACTCGAATGCAAATCCCTTTTGACAACTCCCATACTCTCACAGTTTTATCCATGAATGCTGATGCAATATACTGATTGTTGGATGAGAAGTCGAAGTCTGGAAATACTTTTCAGGCTTAGAAATGTGGCAATGATGGCAATACATATAAACTTGTACTCAATCAATATAATTAGCAGTGTCCTTGGTGAGAATATATTGGATATAGAGACTAAAGATTTGCACTGCTCTCTGATGACTACTCTTAGAGCATGCAGGAATAGTCGCGCTTACACAAATATACTTAGTTAAATCAGTATTCTCAATCTAAGTGATAGTTGATGGTGTGTGGAACTAACTATAAACAAAATTCAAAGTGACCAGGACTTTAATTCATAAAAACATGGGAAGAACGCAAATACTAGCAGGCAGAATGTAGCCACTTGTCTTTTTTCTTTCTTTCTTTTTATTCTTGTTCTGGTTCTGGACTCGTAGCAAATTGTTTTATACTCAGAACAATTATTAATTTTTATTCTTGAGAACTGGATTAGCATTAAAATTGGCTTGCAAACGGGAAAATAACAGTCTAAAGATTTGTACTTTTGAATGCTACACAAGATCGTGTTTTCATTTCCATTTCTAGTTGTTTGCCTAAAAGATAATTGGGACTGATTTTCAATTGATCTATCACGCCAATACCATGGTTGCACTCAAGACTAGAGAACAATGTCTCTCCAATACAAACCAAGGGCTTGTTGCTTAGGCATAGCACTTACACGTGCCACTACATTGTCTAAATTATAATAGAATGTGAAGCCTTTGATCATGGCAACATGTGAAAGCACACCCACACAAATATATAATTAGGACCCGAAATATAAGAAAAAACCATAGAAACAATACCAGTTAATCAAACCTGTGACATCTTTAGAATGGCCCTCTAATTTCTTTATGACTGAAGGTGGTTCTGAGACATCAGAACTCATGTACCCAAACTTCAAAACAGTAACCGCAAATAAGAAAAATGAGGGTGCTTAGTCTAAGAAGATAGATTAACCACTCAAACTACAACATGAATGGACATGAAAGAAGTGTATGTTGGTAACGTAAAGAAATACCAGCAGCTTTGCATTGATCAAAGATGCAATGCATTCCTACAAAAGAATCCCCAGGCTCAGGCCCTTGGCGACGTAGAGAATCATTATCACTTGCAGTTGAACTAGAACTTGTTCTGCGAGTAGAAGATGGATTGATACTTCGCAGGTTCTGCAAATAAAGTTCATAATTACATGCAAGAATGGCAAATCAAAGATGCAGAGCTTTGCTGTTCTTGTCATGCAAGGAGCCTTAAATTTATAATCAACTAAAAATCACAAGAAATTAATTAGCTGGTTCTTGGAACAGAATGGAAGCTAAAGTAGAACAAGTGGCAGGTTCCTTGAACAAGTGCATTGCTGGCTTTAAAAGAAGATTTCTCAGTTGTAAGGATTTCGACTCCTGGAAACCCATTAAAATTGATGGCAGAAGCATACAGCACAGTCAGAGGTACAAATAAGACTTCCAAGTACCAAAAGAAAATCCAGAAGAAACGGACGCATACCTGGCTGGAAGTCCAGCTGTCCACCTCGAACAAATGGGAGAGTGGACTCGTAGATTGAAGCCATCGTCCACTGATGCATCAACCAGTAAATTACCCTGATGTCAGGATTTTATAAAGAAATAAATTTAAAATAGAAGTCACAACTCACAAAGTGCATCTTTTATAGAAGTTCACGATGATTCTCAAAACAAAGTAAAATAAAATTAAATTAGGAAGTTCAGCAGTTGCCAAAAATCAGCAAAACCACAGAAAGAACACTATTAACAATATCTCTAGCTCATCTAGATAAATATATATTTTTATGCAAGGTAAGTCAAATGTCAGTTAGTTGGAATAATTACTAAACCCAATGTGTACAGGTGTGTGAGCATAACTCTGTCAGTATAAGATGTCAGCCAATATACACAGCACTCAAGTAAAGTGTCAGCAACCTGTTTCCCGGAGTGCTTTGGTGGCTTGGCAAACTGTCCCAATTTCTTGGCCTGCGAATGTAATTATGAAAGTCACACACTTTTCCATTGCATCTCCAATCCTTCAATAAAAAAACCAGAATGGCATTCACACTAAGAACTTGTGGAATACTTAAAGGTTCTCCTAAAAGAAAACGAAAAAAAAAAATGAAAGAAGAAGGCGTCACAGAGGAAACCAGTTGCCTACTCGTTAGACCATTCTCAAGCATCATTTAACAGGTACAATTACTAAACTAAAATAAAGGTTGCTAACCATTAGAATTTCAAAACAACGCAAAATCATCCCATAATGAACTTAAAATTGAAAAATGTTGATAAAACTTTAATCACACGACATCCACGCAACAGCAAACTTCCAATCCAGCTTGGAAATATTCCAAATCACTCCAATGGCAATTCCTAGATTGATAAAAATTCAGGAAAGGAACGCACACGCATCTCTACTAGAAAAAAATGAGTTCTAACTTGAATTCTGTTCTAAACCTAATCCAATAAGCATCTATAGTAACTTAAAGTGGAAAAGAAAATAAAAGTTATCTCCGTGCTTGATTAGCAGAACAGCTAGTTTAATCACTACTATTCTCCTAAACTAAGCTCCATCCATAAACAGTTTTTAATCCAAACCACTAGATCTATGAATTACGCAAAAGTGACACAAAATAATGCAGCATGCATAAAAATTAAAACGCGAAAAAGTTAATAACAACAACAATAATAATCAGTAGAGAGAAAGCTTACAAGACGGCGATAAACACCAGAGCGGGCTTTTCTAAAGAGAAGGAGACGGCGAATGCCGATGTAACGAGGACCGAAATCGGAAGTAATAGGCTGAAGCAAACAGCTGAATAATTCTGGATCTACTTTTTTGTTCTTCTTCTATTCACTTTGTCATTATTGCTATTATTCTCGTTGATAGATTCTGTTGAGCCGTTGTTTATTTCTTTGTTGCTGTTGCTGTTGCTGTTATCTATTGGCTCCGCCATTTTATTGAGATTCCGATGTACTCTTCATTACAGTAGAGGAATGTGTGAGACAGCGGTACGCACAAGTCGTAATATTTAGCTGTGGAGAGAGAGCGCGCGCGCGCGCTCATCCGCTGAGTTTATATGGAATGGAAAGCCGTAAATCGGTGCATGCGATGGATTCAAGCCGTGTTTGTTTTTTATTTTAAAAGTGTTTTTTAAAAAATTATTTTTTTTATTTGTTTTTGTATTAATTTTTTTTTATGGTTTAGATATTTTTATTAAAATTAAAAATATTTTTTTTAAAATAAAAAATATTATTTAATATATTTTTTAATAAAAAAAATACTTACCACACTATCCAACACTCTTATAAATCGAAGGCAGTGAGACTTTTTGATATAAAAAACTGATTTATTTAAGTAAAACTAAACTTAAATTAATTTTGGTCGCTTATCCGTAACAAAGCCTCTCTCTTTTGCGTTCCTTCTTTTTCAATTAGATTTTGGTCTCACTCCGGGTGTGGGAGGGTTCACTGTTTGTTCGGTGATGGGATACCAATTAATTTTTAAAAGTGATTTCAATTAAAATACTGATGTTTTTTTTTTGTTTTTTTTATATAAATATATTAAATCGTTGAAAAATACTTAGAAAACATCAACTTAATATTAAAAAAAAAAATCACTTAAAAAAACTAACAAAATATCAAACAATGATTTGTCTTTTTTCTTTCTTTCTTTTTATTCTTGTTCTGGTTCCAGACTCATAGCAAATTGTTTTATACTCGGAACAATTATTAGTTTTTATTCTTGAGAACTGGATTAGCATTAAAATTGGCTTGCAAACGGGAAAATAACAGTTCACCAGGATTGCTTCCAGAGACCAGGTCGCAGTGACGGGGGGTGGTGAATAAAATTCCATGGCTTCTGATGATTTTAGAGAAGCAGTGGTGGTTACCATTCTCAAAAAATAATAATAATAATAATAAAAAAAAGAAATAACAGTAGTTAACAAAGCATAAGATTGAGAAAACTTCACTCTTTTCTATAAGGGAAAAGAGAGAATCTGTAACTGAGATGGACAGAGTACAAGATTGCACTACGAAAAGGTACAACTAAATTATTATGATGCGCTTTCCAAAGCACGTATTACGCTTTTTGTGTGTATCTTGCTGTATGATCTGATCTGCAAACAGTTTTTTTCGTTGTCGCAGACGCTGACAAAAGGGCCAGTGGAAGATTTGTGGTTGAGGTCCACTTCTCTATATGAGAATTTTATTCCAGAAAGTTGACAAAAGATCACCCAGAAATGGAAACGAGAGAAACTAAAAAACTATTGTCATCACGATTCAGAATTTGTTGAATCATCAACCAGATGCCAGTATCTGTTGTAGAACCACATGGTGTCAGCTTCCACAGCATATCCATCTTGATTGCGGTGCCAGCCATAGTAAGCATGGGTTCTGTTCTTGATATCGAAAATGGCATGTCCAAAACTGGCCTCGCGGTATGCTGAGTACTCTGGTTGTGGATATGTCATGCTGCAGGACAACGAGGCAACGTTATATTTAACCATGGAAGCAAACTGGAAGATATATATCTGGGAATATGAGTTCTTTTATTCAATCTTCTTACTTTGTTGCTAAGCCTTCAAGATTTCCTCCATCGCCAATGGTGATGTAAACTGGGGCAGTTTGATCTCTTACCGGAACACACTTTCCGTTTACTATGTTGTATGCAATGTTCGATATGCGTTCCTGCAGAGACAGTAAACCATTGGTTACGGACAGAAGATGTGCCAGAGTTTTACCTTGATAATGACTTCACGTTCAAACCTAGAGTCTGATGGTTCTTTCTGATTGATAACAACCACAAATCTCTCCTCAATAACTTGATAGTTCGGAGAATCTCAGGTTAGACTAGTTTAAAGGATTTTCATTTCATGTCATTTGGAAGCATAACCAAAACCGAAGCCAAACTAAGAAATCTTTACAAAACTTACAAGGTTTTTGAAAAAATTAAAAAAAGACATCCCCAAGGACTGGAAAGAAAACATCTCAATAGAAACATGAACCTTATCACATGATTTATACGGGTCCAGGGACACTTACAGATCGTTCATAGGCATGAACATGACCAGCAAACACAACATCAACTTTGTACTGAACAAACCATGGCTCGTACATTACTCTCATGGTCTCTCCTTCCATGTAATGATAGTTGTAGCTATTATACCATGGAGAATGCATAAGAACAATCAACCACGGTGTCTCACTCCTATTTACTTTTGGTAGCTCCTCTTCAAGCCATTTGTATTGAGGAGTGTATTTACCTAAAATCACGATGAAAAACAGATGCAGTTACACAAGTACTGGTACACGATTATGGAATTGCATCATTGGAGTAACAAACATTTGGACAAAGCATGGAAATGCAGGAATTATACTTGATGTTTCAAATAACTGAACGCGGGAATCAAAAGGATGACAGTGCAGGAATTATAGTAACCAATTAAACTAAATTTGAGCAGTGTACAAATCACGATGTTCCGAGGCATTTCAGTAAGCAATGAAAAATATAATCATCTTGTAAAATATATCAACAAAAGATAGCAAGGACTGATGTTTGATAGAAACAAGTTCTACGGCATGCACGTGCACATTTTGGTCTTCCATCATTCTACGAGGACTTTAGAAAGGAGTAAAGCCCTTACCATATGCAGAGTATGAAGACAAGACAATGATGTAGGCTGAAGCCCTCTTGATTGAGTACCAGAAAGGAGCAGTACTTTGTGATGCTCTATAAGGGACATGGTAGCGGTGAGTAAAAGGCTTAAATGGTTTAGTTTCACCCTGCAAAAACAATGCATTCTTTTGCTATGAATTCGCTTTTCCAGCAGCTTCTGCACCTCTATCAAACAATACATATGGAAAAAAAGTGGACTAGAACCATAGATTAGTTGCCAAGCAAGATGATATAGCATCAAGCTTGTAATGGCTTTGAGAAGCAGCCCTGAGAATGGAGATCAACAATTTCTAAGAGAACAAAGTTGAAAGGATATGGGAAGCCATGGATTATCCGAAAGGTGTAAGATGAAGCATTTCCACCCTTGGAAAATAAGAATATAGAAGATACCATCTCCTGTTGGCCTTCACATATTTCAGAAACGTGAAAACATATTATTCTTGGCTAGATGACGAACTATGGTGTGAGATGCTTACAATTTGTGGGGCAAAGTCAATCTCATGATTTCCTGCAGTCCATATCCAAGGTTGATAAGCAACACTTCTCTCTACAAACCTTCCCCATGTATCCCATCTCACATTGTCATGATTTGGATAGTTGTCGGCGTAAGATAGGTCTCCAACAAACAAAACTGCTTGCCCTTTTGTTGGGTTCTTTTCATAGTGAGTAAGTGTTGTGTTTGAATCATAACTCTGACCAAGATCCCCTGCAAATAAATCCCAATAATGAGGACAGAAGCACATGTAAGAACAAGAAAATCCTATCCGCTCAAAGAATCATACACCCTTACAGGAAATACTGGAGCAAACTGCAGGTATGACTGAACCATAATGCCAATAATATAAGCAAACAGAACCTATAGCAAGCCATACATACCTATGAGACCAAATGTATACGGGACATCAGGACCAACTGCAGGAGGAGTGGTAAACCAGAATTTTCTTTCGGTGTGCCCAACCCCTACTACGTAGTAATATTTTGTGTTGAACTGCCACGAGAAGTCAAGTAATCAAAATCATACTCTAATTTTGTACAAAAAGGTGAAAATTTTCAATTAAAAGTCCAAATTCCAACTAATTTATTGAGGAACTAGAGGTTATCGATGCCAAACAGAACATAAACAGGGAGTGGGAGCTGGGAATGAAGCCAAATGAATACCAAATAGCATATCAGAAAATTTAGAAATTCACCTCTAAGTTTCTGATGGTACAGTGGTGAATGTAGCCAGACGTGTAATTGTAGAATTTATAGGTATAAACTTTGCTGTTAGCCTCCTCCTTATGTTCGCTGTTTTCACTCCAGTAAATTACTTTTTTTGAACCTGGTTCATTAGCAGTGACCCACGACACTATAACTGCCTTGCCCACATGATCTCCTTGAGTTATATGAACCTGTATCAAAAACCACCCACATATCAAGAAATTAAGGAGAGTCCATCCACTGTTTCTATCAAGAAAATCAACAAAAGTCTAAGGAGAGAGTTCCCAAGATTCTAAGAAATAAAAAGGAATTAAAGATTTAAAATTCAGTTTTGCACTGAAAAAATGAAAGCTTTTCTTTGTTAATTGACAAACCCCACCTAAAGTATTGATATGAAAAAGAAAATGCAAACTTTCATTTAATCAAATATACAATACAATACCATAACTCACTTTTGAAAAGAACAAGAACAGAAAGAAATAAAAAACACACAGAAAAATAATACACCTGTTGGGGAGCATTGTAGCCGGGAGGGACTCTGAAAACATCGCTATCAAGACGCATATCAACAGTTTTCTCCACTTTCCTAACAAAACTACTGGTTTTGCCTCCATGACACAACACAGGCGCGTTAAGAACCAAGAACAAAACTGCAAAAACAACGGATGAAGAAGAAGGAGAAGAGCCCATCCTCTTCAAATTATAGTTCAGCATCTTGTGCTTTCCACACTCAAAACCCTTTGACATATGCATGTATATATGTAGAAACGCTTGCCTGTTTTTAGATACACAGGAGAGTAGCGCTTACCATATACTACGGGGAATGTGCTTGGAATCTAATAACTATACCATGTTCTGCCAATAAACAAATTTGAGGTCAACAAGTCTGAAAGCGTAACAAGGCAAGGGATAGAAATTTATGTATTTGTTGATGCAAGAAAATGCGAATATACGAAAAGAGGTAGTTCTTTTCTTTCAAGTAGGATGGAAATATAGTAAAGCTGACCCTGGAGTCACCGACGGGCCGTATCATGATAACGCTTATCTACGAAAGAAAAGGCCAGACAGGGTTCATTTCATTGATTCTTCTTCTCGAACCAAAAGTAAATAAAAAAAAAAGATTTCAAAATAAATGCGCCTGCTCTTTTTGGTTGAGCTTTAGAAAGTCCATCAGCTTGTGTGTGTATCGAGGAAGAAGTGGTCGTTGGATGAACAAATTTACGTTACCATAATGGTACATACAGAGCCATCCGAATTCTAATGAATAATTTAGCGTTCTACGCGGTTGCTGGTTTTAAATTTGGTATCTTAACACTTAAATTATATCCCTCAATAAAAATTAAGTTAAATTTTTTTGAGATTAGCATAGATATTCAGATTAATTTAAATATATTTTAACTAATATTATAAATTTTAAAATTAATGACCATATAATATTTTAATAATTTTAAAATTTATAAGACTCTAGCAGTAAAATTTAAAAAATAAATACACCCATCAAATTAATTAAAATTAACTCTAATTGTTGGAGATATTCTTCGTTAATTTATTATTTGGTTACAGAATTTGGGTTTGACCATTCGAAATCAATCGCGAGGTTTTCGATAATATTTTTTTACTCGAACATAATGTCCATGATGGATGGACAGGATTATTTCACGAGATGATTAGAAGATCTTAAAATAATTTATATAGTAAAGTTCATTAAAGGAGTCACCGAAGTAATCCATCACTTTCCCACAATTGATGATTGTGATGGACTGAAATGATTGAAAGGTCCAAAAAAGAAGCTCCATGGATATCAAAACCATGGCCGTATCAATCTTTCAGCTCCTTTCCTTGATCAAACTTGGAAGGAAAGTTTTCAAACCCAACCTCTGTGGTTCTGCCAATCCAGCAAATGAATCCCTGTAAAAACAAGTTCATCAGATTTACCTTCTTATTCGTTATATTTCATCAATTTAACCTTGGAAGGATTGGATTTTAAACAATTTAGTCTAGCCATACAGGGTAAGTTCATCACGGTGTATTAAAAATCCTGTTTGATTTGGTTGAATTGATGAAATATGACGAATATAAGACAAGCTTGATGAATTGTTTATTGAAGGGCCTGTTCTGCTGAGTTGAAACAAGTACAGGGACTAGACTGTGTTTTGCCATTTTGTTAATCTTATTTCCACTCTCATTTGTGGCTTGTGGTCCACACGCAGAACCAAGGGCAGAGAAGGCACTCAGAATGGACAGCCACTGGCGTGAATTGGTGAAAAAAGGCGCCGGCAGGGGACCAGCATGGCTCGTTGACTTTCTGACGTTAAAACGACTGGACTACGTTCATCAGACTCCTCCATGCCCCGAATACCAAGTAACCCCCACCTAGCCAGTGCTTTACTGCTTTCTTTATGCTTACCTCTCTCGAGTTTTGTTTTGAAATTTATCATTTAAATATATATATTTTTTAAAATAGCACAATGTATAGAATATACAGATAAATATGACAGTTTAGTTCAGAGAGTAGCAATCGAATTTCTCAAATTGTATAATGATCTTATATAATTTATAATAAATAAAAAAATAAATAAAACATGGAAGTCACAACAAAACTCCAATAATTATATTATCAATATTATTAAAAAAAAACTTCCATTAAATAAATTTAATAACATTAAAAATATTAAAAAAATCATTAATAATAAACAAAGAAAATTACATGTATTGTTCAAAGCTAATGAAACTCATTTACTTTTAAGGAATTCATCTAGTCCATTTTAATCATTATCGATAACTTTATTTTTATATATTATTGAATTTATTTTATCAAAATCTTTATAATAATACCAGCATCATCATGATCGAAACTTCTTATTCCTTTTTCTCCGTCAAGGCAACCATACTCTCTATGACAGTATCATAGTTATTTACGGGCTATCAACGTTTTAAACGATGAAAGGACAAGCCACTTATTCTTTTTTCTTCCTACTTCAACATCTGTTTTTTTTTAATGTTAAAATATTTTTTATTTGAAAATGTATTAAAATAATATTTTTTATTTTTTAAAAAATTATTTTTAATATTAGAGAATCAAAATGATATAAAAATATTAAAAAAATATTAATTTAAAATAAAAAAAATCAAAAATATTTTTTAAATGTAAAAACAAACCTGAACACGTAATTAAAACCAGTGGTGCACGTTTGGTAAAACCCACCGAATAAACGTTAGCCCTTCAAAAATTGTCTCAACCCCAATTCGGAGAAAACCAAGAACATGAAGGAGAGCCCGGCACACCCATCTTGGTCTGCTTCCCTCGCCTCACCACTTTAATTTATCAGAGCTCAGTAACCATTTTTAGCTCATTAGGCTGCATTTCTACTGTTCTTCAATATATCTGAGCCCTTTTATTGTAATCTAAACCAAAGGCCCAACAGCCATACCGAGCTCTTCGATGTTCAGGCTGCATTTCGGATGGTGATAAAAACTTCTGCCCTGTCACTGTAATCCAGAGCAAGTCCCCGGAGTTCTAAACCCAGTGAACAATTTAAGTAACATGTGGTTTGAGTAAAGTATTAGAGCATCTCCAATGCAAAATACTATTTTAAAAAGTTAAATTTATAAAATAATATTTTAAATAATATAAATATAATTTTTTTTACCATATTTATTCCAATAGAAAAAAGCCATTTGAAGAACTATTTACATTGAAGTGGAAGAAACAAGTGTTTTATTATTTTTTTAATAAATTTGATGTTATTTTCTTTTCCACATGGCTATATTTAATTGGTTTATTTTTTTAGTGGCCCCACTTTGTTGGTTTTGGCTCTTTGAAAAGATATGTAGGAATAATATTTGTGGGGGAGAAAAAGTATTTTAGCATTTTATTTGGCTTCCCTTGTAAAACAAACAAAAAAAAATTAAAATATTAATTTTTTATTTTTAGCTTTTCATTTAACTTTTTTGTTGGAGATGCTCTTACTAAATTCCAGCACCATGCTCTTTTGATGATTTCTCACGCAGTAAATGCAATAGCTCCTCGTAATGTTTCAAGCTTGAGTCTTGAGAAAGTTGCGTTTTTTTTCTTTTTATTGTAAATAATGGTGTGGGTATTTTATCTTGGTTCTTGATCAAGAATTAAACATAATTAGAGTAGACCGAGGTTGATGTTATAATATATCAACTACAAAAAATTTGAAGGTTAATCGATGGTTAATAAGGGTCATCCTATTTCATAATTCAATCAATTTAAACTTGAAGGCCAGCATTTATGAAAAATTAAGATTATTTATATATATAAAAAAGCTTAACCTTGATCGAAATTAAAATACATCCGGGACTTTGTACTGAACAAAAGCCCAGCCCAGCCCTCAAGCCTTTCCTGGATCAAAAGCCCATTCTCAAACTCCATGACGAACACACTTTTTATACCCAATTATATCCAGGACGTAACTGAAGAAACATGGATTGGCTTCCCACCAAAAAGCCGAATTTACCATTCAATCCAGCACTCCACAGCTACCACGTGTCCTTCTGCTATTGCCCATCCGCTGCCCTTTCTCCTTAAGCAAACTCAAAAGGCAAAACCCACGTTACCGTCTGTTAGCTTTAAAGCACCGCCCATCTCCCTCTTCACGTATATTAGTACAATCGTATTTATACCATATGATTTGGAACCAAAACAATCCATGGTCCTTAAAGTTTCAATATATACCCATGGATCAAAATAATTCAATAATAAAAGAGGTAAAATCAAGAAGTGACCCAATCTATCACCATCTTACTCCTTTTAAAACCCTATTTGTTTTTGCTATAATTTTAAAATTCGATCGTGCCCAGCTAATTAACTGGAGATCAGGCAAACCTGAAATTTAAACTGGTCAGGTTTAAAAAAAATAAAACCTGAGGGATCCGGCAAGATCCAATTACAACCTATTGACTTTTGTTTTTTTACTAAAACGACGTCATTTTAATTTTTTTAAAAACAAATTGACCTGAGTGACCCGGTCAAAACCCAGAATCCGGGCCTTGTACCAGGTCGGGTTTAAAAACTATGATTTTTGCATTTTAAAAGTGTTTTTGAAAAATTTTAAATTTTTTTAATTTTTTTTTGCTCCAAATTAATTTTTTTTTTTGTGTTTTAATATTAAAAATAAAAAAATTATTTTAATATATTTTCAAGTGAAAAACACTTTAAAAAACAATTATTACCATACTTTCAAGCACCTTAAAAATCTTAATAAATTAACTACAATTATCCTCCCTAGGCTCACCTATTATAAAATTAAAAGTAGAGGGTCCAATTTGATCTAATCTAAACTAGAGACACGGATATTGATACACGAGGGATGATATAATGAATCCACGTAATCTGTATCCCAATCCGTATCGGATTCGTATATTATACGTCTAACAATAACCAACTAACAAGTATATTTTTCTATAAAAAGCTCTCCTTTGTCAAGGCATCGCCATTGCCTGATTTTCAATCCAACAATGTCTCTCAACCTCTCTCTCTTTCTCATCCTCTCTCTCCTCTTTATCTCCGCTATTTCTGCGGAGACATTCAACGGTGATGATTCCCTGATCAGACAAGTTGTTGAAGGTCAGGATGAATCATCACCAAACCTGTTGACCGCAGAGCAGCATCACTTCTCGCTATTCAAGAGAAAATTCAAGAAATCATACCTTTCACAACAAGAGCATGATTACAGGTTTTCCGTATTCAAGTCTAATCTGAGACGCGCGGCGCGTCATCAGAAATTGGACCCAACAGCGAGTCATGGTGTGACACAGTTCTCCGATTTGACATCGGCTGAGTTTAGAAAGCAGGTCTTAGGTTTAAGGAAGTTGAGGTTGCCTAAGGATGCGAATAAAGCTCCGATTTTGCCTACTAATGATTTGCCTGAGGATTTTGATTGGAGAGAGAAAGGAGCTGTTGGCCCTGTTAAAAATCAGGTTTTCTATGATTTGATTTTTTTTTTGTCTTATGTTTGTTTGTTTGTGGGAAGTGGCTATCTTTTTTTTTTTCTTGGGCGGGTCGGATCTTTGGTACGCCATCCATGGGCTGGTGTGGAAATTTCTCTCAGAATATTCCATTATTTTTGTGTATATTTTTTCAGATTTTAGGCGGGGAAGTTACGTGTTGGCTTTCATTAATTTTTTAAAACTTCAGCCGTGATTTATATTTATTGATAATTTATTTTTTTGGGGTTAAGGTTATTGATGATGATGTTGATTTTTTGATTTGTTGGGGTCAGGGTTCATGTGGGTCATGCTGGAGTTTTAGCACTACAGGAGCTTTGGAAGGCGCACATTTCCTTGCTACTGGAGAGCTTGTTAGCCTTAGCGAGCAGCAGCTTGTGGATTGCGATCATGAGGTATTTCATCCTAAGGTTTTTTTTTTCGCAAATTAATTTAAGCTGTTTTTTAAAAATCATAAATATGTTTGGTTAGAAATAACATTTAACTTGAAAAGTTTTTTTAGAAAATCGAGTAAAAAATTTAGGGGAATTAGCTCAATATTTCATTATATGTTAGATCTCATCTATCTCTACAAATTTAATTGCTTCCAATTTGTCTTTATTTTTTTATTTCGTTCTCCAATAGATATTTTAGCACAATTCTCACATAATTTATTAAAAAAAATAATGAATTTTAACATCACGCGTTGTCAATTTGCATAAAAATATCTTCTAGAATTAGGTTGGATGATGAACTATGATATAAAGATAAGTTGAAATAACTTAATAGGGTCAAATGCGAGACTAAAACTAAAATATAAGGATACGTTAGAGCTAATTTAACCTATGAATTTTAACTTGCATCAAATTCTTTCCTTGAAAAAAATTGTTTTGAGTCATTATTTATCAGCTATAATTCTAACTTAAAATCATTTTAACTTATTTTTCTCACAAGTTATTTATAAAAGCAATTTTTGGATTATGACTTCAAGTCAAAAGTTATAATATAAAAGTTATAATTCTGGAAAGAAATTTATGATTTGGCTGCATTCTTTTCATGTTGACAAGTTCATTCAATAACTAGGCATGCGCGGATTCAATAGTTTCTAAATCCTGCAGTTCCCTGCTGATGGTTCAATGTATGCAGAGACTGGTTAATTTGTTGACATGATACCTGGAAAGGATTTTCTTTTGATGAGAAATAAAGAAATGGACTGATTGTTTGGATAACATGATGCGGCACACAAGTTGCTGCGCTTAGATATTTATTGGTTGCTTATTCTCTAAATTAAGCCCGCGCCTGTGTGCAGTGTGATCCAGAGGAACCAGGTTCATGTGACTCTGGGTGCAATGGTGGGCTGATGAATAGTGCCTTTGAGTATACTCTCAAAGCTGGTGGTCTTATGCGTGAGGAAGACTATCCTTACACCGGTATGGATCGTGGTGCTTGCAAATTTGACAAGGACAAGGTTGCTGCTGGAGTGGCCAACTTTAGCGTGGTGTCCCTTGATGAAGATCAAATTGCTGCAAATCTTGTGAAAAACGGTCCGCTTGCAGGTAAATTGACTTGGTTTTCATTGATTGAGTGATTGATTTTCATTTGACGACCACAATTCTAGTATTTAGTTGTGGCTAACCCTTGCTGTGTTCTAATTCAGTGGCCATCAATGCTGTGTTCATGCAAACATACATTGGAGGAGTTTCATGCCCATATATTTGCTCAAGGCGGTTGGATCACGGAGTGTTACTCGTAGGTTATGGTGCAGCTGGGTATTCTCCCATCAGATTGAAGGAGAAGCCATACTGGATTATCAAGAACTCATGGGGAGAAAGCTGGGGAGAGAATGGATTCTACAAAATCTGCAGGGGTCGTAATATTTGCGGAGTAGACTCCATGGTCTCAACTGTTGCTGCCGTGCAGACCAGCTCCCTGTAGGGATATCCTAACCATGCTGCTACCTTGCTGCTTTGTAAATAAGGATTTAACACTACTACAAGTTTATATATGCCCCCCCTTGAACTATCTGCCTCTCATATTCAACATCCAAAGCATATGGGAATGGAGATTCTTTGAAATTTCCCATGTCTTCGGTTTGCAAGAACATCTACCCTATTTATTAATCTTGTCTTCTGGTGCAAGTGCAGCCTCACCTTTTTAAGACTTGCAATGTTTCTCTTATTTCATTTATTTCGCTGTCATGTCACCAAAGCGCTCGCGAATGATCTCTACAACGTGACAGCATCCTCTCGTTACCCGGTGGTACTTGTATTCTAACGATCACAGCCCAAATTTGAAAACTCATTCGTTAAGTTCTCTCTCACAACTGTTGTTTGTTTCTTGTGCCCGAAAACGGAAAAAAGCCTGACAATGAGCAAAAAAATTTACTGCTGCGACTAAAAGAGTTAAATCATCAGATTCGAATGTTTGATGTTCCCAAGGACACTTTCGTGAGGGGAACTTGATTTGAACAGCTGCCATAAACCCTCCAAATGCCCATGGTCGAAGCAAAACATATCAACCACCAGTTACACAATAGAAAATCGCAACTTCTTGTTGTTTGATGAGCAAATAGCAAACCTCACCTGCCTTTTAAAATATTTTTATTTAAAAATATATTAAAATACTAATTTTTTATTTTTTAAATTTTATTTTTAAGACCAGAATTTTAAAACAATTATAAAAAATAATTTAAAACATTTTTTTTTTGATAAGTACAGGGCCACACAAACAAACAGCACTTCTTCCTTAGGTCTGGTTCGGTTCTATTAGCAGCTACGGGATTGTTGTCAAGTCCACCAGCATGATGATAAATTTTCCAATTAGAGTACAATAGAATTACAGTAAAACTTGCTTTTAAAAATATTTCATACTTGAAAATAAATCTTAAAAAAATATTTTTAAGATTTATTTTTAATATCAACATATAAAAAAAATAAGAAATTCAATTTTTTATTTATTTTAAGAGCACCGCCTAAATACAAGCAGATAATACTGGTTTTCCGCATACAACTTTATTGTGTCTATCTTTCCACATACTAATAATAGCGGGAGTTTAAATAAATCAAATAACCTTATTACTACACCTGGCCATAGCAGCCATCACATACATAAAGCAACTTTCCTCTAGGAAGCTGCCTGGTCCCTTCAATAACAAATAAGGATTGGACGAGATAAATAAAGGATTGGACAAGCGAAGCAAGGCTCCAAGAATAGAAGCTCCCTCAAACTCCCCGCAAAATACCAAATCACCACTCATCATGTTCAAATGAAAAAACCCAAACAAATCCATACTCATACACAGTGGATTCCCGTCTTTGGCAGCAACTATGATTTTATATCAGTGCCATCATTCATCCTCATCATTTACCAATGCAAATGAAAAGGGATAAAACTTGTAACCATCTCCCTCGTAGAATTTGTTTTGGAATTCCACCCAGTGCAGACGCAAGGCATGCAAGAAGGCACTAAGAGTTTCCATCACCAGCAACACACCAACGGTCGCGAAAATAAAGACGATGGCTCCAATAACAAGGATAAAAATATTGTGGTACCTGTGGCACATGTAAAGCACAATGTTAGCTAGCATCCAATTTGAGTATGGGTCATTGGTGTGTGGCGTTTATAATTCAAGCAGCAGCATCATCATAAGTGTTACCATACCCCCAAGCAAGGAGAAGGACCTTCTCATAGAATACACTAGACAACTCCGAGTGCGCAAGACTGCAAAAAGAGAGGCCACATAAAGCATACAATTAGCTAGCTAACTATCAAATAAAAAGAAGATGACCTTTTAGGAAATATATAGAGAAATGACCACAGTGAACTTTGTGGGACCATATCTAAGGGTGGGATTCGACATCATTGAAAGGATAAGAAAGAAAACTTCTGTTTGCGCAGCTTTTATCAAGAAAATAAATACAGTGCTCATCAAGAACAATCATGCATACAGAATTACACAAATTTTGAAATGTAACAGTTACATGCAAGATTGAATTCTAAATCTGAACTCAAATGATGCATAGCTTCATTTCCTAATGGCATACCTGAGGGCCCATAAACGAAGATAGGAAGCTGTGTTTGAGACTGCTCCAAGTACAAACTCAATGGTATGTATCATCTGATGTACGAAAACTTCACTGAATTCAAATTCCTCGTGACCATGTGAATCATGGTTTGTCTCCAACTGAAGTGACTCCTCAGTGCTCTGAAGTGGTGTGTATGATTCACCTTGGTGCCTCTGGGAGAAACTTTACAATCAGAACTCATGGAAAGAGAGAAAGAAGTGCAATGCTCTTGTTTATTATTTGCAAGTGTGCATACATACACGCATACAAGAGAACGGGGTATAATGTTCTTGTTTATTATTTGCATGCATGCTTATATATATAAACTTTAATCATATTGTGAAACTTGGGAGTTGAGAACAGTATCATACAGCTTCGTGTTGCTTCTTCAAAAGGAAAGGCTTTGGGAGGAGCATCCATGGTACCGACACAAGGGCCAAAAGTAATAGCACAAGCTGAAAACCGAACATACAAAACGAATTAGTAGAATGGCTACATCTCATATACATGAAAGGTAAAGTAAAAGGCAGCAAAAAATACGAGTCAACCTGCACAGTTTTTTGCCTAGGAAAAAGCTGATTTTCTCCCAACTCGTCTGTTGGACTCAGGAACATGTATATCATTACATGGTACAAGTCAGCTTGTGAACCAGTGGACCACTTCAGAATGATAAGGAGTGATAAATAGCCAAATAAACTATTTAAAAATATCATTTGGGGGATAAATTGGAACCTGAAAAATGCATGAAAAATGTCACCCTTAGAAATACCATGCCATCTTTCGAACTCCAGCAAAAAAAATGAAATAAATTTAAAGATGCTGAAGCAGCCAGCATTCTAGTTTTTCCAAAACTTACCAGATATTCAAGCTGTTTTTAAAGTATGTTGCATTGAAATAACTCAATATGATTCCAAGGTTCATTTGAGCAACCCCAAGAAGGATTGACATTTTCATCTTCAGAGAGTTGAGAAAGGGCAGCTCACTGCGGCTGCCATGCCATACAGGATCTACACCAAATGGGTAAGTGGTGCGCACTTTTATCAAACCCTCTGTGGTAGCATCCCTGAAAAACAAATAGTTCGAAGGGGACTGAGAGTCTGAGACTGTCATATAAAAATTGAAAGAGTACACTAAATGAAGATTTTTGTAGCAGGTTTATAAAAGGTTCAAGGCATACACCTGCAAGAGAGATCACGGCATGCATATGCTGATGGAGCAAATAGTTCGAAGGGGACTGAGAAGAATTCATTATAGATAAGACCAGTGTAAATCGAGAAGAGTGCCATCATCAAAATAACATAACGACCACCAAAGGTCATTTCAGTGATATCTCCAAGTTTCTGATGCACAAAAGACATAATTATATTAGATGCCAACTGCAGGGAAGCACATAATCTAGAAAAACAAGCACACAAAAAATGGCAATCTTTAACAAAAAGTCAAATCCTGATAGTAAGAGAAGTCAACATTCAATGACTTTACAGAATAAAGCAATAACCAAGCTAGACATAAAAGTTAAAAAGGTCTGTCAACCATCAAAGATACCCAGAGATTACCTGGCCAGAAAGTTTCTTTTCCCTGATTATGAAGACAAATGTTGCGAGCAACATGCAAATTCCATGTCCCCAATCACCAAACATGACGGCAAAAAGAAAAGGGAATGTAACTATAGTGTACACACCGGGATTTGCTTCTTGATACTTTGCCACCCTGCCATCATGTAAAACCAAAGCATCTTTTTTGTATTTATTGATTTCATTTGAAGGATGAAAACTGGCAAACAGCAAATGAATGTTTGGGTGCACATGCACACACACATCTGTGAGTCCATACATGCAACCAAATGCCATATTTAACAGCAAACTATACATTGGGACTGTACAGAAAATAGGGAGGCATCTTACCTCGTCATCTAACCAAATCTAATTATATGCAAAACTGAACCTATTCTATACATTAGGATTGTGCATATGCAGCTAGTTTAGATCATTTTACATGACATGGGACTAACACATATGATGCCATTATCAATTTACATGAAGTAAACAGTGGTAAGATGTGCATTACTCCTACCAAAGTTGTTAATGGACTGGATTTTAGACCTAAGCTCAGTTGATCTGACCTAGTTCAGGGTGTATAAACCCTAAATTTCATGTTATTTGATTACTTTTAATCAGTTATTTCCGATGCATTCTTTATAGTTAGGAACGTATTAGAAATTTTATATTATTCAAGGAGTAACTTCCAATAGTTACTTCATGAGACTACTTTGAGGAGAGAGACAAACATGAAGATGAAAGGTGACATGAATATCCATCTAGGCTCATATATATATATATATAATTCTCTCCCAGTAACATATAGCTAAATTTCATGATTTGAAAATAAGTTTAAGACGATAAATGGAAAAAAATCAAAACTAATTAGGCTACTTCAAGAATGTTCTTGGAGTGAAACTCACCCATATGCATCAACAATATCTTGAAAAGCAGAAGTAAACTTGTTTGTGCGAAAATATGTTGGTGGCAACTCTGTTGTATGCAAAACCTGGAAAATTGTTCCAACTTGTGAGTTGGAATCAAACGCAGCTCGCTGCAATGCATCCTGGATCTGCAGACATCAAGTTGAAACTTGTTTTATATGCAATCCAATGCAAGAGTTTCATAGCATGTATTAGTTCAGAAATAGGATTCAAGATCACCCAAAACATTCCCCATTAAAATTTAGTGTCAGGATTTACCTGCTTTGTACCAAAAACAGGACTCCACCCCTCAGCAACAAGACACTTCTTGGTCACATCAAGGCTGAGCATGTTCAAAGTGTGGTAGATGGATTTCTCCTTCCTCACCTTCACCAGTTTGAAAAGATTGTTAATGACAGAACACGATGTAAAGAGTGAAATTATCATATATGTACAATCAAAATGAGTTATTATAACTTTGAACAGACCAAAGTATTCCACTGCACAAACTGATCACCAATAGTCTGCAACAAATGACTCCTGTGAAACAATCCTGCATCTATAGCAACCTTCATCTCAGAGATTCTTCCTGAAACCTGAAATTTGAAATGATTAAACATATCATACTCAATCAGGTAAAAAAGGCAAAACTTTTAATGGCAAACACATAAAGCAATTGAAAAATGTCTGATCACGACAATCTAGATATATGGACAAAATGAAAGTTTAAGATGCTTGGAGGGAAATGAAAATATCAAGACTTGGAAAGAAGCATGCAGCAGCTTCCTGGATAAACAAAAGATAGAAAAGAAACGAGCAAGCAGCAGTGTGGGCAAGACTTGAAAATAACAAAACTTGCAACTTGTCATTAAAACGAGAGTGAAACATCTGACAAAAGCACAACACATACTTCGGAGATCATTTGAATTTGTTTTCCAAAATCCTCAGTGAAAGGGTAGCGATTTGCACCAAAAGCTTCACATATTTTTAGTATTTTGGTCTTTGCCTTCTCTCCCGAATAAAAGACAACAAATACATTCTTCTCAACCTGTAGACATTCACAAGTCAGAAACAAACATATTAATGCAGTAGACAAAATTAGGTGACAATTGAATTCATTTTCTCCAAGAAGTCTACAATACATGCACTAAACAATTAATCAAGCATAGTATTTGTGAATTTAAGATAACTCAACATAGTCCTTGCATTTTAACATAGCCCTTGCATTTTAAGAAGAAATCTTACAAAATATTCACTACTCGATTCAAAGAAACAAGTGATTCATATACTAAAAAGGCAATTAGCAAGGTAAAATTAGTAATTGATTTGATTTGATTTTGATACTTCAAACAATTTACACGAAGAAATATCAAGTCATCATAGAGCCAAATCATTTAGTGAGCCTCTTCGATAGCAGCCTTCTAACAATCAGGACTGTACAAGTGTCTATACATCGTTAAAGAGAACACCATGCAAACTTCTGATATATCATACATGGCTGCCTATTATAAGATAGCATGGGTGTGAGCAGTGCACAGGACTTGTACAAATGGTTGGAGAAGTTCGGTAACATTACATTAAGAGATTAAAATTGATAATTACAATTGAGCTAGAGTAACAGAGATGAAATGATTACAAGATGTGTTACTGCAGTTCCTTTATTACCTTTTGTTTCTGTGTCATGGATACATGTGTATCTGTGTAAGCAGCTTATCATCATGCTTATTGCTAAACAAAAGTTACATGAAGAATAAAATGTTCAGCAGAAATGCGAGCAAACTAACCTTCTCTCCAGAAACAGGATCAACAACAGGTTCCTCAACAGCAGCCTGCCTGATGTACACATTGCCCCTAGTAGCACGAAATATAATTCTTTCAAATGGCATGGACTTTTCTTTGGGAACAAGGCCAGTGATAAACCCCAACTTTACTTGTTTTGATGACTCGTTCAATATTTCCTACAGAATAGCCAGTCAAATATTATAGTTACAAATACAAAAATGAGGATAAAGTAACACTGGTGTACTAAAAAGAGGATAAAGTGACATTGATATGCTAACAAGTAGTTGGAACTCCTACTTTGTCCTGTAATAAAGGAGTATCTAGTGATTCTTCGCCAGTTTGTTGGGATTCCAATTCCTTTTGCAGAGCAGTTGCATTCCTAAGGGCAGAAGAGAAAAACTCACCAGCCTACAAGAAAAAAAATCATTGTCTTGATTATTACCCATACATAATTGAAGTTCTGATGAGAAAAGGTTCAAAGTAGGACCGTGCATGATTATGAAACAACTTCAAATTTCATAACGGCAGAATATGAAGTCCTTAAGACATAAAATCTAAAAATGGATGCCTGTTACATAACATTGTATGACTTAATAAATGAAAAATGTATTGACAGCAGACGTAAAATTAAACAAAATGGATGCCTGTTACATAACATTGCATGACTTAATAAATGAAAAGTGTATTAATAGCATTTTGACTTAAAATTCTATAACACCTGAATAACACGCATCACAGGATCTACACAAGGAAATAACAGGAACTATGAAACTCCCGCAAAACCAATCATGACATGTCTAAAAATTATCATAAGTCCCAGCTTCTCGATGGTATATCAAACCATGCTAATAGAAGAATGATTATCACTGGGCCACAACAGGAAAGACAGCCATACCTTGTTGAGGACAAGCTTATATTCCACAAGCTCATTATAAGAGCGCTGTAATTTTTCATTATTTGCATTCATTTCAACCAGCTCTGCCTCGAGTTCCCCAAGTTTTACCTATGGCACCCAAAACCATGCAAAACAGTATGAGCCCTGACCCATCTAAAGCATTTCTAGCAGTATATTCAACTTTGTAGCATACCTCTAGGTCATCCACATCAATTTCAGTTTGGGCACCAGGCTTAGTCAAAGGTGTAATACCTGCCTTCACCATTTGTTCCTTGAAAAACCGTAGCTTCCGTGCCATCTCTCCAAATTTTTTGATCTTACAAGAGGAAAAAAATCAAATTTCCACAGCTAAATCTCACTTCATTACCAGGCATAAAATGGATTCATATAACTAATATCTAAGGTACTGAAAAAAAAAATCTACACTGGCAAATGCAATCAGATACTCATGGTAGTGATTAACAGGACCATATGCATTTAAAATTCTTCGTAAAATCAAAATACTCGAGCACAGAATGAACACGGAACATAAACACACCTGAGCAGCATAAGTTCTCTGAAATGGACTCTTATCTGCATTGAGCTGCAAACAGAAAATAAGAGCAGAATTAAAGCTGAATATCAATTATCAAATCAATCACATCACGTTCTTTCACTAGAAATCCCAAAATAAACAATCTTTTATCTAAAAAACCAAAAACCCTAACAAAAACAAAATATAGGAGTTGTAGTCTCTATTTAACTCCAATTTATTCCCCATATAAGCAATAAGAGTTCACAAAATCACATTTCGAATTTTGATTTAGTTACGATTAAATTACAAATAAAAAAAATTACCATCTGCACTGAAAACAACAGAGAATAATAAGAAATCGAATTCAATGAATTAACAAAAAAAAAAAAATTAACATCGGATGGAAGAAGATAGGGAGAAATAGACAAAATTAGAGGGCGAGGATGGAAGAATGTGTACGGACGTCTTTGAATTGGAGGAGACCGAGGTCGCCGAGATAAGAGACGGTGTGATGAGCAGATTCGATAGGGATAATAAGCTGCACCAATTGCATCGCTTCTGACCTGAACAGATCCATCGGCGGACAGCATCCTCCTCCTGCTCTTGCCTCCGCCATTTCCTCTCCTCTCCTTGATTCGATTTCTCTCTCTGTATCTCGCAACTCACAGAGATTGATTGAATTTTTTTTTTTTAATTCACCGGCTTGGTGATTCTCAATCAGGTGAAATGATTTTTTTTAAGACGTGAGAGGACAGAATACAGAGGGAGGTGAGTGATGTCGTTTTTCCCACTTCTATTTGCTTCTAAACTAGCTGCCACGTCCTTCCTTACATGATTTGGTTTGTTTACGATTCTGTCCTTGGGTTTTTTTTTTACCTGTTGCGTGGTTTTTTTAAAATTAATTATTTTTTTATATTTAATAATATCCTGAAACATAAATGGAAATATATTTTCTAATACTTTACATTGTTATAAAAAATAAAATTAAAAAATAATATATTAATATCTAACTTAATTTTTTAATTTTATTAAAAGAGTAGAAACCAAATATGATTTATGAAAAAATTAAAGAATAATAAAATTAAAAAAATATTTATAAATTATTTCAAATAAAATAAATAGTAATTAAAAAAATAAAAATTAAATATGACAAATAATTTTTTTAAAAAATATATATATAATTATATAAGTTATTTCAAAAAAAAAAATAGTAATAAAAAATGAGGATCAAATCTAATATGTAAAAAAAATTATTAAAAAAAATAAATAGTAAAAAAATAAAGATTAAAATTTTTTAAAAAATTAAAACAATAATTTAAAATAAAATATATAACATTTAAAAAATTAATAATAAAATTTGATATAATTAATAAGTAACATAATATTATTTTTTTATAACTTCTGAAAAGTATATTTTATTCAAAATAAAAAATATTATCTTTAAAATTAAGCTAAATTCTTGTGAAAAATATTTTTTATTAATTAATTTTTATAATAAAAAAATATAATTTGTTTTAGAAAGAGTTCTAAGAAAACCACTTTTCATTGTATTTCACCTGTCTTTTGTTTTCCAGTGAGAAAAACCTATTTTAGGAAATTTCCTCGCAGTTTCGTCCTAAAGAGGACACATGTTTCATCTACTTGTCCAGCACATGTGGATTTCGAAATTATTTTTTAAACAATGCTAGCTATTCAGGATCGTTTATTATTACATTGTTAATACACGTGTAACTTCAAAGACAAACCAGCTTTTAGTGTGCGTTCAAAATGTGAGAAATTCAGGTGGTGTTTTATATATAAAAAAAAAATTATAGTTTTGATATTTTAAAAAATATATATATTATTTTATATATTTCAAAAGTAAAAAAAACACCGCTATATACTTTCAAACACTTCCAATATTTTTAATAGATTTTATGGTTATGATTTGTAAAAATATATTAAAAAAAATTATAAATTAAAGCTTTTTTTTAAGAAAAAGTTTATAATGAGATGTATACAAATTTAATTTTCATGAAGAAACATTTTAGTGATACATAGAAATTTAATGTGTATTAATTAATTAAATATTTTTAAAACTATAATTATAATAAATTATAATTTCACTCCTAACTATCACAATATCAAACCAATCCTTACCATGGCTAAAGTTGCAAACCACCAGCATTGAAGTGGTGGATTACACGAGTCTAGCCATGAAAATGTTACCTGGGAAAATACAGCTCAAGTTTTTACTATGTATATCTTTATTTTATTTTTTGCATTTTTATTACAAGATTTTTTTATTTTGTCCGGGACAGGACAATACAAGACAGGCTGCTCAAACCCGTAATTGTAGGAGAAGAGAGGAACGCTTTGTCATCGTGTTATTTAATTCGAGAAAGGAGAGAGCGATTAGCTCCAGTCATGGATCAAGTGGACAATAACTTCGTTAAATTTGTTAATCACTAGTGTTTTCTTTCTAATTATTAAATTGTAAAATTGGATCAAGATCAAGCAGCCTGGCGCATGCATCAGGTCCATTTCGTAATTCTACATTTATATCAACAAAAACGAGGATGATGCCAGCTATTAAATTTAGCCAGTGAGAACGGGTAACACAGCCCAAAAACTAAGAAACCCTTCAAAAACATCATGAAGATTAGAACACGGAGCAATCGCGTCCATCGAATTACCAGACTTGAAGAATCAATATATCATTAAGATATGGTGTCATAAACTACGTGGTTGACTAACCACTCAATAGTCAAAATTATCAAAAGCATCTACAAGGCTACAAGCATCCTGCATTCTACTACTTTCCCAGTGATGCTGACAACTTCCAAATAAACACCGCGACAGGCCAAATATGTGGGACAATCCCATCAATAATGAAGCTGCAAAACTGATTTCTCTTCTCAGTGTTTTAGCTGTATCATTTAGTTGTGTCAATCAGACGAAATCTGGTTCCTCCACTCGTACTATACCCTCTTCACACTGTCACCATGGAGAACCACAAATCCCTCACTTGCCAGTGTTGCAACTGCATTTCTCAGCTGAAATACAAGGGGGGGAAACATGTGAGGGTCAACAATTTTCATTTTTGCAGGGCTGGGGGCAAGAGAGAGATATTCTTACATCATGGAGGTGAACTTCAGCAAATGAGCTCTGCTTCTTTAGCTCATCCAGCAACTGAATTATTGATTATGGGCATGCAAGTGTTAGCTATGGTTAAGATTAAATAACAATTTAAAGATGCATACAGCATACTTGCATACCTCTAACAAGCGCGTTGAGGGCCCTTCAAGCTGCATCTTCTCCGTAATTATGCTGCGAGCAGCTGATGCAAGATTCTCTCTTCTCATCCTTTCGCTAGCTGAAACTCCAGTAGTAATGAGATCCATGTCAATAGTTCCTGTAGAAAAGAGAAGACATCATTAGAATGTTTCAGGCTAGGAAAATGAAGTTAGGAATCAAGGGGTCAAGCTAATAGAGAATTACCAGTTGAGTGATCTGTTGCTGATTGTTGCATTGCAACTTCCAGGAGCCGAAAGGCCTCGATCACATCATGCTTCTCAACCTGCAAGTACCAACACCCGACAAGTTCATAAATTCTATTCGAGATGAAACCACTTTTCCAGTGATATCCATAAAGGAAATACTAACCAATTCTGAGAAACGTATCCGAGCCAGAGCTTCACTAAGGCGTATCAGACTTTCCAGCTGCCTAGGTGTTGCTGTAATGACCTGTTAACATTTAAAATCAAGGAACATACAGAAACAATTTAAGAAATATGTACAAGTTAGAGACAAGGGCATAATTTAAAAAAGAAAAACATTTTTTATTGAAAAAAATTATCAAAGCAACTGTATGAGAAGCAGTTAAAGAGGAAGAAAATTTGACCAAATTAAAAAAGAACATATAAATGCAGTAATAAAAGGATCAAGAAATCTGGTTTAGTTGGGAATCTACTGAACTCTGTTCTCCAGAAAAGATTTTAATGCTATGTGAGTCAATTAATAATGTGTAGCGACCTACTTGCAAGAAAATAGAGCACTTGGAGAAATGACCAGGTAAGATCATACTACAAGGCATAAGGTAGCGTTAATTCAGTTACACAAATTATTGAAGGATTAGAGGATAGAGTTAAGAGTAGACCTTTTTGCTACTGCCAGGGAAATTTCCTCTCCTCCTCATCTCAACATATCCCCTAGTCAACTCTTCAGCAGCTTCATCAGATAACTGTGGTTGAATATACTTTCGAGCATAGCTCACATATGCAGTTAATGTAGCAATGTCTAACACATCATGCACTGCACTCTGCAAGCAGAACAAATTTTCAGAGAATTGAAGACAGCTTCAAGTAACAAGGATTGCTACAATTCACCATACCTCAGGATTCTCAAAGTGCAAAGAAACTATATGCTTGGCAAGGTGCCTGTCTGTTTGTTCATCAGCCTTGTCAAGAATTAAGTATATCAAATCAAACCTGAGAAAGTATCCACAATCAGTCATTCTAGCAACAGAAAGTACTTAATAGCATCAAATATCTTCCAGCAATTAGTACTTTAACACGGGCAATACCGACATATAACAGCTAAAACTAAGACATTTGAAAAAAAAACATTAAAAATGTATAATAATATTATAGCAAATTCCATTGCGCAAAAGCAAGTCCATAGTCACATACATCTCAAAACTGCTAATTCCTTACCTGGACAACAATGTGGGAGGAAGGTGTATGTTGTCAATCACAGACAGTCGAGGATTATAGCGTGAACCAATAGGATTTGCACAAGCCAATACTGAAGTTCTGGCATTGAGGGAAGCAATAATTCCAGCCTTTGCGATGGAGACAGTTTGCTGTTCCATCACCTGCAGTAATTGAAGCAAGATTAGAAAATTTCATCACAAAAAATTGCAGGACATAAAATTCTGAGTAGATAATATGCTAGAAAGTCAAATGCAAAGAGTATGTTTAAGTGATGATTTTCTATTCTATTCTTCTGCCAAAAAATATCCATATTTACCTGGATATTTTATGGAGAAAGGAAATCCCTCTCTCAGTCATAAGCATTAAACTCTGAAAAATGACACATAAAAAACCTAAAAAAAACATACGAGACAAGAATAAAAATGTACTTGTTATTGTTCCCTGTTGCCAACATTTTTGCAGAGGTCTGTGTTTGTTATTTAACAGCAAACTTCTTTCATATGACCGAAAAATCCGGAGAAAGGAAAACACGACCAACCTCATGTAACATGCTTCTTGCATTTTCAGACATCTTGTCAAATTCATCAATACAGCAGATGCCCCTGTCACTTAAAACAAGTGCTCCACTCTCCAGAACCTACAAGATTACATCATCAATATCAACATCTCACATAAAGGCACATATATTCTAGATCTAGCCGGTTGATTAGAAAATATAAGGATTGTATAAAAAGAGTTTCGTACTGTTTCCCCTGTTTCAGGATCTTTGCTGACATAGGCAGTCAAACCAACAGCAGAGCTTCCCCTTCCACTGGTGTAGATGCCACGGGAAGATAACTTGTGTATGTATTGAAGCAGCTGAGACTTGCTTGTTCCAGGATCACCAACAAGCAGGATATTTATATCACCTCGGAAGCTAGCACCAGATGGCAACTTCAAGGCATTCCCTCCAAAGAGCTGCATTTTGAGCAATACATTAACAATTGTTATTGATGTGGATTAAAGAACTGCAAAATTGTACACCATCCATACCAATAGCGATGTAGAAGTGCATCAAGTCAAACTTATACAAGTACCTGGCAAAGAAGACCTCTTTTAACATCATCGAGCTCCCATATATTTGGTGCCAAGGACCTGGTCAGTCTGTCATATATATCAGGCAGTCTCGACAGCTTTTTCAATTGCTCTATCTGCAGTTGCAAGACAAGAATGTGATCTTGGCTTAAAAAAACATAAAAGACTTTTTTCCAATAAAGAAAAATGCAATATTAACACACCTTCGCTTCATCAAAATGGAAATCTTCCTCAATCCTACGTGAAGCATTACCATTATCAACTTCCATGGGATCCTCTGCCAACATTCTTGACTTGTCAGTTTTCTTTATATGAAGACAGTCTACATAAGTCTGCAATGAAAAGAAATAGTTTATGGCATTAGGATCTCACCATCCCTAGAGAGCTTGAAGAGGCCTCAACCCATTTAATGGGAAAAAAGGAAAAAGAAAGCACATACCTTGAATAATGATTTAACAGTTCGCTGTGTTGGCCCAACTCTCACACTCATGGCCCTATAAATCCCAGTAACCTATTCAAAGAAAGAAAAGCGTGAGAAACATAGAACTTTCAGGAATTTCTTTCCTTCTAGTCAGACAATATCATGCGTTCTGGTCTCACCTCAATTCTATCACCTGGCTTTCCAGCATCCACCAACTTGTCATGCATCAACAAGCTCACTGTGTGAGGTGTTCCTCCATCGGGGATTTCATCCGGTGTCTCCTGGAGTCTCACAATCTGCTTATCGGCAAACCTGGTGTTTGGAGTAAGAACAGTTAATTAAAATACGTCAATTTTGCGAGACAATAGTTCTCACTCCTTATTGGGGAAAATGTTTCAAATGCTTAATCTAATACCTAGTGATAATGCGCTTTAATCCTTGAAAGTAAAGCAAGTTTCAAACTCTCAGATAAGCAAAACAACTAAAATGAAATTACCTGCACCGGTTGTGAACTAGTGACATGGAATTCTTAGCTAGACATTCTTGCTTTAAACATGCTGTAGGTTCACTTATACGTCCTGATAACATTCGGAAACATTCAACAAACAATCAAAAACTCATTGAAAACAACGAACATATTACACAATTGACCCAACTAGCAACAGCTCACTACGATTACCTCTGTCCACAACAACTGGGTCAGATAAGTACCCACACACAATGCATTTAAATACCGCTTCCCTAATCTCAGGTATGATTGAACTGCATCGAATAATCATTCCCTTCAACGACAACATCTTCTCAATATCTAACCAAAAAATTCCATCAAAACTCAATCAAAATCCTCAAAAAAAAAAACCCGCAATCAAAATCAAACAAAACCACTAATATTCAATAAAAGCACAAAAAAAGAGAGATGAATTACCAGAAGGGTTGAGATTTCGCATAGTTGTGGAACTCTTGAGATTAAAAATCCTGACTTGCACATGTTTTTCAAACAATGGCTGAATCAAACTAACAATGTCCATCAAAACAATATCGAAAATAGCCAAAACCTCGAGGGGATACCGAACCATTTTCCCATACAGTTCAACATCATAATCAAACACATCATGTGCGTCCACATCAAGCCACTCTCCTTCCATCTCCAACACCTCATGTATCCCTTTCATATACTTTCCTTCCTCATAAATCTCACTCCCTTGACTCTGCCCGTCCCTAAAATGCTTCAAGAACATCTGAATTGCAGCCTTCACATCCTGCACACTGATATTCGTCCCCCAAACAAACGTCGGTGTGGCCTCATCGATGTCATCTCCGGCATCGGATGAGAGTGGGGGGCCGCCATCGGATGATGGGGTTGAAACGTGATGGCGCGTGCGGTTGGGGGTTGTGGTTGGGGTTGATTCTGAAGTGGCGAAGCGTGATTGGTTGGTTGGCGGGGTGTTGTAAGGTAGAGGTGTGGTGGACCGGCGTTTGCGCCGGGTTCTTGTGGCCGGAGAAGAGTATGTGTTGCCGATTGGACTCGATGCAAATTCATCGGGTGATGAGGGGCCATTGTTGTTGCGGCCTGGAGAGGAGTCGGAAGCCATTGATGCAGAGAGAGGATTTTTTTCTGTCGAGGAAACGGGTTTGGAGGGAAAGATTTGGTGGTTTCTTTTTGTGTGGGGGGGTTGATTTGGCGGGAGACGGGTCTTGTTTTCGCGCCAGATTTATCGTGGGCTTGATGGGTTTTATTAAGGGTAAAACTGGAAGGCCCAATTATGAGCGATGGTCAGTTTTTGTGAGGGTTTGTTTCTGTCTATTGGGCCTATACTTGAAATAAAAGGCTCAGTATGAGAATTCCAGTCGATTTTACGAAATTACCACCTATTTTTCTTTATATACATTTTCATTGAGCATAACTAACTTCCTAGTTTTATTTGTGTTTACATGTAATATGATTTGCAACAAGATGATTAAGGTATAATTAAAAGCAATCTTAAATTTTACTTTCAATTTAATATCGTAATGCATGTAAGATGTTTTTCAAAACTAATTTTTACTTGAAAATATATATTATTTTTTTATTTTTTATATTCTTGACATTTTTACATCAAAACTATCAAAAATATTTTAAAAAATTAATTTAATATTTTTTCTTCCTAAATATAACCGGATACAGTTTCAAACATAAAAACAAATAACATTCTTATGAGTTCTAGAAAACTTCAGTATCCGGTAAAGATTTCTTATATACGTTCAGACCAACATACATCGAGCACTATAAATGTATAGAAAAAGACAGGCAAACTAAATACAGTCATGTTGATTTGAAAGGGATCGACACTGAAATGTATAAAAGAAGGTTGACCATTAGCTTGTTATTGCCACTTAAACGTGCTTTAACTCGAGATAATGATGGCAAGCTGCCGAATATCGCTGTTCATCTGCATCTACAAACAGCAGCAGAGATGCTACTAATGCCAACATTTTTCTTTTTTCTTAGTTTCCTTTTCTTTCTTTTTTACCTTTATATACATAGAAAACAAAAGTTGCCGGTTCAATGAATATATAAATCGAACAAGACCATAAAAGTTGGCTAGCTGCTCATCAGATAAATAAACCACCTATTTATTCAGAAGATGGCTCTGTCACATAACTGGATTAAGAGACAACTAGAATCTGCTTCCCTATTCTTTGCTCTGAAGAAAGCGGACAACAAAAACAAGAAATAGATGGCTGGATGTATGATGTTGCTACCGCAGATTAATCTCTATACTAAAATATATGATGGTTGATGTACAGAATCGAAGATTGCCTGCCATGAAATGCACACTATTACGTTCAAAATTACATCCAGATACCAGTAAACCAATTTTACCATTAAATGTGCACTGGTAAAACCTGCATGGTCTTCGAAATACCAAGAAAATTGCAAGTACAGTTTAATCTGTTTCGATCTTCTTCTTTTTTCTTGTTTCTTTTGTAAGTCTGCTTCTGTCATGTTTGCAAGCGTCCAGGTTAATTACTCCTGCAACTTCATCTGCAAAGAAAGATAAAAATCTACCACTTACCTCTTATCTATTGCTATGACTGCTACGTACACTGTTAGGCTGATGAAATGATGGAAAATTATCATCCTTTCATGTGGGGATATTATTTTTGTGTGATTGCATACTGATCTTCAGGTATAGTATACTAAAAGTTGTTGAATATGTTATTTAAAAAAACTGACGATTTTTGAAAGAATTTTGAGTTTTAAAATAATAGCTGTTGAATTTGATAAACATAGGCATAGAATAGCATCCATTAATTTATGCACCTTGAGAACACAGGCATAGAATAGCACAAAATGAGGATATTACGTATTGGATTCATGGGTATAAAAATTAGACGAGGGTTTCTTATGGTGCTTAAAAATACAATAAAACAATGTTTAAATTTAATTTAATTAATTTTACTAGTTTATTGGCTGTTTGTGTAGCTGTATCCAATCATGATCTTGGTATTTCATGCGTATATATATGTAAATGATTTTTATTTGTTTTATGAACAATCACATGCATTATATATGTTTTACAAAGATATCGTACGTGTAGCATTTAATTAAGCCAAAGCATCAAATTAAGCACACCCTTTTTCTTTTCTCATGAATACTTACTTTTTATTATAAACATTACTTTTTTCGACGACATAATAAATCATAGAAAGAGTATGATATGAACAAAGCAAGACTTATGTAATTTCCTCCGTACAAGGTCTGATTTCTTAATGAAATATGATTTTGCTTCAATAATAATAATAATAATACAAAGCATTTTGAGACAATAGGAAACAGCCTAGGCACTGCAGGACACATGCATTCCCATCCCAGATGATGCCTGGCGAAAAAGAGGTTCTTTATATCTTTGCACCACAATATTAGTAATGAAAAAGATGTCCCATCTTCTACTTCTCAATTAATAAAATAAAAGGCCGGTGCATAATTTTTTTAGCTGATCATCGCGAATAAGATATCTCTTATTTGAGAAAAAGAAAAAGGGCTAAAGAACAACATATTCTCCCTGGGGATGTTATGATATATTTATCTGCAGGGCACGCAGGTCATGATCATAAAGGCTGTTACCATAATCTAATGCGATAAAAACATCATTGGATCGAGCCACCACCTCATATATGTCTTTTGTCCCATACAAATTGCTGGATGTCTTCCATGAGAAGTCATTTGTTTACACGCAGAAGATTTTAAAAAAACTTCCTTTCCCATGACTATATCGGGAAAACCATTTACAGGCCCTTTCTGGGCGAGAATCCACCCATGAACTTCTTAGAAAGGTTTATTCCAGGCACAGCATCTACACTATAAATAGAGCTAGCCATTCATGACTTTTGTACCATGGTTCTTTTTCCAAGTACAAAGGATATATTCGAGTGGCTGTGTCACTGAGAGTATCAATCTTTTCGTATAGTTAAGTATATGATTGTTTCTTCAGCATTAGAAAACCTATAGCTAGCTAAACATGAGCTTATGTAGTGCTTTCATATAAAAGGCATCGTCTCCAAAATCTCCCAAAGATGCCTACCTAATCGTTTTTTGGTTTAATAAGTATATATCAAGCCTTAGGGTTTAGGTTACGCTTTAGTGATAGTGTGATTCTGATTCCCTCCTCCTCCTCCAAAAAAATGGAAAGAAAAAAAAAACATAATATATATAACTATGCCAATGAAATAAGCATTTTTCCTTCTTTCTGCTGTTTGTAACTGTTATTCAAGAAAAAAAATAAAAGCAGATGACAAGCACTATAGTGTTTTATCTTGCTTAGTTTATGTTTCAAGTGGATATGTGTGTTTTCCTGAATATTTTGGGTCTGATGCCCATGCATTGGTGACACAACTATAATATATATATATATAAGCCTGTAGAACTTATCTTAATTTAAATCTTTGTAGCCTCTCTAAACATACAAAGAAGCAGACATAGTCCAGCTTGAGGCCGGCAAAGAAACGGATAAACTGGAAAAAGTAGCTTCGAAGTTCATAAACAACTGAAGGAGATCGAAGACATTAAACCTGGACTCAGAAGATAATAAAATAATTAATAAAGAAATGAACAAGGAGACAAACTGAAAAACCAATCTGCAGTAGCATGCCACATTTAAAATATTTAATACAAGACCATTTAATTGAACGTTAAATTATATATTTATTAAGATTAGAAAAAAGAACAAAGATCTCCTGTTATTCATTTCTATTTCAATGGATACTCACAAGAACAACCTTGACCGTGAATATCTAGCAATTTATGGTAACAGAAGAGGAAGATTCAATTGATGATTGGCAAAAAGCTGCGCTCTTTTAACATTTTCACTCCTTTCCTTCTTCTTCTTTTTGATAGCTACGCAAATTAAACTGATGAGCCCTAAGATTTTGGGTGTAGGAAAAGTTGCCTGTCGGACATAAAAGCATTAAGGGGAAAAGGAAATGAAGGACGAGCAAGACATTCTGAAGCACCAGAAGTTGAAGCTAAAGTGGTAGTAGCAGGAGTTAGGGCACCTGCATTTGTGAGATTAGGCTCTTGAAGTTGTCTGCAAGAGCTTTCACCAAAGTCATAACGATTTTCAGGGCCTTGATCATAGAGAATACCCTTGAAAACATGACCTCCTATATTCACCCTTGTTTGATATGCAACTTGATCAACCGCTTCATCAATGGAGCTCACTCGAAAGCAACGAAATGTGGCTGTAGAGTTCACTTCAGCAGGAAAATTCTCGATTTCTAAACCTAAGAGAGATAAAATATATGCCATTAAAAATCTTCAAAATAAGCAAATCATGAAAACAAAAATAAACTTCGTGATGAAAGATAAGGAGAGTGATCTATACGGATATGCTCATCACAATTACACCCTTGACAGCATAAAGAGTGCTACTTAGATGCTAGGGCTGCTGAGTTTATCTCATTCGTATCAAGCAATAGATATGTTTTTCTTGAGTTTTTAATGAATTCGCGATCTCAAATAGTGATGGATCTACAAGTAAAGGAACGGTACCTGAGGAGGGATTTTCTCTGAGCCTTTTAGGGTTGTGTCCTTGAAGCTGGTGTTGTTGAACAGGAGAAAGATCTAGAGCTCTCTGTCGCCGTCTATAAGCGGGAACCCAGGTGCTCTTGACGTGTGTTTGACAATGAAAACCTTTACTCTTACAACAAGTTCTGCATCTCATGTAAAAACAGTCTCTCTTAGCTTGGTTTCCACAGTCTTGACACCTTGAGCCCCCCAAACATCCAGCTGGTCTCATCATCATCATTTCTCATCACAAAAAAGAAGGCCACTGTTCCTCACTGTTGATTTCCCTTCTTTTAGGTTCCCTCTTGTTCTTGTTCAACCTTTCAATAGTGGCCACTCTACTTCAACAAAGGGTTTTCTTAAGAACGGTGGTTTTTGATGGTGGTATATGGATGCGTTGTTTTTAGTTTTGGGTTGGTGGGGTCAGATCGTTTGGCTTCTTATTCAGTTCAGTGATCATGATTCATGAGAACGGTAGGATTCTTCAGCTTTTGCAGATATATATAAACTACTTAAACTAGTACTCCATAAGAATTGTTCTTGTTTTTGTAAATTAAGTGCTCATCCATGAAAGAGCTACCACTAGAGAATGCTACCCGCCATAAAACCATCGATCATCGGCACTTCAAGTATTCGAAATCAATGCTTCATTATACCGGCGCCCAGTGAGCTAGCTAGCACTGAAAAGCAAATAAAGAATAGATATAGTACTGCAACTAACTGAATAAATAAACATGTAGGCAAACAATAAACAAAAGAAACAAAGAACTTGACCCCATTATTTTAACTCCCGGGGTTAACTAGACCTGAATTGATCGCAGTGGTACTGGGGGCTGGCTAGCTATATATGAACAAATTAATACTTCCAAATTGTGGGGTGTGCTTGTTTGAATGTCAAAATGTAATGGAACTTTCTTTATGGCCGTGATCGGGATGGTAAATGTAATGGATTTGGCACTTCTTCTTTGGAGTGGCTATAGACATAGACATAGACATAGATCTCATTATGCAAACAGTTGCTAGGGATTTGATGATTCAACGTTTGAGCATCTCCAAAAACAACATCTATAGTGTTCAAAAGAGCTGACTCCAGACAGTTGACAGCACTATATATCACTAGTTTGTCCTCCCACTTCAAAAGAACTGTGACCCTCCTTCCTGCCTGTTTAGAGGATGAGTCTTGTAGGGTTACTTTTAGGGTAGTCGAAGTTTTATATATATATATATATATATATATATATTAAGATAATATTTATTTTATTTTTAATATCAATATATTTTAAAAAAAAACAATCAAGAAATATAAAAAAATAACGAGACACTGCTGCGTCAAACAAGCACTTAAATCGAGCGTCTCTCCACGTCTTCTTGTACTTTCTCTACGGAATATTGATGCCTGAGACGTGATTCCTTTTATAGTATTTACCCAGGCTTCTATAAATGCCTATACACTTCATCATATATAGCACCTCGTTGATTAGACATTGAATACTCGCCATTTTAAATTAATTCCGAAAGCTAGAAAAGAATTTAGTATTGTGAACGTATTTTTCTTGCGTATTGAAAAAATTTAATGGATAATGGAAAATTGCTGTGTTTAAAGAAATAAAATGAAAATTATAAAAATAATTATTAATATTAATTAAATATCAACACAAGAAGTTGATAAGCAGTTAGATATTTGATATTGTCGAGTGTGGTGTTATTTAAATTTTTATTTTATTTAATTATATAGAAATAAAAATAATTTTATTTCATGAATGTAATAATTAAAATTATGTGGAAAAAATGTAATGTTGCTAACATAATTTTTTTAATATATTATTTTTCAGCCAAAAATATATTTTTCTTTAAATATGTTGTTACTTTGATAAAAACTATAAGTTATTGAAAGCAGTATCCAAAATAATTCAAATGATTTGATGACTCTTAATCAAAACCTCTTTCCCTCGTCGATCTAGAACATCAATGATATTAATTTCATATATAATTATTGAAAAAGTAATTGTTGAAAAAATAATTGGCACCATGAAAAAAAGCTGATTTTATTTAAAAATAATAACATAATTGGATAATAATTTAAATATTTGATTTAAAAATCAATTATAAAATGATAGACAAAAAAGAAAAAAGATGAAAAATTAAAGTGTCACGTGCACATGGGTTGGATGTCTGGCCCATATGCAAACCTAGGCCCATGAGATATTTTTTTTAAAAAAAAATATTTATTTATTTATTATGAATGAAACATCATGTACCTTGATAGAACACACCATTCGTTTATCTTTCCTTCTTCTTTTTTTTTTTAATCACCGAAAGTGGCTATAATGACAGGAAAATTGAGGTCCAGTTTTAAGGAGCCGAAAACCCATATTTTAACTATTTTTTCAAATATATATATCTATATATCATGGAAATTTTGTCTTCATAGCTAGATTAATAGCTTTGTGGTTAGGTAATTTTTAAGATTATTACAGGGAATAAATTTATTATTAATAGCGTACAAGTATATATAAAAATAAAATTAGACATGGACAGTGGGTTTTCATAGTGTGTTTTTCTAGTAATTTTATGATATTTAATGAGTAATTAATTACATCCTGCTAGTTAAGAATCTACTTTAAGAAAATATATAAAGAGATACAACAACAAGAAAGAAATAATAGAATTTTATATCCTCTCTCCTGTCCGTACTATGTTTTTATTCAAAGTAAGCCTCAAGAAGTGAATAGTAAGATGCTACCAATTATTCAATGATAAACATGAAATTTTCCACTGTTCCACTCACTAAAACTCACCATCTAAAACTCAACCAAAAATACGGGTCCCGAGCACGCTCTCTTGGATCACAACACTGTCCTGCAAGTTTTGAAAAATTCCAATTCCAACTCCTAGATGGAAGTGAAACTAAATGATAAAAATGACACCCTTCTAAAATCAGAAGATGAGGGTTTAAATTGATGAATTTCTAAAATTAAAGGATGTCCACTACGCGCTGCCCTGTTTGTTTTTGCATTTTAAAATTGTTTTTGAAAAAAATTAAATTTTTTATATTTTTTTTATTTCAAATTAATATTTTTTATGTTTTTAAATTATTTTGATGGCGTTGATTTCAAAAATAATTTTTAAAAACTTAAAAAATATATTATTTTAATATATTTTTAAATAAAACACATTTTAAAAAATAATCACAACTACACCTCAAAACATAACCAATGATTTTTAATATACTTTACGAGGATGCGAGAAAGATGCAATCAGTTGTGCTATGCAGATATGAAAATAAATAAAAAATAAAAAAAAGTGTAAGAGATGTTTGGAGGAAAGGAAGAGTCGTGCTTGTTGGAATTTAGAATAGAGTAATTAACCCGTTAAATCCATTATAAACCCATCCATATCAATCTCGAGTATTTTTTTTAAAAGAACTAAACAATATTTGTTTTAATAAAAACAATCGATAAAATTCGACCAAATAATATCGGGTTTTTTTCCGGGCAGTTCCTATATCTAGCCTCACAGCTATGGAGCAGAGAGAGCAAGTGTTCAATTACCGTCACCGTCGTCCGCGCATGAAGACGGTGAACCAATATTCTGTCGACTCTTCAGCAGGTTAAAGGGTTTTTTTCTTTCGGCCCTTTAATTCAAGAATCAAAACGCAAAGAAACCTGCATGCCAAAATAAACCTCTCGAGCTTTTCTAGGTTCGCAGCTAGTCACAACTTGAACTGAGCCTACTCAACTCGCTGGGCGACAAGTGGGCTCTAAGAGCTCCAAGAGGATTCTTCTCAGGTCATTGCTTCCAAACAAGATTGAAAAGTTTCCGGTCAATCGACGAAACTAGTTGGAGGAGGGCACTTTGATTTAGCTGTACTAAACATTCACAGTAAAAAGAGGAGAACCCAAAGGCCGCGTTCCTAATATCCTAGTAACTCGGAACCGGGCACTAAAGCTTTCGCAGCCATGCTCGAGTGAACTTAACTACAGAATCAAGAATGTCACTTGAACAGCAGTACAGATACAAATACAATACTGTTCATGGAGCTTTTGACCCTCTGACCGTGGTTCTATAACTCTAGGACAAAGTGCAGCAGTCACAAGCAGTGAACCCTGAACCGGGTAAACAGAGGATGCATGGAGGGTTAAAAAAAGACTGTATCATTTATTCCTTTTTTTTTTTTTTGGTTTTAAAGCTCGTATACCTGGAATAGCTTTCACCTACCAAGATCAAGTCATTGACTCCTATAATTTAGCTAAAGGACCCAAATGATAACTTGGAAACAGATCATATCTGTAATAAGAAAATTCACATGACTTGATCTTTCCGAAAATTTGGGTGAACGATAAGCTCAGAAGCGCTAAAATAAAAAGTTCAATCACGGGCAAAAGCCTTGAATTAGAAAACTGAAGCTTTCTATCACATGCATTGAGCAGACAAGAAAGATATAGTAAAAGGTGCATCACTTACACGTCTCACGGTGGATGCCCTTCTAGGCAGCTAGGTATGGACTCCAATCTTATTGACAACGAAGCAGAGATAAAAACAAAGAATCTGATAAAGCTTCAAAAAAAATCGCAAAATAAGTTTTTCTTCTCTTTCTCCATTGCTGGAAGGCAAGGATGTGGATATTTAGGAGTGATTGAGCTGACAAAAAGAAAGGGAAAGCTACATTCTATCAAACAAGGATCAAGGTATCCCACTTTGGATAGGCCCCTACTCATTGTTAAGCTCGGCATTTCAAAAAGCAGTGCTCTCTCTCAACGAGGTAGACAACCAAAGGGACAAAATGCGACATTGGTGGAATGGGGGCTGAAATAGAAATAGAAATACGCGGCACTCAATGCCAGATGATATATTTTGCTTCGATTATGACAGAGATGGTACATTTTGTTTCGATTATGATAGAAACGGTAGTGGTGCGTGGTGAAGAAGAGAGACGGTGCTTTTGATTAGGATAATGACAAAGATGGTCCGGGTTGATCGAGGAGGAGGGGCCAGTGGAAACAATGCGTCAACATTGCAGAAAAGTGGACTGTACGTAACGAGTCAGACAAACTGGGAGAGAGGGAGAGGAGACAACAAAAAGAAAACGGGTAATTGTTAGGGCTTAGAACTTCAAAAGAGGAGACGGGATAAATAAACCAAATCCTGCACAAGCCAAGGCTTTATCAATAGAGTAGAGTGCAAAAGTGCTGATGTGAGGAATACTGGGAGAGATAAAATAAAACCATGGCAGAAATCAACCAATAAAACAACTGAACTATCTCTCAACTCTTTCACTATGTATTCTGCAAGGCTCCATATGGATCCCTAATTACTCGTTGCATAGCTGAACTTTCTTGCAATCGAAGCCTCTTTATTTCCTTTCAGTTGTATTGGATAAGCATCCAGCCTTCTTAATGGATTTGTAAAAGCAGAACTATATTACGGGAAAACATTAGTTTCATTAGGATGACCTGCCCTTCCAAGGACTACAGGCTAATGCTGCAACTCAACAGCGAGAAATTCAAGCTGCTAAATCCATGATACAGATCCGTGAGCAGTGTTTCTTTTTGGCCTACTTTATGTCTTTTTAACAACGATTGGATGTTCTAATATATATGTATATATATATAAACAAAAAAATTATTTTAATTAAAGAGCACTTTATAAAAACATCCCAAATTACCTTTCGTTTAGACCTCAACTTCGAAATATCTCACTATCATTTCACCATAATTTTTCCCCAAAAGTGACAAATACCGTCCACCTATACAACTAACCATGTGAAATACCAACACATATCACCCTGAGAATCAAAATATGTATTAAAATAAAAAAGCTAACCAAATAGAGTAACCTAAAAATAAATGGTGAGGCCTCCTCAGTTTGACCAAGGTATCAGATCCTCGCAAGCAATCCCTTCGAAAACCTGTAGAATTAAACCCTCCAGAGGTTGCCATCAGGATGCCCAGGATCCACACACACACACAAAACGATTAAGAGGGTATCTCTCAAGTGCTCCACTTTGCAATAACAATCACACTCTTATCTCCCCAAATTCCCGAATTCCAACCAAATACACACACAGGGAGAGATAAACCACATAAATCATCACACTAAAAGAAAAACATCAAACAACATTAAGATGATAATAGCAACCACATGTTATTTCCAGTCAGCAGAACACAAGAAATTCAACTGACTTCATAAATCACACCTTAGGACGACTGATCACAATTCATCTGTGCATGAACCTCGTCAACGTCTCACCATGCTAAAAATTTACCCAAAGGCATTCAGTCGACATCCAAAACTAATCAATCATACCACCACCACAATTAGTGACCACGCAATAGACAGCTATAAGCAGTTAAAAGAAAAAAGAAAGGCAAGAGCTACTAATAATGCTAGTTCAAATTGGATCAACCTTAAAAACAAATCGCCAGCATCCACAATTCAACTGCAGATATAGACCTCGAACTGAACCCATTACAAGATACAGCCTTTTCATGCAATTTCTCCAATTAAACCTCCACTACTAGTAATTCAATATCAAACAAAAGTTGCCCACCGAGACACCTACGATTCACACAGAGAGCTTGATAAAAAAGGGCTCGTCACGTTCCATTTAAACTCTGCACTTTACAATCCCAGACCCATTCCCCTCAATTACCCCACCTGCACTCAAACAAATCAACCCACGCATACACATAGAAATAAGCCATAAAATTCATCAAGGCTGAAAGAGAACATCAATGGAGAATAAATTGATAATAACATCCACACAAGTCATTTCCAATCAGCATAACCTGGGTTAAAAATGAAAAGCCAATAACCCTAGTCCAAAGAACAATAATTACACCTAACCAACCACCCCAAAGTTGAATTCTTTACACAGCACCAAATTCAAAGATCCCAGCCTTTTCCACCCCCGCAACTTGTTTACCTTCAATCTCTTCCTCTGCTAAGCCTTCAATCCCAATCCATGCTTTCCATGAACACACCCTGGCTTCACATGAAGAAAAGGACTCCTCTTTGAACTACTCATCTTAGTAAATATCCTTTTGCCTAATTTCCTCATCCTCTGCCTCCCTAACTTCCCACTCACATTCCATGGCACTAGCTCGTCATTTAACCCATACCCGTCGTCTTCTTCGTCCTCCTCCTCCTCTTCATCATCAACATCTTCAATCTCTTCCCCGCACTGAACCCTCGCAGCAGGAAACAATATAGGCCCCATACGATAAACACAACGGCCTTCGTCGTCGTAATCTTCATGAATATGAGAATTGACATGAAAGACAACATCTTGGTCTTGTTGGGTGTCTTGGGCTACAATTTCCTGTCTTGTTTTCGGTGATCTTGATGAAGACCAAGAGACAAAGCCATTTTCAAGACTATGTAGAGAATCAGAGTCAGAATCTTCAGCATCAGATTCATTAATGAATTCCCAGTTAGAGAAATCAGAACCTTCTTCGTAGAAAACAAGATCCTGTTCTTGAAAGAGTGGTTTCATGGTGATTGATCTCATTGCCATTTTTCTCTCCGATTTTTTTTTCTTTCTTTTCCTCCGATTGTTGGTGTTTCGTGTTGCGTTCTCCTTGAGGATTCAAGTTTGGATCCTTTAAGCTATTTACACGTAGTAGTGGATCATGTGACAGCAGTTGTGGTGTTAATAGCACGTATTAATCACAAATAGGCGTGTGACACGTGGAGGGAATACATAGTTGTCCTTTTTAAAAAAAGAATATTTTTCTTTTTAGTTGCCACGTGAAGCATATTCGAGATTAGGTATCCTCTCCTTCAGGGTTAGCTCCTGCTCCTTCGAATAAACTGGAACTGAACTTCAGCGTTAGGCAGTGTTTGGCGGTTAGAAAATACTTTAAAAATTTTTAATTTATTTTTATTTTATATTTTAAATTAATATATTTTTGATATTTTTAAATAATTTTAAGGAACTAATATTAAAAATAATTTTTAAAAATAAAATATATTATTTTAATATATTTTAAAATAAAAAATCTTTTTAAAAATATTTTTTATTATATTCCCAAAATCTATCTTAGTTTAATAGCACAACGACTACTTAAGATTCAAGTAAAGATTTCATTTTTTCTCCTTTTTCCTTTTTTTTTTTCCTTTCTCTTTTTGATTGAAAGAAAAGGTTGCTTTCGAAGTGTCAATGACCACGACTCGTTAACAGTAAATTAAAGTTTTTTTTTTTTGGAATTTTTGTAAGCTCCAAGATTATCTTTTTTTCCCCTTCCTTAACGGGATTTAAAGAGATTTTTTTATTATTATTCTGGGGTGGTTGGATAGATTTATAAAAAATATATTTTTTACTTTAATTTAAATTTTTTTAAAAATGAGATCGATATTAACAAGAACTTAAATGATTTTTAAGATTCCCACAGTCCCCTTGGCAACACTTCATCAGAGAGAACATGTGAAAATCAAATGCAAGCAACCATAATAACTGTTGTTTTTATGGTTTAAAAATATTTTATTTTTTTATTTAAAATTATTTATTTTATTTTATTTTATTGACATATTAATATTAAAAATAAATTTTTAAAATAAAAAATATAATTTCCTGTGCAAATCCACAACAACTCTCTTATTGTAGAGTGAGATCAAATGCAAGCAGGGTAGGCAAGACCGGAGACGGAGAGAGCACTGTACGAATTCACAGCAAACTCGCTCTTGTTATACAGTGAAATACAGGCTTGATGCTTTTGCTTTTGTTTCTTGATGTTTTTTTATTGATTTTTTCAGTATTTTGATTTTAATATACTAATATTAAGAATTAAAAAAAATCTTAAAAAAATACTATTTTAATTATTTTTCAAACAAAAATAAAAAACAATCTACATTACAATTCCCAACACACAGTGTTGGAAAAGTATTTATATTTCAAGTCGGTGGGACGACAATAAAGGTGAGGCTTCCCTCGAAAATTCGAACAACAAAAAAACCACAAAAAACAGGGAGGAACTCATGACCTGGGAGAATTGTGTTTGTTGTTGCATTTAGTTAGCGAGATAAAAAAAAGATAGATATAAAAAAATAAAAAAGGCATTTAATTAGAATAACAAGATGAAAATATTAAAAATAAATTTATCCTAATTATTTATATCTCTTTTGTTATAAGACAATAACTAAAAGTTACCTCAACTAGCAGGTATGGAGGCATGTTTCAGAACCTTCGTCTCCAATACTACCGAATGCAGACGTGGGAAGAGTCCAATAATTATCACAGTCTTAGTTGGGTCCACAACATATAAATTTTCTAATTAAATTAAATTAAATCCCCCTAATTCTTGGAAGCTACCCAATTACACGGATTCAAAGTTCAAACTAAGTTTTGGGACACAATTAACTGGACGGAGTTGGGCTAGATGACATCTAACTAGACGGGGCATTCAATTAGAAAAGCTAATCAAGTACAGGAAAAGTAACAGAGCATATTCGCCGTGTCCGACACGATAATAAAGTTAATTATGTTGAAATGTTAATTCCAAAATACTAATACCATGCCCCTGATGATAAGTGTCGATGTCATGGAAGACCTCCTTCCAAAATACTAGTGCTTTCGGTATTTTTCAATTATTGTCGAAGTTTTTTGCTGTCTTTTCGGAAAGAACATCGATGGAGATTCTAAAACAAATAAAAAACTTCGAGGGAGGAGGTAACAGTCTTGCCCACATCCCCGCCTTAAAGGAGAGCAGTTCCCCAGGTCGGCCATGAAACCATGAATCCACTTCCCACCGCTGTCCCGATGTTACCCCCTCCCGGGTTCTGTTTACCAGCGCCATCCATGATCAAGACAGAGCTTGTGAAAGCTTGAAAAACTGTTTGTTTAATTAAATATCTTATACCTATTTTTTAAAAACTATAACTAAAAATACTTTTCTTAAACGGCAACGTAAAACACACCAACTTAATTATGGTTTAAGTTATCATAAGAACATAAATGTTCGATGAAAAAACAAAAAAATATATCAATCATGCATATCCCTACTGCCTATGTACCGTCCTAATTCCACACCAACCCGAACTTATGTGGCCTGGCAGAAATTTTTTTCTCGAACTTAGATTTATTCCAAGTTATAATTTATTGACCTAATTAACAAATAATTATCACGTGTAACTGAATTAGGTCTGTGATCTCCTCTCCTGCTGCTAACAAGATAGCTGACAAAATTGTCCTATTTTCGCATTCTTCCAAGAAGTCCTAGCGAGAACGATCATAAGCATTGGTCCAAGAATTCCTTGCGAGAAGGATCATAAGCAACAACTAAGCGCAGATATTTGGCAGCCTCAGCATTGCGATCTTCCTTACTTAAAGCACTGAAACATCAATTTTAGTGACGAATAAAATACAAGTTATGCCTCTAGCAAATATAAAGTGAAAGAAAAGTGACGGAAAAGCAAACATACCAACAAGTTCAGTTTTAACAAGCAAAGGATCCATAAGTTCAACATTTTTTGTTTGTTGATGAGTTCATCTTTTGATTTTTTTTTTCAAACAGAAACCTTCCGTTGCAGTTCTTAAAACACCCTTTCAAATATATGAGAATCAATCCACCCAATTATTCACAATCATAGCCATCGAAGTTGTATCTTCTTTTAAGAAAAAGTAAGCAGGCATTGTCTTCTCTACGGTAACAATGTATTGACAAAAAAGGAACTTATCAGCATTATCACAGTTAATTATATGGACTTCACAAATGATGGTAACTGTAGATACTTATTTTTTTATAATTGTCTCTCAAAGCATCATATAGGCATTTGAAAAACCTGTGAAATACCTTTCCTATTCATATATTTTTCTAGCACAAGAACTTGACTATAAATATGTATATATTGAAAAACAAATTATTATTTGCTTGTAATCATACCTCGCAAGTAATAATAAACCATCAAAATAGTGTGCTTTGCTCTTTGGGTCCTCTGGTTCTTCCAGACTTGTGATTCTTTCTAGGTGCATAATTCCTTCTGCATTCTTCCCCTACACCAAATAGAATAAAATAATGAAAACATGACACACACCACACACACACACACACACACACGCATATATATATATATATATCAATCAAATTTGAAAGGCTGTCAAGTCAACTCAAATAGTTGGAGTCACTCACTAATTACTATGCCCAGCATAATGCGGCTCCTTCTATCACATTCAAGTGGGGACAAGGGTTGGTATTACAAAGTAATTTTAGATTAATCTCAGATGACTAATCACTACAGAGTGTAGTGATTAAGAGTGCACAGAGGATAAATAAGGAGAAAGATAGTTCCCTCCAGAAACACATGAATGACAAATAGTGACAGAACATCCCTTAATAACAAAATCTGTAATGTAAGGCTGCATTTTACTCTACAACAATAACAAAAGTGTTCATGGTTTTCACCTGACGAATACAGGCAACACCTGCCCATTGTGATGCAAGAATTAGATGATCCACATCCTCCGCTGTTGGATGGCCAGTAAGAATGAGCTGAAGGAAAGTGAGAAATAATAGTTTCAAATTCATGTGGAGTAAAGCATGCAATGTAGACAAAAAAAATTATTTACAAAACTCAGAAAGAAGATATATTTAGTGTCAGAGAAGTTAACAGATACTAGTATCAAAAGATTGCAAATGATAGTGCCTCGTTCATAAATGAAAGAATGTCATCCAGAAAATTGCAGCATATAAAAAGAGGTTTCTAACTTTCTATAGCAAGTGACTGGAGACAACGGGAGCCCTCTTCAAAATTTTGTGATAATTAGAGATCATTCAGAAAGAAAGCCCTAGAGTAAAATAGTGGTTGAAAAGAAGCCAATAAAAGAGGTGTAGGTTACATTGGAAATAGCACGCTCTAAATGATCAATTGCCTCTGCATGGAGTCCTTCTTGCAGTCGAGCCTGCCCCATAACAATTAAAGCCTTTACGTGGCCAGGGTCCTTCTCAAGTGCCATTCTGTAACCAAAAGAAAATTATGCAACGCAACATGGAATAAGGTGGTTACTGGACTATAAATTTTTTTAAAAAAAAAAGAAAGGAAGGAATAAGTTGGTCATCTGGACAGAAGAAGAAGAAGGCAACAGCAATTTACTGCAACAAAGGAATAGCTCTGGCTCTATGCCCACTGGATAAGAGTTTAACAGACAGCTGTCACCATGGACAACATGAAAAAGTGAGAAAACTTGTAACATCTCCACAACGCAAATACTTTATTTTACTTGTACAGCACCACTCACTACTAGTAGTTCATGAGGTGACAAATTTTCTGGAGAAACTTTGCGCAGTTCATGTGTAACCATTTCTGCAGAAAGTGCAGGTGCTTTTGGAAAATCCTTGTCCAGTAACCCTAATTTTGCACGAACAACAGGAAGTTTGAGAGATACTTGCTGCAAGATTGATTATATTGTGTCAGACAATGAAACCCACTCTTATCATTCCTGCTTAGGAGTTAAAACAATGAACTTCAGAATAAAAGATGAATTTGTAAAGTAGATCCTAAGAACACAAAGGGAAGGCTAGGGCAAATAGGCTGGGATTAATTTTATCTGCAAGAGTACACTACTCAAGGTGCCAAAAGATGGCACTGCCCATTGTACACTGGCAAGGACAGTTGAAAGGTTCAAGAATGGAAATGACAATCTGAAGAAAAAACTCCCACCAAACTATCTCTACCCAATTAGAGCATCACACAGCCAGACTTATTATTCTCACTTCTCAGAATCCACAAAGCTTTGCAAGAAGCAACAAATCCAAAAGTATCAAAAAGCAGGTGCAACTGTAAAGTGCTTTGCACATGAGTGATTAACAAATGATGTTTGCTATGTCAGATGTGAAGCTAGGCATGCCAATGCTTTCCTATGAACATGTCACAAAAAATTGGCATCCCCCAAGTAAGCTAATAAACCATGTCAAAGGACTTCAAACAACACGTTTCACAAATAAAGCTATTTCTTGTCTGCCAGTTCATTTAGTTCTCCATATACCAGAAAATGCAATTATAGAGTTAGAAAGCAAGAAAGCAGCCAACCACAACTAGATGATTCTGTACAATGTTTAATAGTGAAAATCCTTTTTACATTTATCTGACCACATTGAAAGCTTTTGTACCTTCCTTACCTTTTGTTAAGTTTTTAAAGAGGAACTATGTCACCAAATGTATTATGGTTGTTCAAGGATAAACTCCCCAAGGAAATTCACCTTTTCAAATGAAGCAACAACTGTAATTCTTTCCTTGGACATATAAAGACATACTAGAAAATAATATCACAAGTATAACCAAGATAAAATCTGCAAGGTATGGAAAGGTCACAGATATATCCTGAAACCATAAAGTGTGATAACTAACCTGTATTGCAGTTAATGAACTGTTGGTAACCCAGTAAACTAGACTTCCCTGAAAAACAAAACAGACAAAGCAAATGTGAATCTGCACCAGGAAGGGTGTACAGAGAAGCTCAATATCAAAATAAAGGGGTTATCTTTCCAGATCAAAGGTACTGTGAGTGGAATCCTTTTATCATATCTTTATAATCGCTTACTAAACAAGCTGCAAAAATAATAATGAAATGACTTCATAAGTGCATTGTCATTGGACTTTGCTTGGTGTCCTTCCTGCGTCGTATGAGGATGAATAATTGTGATATCACCAATGCAGTGATGTGGAATGGATCAAAGGGAGTGTAAAGTCATTGAATGCATGAAGGCCTTGTGGCTTGAAATGTGGGGTGTAGGAGAGAACATAATGAAACCATTCCTCAGACTTCAACTCAATAATTCAAAAGCTACCACCATGCCATAAAATATCTTTTTTATTGGTGTAGTTGATTTTACCCCACTTACCAAAATTGTACAATATTGAGAAGGAAAAAATGTTATTGAAAATTCATGAAAACATAAATTTTATCAAAACAGAAGGTCTGTATTGTTTTAGCAAGGAGCAAAAAATATATATATATATATATGTATGTATGTATGTATGTATGTATGTATTTACGATTAAAAGAGACGTTGCAATATAGAAAACCTACATGAAACACTAACAATCATTTATAAAAAAATAACTATCTTTTAAAGTGAATAAAGGAAAAGAAAATTATTATTGGTTTGTCAATTGGTACATAAAAAATCCATTTCAAAGGATTGTGTTTTCCAAATCATATGGAGTTTTCACATTAAATCTTTCTATGTTGTTCATAAAATAATTTTTTATAACTGTTATTCATAAAACTTAATTTAATATATTTAATACAATTATATTTTAAAAAATACTTAATTTCAATGGTTTGAATAATGCACACGTCAGAAATCACTAGTTTAAATTTCCAAGGTGGTAAGCTAAGAAGAAACCAATATCATATAACAGGCTAAATTCCTAGAAACATGAAGTCATGCTATGTTACCTGTGGAATGCAGTAACCAATGAAAAACAAAGGCAGCATCATAAAATTCAGATATTTCCTGTAGTACTGCAATAACAGACATTTTCAATCACTTGCATGAACCAAAACAATACTGCACATATGAGAAGGAGAATTCAATCATTATACAAGAATTAAGCAGCCAATGAACTTGTAGTGCTCACTTCTGATAATAAGCCCAATAGGCCACTTGTGTTCCGAACAGAAGATCTGTCAAAAGAGAACTGAAAAAAATATATCAGACGAGTCAGTGAACTATCCAAACCATTGCCATGTATAGCTAATCAAATCTTTGCTACCAAACCTAACATCTTTAGAAACTGAAACCATTTCCAGTATAAAAAAAAAAAAAGATTGTCACGAGGCAAAGATATGTTAAGAGCTATTATTCATCAAACTACTGATGCAGCACATTGTCAAAGGTATGGGAGTAACCAAGTGTAAATCCAACATTTTTGAAACAGATATCTTTTGTACCTTGTCCTTCAATTCCTCTATTAACACAATTGCATATCTCATTAACCAGAAGGGAAAAAAAAAACAGAGAGAGAGTGACAGACAGTATAGGGCCCAATACGTGAACATTAACACCGTGCAAACCAGCAATAAGAAATGGAAAGATCGGGCCTAAAACACCATGAGGAAGTTCAGTCAAGTTCTGAAACCATAAAGCGCCACCCTGTAATTAATACAGAAAAGTTTCACAATTAGTAATAGGCCAAGTAATTCAAATGCAATGTAATGCATGATTACAATTTCTCAACTGTATCAAAGTAGCTGAAAACGCAGATTAAAAACAGAAGTTATTATGCTGTACAAAACCAATACTCCAACATTAACCTCATAGTTGAACTAACAAACTACAGTCAGCGCCTGAAAATGTAAAGAAAATACAAGTCCAACAAAAGTCTGGTAACTTAGCTATAATAATAATAATAATAATAATCCCATCATTTCCTTACACAATCAAACCCAGGATGATTATCTAGACACATTCGTCGAATACTGGTCATCCACAAGAGAAAGCACGGTATCTGCAAATAAATTGAGTAGTAAAGGCGAGATTAATAACTAGATTAAATCTCCAATTTTTGTAACAGGCGAAAAGGGATAGATTGGTCCACCTGTACAGAGAGGAAAGCAAGAAACCATAAATAAGAAGGGCAGCCAATAGCTCTTCTTTCGTTTCTAAAAAGAGATATCTGCTCGATATAGCTTCTTCCTGATAGAGGTGGTGGGAATAGAGGAGGCACTATGAGGAATAAATGCAAAAAATAAAAATTATTGTAGCTTAAAATTGTAATTCTAAAAAAATAAAATACCTGGGGTGAAAATAAAAATAAAATAAAACAAATACTTACATTTAGAAAAAGACTGAGAAATTTTCTTAATCTTGTGCATTTGCAGAACATGTAAAGGAAAGAGCGTTAATCTCATTGCCAGTGTTGATGAAGCAATGATTATCCACCTGCATGATTTAATTTATTTCTTAAAATAAAACAACTAAACCAAAATTGAGCAGAGAGAGTGAAGTAAATTGCCTGACCATGGGAGACCAGTGAGATCATGATATGAATCAAGCAACCAAATCATTGAGTCTACCGGAAGAATACCGTTAACAACTCCATCCTCAGTCACGATGGAGACAGGATCAGCAAATTCTTCGAAATTGATAGATTCGGACGCGGTGCGAGTCGACAAGGATCGACAGGAAGGGAAATTAAAAGAAGCAAGTGAGTTGCGAGACGATATCGCATTTGAAGGTTGTGAAGTGAGAGAGTTGGGGTTAGGGCTAGGGCTAGAGTTCGTGAGGAGACGAGAGAGCGTGGAGATAGGACGCGAACGACGGAGGGCTGAGAGTAAAAGACTGCGAGTTGCCATTACCACTTCTGCGGGAACAGAATACCGGAGTCTTTATTCTTTGTAATTATTCTTCTGACCTTAAAGACTCATTATTTCCAATTCTTTATTTCAAAATTAATTTTCTCATTTTATATTTAGAAACAGGGCTGGCGTGTGTTTTGAGAAATCTAGATCATTTTATTTATGCTGATTTCAAAATAAAATTTAAAAGAATAAATAAAATATTATTTAAATAAATTTTAAAAAAATAATTATTATCTCAATACTTACCAAAATAACTGATACAATTACAGTTGGTTGGTGAGGGCATATTAATCAAAAGTAGCTGTATAATTATTATTTTCAATCAAGTAAAAAGAAGAGTTTTTTTTAAGGGATATATTTTTGTTAAGAACTTAACAATTTAATAATTACTCTAAATGCTATGTTCTTCGATTCTTTCTTTTCTACATTAAGGGCTGTTTTTTCAAACATTACATAGGTTTTTTTTTTCAATCCTTTTCAAGTCTCCAACTAATTTTGTGGAAAAAACTCTATAAAATACGAAATAAAAACAATTAATGAGATAGCTTTAGTATTTATACTTGTGTTTTTAATTTATAACATAGGATCCTATATGAATTTTGTTCATTTCAAGTTTATTATTCTCTCTTATGCCAATCAAGCTACAGAGAGTCATTAGTTGCATCAAAATGGTATTGCTAAACATAAACATAGATATTTGTTAAATACGGCATGTGCCTTATTTATTTAGACCGGTCTTTCTCATTAATTTTGGGATGATTCTTGCTTCCGTTTACCTCATCAATCGTACACCAACCCCCATTCTCCTCAGAAAGACACCATATGAAAAATTATTTAATATAATTCCCAATTATTTACACTTACAAGTATTTGGTTGCTTATGTTTTGTTTCCACTCATGCACAAAGTCGCTCCAAATTTGATCCTCGAGCATCTAAATGTATTTTTCTTAGGTATCTTTATGGAAAAAAGGGATATCGAGTCTTTGATCTAGCTATAAAACGGGTCATAGTATCAAGAGATATCGTTTTCTTTGAAAATATATTTCCTTCCCTCACACCAAGTGCTGATACTTCTCCCACTCCCAATTCATTTTTACCTTTTAACGTAGACTTTACACTCCCTCCTCCTATTACCCATCAAACACTCAATGATCTTCCCTCTCCAGCCACCCCTACCCCACACATACTTGATTCCTCACAGATCACTCAGCCCGACTCATCTCATATTCCCACTCGACCTCTTCGTCATGGCCATCGATCAATTACCACTCCTTCTTATCTACAAGACTTTCACCTCAGCATGACCCTCCCTTCAAAGACTGAACCGTCATCCTTCACAAACTTGGTTCACACTTCAAGTACTGCTTATCCTCTATGTTATTACTTATCTTATGCTTATCTTTCTCTCAATCATAAAGCTTATACCACTCAGCTCACCCTTCTCAAATAACCTACTAGTTTTTCCCAGACTGTTCAGCATCTATAATGGCGTGAGGCCATGCATCTTGAAATCGCTGCTTTACAAGCTACTGGCACTTGGAGCTTGGTTCCTTGCCTTCTCATAAATGGTCGATCGGTTGTAAATAGGTTTATAAGATTAAGCTGGAAGCTGATGGGACAGTTGAACGGTATAAGGCCTGGCTGGTGGCTAAAAGATACAGGAAACCTGGAAACCTTCGCCCTTATCGTAAAAATGGTCATTGTCCGTGTCTTACTCAGTGTGGCAGCTTTGCATGGTTGGCATCTCCACCAATTAGATGTCAACAATGCATTCTTGAATGGCGACTTAGATAAGGATGTTTACATGTCATTGCCTCCTGGCTTCGGACGAAAGGGGGAGACACGAGTTTGTAAACTCCATAAATCCCTATATGGCTTGAAACAAGCCTTCAGACAGTGGTTTATCAAGCTGTCCAATGCACTCAAGGCTGCAAGATTCCACCAATCTTTATCTGATTATTCTTTGTTTGTTCGCAACTATCAGGGTAACTTTCTAGCATTATTGATATATATGGATGATGTGATATTAGCTGGAAACAATTTGCAGGACATAGAGAACACCAAGCTTTTCTTGTCCAGACAATTCAAGCTGAAAGACTTGGGATAACTTAGGTACTTCCTTGGCATAGAAGTTGTAAGATCATGGAATGGGATCAGTTTGTCATAAAGAAAATACACCATCGACATTTTGAATGATATAGGATTTTTGTGTGCCAAGTCATCCCGGTTTTTTTTTTACTAAAATGTATCATTAACACAATTTGATGGGGAACTCTTGGAGGATGGATCAGCATACAGAAGGTTAGTTAGAAGGTTGATATATCTGACTATAACTAGACCCGACTTGACTTATATTGTGTACATCTTAAGTCAGTTCATGGATAAACCTCGGCAGCCCTATCTAGCAGCAACTCATCAAGTCCTTAAATATATCAAGCAAACACATGGACAAGGCATCATGTTACCATCCACGGGTAACCTTCGGTTACAAGCATTTTGTGATGCTGATTGGGCTCGGTGTAAAGACACAAGGAGATCAGTTACCGGTTATTACATTTTACTTGGAGGAGCACTTATTTCTTGAAGGGACCAAGAAACAGACGATAGTATCGCGTTTAAGTGTAAAGGCAGAATACCGCTCTATGGTTACTACATGCTGCGAGATTACATGGCTAAAAAATATTTTAAAGGACTTGAAGATAAATCACACGCAATCATTGACTCTGTTATGTGATAATCAAGTAGCAATGCACATTGCATCAAATTCAGTATTTCATGAGCGAACAAAGCACATCGAAATAGATTGTCACTTGACACGTGAGAAGATTCAAGCAGGAATGATTTAGACATCCTACATTCGAACTACACAGCAACCAGCAAACTTATTTACTAAGCCATTAAGCTCCACACAGTTTGAGAATTTACTTGGCAAGTTGGGTATAATTAATATACACTCCAACCTGAGGGGGAGTGTTAAGAAAATCAAGCACTGATTAGGTAACAAACCAAATCAGCACTGAATAGGCAATAAACCAAATCAACATTGAATAGGTAGCAAACTTGTAATTGAATCGTTAATTATTTGTTTGTTTGTAAATAAGTAGGCTTGATTATAAGCAATAGTGCAGGATCCTGATGCAGAACCATCAGTATATATTGTAATCTTTTCGTTGATTGAAATAATAAGAAGAATATTATTTCTCTTCACTCACGTTTCACTATTGATGACACTGTTGAATGAACAATTGTGTTTTTTATATATAAAAAAATTCTTTTATAATCATCAAATTTTATTTCCTCTTGATTTCACCCACTACCAGAAAATAACAAAACACCAATGGAATATTTCATTGTTGTTTAAAGCCTAATTCCATTAGAATTATAATTACTGACTGAACAATGGTATATAATACACTCAAACTTGAGATGACTAAAAATAATTATATGATGAAGTATGAAACTTTTTTTCAAGAAAAAAATAAATAATATTTTCTTTTTTAACGTTAAGAAAATAAATAGTTATGGCGGGGGAACTCTTTGTCAATTTTATTAAACTCGAGCTAGCATGTCAACCTTAAAACCTCTCGACCTAATTTCTTGTTTAGCTTGAGTTTCAAATTAAATCATGTGGAAGTTGCCACAACATGGCACATTGGATTTAGTGAGTCCAAAGATAATTTATATGACTTGTAAAAACATGATTGGATTTTTAAAAAATTTAAGATGATATCTATTTATTTAATTTCAAAACAATGATATATTGGATTGACTTGGTTAATCTAAGTTAATCCATCAACTTCATAACTTGGGTCATGACATGATCATAATGAGTTAACCTAGTTGAGCTATCTGTTTGTTTCTTTTTCTCTTTTTTATTCTTTTTCTATTTTGATTTTTATTAGGCTCGGGTGAAATAAAATATAGAATTAAATTGATAAGTTATTAAAGAGATAGAAACTAATATTTTTAACATGTAAAGAAGGTTGCCACACTAAGAAGAAAAGTGCAGCTTCTTCCAAGCCCCGATGACAGCCTCCATTGGTGTCATTGGAATAGTCTTGGCAGGAGTTTCTTTTCAATGCTACACGTAGTGGCAATGAAACTTTGGTGAGGCTGGTGACCAATTCTTCTTTTCTTTTTTTTTCCCCTCTCTTCTTCCATCTATTTCCTTGCCTAGATTATTTTCTTGTTCCTTTCATGAACAAAAAGTTATTTTTTTTTCAATTATAGTCACTTTAGTTTAAATCTTTTTGAAAACAAAAAATCTAAACATTTTTTTATATTAAGCAACAACTCAGCGATGAAATTATTATTATTTTTTTACTTTATAAAAACCTCACATTTAGCCTATTAAAACAAATTATCAAAGACAATCTCAAACAAAACTAATATAAAAGAATCAAATCAAAAGAAAAAATTGATAAAAAAAAAAACCATGTGCTAATCCATAGTGGGATTGTGTGGGCGTGCATGGTAGTTGAAACGGAAAAATGCCTATCTCATTTTATTTTTTTATTATATATATATATATATATAATTAATTAAATAAATAAATTTAATTAATCTCTCTGAAGAAAGAAGTGAATGGCAACTTGAATCCGATACCGTAGGATGAAAGGGCATCCTTCTTGGGCCCCTAGCGCGTGAATCAACCTGCTGGCCAGGATGTAATAAAACTAAAGATGGTCCAACCCAAAAGTTAGGTATCTTAGAGTTCAAGTTTTAAGTCGCAAAGCTCAGTACAAATAACAGCCTGGCTGCCATGAGTTCAAACATTTATTACGGTTTTTTTAAAATAATTTTTATTTAAAAATATATTAAAATAATATTTTTTATTTTAAAAAAATTATTTTAATATTTTCATGAAATACGATTTTGAAATGCAAATAGAACTAGGCGGCACTTTTCTTTCTTTGTTTTTTCTGCCGAGTCGTTGAAACCCCCAACAATTGTAGACGACACGGAAGTGTTTTAAGATGGATTTCTTTCGTCCTGACCTGACTCTCGGACGTCGAGGACAAAAACCTCCACCCACCGTTGGTAAACAAATAAAAAAAAATCGGGCATGGATGTTGTTTCTCGAGTCTGAATCGAATAAAACTCCATTTGGGAGGATTTTAATTCCTAGATTTGAATGACAAGCGATTGTGTTTCGTTTATCCTCGGGGAAAGGGAAATCTTGTCAAATTACAACGACTCTCGAGTCTCGAGGAGTATCGTCGATCATAGTATCAGAGCATGAGGAGAGGTGCAATGTTTCTAATTCTAGTTTGTCGAGCCCAACAAAAGGTGGGAGTGGGACAGCGCCACTGTACTCGAGCCGAAAGTCTCATCAATGTGCTCACTGCAATTCAATAAATCCACCACCGTTTCTCTACCGAAATCTTAAAATAGTTGAGAGTATGGTTGTGATGATTTTTTAATGTGTTTTTATTTAATAATATGTTAAAATAATATTTTTTTATTTTTTTAAAAATATTTTTAATATTCATATATTATAATATTTAAAAATATTAATTAAAATAAAATTAAATTAAAAAAATTAAAATTAAAATTTTTTAAATAAAAACAAATAGGGCTCAACATAATTATTATTTTTTCTTTTATTTTCCACCATCAAGTCCTTTCACTTGTAATCAGTCTTCTCGCTAGCCTTATAGTGGTCTATGCTACCCTAATTAGTAAAATTACTGGCTTTGATACCCGTGTAATCCCGTGGATTATTTTTCTTGCATAAAAAATATTTTAAAAAATAAAAATTAAAAAATTTTATATTTTTTTAAAAGTTATATTCAGGAATCTTGAGTTTGGCTACAACACCTTACTTAAGAGTAATATTTATAATATTAATAATAAAATTAAACTTGCATGACCCAAGTTTAAGTGAGTTTGGCTGTAACACCAGACCCAAGAATATTGGATGTGGGTCTGGCTATAAAATCGTGTTATAAAAGTGTATTAATTAAATAGATTAGTTAAAAAAAACAAAGAAAAAAAATCAACAGAAAAGGCAAAACTAATGAAGAAAAAGAAAAAAAATGAAATTAATTGGGTTAACCCTTTAAACCAAGTTATCCCGTAAAACTTGAGATATGCGTCATGAAAGTTTGATAACTAAATAGAAAAAAAAATGACCGGTTTACTTGGAATTAACCCGGTTAACCCATCAAACCAAGTTAACCCGTCAAACCCAGGATACGTGTCATGAAAATCTGATAATTAAATAGAAAGAAAATTAACTTTAACAAACTAAACTAAATAAAAAAAAATAACTCGTCAAATCAGGTTAACCCATCAAACTCGAGATTCGTATCATGAAAATATAATAACTAAATAAATAAAAATTTAACATTAACAAAAAAAATCAAACAAAAAAAATTCATTAAAAAAATTAAAAAGAAAAAACAGAAGAAAAAAACAGTCATATAATATAATACAATATAATAATAATTATAATGAAAAAACATGGAAAAAGTTAAAGTTAAAGTTAAATTCTCAATCAACTCAATATCAAAAAAATAAATTTAAAAAAGAAAATTTTAAAAATAAACATATGGGAGAAACACTGCAGCCAAACAAAAATCATGTAAGGGAAACACTGTAATAATCCATAGTGTTTTTTTTTTCTTTTAGAAAAAAGCTACAAAGTTAAGTTCTCAACCAGCTTAATATAAAAAAAATCAAGATCCGTGTAATGAAAGTATGATAACTAAATTAATTTTTTTTTTCACATTAACAAACTAAATTAAACAAAAAAAAAGAAAAAAAAACCCATGAGCAAAACGAAAAAAAAATAAAAAAAAAGTCAAGTGTTTCACTATGTGCACAGTGATACATTATATGTAAAAAACAGAAGAAACAAAAAAGAGGAAAAAAAAACAAAGCTGCTACAGTGAAAAACCTACGCGTTAAAAAAAAACACATGTAAAAAAAACAAAAAGAAAAAGAAAAAAAAAGCTGCTACAGTGAAAAAATATTTTAAAAAAACAAAAACAAAAGCAAAAAAAAAAGGAAAAAATGCTACAGAAAAAAAAACCAAAAAAAAAAAATGCCACAGGAGAAAAAACAAAAAAAAAACGCTTTATCTACAGTGAAAAAGCTACGCGTTTTAAAGTTCTTATTAATTTCTCTTGCATGGTTAGAGTACACTTTCTTTTATTATTATTATTATTTTCCTCTAACTTGTCACAATTAACAATATCTAAATTAAGCAATATACTAAAACGCGTAGCTTTTTCACTGTAGCTATAGCTTTTTTTTTCCTTTTTTTATGGCATTTTTTTTTGTTTTTGGTTTTTATATTCTGTAGCAGTTTTTTCTTTTTGTTTTTTTACATGTTTTTTTTAACGCATGAGTTTTTCACTATAGCAGTTTTGTTTTTTTTTTCCTCGCTTTTGTTTCTTCTGTTTTTTACATAAAATGTATCACTGTGCACACAGTAAAACACTTGACTTCTTTTTATTTTTTTTTCTTTTATTTTTTTCGTTTTGCCAATGGGTTTTTTTTTTTTTGCTTTTTTCTTTGTGTTTTTTTTTTCTTTTAATGATTTTTTTTTTGTTTAATTTAGTTTGTTAATGTGAAAAAAAATTTAATTTAGTTATCATACTTTTATTACACGGATCTCGGTTTTTTTTTCTATATTAAGTTGGTTGAGAACTTAGCTTTGTAGCTTTTTTCAAAAAGAAAAAAAAAACAATATAGATTACTACAGTGTTTCCCTTACATGATTTTTGTTTGACTGCAGTGTTTCCTTCACGTGTTTATTTTTTAAATTATCTTTGTTAAATTTATTTTTTTAATATTTAGTTGGTTGAAAATTTAGCTTTACCTTTAGCTTTCCCCACATTTTTTCATTATAATTATTATTATATTATATGATTGTTTTTTTTCTTTTGTTTTTTCTTTTTAATTTTTTTTATAAATTTTTTTTGTTTGATTTATTTTATTAATGTTAATTTTTTTTATTTAGTTATCATATTTTCATGATACGAATCTCGGGTTTGATAGGTTAACTTGATTTAACGAGTTATTTTTATCATTTAGTTTAGTTTGTTAAAGTTAGTTTTCTTTCTATTTAATTATAAGATTTTCATGACACGTATCCTGGGCTTGACGGGTTAACTTGATTTGATGGGTTAACTCGGTTAATTCTGGGTAAACCCATCATTTTTTTTTCTATTTAGTTATCAAACTTTCATGACGCAAATCTCAAGTTTTATGGGATAACCTGATTTAAAGGCTTAACCCAATTAATTCATTTTTTTTTCTTTTTCTTCATTAGTTTTTTCCTTTCTGTTGATTTTTTTCTTTGTTTTTTTAATTAATCTATTTAATTATCACATTTTTATGACACGACCTTATAACCAGACCCACATCCAATATATCCTAGGTCTGGTGTTACAGCTAGGCTCACTTAAACTTTGATCATGCAAGTTTAATTCTATTAATAATATAATAAATATTACTCTTAGGTCAGACGTTGCAGCTAAACCCAAGATTTTTCAATTTTTATTTTTTTAAATATTTTTTATACAAAAAAAAATGACCCGCAGCATCGCGCGGGTATGAAAGCTAGTGGTGTGGGGGAATCACTGTTCCCCCCCACACAATGTACTGTGGATTACAATACATTCCTTCTTCTTTTTCCTTTTTTTTTTCATTTTTTTCCAACTTTTCTTTTTATTCTTTTTTTTTCTCTCTTTTTTTTTCCAAAATTACTTCTTCTTTTCAACTTTCCTATTTTTTCTTTTTCTTTTTGCATTTATTAGTTGTTTTAAAAAATATATTTTTGTTGATTTTACTTTTTGAATATTAACATGATTAAAAATTTCGCTTTGTAATTTTTTTCTTTAAAATACCATGTATTGCTGCGGTGTTTTCCCACATAGTTTTTCTATTTTATTTTTTTATGTTTCAAAATTATATTTGTTGATTTTTTTTAATATTGAGTTGATTGAAAATTTAGTTTTGTAATTTTTTTCTTTAAAACATTGTTGATTGCTATAGTGTTTCTCTGCATGATTTTCTCTGAAATTATCTTTTTTTATTTATTTTTTAATATTAAACTGGTTAAAAATTATAGTTACAATATGTGAGGAAAGCACAGTAACTTTCCTCAAAAATTATTGTAGATTGTTGTAGTGTTTTTTTCCACATGATTTTTTTTCTATTTTTGTTATGTTTTTTTTTATAAAATTGTCTTTGTTAATTTTATTTTTTAAATATTAAGCTGGTTAAAAATTGCAATTACAAGTAAGTACAAGTTTTCCCTCACAAAACACTTTGGATTGATACAGTTTTTCCTCACATGGTTTTTTTCCAGTTTCTTTTGTGTTTTTTTTTGTAATAATTTTTTTTAAAATTATTTTCATCGATTTTTTTTAATAATGAGTTTGTTAGAATTTAACTTTGTAATAAAGCTTAATTATGTGGGGAAAAAATTGTAGCTTTCCTCACAAAACATTGTGCATTACCGCAGTGTCTTTCCGCATAGTTTTTTTTTTTCTTATATTTTTTTTTAAATTATTTTTTTAAATTTTATTTTTTAAATATTGAGTTGTTTTAGAATTACAATTACAAGTCATTACACATAAGGCTAAATTATATGGGGAAGTACTGTAGCTTTCATCACAAAATATTCTAAATTGCTATAGTGTTTCCAACATGATTTTTCCTCTTTTTTTGGTGTTTGTTTTGTTGTTGTTTTTTTTTTCTAAAATTATCTCTGTCGATTTTTTTTTAATACTGAGTTGATTAAGAATTTAGCTTTGTATTTTTTTTTTTAAAACACTGTGAATTGTTGCAGTGTTTTCCCATATGATTTTTTTTAAAATTATCTTTGTTGATTTTTTTTTAATATTGAGATGGTTAAGAATTATAATTACAATAAAGCTAAATCATACAAGGAAAGTGTTATAGTTTTTCTCACAAAACACCGTGGATTGCTACAATATTTCTCTAAATGGTTTTTTATTTTATTTTATTGGGGAAAACACTATAGTTTTTTTCACAAAACATTGTCAATTGCTACAATGTTTTTCCTTATGGGTTTTTTTCCTTTTAAAATTATCTTTGTTGGTTTTTTTTTTTAATATTAAGTTGGTAGGGAATTTAGCTTTGTAATTTTTTTGCTTTTTATTAACAAAAAAACTAAATCATACGGCGAAAACACTGTATCTTTCCTCACAAGACATTGTAGATTGCTACAAATCATTTTGTTCAGTTTCTAAATTTTTGATAACCAACACAACTTGTTTTTTCATCATGAAATATTTGTTCAATCTTACCCTTAGTTTCTATTACTTATCTAGTACTGATTCACAATTGTAATACTATTAAGTGCATTTATTTTATAAGTCCGCGACAACATACGGGCATGTTATCTCGTTCTATACTATTTTTAATTAATTTCCATCGTCTGAAGATCATTTTTTATTAAAATTATTTGATTTTGTAATTTCCTATGGCGTGGATTATTTATTTTAAAAAATTGACACCTGAAATACTGTTATCTCACACACACATATGAATGATTTGGTTGAAACTTGTTTTACATGCAAGCATGGTGCCAACACAACTATTTTTTAATATATATATATATATGAATGATTTGATTAATGCTTGGCTTTTCTAAGGGTGTTTGGATGTGTGGTAGCGGTTGCTTTTCAAATAGCTTTTCGTGCTGAAAAGCATGTCAATAATATTTTTTTATTTTTTAAAAATTATTTTTGATATTAGCACATTAAAACGATTTAAAAAATACAAACCGTATTTAATTTTAATAAAAAAAATTTAAAATTTTCTAAAAAATAGGTTGAACCGCAGTGCTAAATAGCACGAAGAAAGAAATTAATCCTGAAGAAATAAATTTAGAAGAAATAATAATTATTAAATAAAAACTTCAGATTTTTCGAAGGAAACACCCCCTTGATCAGTAAAGAAGGGAGTCAAACCAATTGTATTTTCCCAAATCGCAATTCCCATTGTCCAATAAATACGATAAGAAGCTGGAAGAAAGGTGACAGCAGACTGTAACTAGGTACTGGCCATGGCCATATGCAATGATTCCAGTTCTTGGAAACTTGCGAAAAGCGTCCTCTAGCACGACTTGCTCCTTTAAAGCCCAAACCACTGCATCCAACCTGTCTTTTGACACCTGCATCTGTGATATTTTCCATAGTAAATGAAATGACTGATGGGGTCCATCAAATTCAACGGATGAAATTATTAAAAAAAAAAAGATTTTGAATAGAGTTTTCGATCCGGTATAAAATTAGCATTATTTCTTTTTTCAAAATAAAAACAAAATCCTTATTTGCATGTTTTCAAGATTTAACATGATAAAAATAAAGAAATTAAAAATAACTCGATCTGTTTTAATAATTTCATATATAAAAAACATCAATCAAAAAAAAAAATTCATTAATAAACACAATTTAAGAAAGTTCCAAGTAAATCAAAAACTTTTCCACGTATAAACATGTGTTGAGCCTTGGTGTTGTTAATTTTCAGGTTAACTACAATAATATCCTTAAACTATATAGCGTGTTTATAATGTTTCTTTTTCCCAAATAATTAATTACTCCATACAGTTCATAGATATGATTGAAATACAAAACCCAGCTAGCTAGCAGATCACCACAACATTAATGAGAGATTCTCATCAATACACTCTCGCCAAGAAAATATCACAATGCAGGCGTATCTGTGCTCAGAGGAAACATGTTGAAAAGCCTAGACATGCAAAACACAGGAGATAGTATAGGACGTCTCACCCTCTCAGCTTCTATGTTATCAACTCTATCTGCCAGCTTTCATTATATAACCACCGCCATCGATTAATTGTTCTCTTAATAAACTTCATCTTACCCTCCCCCATGACTCGCAAACACAACACCAGATACAATCATAGCAATAAAAAAACACGATCGCTATGGGAAATCGAGGAAGACGAACAAGGTAAATAAATCTCTGCAGAGTTGTTATGGAGAGAGTGGTAACGACAGTGGTGTTTTTTTTAATTTTGATTTGTTTCCTTTCAGATTTCGTTACTTTGAAATGGAAGAATCCTCTAGCAGTTTTTCTACAATTTTTAACGCCAAAAAAAGCACCCTTTGCATACATAATGCAGAAATCGAAATCACGAGTGGTAAATGTGTTGTAAGGGGTCAAGCGGCTGTTTTACCTGAGGAATGCCCTTCCGGGATATGTCTACGGTCTTTTTCAGATGGAAAGTAAGTTGTTCCTGTGGTTTTTTTTGTTTATATTGTTGGAATTATCTCTATTAATGGATTTATTTTTGTTGCCTAGTGGTGCCAAATGTACCGAATTCATTATTCCTAAAGATGTCTCTGTGGATGAGGAGGTTCCTGCCACCCCCAATGTTGCCGTGGCTGTTGCTCCTTCATATCCTCTCCGTGCCAGCCCCCAAGCTTCTAACTCCTCCTCCAAGGAGACTCCGAGAAAGCCCCACAAGAAAAAGCGTAAGCAGGCATCCCTTCTTTAGAATGTTAACTTTGTAATATTAATTAGATTATTAATCTGCTATTAATGTATGTATTTTAACTGTAAGACTATTTTTAATATTTTATCAACTTCGGATGTATCTCTGTTTACTATCAACTATTTTTTATGCGAACAGTGTTGTTAAGAAGTGTGGAGCTATAGTAATTTCTACTGTTATGTATGAAAGATTTGATTAATGCTGAAGTAGATATCTGTATCTGCATGGCCTCCTCCCCATTCTGTAAAACCTAGTTTAAATAAATCAACTTTATTAAAGAGTTAGAAAGTTTTGATAGCAATAAAGCTATTTCTTTTGTCTGCCAGTTCATTTAGTTCTCCATATACACCAGAAAATGCAATTATAGAGTTATAGCCTGTTTGGCATTGCGGCCAAACCGGTTTTTTGAAAAAATTCAATTTTTTTTTTTGTTAAAATTAAGTGCGGTTTGTACTTCTTGGATCGTTTTGATGTGCTGATGTTAAAAATGATTTTTAAAAAATAAAAAAACATTATTGGCATGTTTTTCGACACGAAAAGCTATTTGAAAAGCAACCGCTATCACATTCCTAAACACCCTTTTAGAAAGCAAGAAAGCAGCCAACCACAACTAGATGATTCTGTACAATGTTTAATAGTGAAAATCCTTTTTCCTTTTATCTGACCACATTTGTACCTTCCTTACCTTTTGTTAAGTTTTTAAAGAGGAACTATGTCACCAAATGTATTATGGTTGTTCAAGGATAAACTCCCCAAGGAAATTCACCTTTTCAAATGAAGCAACAACTGTAATTCTTTCCTTGGACATATAAAGACATACTAGAAAATAATATCACAAGTATAACCAAGATAAAATCTGCAAGGTATGGAAAGGTCACAGATATATCCTGAAACCATAAAGTGTGATAACTAACCTGTATTGCAGTTAATGAACTGTTGGTAACCCAGTAAACTAGACTTCCCTGAAAAACAAAACAGACAAAGCAAATGTGAATCCGCACCAGGAAGGGTGTACAGAGAAGCTCAATATCAAAATAAAGGGGTTATCTTTCCAGATCAAAGGTACTGTGAGTGGAATCCTTTTATCATATCTTTATAATCGCTTACTAAACAAGCTGCAAAAATAATAATGAAATGACTTCATAAGTGCATTGTCATTGGACTTTGCTTGGTGTCCTTCCTGCGTCGTATGAGGATGAATAATTGTGATATCACCAATGCAGTGATGTGGAATGGATCAAAGGGAGTGTAAAGTCATTGAATGCATGAAGGCCTTGTGGCTTGAAATGTGGGGTGTAGGAGAGAACATAATGAAACCATTCCTCAGACTTCAACTCGATAATTCAAAAGCTACCACCATGCCATAAAATATCTTTTTTATTGGTGTAGTTGATTTTACCCCACTTACCAAAATTGTACAATATCGAGAAGGAAAAAATGTTATTGAAAATTCATGAAAACATAAATTTTATCAAAACAGAAGTTCTGTATTGTTTTAGCAAGGAGCAAAAAAAAAATTTATATTTACAATTAGAAGAGACGTTGCAATATAGAAAACCTACATGAAACACTAACACTCATTTATAAAAAAATAACCATCTTTTAAAGTGAATAAAGGAAAAGAAAATTATTGTTGGTTTGTCAATTGGTACATAAAAAATCCATTTCAAAGGATTGTGTTTTCCAAATCATATGGAGTTTTCACATTAAATCTTTCTATGTTGTTCATAAAATAATTTTTTATAACTATTATTCATAAAACTTAATTTAATATATTTATATTTTAAAAAATACTTAATTTCAATGGTTTGAATAATGCACACGTCAGAAATCACTAGTTTAAATTTCCAAGGTGGTAAGCTAAGAAGAAACCAATATCATATAACAGGCTAAATTCCTAGAAACATGAAGTCATGCTATGTTACCTGTGGAATGCAGTAACCAATGAAAAACAAAGGCAGCATCATAAAATGAATGCCCTGAAGCACTTGGACATTAATCTCTTCTGCTCTTGATTGAATGCCCTTGAGATACTCGATCAGAATGCATTGCTGGTATGAACCTCCCTCCCTACAAGTGAGAGAAGGTATGGAAAACAGATGTTCGGATCAATGTCCTCTCAATTCGTTTCTTTAATGACTGCGTAGTGTTCCTCAGGAGAAATCCCCCCTTTGCCAGCAGTCATTCCATTGAGCAAAATCTTGTTCCATTTTTCTTCAGGAGCTGCAGCAAACAAATGTCAGAAGTGAGACTGGATGCCTATCAAATGGTCCTAAGATTCCTGCATAAATCTTTGATGGTCTGGAAAAACTTGATTCGATGCCAAGACAGGTTTAACTTATATGCAACTTGGCAAGGATCAATCCAACAGGTAGATTTTTGCAAGTCTAAGCTTTCCAAGATCATGCCTAAACCATATTTGCGTTGCCGCAACAATCTATATTTACGGCTCATTTTTATTCTGGAAGCACAATAGTTAAGGAAGATGGCACCTTTGATTATAGTCTCCAGAAACTGCCCAGCCTTCAACACTTCCTCTCCTGCACCACAAACATAGACAACAAGGCATCCAACCTATAAGTTCAAGCGAACAGCAAGAATATGGAAGTGAGGATTACTCCAAAGACAGGATGGAAATGGAGAATAGAGATAGTAAATGAAGATTTATGGCATAGAAATTTTAAATTCCTGATAGATACAGATGTAACCAAACTCTGGAATAAAATTTTGCAGACGATTCAAAAATACCAAAAAAAAACAACTGTATGATCACAAAGATTCACCTCCCTATAAAAGATAGATGAAGTTCGAAAAACCTAACACTTTGAAAGATCAACAATAGCATCACCCAAGCTACAGAACTAGGTCTAGCAATTTAATTGCATATTACTTTTTAAAAATGTTTATTTGATTGAAAATACATGTGCATTATTTCGAGATATTTTATAAATCTAGGCATGGTGACCAGCTGCATTTTTCAATTCTGCAAAGACTCTATTATTTTTTAAGACATAATTTTGAAGTAATCATGTAAAAGTTACGCAATATAATTACCTTTCTTTGCACAACTACGTTTGGAGAGAATACTGGAAGCATAGAGTTGCAGAACCTTTAGCAACATGGCCTCAAGCCCTGGCTTGTCCTCGTTTTCTTTTGCCTACCAATGAGTAGAAAATGAGTTCTCACCCATATTCAAAGAAAAGACTCGTATTAGTTCGTCAAATAAAATAATAAAAGACTATCCCACTTCTGCCCTCATCTCATCTAACAAGCACCCGAATTCACTTCGACTTATAATGCTTGCAAGATGCTTTTGATGATCAACACAGATCATGAGCGATAAATAACACACAGGTATAAATGTCTTCCTGCCATGACCATATGCAGACTTTGAATCCATTCAAGAGAAATTTAAAACATTTTGCTTATGATCTTTCACTGTCCAGAGAACAGTCTGCTGAGCAAAAAAAAAAACTGTTTCAGATATGTACCATAGAAACAGAAAGCACTCACTTGTGGTAGTTGTGCACTAACTTCTGAAAGGAACCCCTCGTCTGGTTGCCCTTCTCGCTCCCGGGCCTTTGAATCATGTCCTGATGAATGAAAGTATAAAAAGTTGCATAAGTTCAATTGAGAGACTGGAAGCATTGACAATGAAGAGAAAAAGGAAAATTTGAAATCAAATCGAAGCAAAAACTTACTCTCCGTTAGTTTGACAGCCTCTGAATCTCTAGGAAGCCAGTGAATCTCTTCCTCTCCATCAACGATGGGTTTCAAAATTGCCTTGAGAATATCGGTAGCTGACTCGATCCTTTCCTACAGAAGAAAATAAGGAAGAAGAAGAGAAGTCAACAATAAAACCGTTACATGTGAAACAATAACGGAAAACAAAGAAAACTGCTTATGGGAGGAGGTTGGGTTGGGTTGTTGTTTACACAGGTCTTATGGACCAGAAGATCCACCATACTCATCACAGATATTGCCAACTCCTCATAATCTTCTGCAAAAATACAAATAAAGCCAAAGAAATTCTTAGAAAAATTAAGTAAGGATAGGAATAAAGTCATCTTCATAAACATCATAAAAAATTAGAATTAAGCAGGTCGAAAACCATGCCTTATCATCCTCTGATTTGCAGGAATCAGTTCGAGCTGCAAGTCGTATCCAAAAACCCTCATTGAAAGCAAGGACATTTTCAACAACAAGTTTCTGCAGCTGTTCACATAAAAGAAAATGCAGCTAGGCTAAGAAAATAAATCCAATAAATGGAATTTAATGAAAGGCAAACTACAAAGGAGTTTATTGCTTGTCTAGGATTTGCATCCCTCAGCATGTCTTTCAGCCTATCCACTTATATGTCTTCTTCAATGATTCCTCTGGATCTTGATAGACTGCACAGATTAGAGTTCACCTATTTTACAACCAACAGCTCCATGCATGTTATCGGATAAGAAACCTCAATTCAAAAAAAAAAAAGAATTGAGAAATATAATTTTTCTTCAGTGTAACCCAAATCATGCGAAACGCCGATAACTAAGCATTGTATATCAGACATGGGATCATTGCCTCCTCTTTGACTGTGTTGAGGATTTTGATAAAACCGAGTTGAACTTCTACACAGTGAGGGGCATAAATATATAGAGAAAACATGAACATGAACTCCATTCCCCTAGTTGTGCATATGAAAGTGAAAGTGAGTTTACTAACCTGGTGGTTATTATGACTTGAAGAGGAAAAGGGAGAGTTGAAAAGAAGAGATTTTGGATGCATGAGCAAATAGTGTGGCCATGTTGGTTTACAGTACAGACAGTAGCGGGAGAAGCCAGGAACAACTAACGACCGTACAGCCCGGTAAGCAAATCTTTGATAATTGAGAGTGGCCTTTTGGTGATGAGTGAGCTATGAATATGATGTGGTAGGGCAGACAAGATGTAGACGGAAGGATGTTTGGAGTGGGCCGTGCCTGTGAGAAACCCGACACTATGGACTCTGTTTAACTGAGTTCGATCTTCTTTCTTTCTTGGTTATTAACATTGGGTTTCGTGTGTACTGGGCCAAACTTCGATCACAGGTACTGTATCCGTTCCGTCATCAAGATACAAATCTGCGACCAGACAGGAAGAAACTTTAATTTTGTAAGAATATTTAAACATCAATAGTAAAGCAGAAGCGTGTCCTTTTACTGGCATCCGTACAATCTATATGCATAATTGATATTATTACAATTCGTGTATGTGTGTACTTTAATATCTCTGTATAGGTGGTGTGTATTTTTTATAATATCCAATTAAACTCTTAAAATTGGCAGGTTGTTTCTTTAGAACTATAGAATTTTAAGTCCAGACAGTTTATGATTTTAATTTTAAAAATCGTCTCTTGTTAATAAAAATTGGAGATTTTGGTTATAGATAATTTTTATATTTTTAATTTTGAAATTAGTAGGTTATTTTTAAGGACTTTATAGTTTAAATTCAATTTTTTTTCTTATTCGTGAAATTGAAGGTTTTAATTCTAGCTTGTGTGTATGTTTTCATAATATTCAATTAAATTTTTAAAACTGATGAATTATCTTTTAATTAATGTATTTAAAATATTAATTCTAAACAGTTCTCAAGTGGAGAAATTATTTCTTATCTTTTTTTTTTGTATTCAAGAAAACATTACCTTTCAAAAAGCGTATTTTATGAGCTAATGTGAGCGAGTAAAACCTTGATTGTTTCAAGTTCTTATAAAAAATATATGTCCTGACTCGAACTCGAGATCTACTCTATAGATTTTAAATTCTTTACTATTATGTTATGTCTATGAAGACTTATTTCTTACCCTGTAAGTGTAAATCCTAATTAATAAGCTGACAAGTGAAGAAAAAAATTTTGTATGTGTAAATGAAGAAAATATCTTAATGAAATGAAAAGATGAGATTTAAATAAAACTTGGAATCAAAACTTGTTCCAATATAATTGTTAATTGTTGTTTTTATCTAGAACAACTGAAATATCATATTATAATTTTTAATTTAAGATATTTATTGAATTTATATTTTTTATTCCCATATAATATCAGAAGGAAATTATATATGTGTGTGTGAGAGAGAGAGATCAATTCTTCTCGAGGTCCCTAAAATTATTTAAAATTTGTTAACAACGTATTAGTTGATTATATGTAATTTACATTTTTATTGTTTTCAAGTAGTTATATGTATTAAAATGTAAAATAGATTGTATTTATGTATACACGTTGTTATGTTTTCTTATTGTTTAATTATTTTTAAACGGTAAAATTTTTTAAAAGTTTGCTTCAATTGATAAATAACATCGTGAATCCTTACTTGGATTAAATAAAGATGTGTTAATTTAGATAGGCATAGCATAAAATAAATTCGATTTAAATAAATTGCTCCGCACAGGAGTTTAAAATTTAGTTATTAGACAAATTAAGATTTGATTTCATTATATATAACATATTTGATTTTTCCAATGGCCCGTGGAACACGACGGACTTTGACTGGTTCAAAGAAAAGGAGAGAGTCCAAGCTCGCTCAAGTCAAAATAATTGCTTTCATTCTTAGTTAGAAATATTAAATATCGTAAATTTATCCTCGAGAGTAGGCATGGACTCGGACCTTGGTTTTGGTACAAGATGTTATAATAAAATTATGTTATAGGCTGTGTTTCATTAAAAAAAAAATTTGTTTTTAATTAAAGTGCAATAAAAAGCCTTTCTCATGGATGTACAAATTTATTTATTTAATATTATATATTTTTGAATCATAATTTAAACACCCTTGCAAACACATGGATGTACAAACCAACACTCGTCGACGCTTCATGGCAAAGTGACCGATCAATCGACCTGACATAACATCCAGAATGAAAGAGTTAGCGTGACCACCGCAAATTATGGATGTGTTTGATATTGCGGTAATTATTGTAATTGTAGTTAAAAAAAAGTTATTTTTATAAAAAGTACTCTTATGTAATGTTAGTTTGAAAAAATAGGTGTTTGGTTAAAATTGTGGTTGAAATTGAGATTGAATGAAAATTAATTTAATGTGTTTGGTTAAGAATGCTTTTGAAATTGAGGTTATAAAATAATTTAATATATATATATATATATATATATATATATATATTATTATGGATGATTTATAATTTAAATATTGTAGATTTAATTATTACTATTACATCATGAAATAAATAATACTTTGTATAGTATTATTTTTCATTGTTCCATTAAACTATCCACAATTCCATCATGTATGAAATATATCTGATAGGGACTACAATTTTCATAAATTTCTTAAAAGCGTAATAACATCAAGAATAAAATTGAGATTGCGATCAAATTCTGTAAATGTGGCATCATCAAGCGATCTCCGTCTAATTTATGTAGTCATTTAATAATATCTAACATTAGTTTTTCAAATAAAACACAAATAAAAATTATATATATATATATATATATATATATATATTGGATTGGACCCGGTTTAATGTATTTTTAACTTTGAACTAGACCGGTTCGACCGGAACAGTGGAACACATTGAAGAAAATCCATGAACAGTGAAGCATGCTCCACTATTCATTGCAGAAAATGGATGAACAATGAAGTACTGTTCATTGATGAAAAATCATGCTCCACTGTTCATCCATTTTATCGTCACAAGAAGCAGCAAAAAGCTACTTCTTGTAACACGTGGTTGTGCCACAGTTAATGGTGGGATCCACCACTAAAAAATTATGATAGGAGCATTACCAAAAGTTAAAAATTATGGATGTGGACGAACCTTACCCACAACCACAATACCAAACAACCACTATAATTGAAAGGCACTAGAAACACTTCTGGTCAAAAGCCGGAACCTTGTCGAGGCCTTTTTGGCTAAGATCAAGACTTAATATTGCTGAGCCCTTAGCAATTTATAGTTGGACAGATATCTCTTTCCAACCAATTCAGCTTCTCAATCTAATGTTGGTTGAACACTTGTTAAACTTGCTAATGCGGTCTAAATTATATTTTTAAAAATTTTGATTTTTTTATTAAAATTAATTATTTATATATATATATGTATGTATGTATTTAAATTGTTTTGATGAATGAATATCAAAAATTATTTTTAATTAAGAAATAATTTAAACTGTATTGTTTTTATAATCCCTAATAAGCCTGTTGACGGGCATCTCTTACCAACCCTTGTCCTGTTCGGAAGTCATGTCAAAGGAGCGACTGTTGCATGGAAACTTCAAGACTTGCCTCGTGATTCACAAAAAGGTCCTAGGACTCCACGAAGAGGTAACCAGGCATCCTTAGGAGGAGGAGATTTCTCGTAACCACGCCGCGCGGTCAAACATAGATAATTATTTGCGTAAGACTTGACTGGAGAAAGTCTTCACACGTATAACTCGACATGGGAATCATCGAGCTAAATCACGATTATCATTTCATCCCTGCAATCACCCACCCACGTCCAAAAATTAAAGCGTTTTAAACACTTGATCCTCCTACATTATCTCAACGCCATTGTTGCGTTCAAAGGAATAGGTATTCAACATGATTCTTGTAAATCTTTTCGCAAGGACCCAGGAGTCATGATCATTTGTTTATAGGACTGCAAAAGTCATCTCCATGTGAGAAGTAGGGGAACCCCTAGGCATACAATAATTAAAAGTGTACTGTTCCTTCCTAATCTCCACACTTACCCGTTCAAGACCTCCACGAGCAATATCTATATGTATTAATTTGCTGTTCAAAGATTCTCAAAAGATCATCAATAGCCCCTGAAAAAAAGTGTATCTGTCCTCTAGTGTTGCCGGCTCCATCAACTGGCAAGTGTCACACTATATCGATATGTTCTTTGGATTCCCGCTTCATTAATGGATGATCCTGTTAGAAAGAGGAATATTGAGGGATACCTCATGATTAAAAGGATTGAGTTCTTTTATACCACTGCAAATCTTCTAATCATGCTGTGGATAACTTCAATTTGAAGCGAAGATTTAGGTCACTATCAAGATAAAAACAGGCATGATGCAAGCAATGACCGCATACTCCCATTAAAGAACGGAGCTTGTTGGTAATCCGTGCGAGTTCATCATGGATTGCACAAATAATCCAAGGGCTTAAGTGAACCGTACGTATGAAAAGAAGAAAAGAGGGACAACCTTTTCTCTGATAAGGAAAACTTAACATTGATAATTCATAGTATAGATGAATTTGTTAATTATCTTACACGGTAAGCATGACTTTTTGTCATCAATGGAGGCCAATGAGTGGCACCAATTGTTCTGGAAGTCGTAACGTGATTCTTTTTCTTACAAATAACGATGTTCAGAGTCACTCTAGTACAACTTTTGCCTTTACGGGTGCGTGTAGATGTGCTAGATTTGAATCGAGGATTGGGTTGGCTTGACTCTCGAGAAGATCAAGAAGAGGATGGTGAAAATTGCCTCTCTTGAGGTTCCCAGTTTTTTTACCAGCAATGTATTGATTCCTTCTCTGTTAAAGACAATCTGGTTAAGGTGTTTCTGCGTTTGCAAGGATTTGAAATCAATCTTGATAGATTCAACCACTTGGATATCTTTCGTTTTGCTATGGTTTTGCCCTATATTTTGCCTCGTCCACTTTCTTTCCATCATCATTGACATTTTGTCTGGTTAACAATAATTTCAATGCAGCTTAGCTGGATCCAAGGTGAAACAAATTGCCAATAGGAGATGGATGTACGAGTGAGAAACACAGAAAAAATAAAAAAAAATTCATATTCAAGAGTGTAGTTGTTATTATTTTTTAAAGTATTTTTTATTTAAAAAATATTAAAATAATATATTTTTTATTTTTTAAAAATTATTTTTAATATCACCTAATTAAAATGATTTAAAAATATTAAAAAAATACTAATTTAAAATAAAAAATTTTTAAGAACAAAGAATTCACAAAAAATACTAATTTAAAACAAAAAATTTTTAATATCACAAGGAATTCAAAGGGATGCAGACTGAAGTTAAATGTCGAATTAATAAGAACAAAGATATTTTTTCATTCCAAAAAAGTGTCCAAATCAAATCAAATCAAATCAAATATTGAACACGCAAGTTAAGCAGCCAGCTCTGGCCTCTCATGAGCTGACTCTGCTCCACCCCCCCCCCCCCCCCCCCCCTCCCTGTTGCTGTAAATTAATAAATACTACCCCACTAAATTAATATGAAGAGAAGCCTGGGTCGATAAATAGGAAGATAACTGCAAATCGGTTGCCATTCCTTCAACTTCAGACAGTACTGAGAAAGAGAGCGAACCGTTAGGTTTCTTTGCAATAACTTCGTAGCCCAAAAGCCAGCTTGCTCTGCTCTTCTTTACTCAAGAAAGAGAAAAATCAAGGAAAACTGCATGGCATCTATCCAGAGCTTTCTCTAAAAAGGTCAGACAAACATTCAAGATCCCTGAGCTTAGTTAGCTGCTTATCCATTTACACCCCCCATTGCCCATACTCCCATAACAGCTCTGTCAGTGTCCTTTTATTCACCGTCACAGGTCAATTCCAATTTTCCAACATCACAATCTCTCATCTTTATATCAAACCCTAGCCAAGAATATTAGAGGGAGCGTGGGAAGATGACAATGAAGATCCGGTGTGATGTGTGTGACAAGGTAGAGGCCACGGTTTTTTGTTGTGCAGATGAAGCTGCTCTCTGTGATGGATGTGATCACAGAGTTCACCATGCGAACACGCTAGCAAGCAAACACTCAAGGTTCTCATTAGTCCATCCCTCCTTCAAAGAATCCCCTCTCTGTGATATCTGTCAGGTACTAGCAGATAGATACTTCTCTTACTTCTCTCTTACTATGGTTATGGTGGTCAAGATGTTTATGTTATTTGTTGTTGTTTTTCTTCAGGAGAGGAGAGCCGTTCTGTTTTGTCAAGAGGATAGAGCAATTCTGTGCAGAGAATGTGACCTTCCAATTCATAAAGTTAATGAACATACCCGGAAACACAATAGGTTTCTTCTCACGGGTGTAAAGCTCTGTGGCCCTTCTCTATACGCAACATCATCCTCCACTGGTAACTGTGATGCAAACATTAACACTACTAGCAATAGAAACCATCAGTACTGCCTGAAGAAACCGATTTCAGCTTCCAATGAAATCTTCAGCTCTCCTTCAGTAGCGACAGCATCGCCACCAACAGCATATATTTATGACGAGAATCATGTTAGTGGCTATGGTTCAATTTCAATAAGTAGCATATCTGAGTATTTAGAGACGGTAGTACCAGGGTGGCGCGTGGATGATTTTCTTGATCCTTCATTCACTAGCAATAGTAGTTTCAGTATGGGTTGGAATGCACCCTGTTTATAGAGAGAGTGGCCTCTTGTAGTTTTGAGGGTGTTAAATTTTTTAAGACTCGTCTACACTCTTTTCTCTGACTTTGCCCAATTTGATGTAAACTTGTGGCCAATTTTTGCCATTGCTGGATCAAGATCTTAAAAGCTACGGGAGTTCTTTTTTCACCAGAAGTTATAGACTTCTGGGTCCCCAGCCTGGTTTTTTGCCTGATGGATTTAACGGGTCCAAAGAAGCAAGAAAATGAATGAATGCTGTTTGGATTGCTCAGCACGTTAATTAGCATATAATATCAAGATTCTCGGAAATGAAAAGGAGAATAAAGATACACAAGGAGCTGATGAACCAGCGTTGCTCAGATACCTGGGGAAAAACACTTCTCATGGAAGCATACGTTGTTCCTATACATGGTGATATAAATCACAATATTCTGCTGCATGTTCAAAAACAAGGCAACATCCTAAATTTGATACTTTGGAATGTACTGATTCTTTGTTTACCTTTGATTAATCTTATTTTACAGCCCCAAGGGGAGAGAGTGCAGAAACAATATATTGATATACCTTTTTTGACAATTACATACAGTAAACTAATAAAAGAATCGCACCACTGTTCCAGTGAATGTAGCGAACAGGAAAACATCGGCAAAGCCCTGCAATTATTGAAGTGCCGGGGGGGGGGGGGACAGAGCATGTCAGTTTATCTTCTGATGAAAGACACTCTAATTTTCACATAAATGAGACAGCAGTTTGGGAAACAGCTCCTCTTTCTTTCCAGATTGCTAGAGCTTTTTATTGCATGAGTCGGACTCGTGAGTCCATGACTCCATGGACACGGGATCAGAAGATCCATTCCATGTGAGAGCGATAGCCTTTGTGTCTGCAGGCTAACCTGTAGTTTATTTTGATAGTTCAATTTTCCTTCTAAACTATGTACATGTTAACGGTTCTTATCTACTTGTCTAGTAATATGACAAGGCATTAAGAAACCTAAATTTGTCCATAAGGTTGACCAATCAGCGAATCAGAAAAAACGAGCAGAGCTAGTATAGATTACCTTTATTTGAGGGTAAAAGCACAATGTCAAGTGAATGCAAAGAGCCTATCTGCAATCTTTGTGCGACAAATCGGGCACTCAGAACAAGCAAGCGAACAAGATTTACACACTGCAAAGCATAAACCAGCAGTAGTCATGATTAGACATGATGTGCATAAAGGATAGGCACAGTTCAAATGAAAGCAACTAACCGACTTACAGCAAAAATGTCGACAGGGGAGAAGAATTGCTGCTGTTGGTGATTCAAAACATACTTTGCACACATGGGAATTGGCATCTCCATTTCCCAGGTATTTGAGCTCCTTTTCCTTCATCTCTTGCATACGTGCCTGCAAGCAGAAAAATACAATCTAGATTCAGGAACAGGATAAGGTACATACAACTACAGATGTTTGTCAAATGACCTCTTTAAGTTCAGTTGAAGGGAATGAAGAATGATTGCAGCAGATGGGTACAACAAAGCAAAGTAAGAAACAAAAAAAAGAGTTCAAATAATTAAGGTTTACCTTCAACCGAACAACTAGGGGCTCTTCCTTAGGAGTTCCATCAACTTCTTGTGATGCATCCAAATCTTGCCTCTCTGTTACAGCATTATTTTGATCAACTTCGACCCCATTCATTTTGGGATCCCTAGTATGATCTATACCATCACCATGCCTTTCATCAGCATTCATCCCAGGGATAGCACTCCCATCTTTCTTTAACTTAGCAACAAGCACCCACATATTTGCTAAGTCATTTTCCAGAGCCTCCTCCCTTTTCTTGGCCTCTTCACACCTTTTCCTGTATTCATCTTCTATGAATTCCTTTTCAGCCAAGGATGCCTCAAGTGCTGCTTCGCGTTGTTTTCTTGCCTGAAGTTCCATTTTTAAATCATCTGGATCCAGATTCCACAACTCGAAGTCATCAGAATGCATTCCTGAAATCTCATTTCCTCTGCCAGAGAACCGCCCCTTCCTCCCTGGTCTTGTGGCATCATAGTACTTGCGGTTAACTCCATTAATTGTTTGCATGCCAGCACCTCTAGAATGCACGGATTCTCGGGCAGCCAGCAATTCTTGTTCCAATTTTGCATTCTGTAACGAGAGCTTGGTCACTTCACCAGCTAAATTCTTCAGCTCAACTGCAGCAGCAGAGGCCAGTTCCTTTGCATAAGAAGCTTCTTCAGACAATTTCTGATTTTGGACCCGTAATCCACTATTCTCCTCGGAAAGCTGGACCTGTTCGATCTTTAGCTTTTCATTCTCAATCTCCTGTTAGATAAAAACAAAAACATGTTGATAGCTATAAGAAAAAACTCGGAATTCCTTTGTTATATGTTAGAACTACTCACCGGGATCAACATTTTGCTTATATTTGACAATGTACAACAGTAATAATGCCTATTGTTTCATACGAGAAGTTTAAACCAATACCCATAGTTCAATTAGAAATAAAAACAATGACTACATCCCAAAATGGAGATATTTTTAATAAGCGCATCAAAACTTAGTAAATTTTAGCATAGTAGTGATCACCTGGGACTGAACTTTCTTTTTCAATCCATCCACATATTCTTCAGATGCATTGTGTTCGGAGTTTAGTGGTACTTTGTCAACAGAGAGTGAAGCGAACCGCTGCTCCAGGAGAGTTACCTTTTCTTGCAATTCTTTGTTTTCAGAGCACTGCCAATAATAACCATATGTAGAAACAACAGCTTGAAACGTAAGCAAAGCAGGGAACAAGAAAGAAACAATAGCATTCCAGGCTGATGAATAGGACCAAGGAAGTGCTGAGCATCAAATAAAATGGCAGAAGGAAAGGAAGAAAAACAATCAATTAAGAGGACAAATAAGATGGAGAATGGTTGTTAAACCTTATTCTGAAGCTGTTCTTGGAGGATGCGGTTGTCAGCTGATTTTATCTGCAAAAAAGTCAAAATCATCTCATTTTTAGTGGGCAGGAAATTTATAATCTATGCAAGCTCATTCACCATTCCAACTACTAGAGACCACTGAAACCAAGATGACAGGTGGTGGACTTCATGACCTGGTTTACTGGGATATTTAATAGTCTTAAGACTAAAATCATGTGGGAGTTTTATTATGAAAGGATTTACCTCTCTCGCAGAAAAAAGAAAAGGAGAAGGAAAAAACCATTATGATGCGGATTCTGATGCTGCGAGATTCTAAGAAAGAAATTATGGAGCTGGATTTATCTCCTCGGCAGTTATAATTAGTGATCTTAATGGGATACTTGCCAAGGAACCAATTATAGTTCACCATTGATATACAAGTGCCTGCCTCCATTTTGTTTTAATGTGACACTAGAACAATAAGTGAACAGACAAGCCCTGGTTAGAATTTCAGTAATATCATGACATGCAGTGCTCACCTCCAGCTCAAAAGCCTTCTCATTACATTGGGTCATCAATCTCATCACTGTCTGTAGCCACCCAAATGAAATTGAAATAATTAAGCTACTATTATCTGGAAAAAGAATAAAGAAATGAGAGGATATGAGAGGAAGAAAAATGGAAATGTGGAAGAAAGTGAAACTACCTGCTGCATATCAACCAATGAGGCATTGGCAATTGAAGCCTCACCACTCTTGATAATACGTTGTTCCAAGACTCCCATTTGCCTCTTCTTTTCCATGATCTCTCGTTCCAAGTTCTGGATCTGTGGTTGGCAAAATTATACACTTGTCTTCATCAGAGCTTCAGAGAAAATTATGGATACTCAGTTGTATGTTGCTGCCACATTTGATATGTTGGATAATTAAAAATATGGCATTGAAAAATGGAAAACTTCTGTTTCCTAATCTGTTAAATAATATTAACAGCTGAGTACTCTTAGTGAAAAAAGGAAGCGTAGGAAAAGGGTGTCTTCGCTAGCTACTAAATTCTATAGTATGGAAAAGAAGAAACATGAACCAATGGAGCATGTGATAAGCATCAAATGCATACTCAGAGTTCAATAAAATCTAAAACCATATCAACCACATGAACTCAAATTGGCTCAAGCACAACTGAGAGACCAGTAATCTATTCAAAATGTTGGCTCAAGCATGATCAAAGCTCTGCATCTCATTTTGAACTTAAATTTTAAACACAAGCAGACATATAACTTTGCAAGAAAAGAGAAGTATACCTGAATTTTCGAGCTATCAGGATCATTTACAGACTGCTCTACCAGGCGCTTCAGGGTACTGGTGCTGAATGCAATCTCTCCGGCAAGCATTTTAACCTGCTCCACAAGAAGGTCCATCTGGTCTTGGGTCATCCCGTTCTAAAAATACCCAAAACAAATGTCAGTTTAACAATTCCTTCAAAAAAACCAGTGACCAAAAATAAATGAAAAGTTTTGGGCTGGTCACCCAAAGGAAAAATTACTGCTAGAACATATGAGACACAAAAATATGAAAATGACATGGCATTTGTGGTATGAGGGTGCTAGACTTCAGTGGAAACAGGATTTGGGTTTTCCTGATCCAATAATGGTAGGTCGTGGAAGCAAATGAAAAGGAATCTGATGAAACCAAAACCAGAGAGCTCAATATGAGAAGAGAGAGAGTGAACTTTGGATTCTCTGGAAGGGGAAATTTACTTGGAATTATATACGAGTGAGCAACAAAAAAAATCAGCAAAACTTACTGGTGCCAGTTTTGAAGTATTCATAAGGTTGCCTGCTTGAGTCGTTTCCGTAACCGCACTGCTAGCTGGTGAGAGTTCTTCATTCCACTTGCTGGAAGATCTTTTATGTTTCAATTCACTAGTTAGATCTGATGCAATCAAAGAAGAAGATGGAGAGTCCTTCTGATTCTCATTTTCTGCAAGTGAAGCACCTTCTCGAAAAACATCCAATTTCTGACAGAAAAAGGAAATGCAACTTAAATATCACACTTCAGTCTTCCAAATGGAAAACTAAGATCTAAAAAAAGAAAGCAGCGAGAAAGAAAAATCATGCAAGTAAACAAAGGATAGATGTTATGGGCAGAAACCATTGCAAGAGTAACAAAACTAACTGACAATCAGCTGTGAAGAATAGAAATATAATTTGCAGCTTCTTTGAGAAGTTGAGCATTTACAGAATAACAGGGGAATGACAGTGAAAGGTATTAAGAAAGCAAGGACCATTTTACAAATTGTTGGATCAAATGTTACTCTAAGCTTGTCACGATTCACAATATAACTGTTGCCTTTTGCACTAACAGAACCACAGATGCCCCAAAACCAAAAGAATGTTTTTAGCTCAAACCACAGCAATTGCAATTTAACTCATTTCCTGGAAAAGACATCATTCATATTTAAATCTTCAAATTTCAGCACCAGTTAGAAATTAGGCAATAGCAAAATTTACAAAACACGTGGGGGGGAGGGGGGGCTCACATCGTCCGAATGACTCCTCTGATGACCTGGAACATCAGGCAATCCAGGAATCGTATTCTTTGTAGAGACAAGTATGAGTTTGGTTAGCCTCTGGATCCTACTCATGAGAGCAGCCTTGGCTTCTTCTTCCTCCTCCAATCTTGACTGCATCTTCACTTGACCTTCCTCCAACTGTACAAAGAAATACAAAAGAAAGATCTGTCAAAGGTAAAAAAAAGAAAAAGAAAAAAAAAGCATACAATGAAAACAGCACAACAATATTCAAAAGAAGAAAACAAGATAATTTTAAAACCTTTTGCCTTAAGCTCAGAATCTCTTCATGACTGACACCAACAAGCATCCCCTGTCTTAACTGATCAAGTTCCTCTTTGAGGATTGAGATTTCCTTTTGATACTTCTTGATCAAAGATTTCTCATCAATTATCTGAAAGTTGAGTAATTTCCAAAATCAGGTTAAAGTCAGCTTTTAGATTTAATTAATCTATGTTGTTGAAAAAACATATCATAAGCTAAGTGCATACTGCACCTTATTGCGTGAGGCATAGATTTCAACCCGCTTTGCCCTGCTAGCAAACTTCAATGTATTATGAGTTTCTTCCATGTTACTTGATGCAGGAGTGACGGTACAAATAAGCTGAGGAGCAGTTTAGCCAAGGAAGAAAACATTAGCTGGCATTGAAATTTGGCTTGGGAAGAGTGATTGAATATGGACAGTCAGTCTCTTGTAGGTTTTTACTTCCCAGAAAAAAAGTCAGGAAGGGAATGAGAACGTGAAAAGTAAACATTTCTGGAAGATAATAACTAATAAGGGCCAAGACAATTCAATATGCAGCAGCACAATTGATCATGTAGTAAACTCGTATGTGCAGGTGAATTACATGATCTTCAGCAACAATGTAAAATTTCAGTAACATGTTGCCCATAAAATAGCATGAAAATTTTATATCTTAAACTCACCGAAACATGCCCATGCCCACTCAACGAGGACTGCAAAAGGCGAGTAAGTTTGGAATCTCGATATGGAACATGAGATGCTCTTCCTTCACTCAGTTTTCCAATAACCTTTACATTGGAACCACATAGTCAATCACAGGCATCAAAATGAAATAGGCATATACACTTCAACATGCACTCAGACTTGGCACACGCACCAAGGAGGTCAATGAGTTTATTCATTGACTGGTGTTTGAGATAAAACTTCACTAAGTCTCAAACCACTTTTCACTATCCTCAGGTTGGTCTTATAAATCATCAGATAATCACCCACTGGTTATTCAGTTATTACATGTATCTGAAGGCTTTGAACAATTTGCAGGAGCAGTTTGTGATCAATATAAATATGAATAAAATGAAAAAATGGTAGATGATTGCATATAAAGTTACAGGTACATACAGTTCCAAGAGTTAGAAGGCTTTTGTTTATGTAAGATCCTTCCTTTCTCCTCAGTCCAGTTGTTTCAGTTTTTGAACTCTCAGATCCAGCTAGATCAATCAGATTCTACCAAAAGAGAAATACAAGAGAATAGCATGAGCCATGCAGCTAAGAAAAATAAATATTTTTGTTTCTTTTCTGGCAATCACAATTCAATGCAACATACAAGTTGAGAGAAAATCACTCCATCATATTCGTCACCATGATCACTGCTTTCAATCATCTGCAAATGCATAGGCATATCAGTGAATAATAAGACAGGAAACAATTCATAAGTGAAAGAGGGTACAGCATTTACAGTAAATATGGTTAGACTTTATCAAACAAAAAACAGCAGAGAATGGCAAGAACTTGACATAGATGATGCAATAATTGAGATGGAGAAGAGTAAGATTTAGCTACTTCTGAACAATACTTTATTATATCCACTCCACAAAAATGTATGAATGGAATGTTAACTATTGTTTTATAATGATAAATATCATCTGCATAGGCCATTTACCAGAGTAAATATGGTGTGACTTCGGCTGCTGAACAGATTAAAATTATTTGAACCAACATGGCGATGCTCTGGCAACATCAAACACCAATGAAAAGATTAGGGGTAAAATTGCATGAGACATACAGGAAAAGATGAAATTGGGTTTACATATACAATTTACCTTCTCCGGCAGCAATGAAAGAAAGTGCATGCCCAGGAGACAAAACGACTTCTTCCTTTATACCCTCAACATAGGTGCCCTGGAAAACATAGTACAAGCATTTATAAACCAACATATATGAGATCCAGTAAATAATACATTTTCTCATGGAAAGAAGGATCACAATAAGAAGTATTAAAGAACATTCAAAAAAGCATAACACCTGTGCATCTTCTCTAACACGCAAATTTTGACCTGTTGGATCAAGCAAGTCATTTATCACCTGATATCAGAAGCATGCGTGGAAGTATAAATCAGACAAATTTTACTACGATGACAACAAGTAGTTCAACTTGTAATCTGTACATTTAAGTGCTGTCATTCAAATTGATAGTATAGTGAAACTGACCTCATTGTAAATTTCAAGATAGGACACCCGTAGCAGGAACTCTCTTCCTGGAGTCTGAAGTGAGAAAGCATATGTCACTTGATAAGGGAATTTTTAGCATGTATATTTTCTGCTATTCATGCTTGATTTTTAAATATTTTGGATATGTTGCACAAGAAAATTAGAATTTTGAATCTCTTTTTGAACTATTGACCTCGTGGGAAATTAATGTGTTTTCAATCTTAGGTTACTGAACAGGCAAAGCCGGGCAGTGAAACTGAACAGTGATTCATTATGTGCTGCAAAGAAGCTATACAATTTAGTTCCGGATGTTCGTAACCATTTTCAAATAGCTGAGATGAAGGTCTACAAAACATATGAAGGGCATATAACTCAGTTTTGTTGTTTTGAAGCCCAAAAAGCGAGTTGAAAAACAAGGATTGAACCAGCCCGAAATTCCTGCACTGCAAAGACTGTTTCGGTTTATGGCCCTTATCTCAACGCTCAGACGTCCAAAAATTGCAAGGTCAGTTTCGTTGGAAAGAAAATTTGATTCTCTATAATTTCTCCAGAAATAGAGATCTTTGAATTCACACGTTTTCTACCTCAAATCGAGCCCGCAATGTCTGAGTAGGAAGGAATTTAATGCAGAAAAGGAAACTTTCCTCATTACTGCAGGGGTAGAAAAGCCACAATATAAAAGAAGAAAAAGGAGCAGAGAAGACAGGCAGGAACCCTACAACATAGAAAAGAAAAAGAGAGGAGGCGGCACCACGGGGAACAAAAGAGGGGCAGAGGCAAAACTATTGAAAACCGGGAGGACACCTATCTTTTCAACGGAAATTCTCTGCTTTTGAGTGATATTCATCGTATCAAGTTTGTTTCTCTTTAATTTAACTATGGAGTAGACTTTTATTCTGGGATTTTTTATGTAACCTTACTATGATTATGTGAACAATTTCTTCGATTGAATTATTACATTAATATGTTGAGTATTTCATTCTATGTGTAATGCTTGTGCGTGTTTGGCCAACATCTGCATGATGAAGAATTCAATTTGAAACTGAGAAGTGATAATTGTTTTAGCTATTGTTTGAAATACCGTAAGAAATCTATAGGATAGAGATATCCTAAGAACTTTTGTAATCGTTACAGGTTTTACAGTATTTAATAAATTTCAACAAGTTCAGAACTTTCATAGAATATATAAAATTTGTTTGTCGAAATGATTTATTGATGCTCGAGAGAGATTAATATTTACATAAGAAAAACCTGATTATCAACACTAGGAGTAATTAATTTAATCGAGAAAGTTCACATAGACATAGTTACAGTAAATCAAAAATCCTAGAACCAGTACAATTGAATTCATTAATATTTAATCAATTGGTTGTTTGTTTTTAATCATTAATTTTTTGTTTCATAAACTATCTTATTCGATTCCTCAAATAAATCATAATTTAAAAAACTTTGGTAATTAGTAGTAATTTTTTACAAATCCTCATGGGACGATACTCCACTCATCACTTTATTACTTGTTACGATTTGTGCACTTGCAAATTTAACCAACATCACTCATACTTGATCAACAAGTAGATAATTAAAAGGATAGAATATAGGCAACAACAAAAAAAAAACAAATGAATTAGGTTACCTTAACACCAGACTATACAAGTGTAATGTCAATATATCAAGCACACACAAATACATACTTGGGTGATAAAAGCCAAGGGATAACACAATGAACCAGATTATAGAGAATATACTGGGGAATATTTTCTGAACACTTACCTCTTGGATAATACTGAAAACATCCTTTATGGCCAGTGGTATGATACCGGGTGAATTTTGGTCTCCCTGCACATAATGTCATGAGAAACAAGTCAAAAACAACAGAGCTGTGAATTTGTTAACTATAAGGAACTGAAACAGGAAAGGTTAGCAGAAATAAAAAGGAAAAACATATAAATAGACGTGTTTATACATGTGCCAAATAAACATAACATAAGAATCAAATCTAGTGATAAATTACATAGCAGGATCAAACTGCCATGTCACTGGATGCTTCAGTTATGCTATCCTAAGTCCAAACTGTAACAAGACAGAGAAACACGATTGAGCATCAAATGCATTTATATATAAGGGTGCAAAAGAAAAGGGGAAACCATGCATTTATAGATATGGCTCAAAATCATTGTATTTCGTGCAAAAGGGGGGACTTAAAAATGACCCAGACCTTCGGTTTCCTGTGGAGAACTCCTCAACGGATCATCACATTGTATTACTTTGAGCGTTTTATATGGTTATAGCCTATGCAAATAACGAGCATGAAAAGATCTAGAGGAATTGCAGGGTGTGGGTGCGAAAGAGTAGTTATCAAAAAAAGGAATCACCATTGATTTGCAACAAGAAATTATAATCAGTTTTCACAATAATTGGACATTTTTTAGCATCTCCTAACAAAAACACAAGATACAATCTATAGATAGGGACTAGTCTTACATGCATAGTATGCGTCTTTCCACTACTAGTAACACCATACGCAAAAACAGTCCCTGCATTGTCAAAGAAAAAACCCCAATTAATCAACATTAATTAATCAGCTTACCAACCACAACTACTAAATCAATCAATGCTAATTAATTATCAATAATACCATACCATTAACACCTTCCATTGCAGCCTTGACTACAGGCTTTGCAGCAACCTCATACACCTCTTGAGATGCAGTGTGTGGTCCAAATACCTTATCTGCCAATACAAATCAATTCGCATTTACATTTTAAATTTCCATTAACTAAGTTAATTAACAAAAATGAAATTCAAATTCAATAAAAAATTACCGAATGCATAAGCAGTCGCTGGATTGTACTCGTTCCTGACAATCTTATCCCCATCCGCATACCATGCTATCTCATCCCCGCTCTGGAACTCCCTTTCACTGTATCCAAACACATCCCAAACAAAAAAAATCAGCCCTGGAAAATTCAAATTACAAAACCAAATCAAGATCTGATCTAGTACCCTCAGATCTGCCATTACCTCAACGGCCTAAACCGAATAGTAACCGAAATGCTATCACCACCACTCCTCGGTTGATCAAACGGTTCAGCAATTAACTCCTCCGGCCCGAACCCGACAGGGGTATGACCACCACCACGTAGACCGCCGTATTGCATTGAATCAGACCGAGCTCGATTTGGCGTCACGGATCTCGAACCGAAAAATGAAGAAGCGGAAGTCGAGCAAGAGCGAGGAATCAGCCTGTTATTGTAAGAAGTGGTTGTTGAAGAAGCTGAAGAGTATGAACTTGACGGTTTCCGGTGCGAGAATGGAGACCTGCTTCTCGCTCTAGAAGATGACGCCATACAGGGGAAAAGACCAGATGCTCAGTGGAGTTGGTTTGACTCGAGTTGACTCAGTGAGCCGGTGAGGGGGGACTAACTCGGTGGAGGAAGGGTGAGGAGAGAGGAAATAGAGAGATTGATTCGGGGAAGTCACATGGTTTCTGCTACAAGAAAAGTGGGTGACATTATTGTGTGTGGGGGTTTTTTTAATGTATTTGACACTTTAAGTAAGTGAAGGAGGTCGAGAGAGGGGGGTAAAGGTACAGAAGAAATAGGGGGGATTGTTTCTTCTACTTGAAGACAAAGAGTTGCAGAAGAGGGAGAGAGGAAGAGAGGGAGAGAGGAGCTGGATTTGATTTCTATAATAGACACAGGAGAGAGATTCAGAACTAGGCTTTCGTGTTTTCAATTTTTTAAAAAATATCTTTTTTGTGCGTGTGTCTGGGTTTTTAGGGTTTGAAGAAATTTTTCGTCTTTCTAGTATGTTATGTTTTTCATATTAGACCTGTATTTACGAATTATGCAATCGAATTCTTATCTTTTTTCTTTATGAAGATATAAAATGAGTTTTTTTTTTGTTTGAACTTGAGAAATCCTCACACCCGAACTAGAGCATTGATGAGAATTTTTAAATCTCTATTCAAATTCAAACATGAGAATTGTAGGTAAGATGCAAACCTACTTATCACGTAATTATCACGTCAGCTGGCATTTTGATTATAAACTTTAAATTTATATAGTATACTTGTTCATGTTTAGTTTTTCAGTTATTTAAACATTCATTGATTTTAAAAATTGATTATTTAGTTTAAATGATGTGTGTGTTTAAACATATGATATATTTTTTTTTCGTAGCTTAATAATATTGTAAGGTGGTTCTTATTCGGTATATTATCTTTTTTAAATTATTAAAAAAATTAAATAAACAGTAAAAATACATTGACTTATAGATAATAAAACTAAAAATATAAGTTTTAAATTTAACTTGTGATCTTAAAATTATTACCGGAAACAAATCATTAATTTAGATAATATAATATAAAAAATAGATAGATTAATTTAAATAAAAGTTAAATTTAAGATATTATTTCGTTTGTACAAGAATATTATTTGACTATAATTTTATTAATAAATTTTAATTTTTATACCATGTTTTTTTCATGAATCACTCATCGTTACAAAGTAAATGTATTGTCTCTTCGGTTTTATTTTTAAGACTCAGCACAATTGGATGGGTGACAAAGTGGAAGGGGAACTGTGGCTGGGAAAATTGAAGACCGAGGACGCAATTGCATACTTTTGTGGTGCAAGGTTAAATATGACAGGAGTAGTATATAACAGGTGTGAAATGGTGCGACCAGGCCGTGTTTTCGAGGGGGTGAAAAATATTTACCGTGGAGGATGACGTGGGAAGGAAGGAGCGTGGAAGTTTAAACTAGAGAGATGGACCCGCCAAGTAGGAGAGTTTGAAATTAAGGAAATAAAATGAGCGGGAATAATAGTAAGGTGATGATTAGGACAAATGAGAGGAGGAAGAAAGGACAGCCAATCGCTGATCAAAGATTAATCCATGAAAGAAACAAAATAATTAAGTATATACATTTTTTAGAAGGATTACAATGACGAGATAGTTGTTTATAAAAACTGTGGGAGTGTGTGATTATGATTTATTTAAAAATATATTAAAATAATATTTTTTTATTTTTTAAAAAATATTTTTAATATTAATATATTAAAATGATATATAAATACTAGAAATATATTAATTTAGAATAAATAAAAAATTAAAAAATAAATAATTTTTTTAAAATATAATAACAAACAGACCTAAATATTCTCTAGAAAGATTAATTAGCTCTGATTTTTTTTATTCAAAGAAAAATCAACTCTATTTTTTTAATTTGTATTTTTAATTGTTTTTATTTTGTCCTGCTGGCTTCATGGAGTTCACGTCTTTTCGTTTTTTTTGACTCGTGCTATACAGGTTACCTGTAATCTAACACTAGCCCTTTTTTTTTAGTACTTGTTGATGGGAGGTTGTTCGGTATTGAATTTTTAAAGGTATTTTAAACGTGTACATGATATGAAAAATATTAAATTAATATGTTTTAGTAATTTTTGATTGTTTTAATTTATTGGTGTTGAAAATTAAAAAACAAATTATTTGAATATTTTTAAAAAACACCAATACTAAGTATATAATTAGTAAATGATGACTATTTAAAAATATGATTATGGCTGCTTTTTAAACTAGTTTTTACTCGGAAATATATTAAAATAATATTATTTTAAAAAAATTATTTCTGATATCAGCATATAAAATGATTTAAAAATATTAAAAATATATTTATTTAAAACAAAAAAAAATTAAAAAAATTAATTTTTTAAAACACAAAAACAAATAAAATTAGAATAATTTAATCATGATATCAGTTAGCTGGAGGGATTACGTAGTGTGGCGAATTGTCAACTTGGTCTGTGAATAATATTGTGTGATGACATGCGTTAGGAAGATTGGACTCTGAAAGGAGACTATGAAAAAATAAAGGCGATTGAAATATTAGACGTGGAAGATGAGGTAAAGGAAGACTTGCGGGCTTGTGCCTTGCATTTTCAAATATATGTGCTATCGTTAATTTTATTAGTATTTTATGATAAAAAATAGATATAAAAATATAAAATAAATTTATTTTTTATATAATTTTAAAATAAATTTACATGTTTTTAAAATAAAAAAATATAAAGATTTGTATCCTGTATGTTTTTGCTATCTCGTATTTTCTGTCTCAAAATAATATCCACCAGTTTATATCCTCTCTCTCGTCCTCTCTGTTTCGCGCGTAGTTTATTTTTTTCAAAAAAAAAAACAAGGTCAAATGCAGAGTGCTATCACCGCACATTTCTTTTGTCCTGCATGATAGCGTCATAAAACATGGTATATATAACGTAATTAGTGATTCTGGACAAGTGAGTGACACTTGTTATTCTTTTTTTTTTTCTTCATTTTTTTCAAATCACATTTTTTTGTAAAAAAAAATGTTTGTTATAGCAGTGGCAAGTGGTCAAAATGAAAAATATATTTTTTAAATATGGATGTGTGGACAAATTTGTATATCTCTTAATTAAATTTACGAGTCTTAAAATTAATAATTAAATAAATTTTTAATAGCTTTGAAAGAATTTAAACTAATAACTATTACAAAATAAATTTAAAATCTAATTAATTGAGGTATGGATAAACATGTTGTTTGTTTATGGTCATTTCAGAGCTGCTATAATTATAGTGTTTTTAATTTTATAAAATAGTAAAATAATGTGTACAATACAATAAATGTAAATATTTACTAGCTTGTAATTACTTGAAAAATATTCCCCTGGTGATATTTTTTCTTCTCCCAAACAACGAGGAACTATAGCTGATTATTAATGATTATTGTTATTTTTCAAATCAGCAACATATATTTTTTGAGTTGTTATTTTAGATTGTTAACGATAATTCACTTAATTACAGGACGACTAGTCAAGTTATTGCCATGTAATAAATAAAAATATAGAATAACCATGTAAATTGACTAGTCAAGTTTAGCAACAATACAGATTATTGCCATGTAATAAATAAAAATATTTTATAATCTATATGACCCAAACATTATAACTACAATGTATCGAATAACCATGTAAATTGCCTATAATTTTTTTTTTAACAGCATGTTATTGTGAATGCCATTTTCTATTGGAGTTTAAATTTGTTCATAGTAATATGATGATGAATGATGTTTTTATATAAATATTTTTAATTAAAAAATATTTTAAATTTTAACCCATCAAAATTATTAAAAAAAATTAGTTTGATATTTTTAAAAATTAAAAATCATTTTAAAAAGCTTGTTTAGCCGCACATAGAAAAGCTGGTTTGTGCCAGTGTTTGTTGATGAATTTAACATTTTCTTTCTGTGTATGGTCTTCTCTCGATAAACTATTCGAACTCTGTTCACCTACCGCAACAAATTATTCCTGGTTCGGTATATAAAAACACACTTACGTGCGACGATTTATTGAACTATCTTTCCATGAATCGTGGTTTTTCTAGAATGTTTTTCGCTCAAGAACAAAAACATTTAACTACAACGTTGTCAAATTTGATCAGATGCTGGTCAAATCATCCAACCTCTTGTTACAAGTGGGCCACATTCAGCTACACTTCATTGGATGCTGGTCAAATTCTACGTGTCAGAGAAGGTAGATTCGGTCAGAATTTTACAGAACGAGACGAGAAATTACCTGTGAAATCGTATGTAGAGAAAAAAATATATTAGTTTTCAATTTGGATCAGGTTGTGGTTGTGGACTGGAGTATCCAATTTTCCGAGTTAGAACATGATACTGGAGAATACAGAATACTCCGTGATCACTGATCTCGGGAATTTAACCTGTCGAGATTTCTGGACCTTCGGTTCATATGTTCGTCGCATGCCCTTAAATGTGGTCGGTTTATTTTGTATTTTAAAAATAATTTTAAAAAAGTTTATTATTTTTTTATTTTAAAATAATATTTTTATTGTTTTTTATATTATTTTAATTTGTTAATATTAAAAATAAATTTTAAAAAATAAAAAATATTATTTTAATATATTTTTAAATAAAAAACACTCAAAATTTCTAGAAACATGTGAAGGGACACGAACAGCTTTTTTAAGATATTGGACGTGTAACAGTAATGCACCCAGATTTTCCTGTAACCAGGATGCAAACATAAGAAACCATAATCTACCGAGGAAATTATAAATCAACGATTAAAATCGTGGACTGCTAGTTCATTTTTTAAGTGACGAATATATAAGAGAATTCAATAATCAATTCACGAGGTCTCGAAGCAACCTGCAGCAATCTGGGTTGCGTTCGTCAAGTGGGGCGGGTTCAAATTTTAGACACCATCTCAAAACATTCATCGACCATGGGACTCTTTTACGAAAATCAACGATTGATCGTGGATTGTTAGTTCATTTTTTATGACACTGGTTTTCTTCTTGATTTTAAATTAACAATATGCTGCGGATCCACTTGTCTGTGAAACTTCGATGATGTCTCTGGGGATTCCTTTTCTTTGTCTTGCTGATTGAAAACGATAACGTTTTGCAGTGACATTAATTATTGATCTGTCGTGGATAATCAAGTCGGAATTCACCTACCCAAGATATAACGATACAAGTATATTTAATAGTGCAACTTTACAATAGCTTAACTAATTAAATTTTAAATTTATTTTTTAATTATATATTTAATTTTTTTATATAATTATTAAAAATTTATATAATCGTTAATTTTAAAATTCATAGAATTAGTTGAAATGTATATAAATTAACTAGGATATTCACATTAATAAATAAATAAATAAATAAATATATATATATATATATATATATATATATATATATATATAAAATAGTGCTCTCACAAGATAAGAGATTTTAATATTCTATGTATTAAATCTCGAAACCCGTCAACTTATCTATTCATCTTTAATCTTAAGAGGGATGCCTCTTGGTGAAAAAAAAAAAGTCGTTATAGCACAAATTAACTATTCGCAAGTTTGTTCCACTACAAAAAAGCTATTCCCGATCGTATAACTTGAAATAATAAAAAAAATCAAAGATATTTTTAACGCAAAAACAAACACAGCATGAGTACTTCTCTTAAGGCGACTATACAATGACAGTAAATTTCTATATTATTAAAAAAAAACTAAAAGAGATCAGTAAATCACTGTACATTGTTTCTAAAATCACTGTGGATTGCACTGTTTACATTTAAAATTTATTTGTCGGTAGGTTTTGGCCACTTTGTTTCATTGTTTTGTTTCACTGTACATAGTATCTCCTGGCCAGTTTTGTTTCAATGTTTTTTCATTTTTTTGGTTGGACACGTGGTAGCATCTTTGCCATACATCTACAGGTTACAACTTTTCATGTTTTTGTTTTTTTTTATGCAAACGCCTCACAGACAAAGCAAATAATACATTCACAATTCCAGATCTATCTCAGTAAATGCTAAAAGGGCTTAAGAAAACATTGTGGCTGCCTTACTGTGGACTGGAGCAATTCACTTAAAGGTCTGCTTTGGTGTTTTCTCGCGGTACAAGATCTTGGTTTGCATCATTCAGTTCTCACCAGGAGGTCTGCCCAGTGCTTGCCCTTCGTTCACTAAAAAAGAATGGAATCCGGATCCGTAAGTGACTTCCATAAGCTTCGTTCACCTGCCATGTGATTTTTTTCGGTACCTTATAGAGCTCTGTCCCCTCACGGACAGATTTTATAATTGCATAGCTTTGTCTGATTAGCTCCTCCTTTTTCTTGCTGCTCGGGCCCTGATGGACAGATTTTAAAATTGCATATAGATCCCAAAAGGAAAGACCGGGAAATGAAGAGTGAACGACGGCTTGGATTTCATGATGGCTTAGGCTGAAAGGGAAAGGGACTTTAGTCTGCAGAGACGTCGCCGCCACCAGAAAATCTGGCTTGATTTTAGGAGTTCTTAAATGCAGCGCCAGAGCAGGTGAGCTTATTTGTGATTAGTAATTTGGTCATATTTTGTATATAATTGCAGTGATTGACTGACCAGTTTTGGTTTTTTTAAAATTAATTTAATTTTTAATTTGCGTTTTTACAAAATATCACTTCAAAGTGAAGCTTTTTTTATTAGGTGGCTTGGCATAGATTAAAAGGCTCTTTGTGGCTCTTATTTATACATGGCTGGTTTGCTTGCATTTCTTTGTGCTGGTACGTTTTTTTCCCCTAAGAATTAAGGTGTTGACATGCATTTGGATGTCTCAGTTGAGATAGGTGAGAGTGGGTTGGTTCAGCATGCTGATGAAAAGAGAAGAGAAGTATGGTTTTAAGCTGTTTCAGCTGACAGGCATTTAATGCACGTCAAGGTTGGCATGTTGCTGCCATTGTGATGTGCAGTGTTTTTCTTAAGCGGGAAATGTGGAGACAAGGTGAGGGGGCTGATTTGTTACTTTAATTTTGACTTTAGTAGGTGATGGGCTGTCCTGTTTGAATAATTTTAAGAACTTTATTTTATATCTGGTCATTTTTTCTTGAGCGGGAAATGTGGAGACAAGGTGAGGGGGCTGATTTGTTAGTTTAGTTCTGACTTGGGTAGGTGATGGGTTGTCCTGTTGGAATATTTTTTAAGAGCTCTATTTCATATCTGGTCATAGCAATCACTTCTGTTTTGTGACATCCAATTACTTGCTTTTTATCATGTTGGTGGGCATGTATTTTCTTTTTTCCCTGCAAAGATATATAATGCTTTAAGGTTTGCTTTTGGGTGTCCTGGCTCCTAACTTTTTCCCCGTGTTCTACTAAGACAAAGGTTAGTTTTTTAAGATTATTCTCTGCTTTTCCTCAGCTTTAGTTTCAAATCAATTTGGGTTGCAAGTTATGAACTTTACTGTGTTTTTAAGATTTGGCTCCTTTTAGTTGTCTTTAATTTTTTTTACTTTTGTTGAACGATTATTTGTAGCATTGTTTGTTGTCTTTTTTGTTATTAGTAAAATACCAATCCTTATGCCCCAATAACATTTGACTATAAACATTCAGCAAATCAAAGTTAATAGCATTAGCCCCGAAGACCCTCCAAGCACAAAAATTACCTTAGCCTTCTTCTAGCCCCCAAAGAGTTTCATATAATATGTGTGTTTGGTGGGATATGAATTAGGGGGGTTAAAGAAAAAGAAACAAATATGTTCCCGATAAGAATAAGGTAAAATCACACAACTCATAAAAGCTTTGTTTGCTCTGACATAGATTTTGGGATCTTTCTCTGAACTCTAGACAGTTATAAACAGGGCAAGTTGTTAAGAAATTGAAACCGGCCAGTAGTTAAGCTAAGCATGATTCTATCTGACACCTATTCCAAAGTTTTTATCTTCTTATAGAATTGTTAAAGGAGAAAATGCCTTACTCTGGCGACATGTATCCAAATGTACCCACAAGACGTGTAAGGAGAGATGCACTTTCAGCCTTAGTTAGTTTTGTTAATCCAAAATCTGCAACCTGTACAATAAAGGATTCAGTACAGCTATGTGAAAAAGGCTTAAAATGGGACACCATCATGAGAAAAATATCAATCCAACCTTTCCCCTGAAGTTCTTGCGTATCAGTATGTTTGCTGATTTAATATCACGATGAATATAAACAGGGACAATATGCTCATGGATATATTCAAGACCTCTAGCTGAATCAAGGGCAATCTAGAAAAAACAGAGCTTAATCTTCTAGAACATTTAACACTGTTTGGCCATGGCAGCCTACAGAGTTTGACAATTGTGCTGCACGCTTTAGGGAATTTAAAAAAAAATTGCAGCAGAATGGAAAGACCACAGAATTTTCATAGAGTTTCAGCGAAAAACCTCAGTATATCTTCACTACTTTTTTTTTAAATGCCTTTCCGTAACCTGGAGTAGAAGTCTAGCACCTAAAAAAACAAAAGATTTTCAATCAACAACACAGGAGATTTAGGGTAGGTGTTTTTTGTTCCATCTGGTTTTGGATTAAAAAATTATGGATTGAGATGAATGAATTTGTTATTTGAGATGAGGCATTAAACAAGTATGTTGTATCACTTTGTGTTCAATTCTCTCTATATGGGCAAGGCAGTGGAAGTATTTTCATAATTATTTTCTTTTGATTTTCATAATCGCATGTTTTTTTTATTATTGTTATTATCCATCTCTCAAGTTCAGATTTGCTTGGTGACTTTCTATTTTTAACCATTTGTTGCAGGCATGGTATTCCAATTAGTGTTGAGCTATCTCTAGGTTGCAGAGAGTTGTAACACCACCTTTTTCCTCTGTCACTCAAGTTACAGGTGCACCATTATTTTCAGACTTTACCTCTTTTTTGCTTGCAGCTTTGTTGCTGTATTTTTCTTTTCCATTTTATGTTTGTTTTTTTACAGATTAATTCTTTTTTTTTTTTCAAATATTAGAAATATATTGAAATACTTTGTTGATAAAGTATTAGAAATATATTGAAATAACGGTAAAAAAAACAAGTGCATGTCATGATCATCCATTTTCAAGAATAAAAGATTGTGCTCCATAGGCTGTAAAACCACATATGCCAAATAAATACATGTTTGTGATTTAAATATTAGTTTGTCCATGCAAAATTAATGTAACCCATCATTATATAAAAACACCAACTCTATATTGGAACCCATCATTATTTAAATATTACTTTGTCCATGCAATTTTTTATTTTATTTTGGGTCCATGTTTTTTATAGTTAAGAGTTTTTTGCTCTAATCCATGTGGTCTTTTTAATTGGCAAGGGCTGTCATGTGGCATTGTTTTTTTTTTTTTTTTTTTTCAGTAACTACAGTTCCCCTTATTGTTTTCATTTGCTTTTGCAGTTTTGTTTGTTTTTTTTTTCCTTTTCCTGTCAGCTTATCTCTATGCCTTTGAATGGGTTCCATGTTTTTTTTTTTTTTTTTTTTTCAGTTTACTAGGTAATGTGTGAGTTGTATTGTGTTCTCTCATTCCTTTCTAACATGATCACCATAATGCATACATTATCTAATAACATTTTTTTCTTGCACTATGTTCAGACAAAGCCTTAGGTAGCTTCATTGTTGTTAAACTTCACGTTGTTCCCTTTTAAAAAAATTGTTATTTGAGATGAGGCATTTGAGGTTGAGTGGTGCCTCAGATATGAGAAAATCAATTTGTTTGTGGTTTTTTTCCATCTGGATTTTGGGTGTTAATTTGGTTGATTGGTGGATTTATGCATCTGAAATTGTTTGTTTTGCATGTTGCTTTATTTTGTGTGGATTTTCTCAGAATCTTTAATCGTGTAGGCTATTAATTTTGCTATCCACTTTCAAGGAATGTTTAACAAGGTATTTTCATGCCTCTTTTTTTTTATTAAACAGTGTTATAGTTCTTAGTTGTTTCATTCTTTCTTACAAGCTATTTTCTACTAAAGTTTTTAGAATATCTTTGTTGTTGTTGAAAGAGCTTAAGTTAGGTTAATCAATGCTTATTCTTTTTTTGCATGATAGCTTGAGATTAGGGTGTTGTTTTGCTCTGCTAGAAAATATATGCTTGCTGATATGTGTTTTTTTTTTATTTAAAAAAGGTGTTGCTTGAACTCATGCTCTGCGTTTTAATTAATTTCTTCTTTATTTTCTCATCACAGCTTTGCGTTTTCTTCTCTATACCCGTTTTAATTAAAAAGGTGTTGCTTGAACTCATGCTTAGTAATATGTGTTTTTTTTTTTTAAATAATTGAACTCATGTTAATGGTTATTTAAAAAGATATATTCTGAAATGAAAGATACTTAATAATAAAAAATAATAATATGTTGAAGATTTTTCCGTTTGGGTGTTAATTGCTATGTTAACTCATGAAATAATTTAGGCAATCAATGTTATTGCTTCTATGCTTCAAAACGAAGAATGGAATTGTTTTTTGGTTTGGCATGGTAATTTAAGGTGTTGTATGTTGAATTAAGAATTTTTAAATATTACTTTGTCCATGCAATTTTTTTTTATATATATTTTGGGTCCATGTTTTTTATAGTTGAGAGTTTTTTGCTCTAATCCATGTGGTCTTTTTAATTGGCAAGGGTTGTCATGTGGCATTGTTTTTTTTTTTTTTTCATTTCAGTAACTACAGCTCCCCTTATTGTTTTCATTTGCTTATGTGGTTTTGTTTGTTTTTTTTTTTTTCCTTTTCCTGTCATCTTATATGTATGCCTTTGAAGGGTTCCATATTTTTTTTTTCCAGTTTACTAGGTAATGTGTGAGTTGTATTGTGTTCTCTCATTCCTTTGTAACATGATCAACATAATGCATACATTATCTAATAACATTTTTTTCCTGCACTATGTTCCCACAAAACCTTAGGTGGCTTCATTGTTGTTAAGCTTCACGTTGTTTTGTTCCCTTTTAAAAAAAATTGTTATTTAAGATGAGGCATTTGAGGTTGATTGGTGCTTCGGATATGAGAAAAACAATTTGTTTGTGGTTTTTTTCCATCTTGATTTTGGGTGCTAATTTGGTTGATTAGTGGATTTATGCATGTGAAAATGTTTGTTTTACAGGTTGCTTTATTTTGTGTGGACCTTCTCAGAATGTTTAATGGTGTAGGCTATTGATTTTGCTATCCACTTTCAAGGAATGTTTGACAAGGTATTTTCATGCCTCTTTTTTTAATTAAACAGTGTTCTGGTTCTTCGTTGTTTCATTCTTTCTTACAAGCTATTTTCTATTAAATTTTTTAGAATATGTTTGTTGTTGTTGAAAGAGCTTAAGTTAAGTTAATCAATGCTTATTCTTTGTTTGCATGATAGCTTGAGATTAGGGTGTTGTTTTGCTCTGCTGGAAAATATATGCTTGCTGATATGTGTTTTTTTTTAAAAGGTCTTGCTTGAACTCATGCTTAGTGATACGTGTTTTAAAAAAGAGTTGATTGAACTCATGTTAGAGGTTATTTAAAGAAATGCATTCCGAAATGAAATATGCTTAAGAATAAAAAATAATAATATATTGCAGATTTTTCCATTTGGGTGTTAATTTCTAGCTTAACTGATGAAATAATTTAGGCAATCAATGTTATTGCTTCTATGCTTCAAAATGAAGAATTAAATTGTTTATTGATTTGACATGGTAATTTAAGGTGTTGTATGTTGAATTAAGAATTTTTAACAAGTTGTTTTATATTTCGTTGGCCTATGAATTAAATTATATATAGTTAGCAATTAAATTACGACTTTAAATTTCAGTGTGTATGATTTCTGCCTGAAATGGTTTAAAACTTTACGCTTAGCCATTATTGTTTTATTGGGTTCTATTTTCTCTCCACAAATATACATTGCTCATTTCAAGACCTTTCAGTTCAATTACATATGATTGCTGGCTACTTTTTTTTCTAACAAAACTTGCATAGAGAAAATTCTCTTTCTGAGAATATACTGTTAATTGCCATGAATTTAATTAATTTTAGTTGCATGTGATTAAGTTAAGTTAATCAATGCTTATTCTTTGTTTGCATGATAGCTTGAGATTAGGGTGTTGTTTTGTTCTACTGGAAAATATATGCTTGCTGATATGTGTGTGTTTTTTTTAAAAGGTGTTGCTTGAACTCATGTTAATGGTTATTTAAAGAGATACATTCTGAAATGAAAGATGCTTAAGAATAATAATAAAAAAATATGTTGAAGATTTTTTCGTTTGGGTGTTAATTGCTAGGTTAACTGATGAAATAATTTAGGCAATCAATGTTATTGCTTTTATGCTTCAAAACGAAGAATTAAATTGTTTTTTGGTTTGACATGGTAATTTAAGGTGTTGCATGTTGAATTAAGAATTTTTGCCATGTTGTCTTATATTTCGTTGGCCTATGAATTAAATTATATATAGTTAGCAATTAAATTACCACTTTAAATTTCAGTGTGTACAATTTCTGCCTGAAATGGTTTACAACTTTATGCTTAACCATTATTGTTTTGTTTGGTTCTATTTTCTCTCCACGAATATACATTGCTCATTTCAAGACCTTTCAATTCAATTGCATATGGTTGCTGACTACTTTTGTTTCCAACGAAACTTGCAGAGAGAAAATTCTCTTTTTGAAATTATGTTGTTAATTGCCATGCGTTTAATTAATTTTAGTTGCATATAATTGGTGGCTGAATTATCGTTTTGAATTTAATTGCATATGATTAGTGGCTGAATTGGTTTTCAACAAGATTTTGGTTGGAAAAAAATTTGATCATTTAGTATCAACTCTGTTTGTTATAGCAAATTCCATTGTTGCCATCGTCAACCAGTTTGCTAACAGCCAGACCGCCTTCTTTGATAGCTTTGCTTAGTCTATGATAAATATGGGAAATTTAAGTCCTTTGACAGGAAGTAATGGAGAAATCAGAACTGACTGTAAGAGGGTCAATGAGGGTCTTCGGAAATTCTATGCTATGAGATGGAAAAACTATGCATTTCTTTCCTCCTTTTCAGCTTTTTTTCCTCAAATTCAACATGTGCTAGAACTATATAATAAGAAGGGTGGGATTTTTTCTAGCTCTGAACAGATCTCAGAACTGAACTTTGAATCCTCCTCTACGTTGATGTATTAGGAGTATACCAAATTTGTGTTAAACACATAATTTGAATGGAAGAAATTTTTATTTATTACATATTGTTATTAGGAATGAATAGAGTTCAAAAAAATTATTAGCTCTGCAGTACAAAAACAGAGTTGCTGCAGATCACTTGGATGTAAATTAACTAACATAACAAAACAATTTGGGTTTGGATTGGTCATATCTGACCAAGATAAGGATCTGGCATGGTTTTAATTTGGATAAATCAACTATGAAAACAGCATATGTGAACATTCTCTTCTCTCTATATGCATGTTCTTTCAAAGTGATTTTTGATAATGGCTTCCAGGAAATTATTTGCTGCTGCAGTTCTCATATCCAGATATATGTTTCTATTGATGGTTGCTATTTTATTTTAGTTTTTAATTATAAATATATTTCTGAATGTGATTCGTGGGCGAGTGGAAATTTGTAAAACCACATATGCAAAATTAATTTAACCCATCATTATATAAAAACACCAACTCTATACTGAAACCCATCATTATTTAAATATTACTTTGTCCATGCAAAAAAAATTTTATTTTATTTTGGGTCCATGTTTTTTATAGTTGAGAGTTTTTGGCTCTAATCCATGTGGTCTTTTTAATTGGCAAGGGATGTCATGTGCCATTGTTTTATTATTATTATTATTATTATTATTTCAATAACTACAGTTCCCCTTATTGTTTTCATTTGCTTATGTGGTTTTGTTTGTTTTTTTTTTTTTTTTCCTGTCATCTTATCTGTATGCCTTTGAATGGGTTCCATGTTTTTTTTTTTTTCCAGTTTACTAGGTAATGTGTGAGTTGTATTGTGTTCTCTCATTCCTTTCTAACATGATCACCATAATGCATACATTATCTAATAACATTTTTTTCCTGCACTATGTTCACACAAAGCCTTAGGTGGCTTCATTGTTGTTAAGCTTCATGTTGTTTTGTTCCCTTTTAAAAAAATTATTATTTGAGATGAGGCATTTGAAGTTGACTGGTGCTTCAGATATGAGAAAAACAATTTGTTTGTGGTTTTTTTCCATCTTGATTTTGGGTGCTAATTTGGGTGATTAGTGGATTTATGCATGTGAAAATGTTTGTTTTACAGGTTGCTTTATTTTGTGTGGACCTTCTCAGAATGTTTAATGGCGTAGGCTATTGATTTTGCTATCCACTTTCAAGGAATGTTTGACAAGGTATTTTCATGCCTCTTTTTTTTATTAAACAGTGTTCTGGTTCTTAATTGTTTCATTCTTTCTTACAAGCTATTTCTACTAAATTTTTTAGAATATCTTCGTTGTTGTTGAAAGAGCTTAAATTAAATTAATCAATGCTTATTCTTTGTTTGCATGATAGCTTGAGATTAGGGTGTTGTTTTGCTCTGGTCGAAAATATATGCTTGCTGATATGTGTTCTTTTTTTAAAAGGTGTTGCTTGAACTCATGCTTAGTGATATATGTTTTAAAAAAGAGTTGGTTGAACTCATGTTAGAGGTTATTTAAAGAGATGCATTCCGAAATGAAATATGCTTAAGAATAAGAAATAACAGTATGTTGAAGATTTTTCCATTTGGGTGTTAATTGCTAGGTTAGCTAATGAAATAATGCAGGCAGTCAATGTTATTTCTTCTATGCTTGAAAACATAAAATTAAATTGTTTATTGGTTTGACATGGTCATTTAAGGTGCTACTGTTGAATAAAGAATTTTTAACATGTTGTTTTATTTTTTCTTTGCCTTTAAATTAAATTATATGTAATTAGCAATTAAATTATCACTTTAAATTTCAGTGCATATAATTTGGGCCTAAAATGGTTTAAAGCTTTGTGCTTAACCATTATTGTTTTATTGGGTTTTATTCTTGCAACAAATATACATTGCTCATATCAAGATTTTTCAATTAAATTACATGTGATTGATGGCTACTTTTGTTTCCAACAACACTTGCATAAAAAAAATTCTCTTTCTGAAATTATGTTGTTAATTGCCACTACTTTAGTTAATTTCAGTTGCATGTAATTGGTGATTGAATTGTTGCTGCTTTGAAGTGGATGCATATAATTAGTGGTTGAATTGATTTACAGCAAGATTTTGGTGGAAAATAGAATAGTTCATTTGGTATCACCTTTGTTTGTTGCAACAAATTCTACTCACTTTCTTTATTGTTGCATTTGCTTCTTTTCATTACAACAACTATTATTTTTGCAGCAGATTAAACACATTTTTCATTATTTTTTTCTTTTGATTTTCATAATCACACTTTTTTTTTTTATTGTTGTTGTCCATCTTTAAAGATCAAATTTCCTTGCTAACTTTCTATTTTTCACCATATGTTACAGGCATGTTATTTCAATTGCTGTTGAACTATCTTCAGGTTGCAGGAAGCTGAAACACCACCTTTTTCCTGTCTCACTCAAGCTATAGGTATACCTTTATTTTCAAACTTCACCTGTTTTTTGCCTGCAACTTTGTCACTGTATTTTTCTTTTCCACTATGTGCTTGCTTTTTTATGGATTAATTTGGATTTTTATATATGTTCATGTTTCCATTTGTTGTTTTTCCCCATTCATTTTAAATTAAATATTTGCAATACATGTCATTTTTTTAATTAATATTAGCTCTGCTATTTTTATCATTGCTCCTAATATTTTTTTTTATTAATCATTTGCAGGACAATGGCTCTACCTATAAAAGAGATTAAAAAATACAACTTCTACCCTTCATTACGAGCTAGGGCCTGTCGAGTTTGGATTGCTAAATTTAATGGTCAGCCAAGCAGTTTTAATTGTGTTTTTGTTGACAATCAGGTATAATTTATCATGAAAATATAACCACTAATGAATCTTATTTTCTATATATTTAAATGTTTGAATAATGCATGTCCACTTATTTTTGAATATTTTCTTTACTTTGTCAATTTAACTGTTCTTGAGTTCTGGCAAAATTTCCCTTGTCATGTTCTTTCAAGCCGCCCCTTTCAACTACACCACAAATCATTCCAAGACCTCACCAATTTTCGTCTGTTTAAAGTAGCATTTGCTTCTTTACTTGCCGTTGTTACTTTGCATATAGTAAAAGCAAAAAAAAGCTAAAAAAAGGAGGCATGGGATTGGCTCTGCACCTAGCCTCTGGTCATTTGACATTTTCCTTTTCCTTAATTCTCTACTTGGAGAGAAGAAAACGCGGCTAATTTATAATGTTAATCACAAACCTCAAGCATTCTGGTCCTTCAGTTCGTGCTACAAGATATGGATCAAGGCTCCTGAAAATGTTTTATAGCATTGTTACTGTTACTATTCTATAAATGTCGGTGTCCAAAAATCACAAATAAATAGAAAAGTGAGCATAGATGTTTTGATTTGACATAACAACTGCAAGTCATGCTAAACAAATATATATTAACTTGCATGACATATAGGAAAACAATCATGTATGCATACTAAATATGTATAGAAATTATATTTAAATAAAGGTAATTTAGGATGCTTATTTATTGAAATTCTTAGAGTATTATCAGTTTAAAATCATCTTGAGATATCTTATTTGCATGCAATTTGTAAGACTTTTTTAAAATTTTCAGAAAAAGATATTAGCTACTAAGTAAATCATGGTTCTGGAAATTCAATGCATTTGAAACTTGAAATGTTTGCTTTCATGGTTTTGGTATAAATTAACTACAATTTTCAAAACTGAATTCCACGTAAAGCTGGAGAATTAAGATTTTTTTTTTCTTGATTAGGTTAGTGCCCACGTAGAGGAATTGCTTGAGTCGTTGACTGACCTCTTCTCGGTCCAAATACATAATAATGAACCTGTCTAGACTGTAGTTATTAATTAGTACTATCTTTTTTTATTAAGCATTAAACAAGTATGTTGTATCACTTTGTGTTCAATTCTCTCTATGTGAGCAAGGCAGTGGAAGTAGGGAACAGCTTTGTTGTTCACCAAGCTGATCAAGTCATGGCTGAAAAAGCCAAAACCTTGCAAGATCGCATTGTAATCTCTCTTAACATTGATTTTTAATTGTAATTAGGGTTTTTGGCTTGGCTGGATACATTTGATTCTATCATAATTTTTTTAATTAGTTTATTTGTTCCGTAAAATGAATGGATTAGTTGTTTAATTTTCAATTGGTCTTGATGCTTTATTCCTTAATTTCTTCCCTCCGATTTTGTGTGCAGTCAAGAGAACTAGCTTTGCTTCCAATTTCAGTTCTTGCTCTCATTTTCTTAGACAATTTGTGTTACCAAAAAGCTTTGGTTGAGACAAGCAACTACTTAACTACACCATTCTCACTTTTGTCTTTTCTTCTTTGAATAATTTTGTCACTCAAAGGAAGGCTGGTTGAATTTTAATAACTTGAGTTTGGGGTGTTGTTTTGCTTTGCTGGAAAATATATGATTGATGATGTGTGTTTTTTAAAAAGGTGTTGCTTGAACTCATGCTTAGTAATATGTGTTTTTTTTTTTTTAAATGATTGAACTCATGTTAATGGTTATTTAAAGAGATACATTCTGAAATGAAAGGTACTTAAGAATAAAAAATAATAATATGTTGAAGATTTTTCTGTGTTGGGTGTTAATTGCTATGTTAACTCATGAAATAATTTAGGCAATCAATGTTATTGCTTCTATGCTTCAAAACGAAGAATTAAATTGTTTTTTGCTTTGGCATGGTAATTTAAGGTGTTGTATGTTGAATTAAGAATTTTTAAATATTACTTTGTCCATGCAATTTTTTTTATATATATTTTGGGTCCATGTTTTTTATAGTTGAGAGTTTTTTGCTCTAATCCATGTGGTCTTTTTAATTGGCAAGGGCTGGCATGTGGCATTTTTTTTTTTCATTTCAGTAACTACAGCTCCCCTTCTAATCCATGTGGTCTTTTTTTTTTTTTGCTTTTTTTTTTGTCATGTGGCATTTCCTTTCCTTTTTAATTCATTACTATAGAACTATAGTTAAGTTCACTACTAAACCAGCAATTGCTTATTCAACTTATGGAAAAAACTTTTCAATATTGAAATTGTTAAGAAAAACTAACATGATCAATTTTTAGCATCCATTTATGATTTACAATCAACTTTGTTTTCTACATGCTTAAAAAACCATACAATCCCCAAGCATTGCATTTGCTTTATATAATTCATAGAAAATTCCATACTGGTCAAGCAAATTTCATTTATTCTATTAGTTTACATGATTTAATATATGAGTTTGAGAAATTTTACGATGCAATCACTGCTAACTGCACCAATTACCATGAAAATCTCAGTTACAATTCCATACTAGAGCCATGGTTTACCAGGTATATTACATCCAATTATAACAAACATTGAGAAGCAACCAACAAGTATATTTATCTTTTATTCTATACATCTTTTATATGCAGCTTTCATTTATATAATGGTCTACAATAATTAATTATTATATATGTGCATCCTGCTAGAAATAATGTTTCACCTTCACCTCAAGACATGTTGTTGACTTAGAAAATCTTGCTTCAAATTCATAGACTTTATACGTAACAACCAATTTAAACATTTTAAGAAATATTAAGACATAAAATCTCTTAAATTCATTATTAAAACCAGTCTTTTAACTTAATGTTCCAGTAGTACCAATACCTCACTTCCAATGTCATCAAAAATCTTCTTGAAATAATTTACAAAACCTTATTACATATTGCATTCAAAATTCTAAACCTTATCACATATTGCATTAAAAACTCTATTCCATTTGGTTGTTGGCATGGTAAACAATTATTTTTTTCATTCCAACGTTAATCCTTTTTTAATATAGGGTGGAGCTATTCAAGCTGTAGCTAAAACAAGAGATCTCCCAACATTTGCAGCAATAGTTATTGAAGGAAATCACTATGAAATCAAAGGATTCTATACTTATGAAAACAGAGCAGTAAACACAGTTGCTGCCCATGATGCTGTGATTGATCTCAAATCTAACACAAAGATTACAGGCATTGAAGCTATTACACCTTCTGTTCCTAGATACTACTTTAATTTTATTGACTATGCACATATTATGACCAAGTCAAAAAGCTCCAGAAATCTTACAGGTTTACCATTTACTTCATTCATTTAGCCTATTATTAAACATTTCTATTATTGAACTCAGCTTGATAACATTACTTAAAAGCATTCATTCCTGTTTTTTAAGATGTCCTTGGAAGACTTAAAGCATTGCAGCCACTTCAACAAGTTATGGTTCGTGGACAGACGCTCGAAAATAAGAGAGAATTCATGCTTGAGAACATTCGGTGAGTTGAAAAATTAAATGCAAATTACCTTACTTTTATCAAGCTTATTGATCAAATTTGTTTTGTATTTTCTTTCAAAGTGGTGAGGAGCTTCGCATAACTCTTTGGGGTGATAGTGCTAGAGATTTTGATGGACTCGCTCTTCATAACCTGCCATCTCCGGTTATCATTGCGTTTGCTGGATTTCGTGTCACGGAATTTAAGGGTAATTTTAACTTCTATTTCTTTTTTTAAAAAAATTTGTTTTTTAACATTTTTATTATCATTCTGATCCAACTAATTCTCCTTTCATTTTATTACAAAAAACTCTTTTGTTCACAAGGAAAACCAAATCTTAACAGTACAGCCGCCTCTCTTTGGTACTTCAATCCAGACATACCAGAATGCTTGGCATATAAACATTTGTAAGTTATTCCAACATCAACCACCTCTCATATGCTTTACCATTATCAATTTTTTTCTAACTAATTATTTTTTCACCATCTTTTTTAATCGATTGTACACGCAGCTTTGCACAACTACCTGTTGAAATACAACTACTCCCTTCATCATCAAATGTTGTTTTATCGATAGAGGAGCAAATCAAAGAAAATAGGAGAACAATACATGAGATTCTTTGCATGAATCCTTATGAGCACAAGGTTATTTTTTAAACCCTTTTATTATTAGCTTTGATAACATACTTTACCTTCTTCATATAATTCGTTTTTAAAATTTCATCTAACCACACTCCTGAAACATGTATTTCCTTTCCATTACCAGCATCTAAGATTCACATGTCAAGCTTCAATTGTTGACTTTGATTTTCCCAATGGCTGGTGGTATCCAAGCTGTCCAAAATGCAACAAAAAACTTAGTGGGGGCGAAAACAATTACACATGCATGGATCATGATGTTATCACCTCTCTTCCAATTCCATGGTAAGTCATCTAATTTCACAACTAAAGCAATATTAAGTTGTTAAATAAAAAAATCATATTCCTTGGATACATTGTCATGCACTTCTTATTAATGAACATGTATTCAATTTTATATTATAGGTTTCGCTTAGAATGCATTGTTACCGATGGAGAAGATGTCACTAATTTTCTTCTATTTGGGAAAACTGCTGAGAACTTTTTTGGATCATCGGCCCACCATTATGTCTATGATAAAAAATTTATTGATCCCTCAGTTCTTCCTCCTGCCATGGCAACAAAGTTAAACAAAAGCATGATTTTTCAGCTTCGATTTGGTGCTTTCAGATCCATCACCAACAGATGTGAGGTTATCATTACTAATATCTTTGACGACAGCACAAATAAGAGCATCCATCATCTAGAAACAGCAACTCCAGAAGCTAAATCATCTCCTACATCCAAGACATCTACTCCATTAAGCTATATGAAACAGGTTCTCAAAGCTCCATCAACTCCACAAAATACTGTCACACAACTCAGGATTGCTCCTGATTCCTTGGAGACACCACCTCAGAACATATCACCAAACAAGGAAACAAGCATAAACAGTGAAGCACGACGTGCACTTGATTTTGAAGATGCAACACAGCAGCTCAGGCAAGTTTACATTTCCCCACACTTTCTTTACATTTTTTTTTCCTTAACACGTGCTAAATTTGATGGTTCTTAACCTGTGATGGTTCTGCCTTGCATCTCTTTAACTCCTTTGGTTACAATAGTCATGAAGATGAGCATGACAAAGCAATTGAAGTCCAAGGAAACCTGGGAAACATAGCTACATCTGAGACATTTGATCACTCACTTCCACCTTTGAAAAAGCAACGGGCAACATCCTCATCATCCTCGAAGGTTTGATTTTTAACCTCACATTCTTATAAATCAGTTTCCAATTTGTCCAACATGCCTTTTATTTGTTATTTATTTTCTAATTCTATTTGTTTTTTATTATTTTACATTTACCTATTTCTCTTCACTTCACAGCCTATAATTCATGAGTTCTTTTCTTCTTTACATGCTAATTATAACATTGAAAACAATTCTTAAAAGAGAAAAAATCATTCCCTGGAAAATTTATATATCAATATTAATACTTTTCATTAAAACCAAAGAATTAGTAAAGGATATATGTATATTAACAATGAGAAGAAAACATAATTATTATGTGCACACAATAAATACTTAGATAAAGAAGAAATCATTACAATTATATATGTGCATATGTTACTTAAACAATTGCAATAAATATGGTTACTTTCTTGGTGAATGCTGTAAATTAAAGTCATCCCAGAGGTTGGGGAACCATGACACCAATTCCTGATACATGATATGCACAATGGATGGTCCATATTTAGGCAGGACTGCAAGCCTTCTTTTAGGTGTTGTAGGCTTTGAAAGCACACTATCCAGGCATACACTGCACTCAATTTCTTCACTATGTTTTAATGCCACAAGAAACTTTTGTTTCGTTTCTTCTCACATGATTACAAATGCTCCCCTCTTTCATCTTCCCTGAAGGAATAATCACAGCAATGTGATGTCGGAGTTTTTTGAGAAAAAAAGTTTTTCCTTTTTTTTTCAGTTTAAGATTTTTATTGCTTTGAAAAAGGTTTTATAATGACTACATAAATTGTATATACAATAATGTAAAAAAAAAAAAAAAAAGCATGGTCAATTTTTATATCTTGCTTCATCCACACATTTAACTTCATCTACTACACAAATATTCACAGAATTTTCAACCTTCAATTGCATCTATAACACAAAACAAAAAAAACCAAAAACATTTTTGTGAAGGCTATTTAACATGTCCAAAAAATACTAACAACAATGACTTGGATTTGTTGTCTTTACATAATTTATTTTATTGTCTTTACATTGCAGAAAAACTAGCAATTCCTCTACAAATGACTTGGATTTAGATTCCTGTAGCAAGAAAATGGAGAGGAATCTGGCAGTTTATTTCCACTTTTGATGTTGTTTATAACTTAATCTATATTATCATGATTGCTGTCTCTGTAATTTTGATATAGTTTGGAAACAACAATGTCCTTTAAGTGCTCAGCAATCTGACAGCTTATTTGCATTTTGTTGTTTATAACTTAATCTATATTATCAAACCTTTGATACTATACCTAGCTGCAGTTCTTTTTATTATTGCTTAGCAATTATTATTTTTCATGCATGCTATGCTTATTCTGGTAAAAAACTGTATTTTAATTCATAACCTAAAATCGCCCGCAGCAAAGCGCGGGCAATCAAGCTAGTATTTCACTATTTATCGACACTTATCTGTGATTTGACTTATTTTTAGTTATGTTTTACGATCAGGGAGCATCGATCCATTGGCAATTCCTGTGCTTTTCTGCATTGCATGCAACTTCAAAATCAAGAATAATTATGTCCAAAAAAAGCAAATTGTGCAATCAATTGTCATGTTATTTTGTCTGGACTGCGGACATGCGTGGGTGTGTCCAACGGGCTGTCAATACATTGTCACATAGCCGTCCAATCCATCCCCGGAGATTAGTAGTTATTTTAACCATTTACTCAATCCATATTGCCAAGCAGTCAAGCAAGATTAAAGATGAAGCTATACTTTGATGTTATACATGTAAATATACCTCTGCAAGGCAACAAATCACTTAAATACAACTCTTGGGAAATTTGCCTCTTTGTAGCACCCGGCACCTCGGAAAGTTTATAATATGTTAAAACCTTTTTAAAAACTCGAAGAGGTAGATGTGTTTTCGAAGGAAAGCTCGATGGCCAGGGGGTAATCAAGAGAAAAGGGACATGGCTCCTTTTATCTAGGCCTTTTATATGCGAGAATGATATCCGAAGCCAACCAACGAAGAAGACAGTGAAGAGCCTAAAATCAGGAAGAAAAGAGGTAGGATGTGATTGAATGGTCTGATAGGAACACATATCGTTTTCTAAAGATGGCTAGCCAACAACCACTAGCAGAAAACCTACACACAATCACTTTAATTGCTAGCACCAAATATGCCAAGAGGATCGAAGAAATGTTTGTCTCTATGATCCATCACTCATTTGTTGAAAAAACCCTTTTCCTTTACGCACCCTTCTACTGCTGTGCAAAGAGCTTTGTTTCGGAAAAGAGTACCGGTAAAGATAGATGCCCCGCGCTAGCAATTGGCATGTTTTTCCGAGGCTTGATTAGCACATGCAAACTTTAATGTGGTCCTAAGTTAGTAGCTAGCTCATGAAAGAGTGCATGATTGTGAATTCTTTTTATCGTGTGTTGTCCGAGTTGTGACTGTGAGATGAAGCTGCTGAGCTGTCTATCGTCTCCACTTTGTTTGCGCCATTCAAGTGGCTCACGTGCTCCCAGGGTACCTATCATTCGACATGTGGGGCAAGAGGCAAAAATTCCAGCTCTAACTCTTAGCCCGTGTATTCCCAATTGAACGTTGCCGAAGCCCATCTAGAATTTGGCGAGGTTTAATGAACTCGGTGTCTGTTTTTGGTTTGTCTGATCTCACTTTCCTTTTCTGCTTTACAACCGTGCAAACTGCAAAACCCACCTGACCATTCAACCGAAAGTGGAAGTGGCAATTATACTCCTCGTGTCTTTTAGCTTCACCGATTTATTTATGGAAATCGCGATGTAGCTTGAGTTCGGTCGAGCTGTCCAGCTCCACGTTCCTCCTGATTAGGTGGTCTGGAATCGAGATCTGGCGGGGATTTCCACGAGAAAAGAAAGAAAAGTTTATTTGAGTGGAAAGCAATCTTACTAACTCGGACCACATTTTTTTGACGTAATCTTGCTTAGCGAGATCCACAAGCTAAATGGTTTATTGAGGTTCTGGTTCCTCGTAAATGACGGCCCACAAAATTATGGGTTTTACGGCCCTGAGATTTTTTTGTCGGAATCGGTCGCATAACCCTTGCCTGTTTTAAAAGAGTTTCGATATCAATTTAAAACAATTGCGAAAAAAGAGGTCCTCGAGGGTCAAGACTCGGGAGGATAGCGCAACAGGATTCGGGGTTTATTTGGAAATGTCAACTATAAACTCTGGAAAAATATATAGAATTGGGACTTGACTACCGGTTGGAAGAGCAATTATTCCGTTACAAAGCTCAGGAGACATTAGATTTTAGTCTGTGTTTGCTATTACAGTGCATGTTTTTTTTTATAAAAATAATAATTAAAAATACATAAAAAATATATTTTTTAAATATCTTTAACATTATCATAATTAAAAAAACAATTTCATTTAACCGCAAGGTTCAAATCTAAGTCAGACCTTAGGGGTCGAAGTTATCCTCTGCTCCCAACGAGACTGATTTATAATGTTACGAGCCTTATCTCAATGGACTCGCAGCCTCGAGAGCCCACTCGTCTTTTGTATGCAGAGATGGTTCGAAAGCTTTTTGCGAACTTTATAAGCCAATGAAATGAGTGTCGTTTGCTTATTCAAAAACCAAGCATTTCAATAGATTAAGGCCCCGTTATTAACGTATATTGAATACAATGTATAGTGAATAATAATTTTTTTTTTTTTATATATATATATATTGTTTTTTAAAGTGTTTTTTATTTTAAAATATATAAAAATAATGCTTTTTTATTTTTTTAAAATTATTTTTAATATTAATATATCAAAATAATAAAAAAATATTAATTTAAAATAATTTTTTTTTTTTCAAAACTGCTTTTTACTCGAGTGCCAATCACGAAGGTATCATATATCTTGATCTCCGTCACTGCTCGTTGTTTCTGTTAATAGTTAACACACGACATGTCGTCTCTTAATGTAAACGTAACGTTTTAAAAGGCAGAAGCTAGCGTGGTCTTCTAACACAGGATTCTTCACCTTATCCAACACGAAGGCACCACCATGACTGCCTTGGTTCACCTCCCAACACTCTCCTTCCCCTCTCCCTTCTCACAGTCTCAACAGCATGGTACTCCTCTCTCCCTGTCTCTCTCCTAAGCTGAACCAGTTTCATGCTCATACATTTTGTAATCTTTACATGTCTTTCTTTTACCATGACTCATGAAGCCTGTTACTCAATGAACTTGACTGATGATTATTTTTTTATCACCATCATTAAATTTCAGGGCATTGTAGTTCAAGAAAGTTATCGGTACCAAGAAAAGATCAGCTGTATAAAACTGTAAGCAAACCAAGATCGATAATGGCTCTTGCAAGCAATAAAGAAAGTGACATTCTAGCTGGAGAAAGGCTTTATCTAGGTATGGATTTTGGAACTTCTGGAGCTAGATATGCTCTTATCGACAAGCAAGGGATAATTCACTCGGAAGGAAAGAGAGAATATCCAGTTTTTATGGTAAGATTATTCATTTATTACTAGTCTCAAATTGTGCATCTTTGAAAATTATACACACACCCGCAACAATTATGGAAAAATTGACGCTTCCAATTTTTTTAGGCAGTTCTTGACGCAATATATAGCAAAAAGGAAAAAGGAGGCACCACGTTCACAAATCCTAAACCTATATCTAATTATGGAGAATTCTGATCTGATAAGCTCCTAAATATCAACGATTCTTAACTGTTTTGAAAAATAACTAGCAGCTAAACCGATTTAATTAATAAAACCCAAATCAAATAAAATTTTGATATCCAATCCAGAAAGGAATATGAAAATAACTAGGAAAATAAAGAAAATTCCAAAATAACAACTTTCGGGACTAATTCGAGAATGATCCCAACCTGAACTGGTTCTATCCGATCAACCAACCCTATTGGGAACAAGGCCTGTCGAAAGTGATAGTTAAATTTCTCTGACGATGATCATATCAAAATTTATGCCTGTTTTTTTCAGTTTAACTCATCCAAACTTCTGCTTGGGCTTAGAACTGTCGAACTGGTCATAATCATATCTGCTATTAGACGTTTCACGTCATTTTTTGCTTTCAAATTTTAAATGACAGTGGAACATTTTAGTGTATAATTGTTAATTCAACCTGGTATTAGTTCGAATTGAATTCAACCTACTATGGATATATACTGGTTCTAGGATTTTGGTGATGATGCGCTTACTTGGGATGTTCTTCTGGAAATTGTGCTCAATTCTAACTTCCAAAACTGGCACAATTCCTTGTCCACTAGAGTTTTTTTTTTTTTGTCTTAAAATCAATGTTGCTACTCTTTTTGTTCATGATGCTTTCTCAGTTTCTCGAGAGATACTACTGAATTTGGAAGAAAAGCTTATAATGCTTATTGGTGTAATTCCTGTGAAATTTAATTGCCCAAATTAACTGAGAATCTTATTTTTGTCTAGGTAGAGTGAAGAAAAAATGGACTGGGTGCGGTCATGGAGGGCAGCGCTTTTCTCACTGCTACAGGATGTTCCAGTTCATCTCCGCCCACTTGTTGCTTCTATTTCAATAGATGGAACTTCTGCGACCACACTCATTGTAGACAGGTGGATGTCTCAGCAATTGTGTGGCTATCCTACCATTATTTTACTTCCACATCAAGCTTCTGGAGGTTTTTTTTTTTTTTTCCCCCTGCAGCAATACAGGAGAACCATTATGGAGACCATTCCTTTATAATGAGAGTTGCCCTGATGCTTTGCCAATGGTAAAATCCGTTGCTCCTGCAAACCATACTGTTTGCTCAGGATCATCTACATTGTGCAAGCTTGTTTCATGGTGGAACATAGAGGAGTCAAATAAAAAATCAGCATTGTTATTGCACCAAGCAGATTGGCTGTTGTGGCTTCTTCACGGAAAACTCGGAGTGTCTGATTACAATAATGCCCTGAAGGTATTAGTCATTAACTCTGTCCTCTAGGATTTTCTTTTCATGTTTCCATAATTGTCTGTGTTGGAGGAATTATATAACAAGTGATTCGTGTCTTGCAGGTTGGTTATGATCCTGCATCGGATTCTTATCCGCCATGGCTGCATTCTCAGCCATACTCTCAACTTCTACCTTCTGTTATAGCTCCGGGAACTTCAATTGGCAATTTAAAAGAGGACATTAGAACACAATTTGGTATGTTCCATTGTTAGATAACTTAATAATTAAAGGATAAACAGAGTCAAGTCCTGTTATTTTCTATCACACTGCTTAGATCAGTTACTGTCAACTAACAGTTTAGCCAAATTATGAATTTATATTCTAGGAATTGACAAATTTGGGATACACTTTCTATTGTGTGATTTTGTGTGACATTAATTTGAAATATTTGTGCGGTTCTTTCTATAATTTTTACTTGTAATGCTGCATGAAAAGTTGCCATTACTTGAGCAGTTTGTAGTAATTTTCTCTATTCCTCCTTACTTTTAACATCCAGCGTATTTCTCAAGTCACGCTTTAAGCCTCGAATTCCATGGAGTGTATGTTTAATTCTTATGAATTTGGCCTTCCACTAATCCTTTGGAACTTAAATCTGTGTTGGTGTGCTCCTTGAGACTGCTGGGCATAAAACAGACCAACAATATTCGGAGTCTTTTCCTTCATTTTTTTTAACAGAGGATTGATGAAAAGGTGCTATACTCATATTTGAACTGAAATAAAATGTCATGTTTGAATCACCATTAAAACATATAGTTAATTAGAATTTTGGATTTACAGATCACATGCGAATGACATCCCTATTGCTCATAAACTATTGATTTTGGATCAAGTGATGATTACAATGACCAAATAAATGTAAGATTACTTTGTTGAACGAATTGTTTTATTACCTTAAAATGGTTAAAATGGAGTTATAGTCTATTTGAGCTTTATGTTTGTTGATTGGAAGTTTTTTCCCCAGCAATTCTCTTGTCCTGCCCCTGCACCCTAAGGCTTCTTCAATTTGGAAAATTTTCAGAACTACATTTGACGACTTATAAAATACATCTTTGCAGGTCTTCAAGAGGATTGTATTGTATGTGCAGGAACAACAGATAGCATAGCTGCTTTCCTTGCAGCACGTGCAACACAACCTGGAAAAGCTGTAAGAAAATTTAGAACTCAACCCTTTAATCTAGTGAACCAACTGTATTCTGACCTTTACACTTGAAATTAGGTCACTTCTTTGGGCTCAACGCTTGCTATTAAGTTACTGAGCACTATGAGGATTGACGATGCACGATTTGGAGTTTATAGTCATCGCCTTGATGATAAATGGCTGGTTGGAGGTGCTTCAAATACTGGTGGAGCTGTTCTTAAGCAGTTTTTCACTGATGAGCAACTGCAGAAATTGAGTGAACAGATAAATCCAGTGGAAGCTTCTCCTCTAGACTACTACCCTTTAAAAGCAGTCGGTGAGAGATTTCCTGTGGCAGATCCAAATCTGGTTCCCAGGTATTCAATTCTTGTTGCATTTGTTGTTGGAACCCAGAAGTGCCTAGCCCTTGTAAACTTTATTCAATCAAAAGCCATATTCCCCTACTGCGCATTGGGAGAGTATCTTACTATTTTGCTTATAAAGGCTCTGAACATTGTGCTATCACCTTCCCCCCCAAAAAATCAAGCAAACTTCCCAAAGAATAAGGTACTTATAGATGAATTTCATGACTGCCTAGAAGCTGGTGATTGTGGCATGAATTGTGATAGTGTATACTCAGAATCAGTTACAGTTAGGAAGTGCATGAAAATATATCATAAGAAAATAAACATGGAGCCCAATCACCTGCCATCTAGAAAATGGAGATTTTCTCAGGCAGTCTGATGTCTTGCACTTTATCAGACATGAAGTGCTTCAATTCAAAACTGGAAGTAAGATCAGGTTGAAGAAATGAATATAAAAACTTGGAATAGACATCTCACTTCTTGTCTGTGTTCCAAATTCTAGTTTGAGCGCCTTTTAGCAGTCACAAGTTAGGTACATTAATGTCTAGCACACCAAAGGAAACAGTTTTTTTGGCAAGTTAGGATGTCTCCCATGGTTCCATAGTTTGACCGATTATTTTTCTTCTCGCACAGGTTACATCCACGACCAGAAAGTGATGTTGAGTACTTGCATGGTATTTTGGAATCTATTGCACATATAGAGGTAAGGATTCTCAGTCGGTCTGCCCATGTTCAAACTCTCACACACCATAGAGTATAGACAACAGAAATGGTTAAGTTGACACGGAGACCTTGTATGATTTTCAGGCAAAGGCATATAACTTGTTAAAGGATCTAGGAGCAACCCAAGTTGAGGAAGTTTTTACAGCTGGAGGTGGTGCAAAAAACGAAAAATGGACCAAGATACGAGAGCGAGTACTTGGCCTGCCTGTGAGTCGGGCAAAGCAAACAGAGGCTGCCTATGGAGCTGCATTATTGGCATTGAAGGGTGCTCAACACGATAGCTGCTGAGGGAGGTAGAAACCAGCTAGAAAACGTTCAACTGGCAAGTGGATGGTTGCTTAGTGGCTTGGAAGATGACAGAGAGAAGATCCAAAGCCAATTTTTGTAAGAAAATCCTAAGAAAGTTGTTCAGCAATATGAATCCGGACCGGTATAAATATGTGTCATAATCAGTTTCCATTTTATTACCCGTAAAAATGATCAAGGGCATATCTGCCCCTTAAAGTTTCTCTAAACTAAAACCACATGGTGGATCGAGAAATCGTCGCAAAAGATGCGCGAAGGGACGAAATTTCAGCAGAGAAGACTCAGAAAAGAAAATAAGTAGATGAAGGACGTTTCCCATTTTTTTAAAATGTGCAAGGATGTTAAAGAAATTCCATACAAGCACATGCAAGATAAAAAAAAAATCGTCCTAAAGGAAAAAGAAAGAAAGAAAGTATACGAACCACAGAAAAAATCTCTTAAAAACAAAGCTGAGTAACAAAGAGATCATATTATTAATGAAAGATGGCATGCAAGATGAGCAAACATGTTAAAGAAAAAATCTCATAAAAACAAAGGATATAGCTACAAACTTTCCGTTAACCATTTGCTCTGGAAGTGATAGAAATTGTGAGAGGCAGTATCCTCACACCAGAAGAAATGCGAGGTCTAGTGATGGTGCTAATTCTGGGCAGAAATGTAACTGTTTCTTCATAGTCTCCCCCCCCCTCCTTGTGTCTGTGTAGTGGGTTCTTCATTAGCTACACTCTGATAGTTTTGATCAAGCAGTATTGTATCGGTGCTAATCCGGATCAAAATTAGTCCAAAAGTTTTCTCTTTTTATTTTTTCTGGAATGGTTTTTCTAGTTTCTCATAATCTCTCCGACATTGCTTCTAATACTTTCACATGTTGCACTTGCTTTATTGCTGCTGTGAAATGCTAATGGAATTTCTCGACAGTCATTGCCTGATGGAGAATGAAAAGGCAGAGCTTCAAAACTCTGACTCCACCAAGGAGATAATCGAGTCAGCTTTTGATTTCCTGTATCTGCCTTTTGACTTTGAGTACGTTTCATATATGCATTTGATATTTTGCATTTTTAATTACTTTTGTCCTGAAAATCACTCATATCCATGTTTATTCACAAAGGCCAAAATTGTGAGTTCTACACAAAATAGAACAACAGTTTTGATGCTGGGTTCATGACGGGGTGCAGAAGTGGGCCAGCAAAGGCTATGCATTTGTTAACTTCACACAGGCAAGAGCTGCCTGGAAGTTTTCCCTTTCCACCAGCTATCATGCAGGGAATGTTTCCCGGTCCAACAAGACAAGTGAAATAGCCTGTGCTAGGCTCCAGGTACGGTGATCCTAGTCTTTTTAGTATTTTCTTGAATCTCACATAAATTTCTGGTTTTGATTTGAAAATGTGATCTCAGGGCAAGGGGAAGATAGAGAGACATTTTGAGAAATCAATTTTTAAACGCGACTCGAATGAGTATTTACCAGTAAGCTTCAGCCCAGGCAGGGATGATTCAATGGCAATGGTGAAGCAAAGGACAGGAGGTAGTCGTATTGGTAATCAAATTATCAAGCTATACGGCCTATTAGATTTGGTGGCCAGGATGTGACAAGATCAAGTGCTTTTGTCATTGTAATTTAAATTGTGTTTGAGAATATGATTGAGTTTTAAAATGTTAAAAAAATATTAATTTAAAATGAAAAAAAATTAAAATATTTTAAAAATACAATGATAAACGTACCCTTAAAGGTTTTGCTTACAGTGGTAAATGAGGTTTATTTCCTTGGTTAACATTTTGGATTAAAATGAGAAAAATCCCTTATATAATACGAGATAAGGAAAAACCTTGACCGATCTTCAAAAGTGGACATGAAAATTGCTGACATTAAATTAAAAAATAGCTAATGTTCCATCTTTTACACCAATGATGGACACGGTGAAGAAAGAATTCGAGTGGAAAAAAATTATAGACTACGAAATCCATACTTTGGGAATGCGAAGGAGAATGAGGGGAAATGAATCATTGTGAAAGACTTTCTACCACGATCCTAATACACTGTTCTCTTCAAACGAAATGAACGAGGAGAAAAAAAAAATCTCTTTAACTAAGGATAAATCCTTCCTTTTTCTCTAGTTGTCTTTCTAGAAGGTGGCCCTCTCCCTTTCTTACTTCCCCATTAAAGTTAAGGACATGATGATTAATTTCTACATTTATAGAGTAGTTTTTGATTTTTGAAGGGTTTTTTAACTAACGTTTCAAGAAGTTTTTTCTACGATGATTTTTATGCTTGACAGCAGCTTAGAGAGGACGAATTTAAGATGATGGGCCTTTAAAGATAGAGGAGGTAGTGTTTACGTGTTAGAGATCAAAGGTTTATGTTTGGTGGGGTCAGTTTGGGTAGTGTATTTACATGGTGAGCTGGTATATCATTTGCCTCACTACAAATCTAGCAGAAGCAACAACAAAGAATTCACAGTAATTATGGCGGTGGCTATAACATCCTCATCGACAACCCCCCATGTCCTCCACCATATTCTCCGTCCACCACCGTCTCAACCACCACTGCTCTCATACTTCTTAAGACCAATTTGCACCACCGCAACAACAACGAAAACCATTCTCTCAAAATCCCACAAAACCCCAAGTCAAAAAACTAACACTATCCACTTCTCTTCACTCTCTTCTCTCCCCAATTCACCTCTCCTATTCTCCCTTCGCTCTTTCCCTTTCTATCAAAAAGCTCACAATCACTCTCTCACCTTACAGGAACTAGAAGAAGAAGAAGACCAAAAAGAAGAAGAAAAAGGTGAAGACTTTATCGATGATGAAATTGAAAATGGTGATAAAGAGGACGAAATTGAGGGTGAAAGTGATAATTTGGAGTTGGAAGATAGTGTTGTTGATGTTGCTGGTGAGGGTGAGGGTTCTACTAAAGAGGGTTTGAAGAGAAATGGGGTAAAGGTACCGACTTTGACAGTGAAGGAAAAGAAGGAATTAGCATCTTATGCTCATGGATTGGGAAAGAAGCTAAAGTCTCAGTTGATTGGCAAGTCTGGTTTTACGGCTAATGTTGCAACCTCTTTTATTGAGACCCTTGAAGCCAATGAGCTTTTAAAGGTAAAACCATGATTTTTTTCAATGTTGGTTTTTGGTAGTTAATTTCCCCGGATTGGCTGTTTATTATTCGGTTCTTTGAGTTTGAATGAATTGTTGATTGGTCAAGGGTTTAGAGGTTATGCATAGTTTGGAATTAGGATAACGTGGGATGCATAGTGTTCTTTATTTTTCCTCAATGTGGGTCTCTCTAAACTTTGTTTAGTTGCTTGGAAATGTTAGGGAAAGCTTTTGGACTAGGATTTGATTTCTCAGGTTGATGAAGATTTTAGCTAGTCAATGTTGGTGCCTGTTCGTGGAGTTTGAATTGAGGGCAAGAGTCAAATTGCTGCCAGCCCTTTAGATTGGTACTCTTTGGTTAGAACTGTTTAAACAGAAAGTTGCAATTAACAACACTCCCTTGTTGCTCTTTGGTGTGGGTACTAGCTAGTTTTTTTTTTTTTTTTTCTTGTGGGGGCAGAAGTAGTTGACTTGTGGATGATCATGTTTATTACATCAAGAGTTGCTTCCGCAGTTTTGAGCGACATGTTTTATTGATATATGTTTGCATAGTTCTACCTTTTGTTTAGATAAATGTTGGGGTGGCTAGAGTTTTCCTCATCTTGTCATATAATATGTGAGCTGCTCCTGTAGCTTGATAACCTTTAGCTTGTAGATGTACCCAGGTAAGTCCCTGTTTTTTTTCTGCCACACATTGTTATGCAAAATTGAGCTGACTTAGATTAGATACTGGAAATTGTGGGTGTGGTGCAGTAGCAGTGATCAATCATGTACTTTTATTAGTAATTTGTGGAAGTTGTTAATCATTGTTTCAGCTTTAGGATTTGGTCAAGCATTCAAATGCAATATTTTCTTTCAACAATGATTGCAGTATTTTTGGTGTGCTAATTAAATGCTTAAATTCTGCAAACAGATTAAAATACACAGGACTTGTCCAGGGGAGCTAGAGGATGTGGTGCGACGATTGGAGGAAGCAACTGGTTCAGTGGTAGTTGGTCAAATTGGTCGGACTGTCATTATATATCGGCCTAGTCTCACTAAAATGAAGGCCGAGGAGAAAAGGCAACAGGCTCGTAGAGTTTATGTGAGAAAAACACCAAAATTGATGTCTGTGCCATTGGTAAGGAAAACTCCCTTTCCTGAGTTCCTCTTTCACAATTCACATCCATTTGCAGAAAATGATTGTTGTTTGTTGTAGAATCTCACTGATATAACCTTAATGAAATCGCAGTCAAGAGGAGAACCAAGGCGAATTTCTGGGCATGGTCGTCGAGGAAGCAGCAGGGTATAAACTACATTTTCTGCTACTTGCTTGATGGAAAGTTAATATTAGCGTAAAATGGCCTTGAGGAATTCATGTCCAGACACAACAGAGAGGCTCTGAAATTGGACCAACATGCAAGGAGCTTTTTCGTTTCCATAAATCACGAATTTGTTTGATAGATGTAGAAATGGCTTTAAGGACAGTGAGATAGCTTGATTTGTTTGCACCGAGATGGTTTGCATCGTGGCTTCTTTGAAGGATAAAATATTAATTGGCAAATTGCATGTCGTTGAGTCCTCTTGACCACCACCCCCCACCTTATTTTATTTTATTTTTTTCTGGCAAGTTGTGAAAAAGTTACTGGTTGAGGCATGGACACCCTTGGGGATCAGATCAGACCCAGAATCTCTGGTTTTGAACACCATGCAGAATTGATTTTGAAATCGCGTATAGTATACGCGCTTGCGGATCCAAGTTCACATGGCAATATTGGCGTATGTTCTAGACTCTAGCAATCCTTCAAAACAATTTACATTAACTGCTGTTTTCCTCGACGCACTCTTGTGATCTTGTCAAATATAGGATAAAACTAGAATAGATGTAGCTAACGCCCCTTATATTGAAGAACATATTTAAAACTAGAATAGATGAAGCTAACGCCCCTTATATTGAAGAACATATTTACAGCTGGAGCCGGGAAAGCTTAGATCTTAGCCTAAATTGAGCCTTTAAACGATAATGATACTTCACAGCCGGTGGCATGGACAAAAAAAATCTTGCAATGTTGTGGTAATTTGTTTACTTCGCTAGATGAGAAGCATGGGATTTTGGTCCTCGACGATATCAAGAACTTAGCTCTACGTGGAAAAGTTTGTGGGTTCTGAAACTACGTTGCTTTCAGCTCCTTCAGTTCAAGCTGGCTCAAATCTTCCGAGAAAAGTATGCCGTCAGGGGAAAGAAGGCGTTGGAGGGCGAGAAAAAATCGACCCTGAAAAACAAGGAAAAAGAAAAAAGATCTCTTCAAATCAGTCAAGGATGAATCTTTCCAGCATAATTGCTAGAGATGCCAGTCTTTACCCACTGAAATCCTACAAGTGCAAACCAGTAGCCTGGCAGACCGTATCCACTGCTGCTCACAAGCTGGTGAAAACAAGAAACCGAGATTAATGCATAGCAAAAAGGACTTTCGACAATTAGGAGATGAATAAACGGATCTCTACCAACAGCAAAAGTGCACCCGTAAAAAAGCATCCACTCATTGCCAAGCTAATAAATTTAAGATCCCGTCCAGCCTGCATAAAGGTACTGATGTTATGATGCCAGAATACAAACTAAAGAACACCTCATACATGCCAGCTTCATATTCAAACAAACTCCACGGTATTAAGCGTAATGCCACAATGACATGGACAGGCTTGACCACCATCATAGAAACAGACTTGGATCTTGTTTTATCAATCCATGATCCAAAAGGACAGACATAAAAAATGCTGGACAAGCATTTATGAAATTGTTTAGGAGGTCAAAATTATTCAAATTGAAGTATAAGCAAACATACCAGCAATGTTCCCTCAAGGCTAAGAATGCAGGGAGTCACAGCTAACGCAAGAAAGTATGGTATGAGCACTTTGTGCATCTGCATGGACATATGATTGGCATACAAAGAAGCGTCAGAAGCTGAAACCTAAACAACCATTACGAAGGTGCTTCTTGTTCATGGTGTATCAGCAATTTAATATATCGCTTTCCTTTTCCTTTATCTCATGGTTTGCAGGTGATAACAAAAACCAACAATGTGAGCCGCTGACAGATGCAATAATCAATCCAAGATATATTGCTACAGTTGAACTATGTTTATGTTAATATAGATCTGAAACCATGGACCATTTCAAAATCCAAAAGGTATCTAATCCCATGGATGGAATGAGTATGGTGAATACTTAAATGGAGCTCAAGGGATAAAAGTACTGATATTTCAGCGTAGAAGCAGTTTCACAATCCCAGTGAAGTGCATATGATTAGGTGCAAAGCTTGCAAATCTTAGATAATAACTGAAAGGACTCATGGAATTCCTTCCTTGCCCATGAATCATGATACATATAACTCGCGGATAAATTGCATGTGAAATTACTGCAAACAAGAACTAACCTCCTGTATGATCTTCTGATCATGCGTGAAGATGCCAGGGAAAAACCAAGGAACAGATGTTCCAATGATCCCTAATGCCAATCCAAGGATTGTTCCAATGATCGCCAGTGATTTCAGCATAGTTCGAGCCTGTCATATGTCATAAACCTTGAACACATTCTAAGAAACCAAAAACCTATATAGATTCTTTGACACAAGTTATCTGCATAATCCATCCCATCTGTCTAAACTGGGGGAGCAAGGTTGTGTTTCTGCATATTTTGTATATGCAAAAACAACAAGAAGCTCTTTGCATGCCTCGAAATTAGACCAGCAAGTGATAGAATCAACACATGTAAGTAGTAGGTTTAGCGTCAATGAATAGCTAGTATAACTACCTTTTCCAAACTTCGATTGACCCCGTACATCAACTCAGGCATAAATGATTGTGCAGCTTGAGAAAGAGGCTCGCCCCAAACTGTGCACATGAAGAATGCTTGAATCATGACCTACAGCAAATCAAGAACATCAATTTTCAAGATACTTACTGTAAGCTCCAAAAAAATATGAGAGTTAGCATAAGAAACCTGATGAGCGGCCAAGGTGAGGGTGTCCATGGATGTAACAAAATATACGATGAGGGAAAAGAAAGCCACCTAAAAAATAGAACAGTCAAATGCATAAAAATAATCACAAGCACACAGCTAATGCTATAGAATCGAGTAAGCACATCATAAACCTTTGAAATCATCATAATAAACGCTGGAGCAGCAAGCCTAAATACAACCATGAGGTCATCAGTTGATGGAACAGATATTGCATATGCATTGTATCCTTTCTTGTTCAGTGAATCAATCATCATAAAAGCTGCAACAATCTGAAATGTGAACACGTCAGTGGAAATGCAACAAGCAATGAACTGCTTAAATATGGTACATGGGACGGAATCAATGAATATAGATTAATAGCAGAACGTTTATCAGCATACTTGTGATGCCATTGTAGCCCATGCTGCGCCCGGCGATACCATATCCAAGAAATCTGCACAGGACTATATCACCAATGCCATTTACAGCACTAGCAACATGCCAACGCTTTTAATGGTCCCCATGAATCTTTCATTCCAAGGCTGAGAAACAGAAGAACTATTCTTAAAGGAAATTAAAACCGAGCCAGAATAATTAATGAATAAATGAAATACCTAGCAAATCCATACAAACACCACAAATTCAACAACACTATAATGATCCTTATATATTGCATTGGGACTGGAGAAGAACTGTCATATAATGACCAAATTAAGCAGCTGCTAACACATTCAGTAGATAATGTATGGAAGAAATGTAGTGTATTTCCACCTTGCACTTTGAGCAACCCATCCAATAAGAATTGCAGGCCATGCTAAACCTCGAATCTACAAACAGAAAACAAAAAAATCAGTTATCAACATGTCATTTAAACAAAAATCATGATAGAAATTCAACCGTAGGAAATGATTTTCTGACATGTCCAATTCCATCCAACTGCCAATAGTTTATCATAAAATATCGACCTTTCAGGTTTCATTAAAGTACAAATCAAGCTTTCATATAATATACTTGAACAGCACAGAATATATGGGAAAGTGCAGTCTGGAACTGCCTTAAAGATTTGAGGAAGGTTCGGTAAACATATTAATTATACTTCCCGATGATGAATAACAAAGTAGCCATAATCAATGGAGCTTGAAAAGCCTTCCACAATAAATACTCTCTCTTGATTTTGTGCTTCACCAATAACACAAAGAAAATACATATCCATCACACAAATTATAGGAAAACTAGCGACTATTTAGATCAAGTTACATATTAGTTTATGGGAAAAGAGAATGCACCTGAACGTATGTGTTAGCTGCAGGTATTATATCTAAATTATTTGACCCTGCGAATGCTGGAAAGAAGATAATAGCAAGTTTGTCAGTCGCAGGTTGACCTCTGTAGATTCATGTGACCAATTATTGGTTGATACTATACACTATGACAGGCCAACCTGAATATAATAGGCACTGCATCTGCCAATATATGAAAAAAACCACAAAATTGCAGCGGTCTCAGTTACCTTTTAGTGCTGATGGGCCAAAGAACTTTGTGAACAAAAACATCAGAGAACCACAAGTCAACCCAATAAAGAGCAACATAGATAGTTGACGCTGCACTTCATTTTTGTCCTGCGCCAATGTTTGAAGTTATTGAAAAACACTAAGAAGTATGAATGGCCAATATGTAAACTAGAAGTATTAGGAGCTACTCGCATTCCACGGAATAATTGAGCTAATAAACCATATATCGGCCATTATTAACCCCATTGGTTCTTATTACTATTTCTTGTAGGATAAATTTTGAAAGTTTTTGTATGTTTATAAACATGACTAATTTGCCACAAAAGAACAGCCCTATTAGTGAGATTAGAACACTGCTTTACTTAATTTCACATACAACACAATGCATTTGAACAGTAAAAAGAAACTAACCTGTTTAGCAAGGGAAGTGGCAACCATATTCGAAGTAGCAATTGAAAGGAACATGAAAATATAACTCATACCATCACACAGAACTGTCCCAGGACCTGCTCATCCCAAAATTCACAGTCAAAACCTAACTAACCTGGATTCAAAATCCTCCATTAATAAAGTTTCAAGGAAGTACCTAAAGCAGCTAGCTCAATAGAGCTTCCTTGACCAATAACTGCAGTGTCAATGAGACTCATCAATGGCCCACATATCCAAAGCCCGGTAGCAGGTCCTGTGAACATCACAATCTCCTTCATTTGCTCCCACATACTCTGATTCTCCAGTCCCTCTTTATTCACCTCTATTCCTGTTTCTTCTACAAATTCTGAAATTGAATCAGTACTACTTTCATTTTCAGTCACAGAACTGTTAGCGGATTCACGGGCAGGGCTATTGCATGGTGCAAGAAGTCTACTTCTTGGTTTAATAACGAGTGGAATTGGATGCAAAAGAGAGCTGTGTGAGTTAGGTGAAACTAAAGACAGAGGTCGTTTCTTGAAAGAGATTAAAGACCGAGAAAGAAATCTAGGATGGTTATGGTTTTGAAGAGTATGAGAACAGTGAAGCAGAGTACGGGCTTGCATTTTTTCAGCAAGAAAGTTGAGTGAAAAAAAGAAAAGAAAGAAGAACAATGGCCAAAGAGAAACAGGAAGAGGGAGAAGTAGTTAGAGGTTAGAATTTAGGACAAGAAACAGCCGTTGAGGAGAACAAGACTGGTTTGGAGGTAATTTCAGGCGGTGTTGGAAGAGCTTTCAAGGCCACAAGAAAGACTTCTGGACTTGGCGGCTTAGAATTTTCATGGCCCAATAGGGGCCACCAACCATGAACAAACAAAGGGCAAACCTTTTCGTTTTCTCGTTGATCTCCAACAAAAAGGGTATTTTATTTTAGACTGATGAGAGAGTAACATCTGAATATGGTCCAGTTTTCATTTGTTGCCAGTGCCCCATTGAGGATCAAAAACACGCACGTTCCTTCTCTTTTTACTTTGAATTTAGGTGTGGTTATCTTTAATTTTTTTTTTATTAAAATAGCTTTTAGGACAAATTTATTTTTATGTTTCTCCAGCAAACATGTTCCACTATTTTCTTCTCCAGTAACCGATCACTACTTAAAATATCATTCATTATGTCTAACACGATTCATAAGAATGCTCTTAACTTCAAATACTGCGTAATTAGTCCACAAAAGGAACTTTATTGTTGAATACACAGTATGAAATTAATTATTAATCAATGGGCATTCGCCATCAGCTGTCAGGAAGAATATGTCACAGCTCAGATCAGTGCATCAGCCGTGTATTTGTAGCCTAGCTGTGACTTCTTCAAAGAAGAACGGCAGCGACATGATCCTTCACAAGCGATGGGGAACCTTTACAGTTCATGTCATAGATGGAAACACCTAAGATTCTGTTGTTGTTCTTCTGAAACTAAGCTTCTTTCAACTTCTCCAAGTTGTACTAGCTCAAGTCTTCAGAATTAAGTATGCCATCAGGAGACAAAAGACGTTGTAGATTAAGGAAAACCGGAGCCTGGAAAATTAGATTTGTGTGTTCAGATGAGTTGAAATAAAAATTGTTTGAATGCAAAATTGTAGGTCAGTGGGAGATCTTACCAATTGAAATCCTGCGAGTGCATACCAGCAGCCCGGGAAACTATACCCTCCATTTCTTGCAAGTTTACAAGAAAAGAAAAGATAACATTGATCGGCGATTCATGGAAAATCCAAAGAATTTTCTTGGATAGGTGCTAGAGGACCAAGGAATAGAACTCTACCATTAATAAAATCAACACCAAGGCAAAGCATCCGCATGTTGACAAGCTAATGAATTTAAGATCTCGTCCAGCCTGCAAATAAACATAATCTGGAGACCATGATGCAATGTTCGATATGGCTTTGTCCAAATTTTTGTGTCGAGCAAGAATCAACCAATAAAACCAGCTTCACTAATTCTTGGTCCGAAAAACAACCATGAGATGCACGTTCATCAAGAAACCCAAGGGGGAAGATTCATATTGAAATTGAAGTCAAACCAAGCACACCAGCAATGCCCTTCAAGGCTATGAGTGCTGGGTGTCACAGATAACGCTATAAAGCAAGGTATCAGAACCTTGTGCATCTGCAAAGACACAAAATAAGATACCAGAAACATAGCATGATTGAAAATTGTTTTTCCATCCACAAGTTTTTTACAATTCCTGATATCCATTTCATGATTGGTTTGTAGAAGATGCTTGATACTCACTGCAAACAAAATAAAAAAAGGAGCTTTCCAATGACTAATAATATGAACTTCTATCAAGATGCTTGGTTGAGATAAATTAAAGCTAGTTTGATTTAAAGTGTTTAGCTATCTATCAGTTCTCAATACCACTTACAAGTCAGAAATACCAGCCTGAAACACGTAAGTTTCATTGAACTGCTGATTGCATCACTTGACATGGAGCAGAAAACTTTTAATGTCATTGACAGAAATTCGATGTTTCATAGCAAGAGGCACTGGTCAGTAGTCACAATCCCACTAGTGCAAATCTGTGATTAGCTAATTGGTAAAACTATTGACCGTAAACAACGCATATGTGGTTGCAGGGCTCACAAATTTGACGACATAGCAGGAAAGAAACAAAGTTGAACTAACCTGCTACGCGATCGTCTGGTCGGGTGTGAAGATAATGGGAAGTAAACAAGGCATAGATGTTCCAACTATCCCTAGTACCAAGCCAAGTGTGGCTATCACAAGTGAACTTAATAGCATCCATTTCTGTTTAATATGATAGACCTTTCAGAACAGCTAGAATCAACAAAACAAAGCAGCATATGTTGAGGTGAAATTATCAACCTCGTATCACCCAAAAGTTTCTTAACCATCAAAACATGCAACATCTCTGAGGTCACAGGAATGTCATAGAATGTAATTAACCAAAATGTAACATGACAGTTGCACAGGCTATCCTTTGACAAATCTCTATTGATTCCGTCTATCAGTTCAGAATTGTGCCTTTTGGAATAGAGGTTGACCCTTACTGTACACATGTAATGCGTTCAAAATAAAAAAAACCTGATTGAGCTGATGAAAAACCTAGATCGAAAAGGAAATAAATGAAAAAAACTCGGTTGATCCAATAAAACACTTAAGTTAACCCACTAACCAGTTCAAGACCTGGCCTTCAACCTTTTAACTTTTTTTTTTTTTTTAAATCAAAATATCATTATTTTGATCATTTAAAATAAATAAATAAAAATCAATCCTCTCCCGTAACACAAGCCTTGTCTCAAGTCTACTATCAGATCCTGCTTTGTTCTACTATCTCATCTTGGGTCGACTTGACCCATAAGCCACTGGGTTTTAAATGATTTCTTCTTGACTCCGGTAGAGACATGAACACCAGTCTTGAGTTATAAAATTTGACACTAGTGTTATTTTTTCAAAACCAAAACGAACTAAGTTTTACTTGCCACTAAGTTACATTATAATTATTGAGCACCTCAGCAATATTGTTTAGCTGCTTTTCTTTTCGAAATCGATTTGATATTTAGATACTCTTTTCATCAAAATAGTTTACAAAATCTCATGAAAGAAACGATACAAGTTGGTTTCTCACGTAAATTGCATCTTGATAATGTGTTATAACCTAAGTAAAGCCTTACGATTTTACCATTCAATTTTACAATCCGATTTTAAACATCATCTATTCGTAATTTTACATTTGAAAGAATTGTAATTTCAACAACTCTCTAGAGACCATATTGATATCTAGAGACCTGTTTCTCTCATGCACCATGCTATGTAACTTTCAGCTTCTCCATTTTATAGCGGCTCAAGTCCTCGGAGAAAAGTATGCCATCGGGAGAAAGAAGTCGCCGAAGAGAAAGGAAAAATCGAGCCTGAAAAAACGAAATTTGTGTGTTGAAACGTTTTCAAGACATGAGTTGTCAAATTATACAAGTGCTGTCCTGCTAAGATTGTTGGTCTTACCCATTGAAATCCTACAAGTGCATACCAACAGCCAGGCAAACCATATCCTCTCCTGCTAAAAAGCTGGAAATGAGAAAAATAAGTGAAAACTAGTAGTTTGTGGGAAACAGAGAGTAAACACCAGGAGACCAAGTCGTAGAATTCTACCATCAGTACAATAGAACCCAAAGAAAAGCATCCAGTCATTGAAAAGCTAAGGAATCTAAGATCCCGTCCAGCCTGCAAAAACACACTTGATAAAGCAACTTGGACCAAGTTAGAGAGTATTTGTTAAATTATTGGCAATTTTGTTGTTATTTTTGCATATGTCAATCACTTTTCCCCCAGTCAGAAAATATTATATACTGCAAGAACCAGTTTTACAAACAAATTAGACGCAGTCCCTTGACTTTCTGGCCACACAAAGGTTCCTGACATGTCAGTGAAAGGGCCAAGAGGCACTTGGTTGATACTTCTGAGGAGAATCTGGCACCTAGAGAAGTGGAAAAAACTTGCAATCACAGCAACAGTTTCTATAGTCATTTAATTGGTTAACCACTTGATTAGATGTGGTAAATGGAGATTGTATTTCTGAAACTATGCTGCATCTATCAAAGGTAAAATGTTAATCCGCATGTCTGAGACTTAACTTCCATTGTGAGTGAGCAAACTCCATAAAAATTTCACTAACATTTCAATAAAAAAAACAAGCATGGACTCACAAGAGAGTTAAGGAGAGCATTCAAATTAAAGCAAAACTGAACATACCAACAGTGTCCCCTCGAGGCAATGAATGCTAGGTGTCACAGCAATTGCCATAAAGAACGGTAACAGCACTTTGTACATCTGCATGGATGCAAGACTGAAACATTTAAAATGGTCTCTGAATTTATGGATTGGCTCATGCAACACAAAGCTCAAAACTTAAAAGAGTAAAAATAAACAAATAAACAAAGAGAAAGATCTAACAGAGTTAAAGTACAGTTTCAGTATAATCAGTAGACAGAATCCCACTTAGGTTCGGTTACATGTGGTTCCATGCAATGGTATAAAGGTTAATATCAGCACTAGAGAAGGAAAACGTTGAAGATTCCTCCATTGCTTCTGATATCTAGGCAACACAAATAATTCCTGATAAAAATAATGGAAAAAGGAAACAGAAGTAAAAAAGTAAGAACTAACCTCCTGTATGACCTTCTGATCACGTGTAAAGATATTTGGGAACAACCAAGGAGCAAATGTACCAATGGTCCCTAGAAGCAATCCCATTGTAGCCCCAATTGTGACAAGTGATTTTAGCAGCCTTCGAGCCTGTTTCATATGATAGACCGTTCAGAAGACCTTGGACCAAAAAGAAAAACTGTAGAGATACTGCAACTACAAAATTTACAACACGTGGTCATTCCATAATGATAAGAGAGGGGGAAGGGAAGTTCCATGCTCATCACAATGTAAGGAAACTAACTGGATTTCAGAGAAAGCGGTTGCAAGTGCTGAAAATACAATGGCTGAAGAACACACCTTTTCCAAACTTCGATTTACACCATATATCAACTCAGGCATGAATGATTGTGCAGTTTGTGAAAGAGGCTCGCCCAATACTGTACACATACCCATTATTTGAAGCATGACCTGGAGTAAATTGTAAATTCTCAGGTTCATCAGTTTTAAATTGATATAAAGCTAAAGCAAAGAGGAAAGTAACTGAAACTGCAACTATGACTATGACTATGACTATGTCTACCTGATGAGCAGCCACGGAATGTGTGCCCATAGATGTCGCAAAATATATCATGAGAGAATAGAAAGCCACCTGAACGATCAAAAGTATCAGATACTTTCAAGTTATTAGATAGGACCACATATATAAAATTGAATAATGGGCAACCTTTGATATCATTGTCACAAACACTGGAGCAGCAAGCCCAATTACTGTCAGGATTTCGTCAGGTGTTGGAACAGAGATGGAAAATGCATTGTATCCTTTTTTGTTCAAAGCTTCTATCATCATACAAGCTGCAATAACCTAGAGCATATTGGGGTAAGAAGAAAACAAAAGAGAAAGGAATTGCACTTTGTTTTTTATACATTTCAAATGGCTCAGTGCAAATATAAGATGATGAAATTTAATTTTACACAAGGAATAGTCAGCATACCTGTGACACCATTGTGGCCCATGCAGCACCAGCAATTCCATAGCCTAAAAAGCTGCAGAGGACTACATCACCAACACCATTTACAACACTAGAAACCGCCAAAGCCTTCAGAGGCCCCCACGAATCTTTCATGCCGAGACTGGAAACAGAAAAGGGAACATTTACAAGCACAAAACTAGCCAAGCCAAAACTGTTAAGAGTTTCATGAAATATCGAACTAGGAACTCAGTGCCAGAGTCTCAAGGGCAATAAATCAAGTTTAGACAAGGATGCAGGTATGAAAAGAAGAGGTGAAAAGACTTTCAGAGGTTAAAAAATCATGAATGTTTAAGATATATATAAAAAGTACGCATTGTCTTACTCAAAGGCAAGGCTTTCAGTTTGTAAGATCTTTTAACACAAAATTGGACGCTTTTCTCAAAGTTATTAGAGCACTCCACAGAAAGGTTTTCTGGCATGCCCCCAATTTGTGGTTATTATGAATAGTCCCTAGAAGACTTTACATATTTTAAAGATATAGACTAAACTAAATGCATAGGGAGCCCAAGGAGGGGGGGGGGGGGGGTAGAAAAATTTGTGGAATAGTCCCTAGAAGGCAAAAAATTTGTGGAATGGTCCCTAGAAGGCTTTACATATGCATTGGGAGGCCGGGGAGCTAAGAGAGCCAAGTATAAACTAAGTAGCTTAAGACACTGTTAGCTCATCAAGTAGATAAAGCATAAGAAATGATGAGGATAATAATATAATTTCACCTTGCACTTTGAGCAACCCATCCTACAAGAACTGCAGGCCATGCTAAGCCTCGAATCTGACAACAAAATATTAAGTTCAAGTAAAAGTTACAAAAACAAACTAGTTGGATGTAATGTATAGTAATTGACCAGGTTAATGATCCCATTCAATGAGTATAATAGAGGACACCAAGTAAAGAGATGTCAAATCATCAAGTATTTGAAGATAAATGATCAGAACTTCTGGACCAGACAGGAGTAGTCAATAATTTAGTATCATCTCTCTGGCCACAGCATAAACCTGTACTCGGTAGAAATACAGCAGAAATTTCTCCATGTGTTCTCATCATTGATGGTCATAAAGAAACAGCTGACTACACTTGTCAAATTCCATCAATTATAATAAACATATTCAATCAGAAACCTCACGAATCAAATGCAATAGATGTTAATTTCCACAAGATGATAATGTACAACAAAACCCACTTCCTACTTAACAAATACATCAATCAAATAAATTCATGATACAAATGAAAAGACTTCAGTTATTATTAAACTTTCCTTTCTGAAAATTAGTTTCAGGGTTTAATAAGAAAGGACAGGTAAAAGATATGAAAAAGGACACAAACCTGAACGTATGTATTTGCTGCAGGTAGAATTTGTGCATTTTTTGGTCCCGAGAAAGCTGAAAAATAGAAGAAAAGCAAGCCCATCAAGCATTCAGTTTCTAACTATGTATAGTGAACAGAACAATATAGCCAATCACCAAGAGAAAGAAAGAAAGAAAACTACACCCATTCATGATACAGGATTAATAAAAAGCTTCGCTAATTTTTATTACCAGTTAGTGCCCATGAACCAAAGAATCTTGTAAACAAGAGCATCAGCAGGCCACAAGTCATCCCGACAAAGAGAAGGATGGATATTTGATGCTGCACTTGATTTTTATCCTGCACAGATCAAACATTGCAGTAAAAAACTTAGAAGACATCCTACTTAAGTCTGTTGGGCCAGCTTTAGTTTCGGGATCCCAGATTATATAAGGCTCTGTTTTCTTGTCTGCTAGCGTTTGCAAGAGAAATCGAGGAGGGGGGGGGGGTATCAATCTAATCTGGGCTTGGGATTTTCTAACAGCACCATCGTATCCTCATCATTTTTTATCATGTACGCAGGCCAACAGCTGCAATTAGTTCTTTTTTTTATCAGCTGCCAATCAATCCAATCTTGGGGTCCTCTCACATAAAATTTCAAGCCTCAGACCAGCACACTTGCACTCAACAACATAAGATTTTCACCATAGCACCAAAAACCTGACTGCCAACAAACCACAAATTTCCAATAACCTCAAGAATCAACTTCACAACCTCAAGTAAGTAAACCTCGAGTCTCACCATCAAGCTGCTTGAGCGCATTTTTTATTGAAAGCAGAAACAAAACAATTACAACTCTGCATATAATAAATCAATCAAATTCCATTAGTTAAAGAAACAAATTACTGACCCGTCTGGCAAGGTAAGTTGCAACCATATTCGAAGTGGCAATTGAAAGGAACATGAACACATAACTCATATAATCACATAAAACCGTCGCAGGTCCTGCCCATCCAAAAAGAAAACACATTAACAAGCCTCATTTCATTAATTTAAATCTCAATAACATACACAAACACGAAGAACACCCTCAAAAGCGATTGCATTAGCAACTAAACAGACAAATAAAAAGAACCCAGTTCAAAAAATTCCTCGATAAAACAAAAAAATTAAGTACCTAAAGCGGCAAGTTCAATGTAACTCCCTTGACCAATAACCACAGTATCAATTAGACTCATTAATGGCCCACATAACCAAAGCCCTGTAGCAGGTCCTGTAAACAAAACAATCTCCTTTATTTGACTCCATAAACTCTGATTCTCCAATCCCTCTCTATTCATATCCACTTTTACCTCCTCTTCTTCCAAAATTGAGCCAGTTTTACAGTCATTTTCTCCCTCAATTTCATTGTTAGTATCGAAAAGTTCTCGACTTTGGCTACTAAGATTGGCTTTCAAACCATAAAGATGATTTCTAGGTGTCAAAATGTTTAATTTTGCAGGAACTTTGGGACTTTGAAGGAGATGGATAGGTGGGCTTTTTAATAGATTTGTTGGTTGTGGATGTTTTTTAAAATTAGGGTTTTGAAATGGAATTGTTGAAGAATGAATTAGGATTTTGATTTGCATTTTCTGTTGAATTCTTAAAAAATTGAGAGAGAAAGAGAAATTAGGGTTTTTGTTTAATGTGGATTTTGAATTGAGTTTTTTTGATATTGGAGGCAAATGGGAGAGAGAGGCAGATGGAGGTTGGCTCCTTTTTTTGTTTTTTGTTTTTGTTATTTGGTAGTTGGTACTTGACGCTAACATGACTTGTAGAGTAACGGTCAACAAAGGCAAACTTCGTCCTTTTTTTCTTAAACAAATAACCATTTGATCCCTCTTGTTTAAGACACTCCTTATTTCATCACTTTATTTTCATATTTGTTTATAAATTAATCCTTCTTTTCGTTACCAATTGGTGGTGTGTTGACCTGTCATTTGGGGTAACAATTAATAAGTTAATCAGAAAAAAAGGTAATAAATTATAAGTTAATCATAAAAAAATGAAACTAGAGAGATTGTTTATATGTTTCTTAAAAATTAAAATATGATTTATTGTGCTTTACATTTGAAATACCTTGAATATTTTTTAGAAATATCACAATTAATCTTTAATCTTTATTATATATATATAAACATGGATGTTCAGGTTATTTTATATATACCTGACTAATTTTTAGGAATCCTAAAATTAATGATTATGTAAGTCTTCAATAATTTTAAAATTTATGATACTTAAACTGTTAATTTTTAAAAATAAACGCAATTTAGATTTTATCAATTAAACAATGAATGAATTAATTCTGATTAAAAAATTAAACCTCAAGCTTAATCAGACGAGCAGTGTTGGATTCTACCATTCTTTGAATCAATGAGGGTACATTTTACCCTTTTTATAGGAGAATTTTCAAATTTTGTTTCTTATCGGGACTAGAAATTCAGAGAACTATTCATATCTTCATAGCTAGATAGTTTCACTACCTTACCTTTTCCCCGCAGGGGGGGGGGGGGTTGTTTGTGTTTGTCGTGTTATACAACCCTCAACCATACAGGACACAAGCATCAAAAACATTATTTTTATGCTTTATTACAGCTAACCCAGACACTCTCGAATAGGGTTTTGAAATTAGGGGTAGGGAACTTATTATGCGAATGATCTCTTGACAGGGCCATGATTCTGCTACGGTAGAGAGTTAGTACGCATTTCCCTCTTTCTGGTTACGGTATTCTTTCCTGATCGATGGACCATACTTAGCTACCACCAGTTTGAAACTTCGAGAGATGAATGAAGTTAAAAAAACACAGATCATTTCATGCCTCACCCACATTTTTTGGCATTACAAGACCATCTAACTCCCACTTGGCAAAACCAGACAATTTCCTGGTGTCTTTTACTCCTTATCACACTAATTCGTTTGGACAGGAAACATAAATGAAGTACCTACAAAAATGCAAAAGTTTATGAGCACACATAGTTGGGCCTCTTACAGCCTTTGATTCTCAAGACAGAAGCCTCTCTATCTTTGAGCTTTTTCAACAAAGATTACGTTAGAAGCAAATTTACTTTGAATCAGTTTACACATCACAAAACAATCTTGTAAAGAAATACAGAACCGTATACGATTCCGACAACGAATCATGCAGAGAATACTACCATCTGGAATGCCTTGAATGTGCTATTGGCCTTGCCAGGACGTCGTAGAACAAGGACAACTTGATCTTTGACAACTAGAGCAAAAGAATATGTTAGTTTTCAATGACTGAGAGCAGCAATGAGAAAGAAAAATGAAATAAACCATTTTGTAACGCCAATACTAATTATTGGATAAATAAACTAGAAGCTTTTACTTCCCCCAGTTTGTGTTGGAGTACTGCAGGTTCCTAGTTAAGTAGGCCCTTGGGAGATAGAAGGCGTCGAAGAGCGAAGAAAAATCTAGCCGGGGAAATCTTATGCTCTCAGTCAAACCATATAAACAAATAAATATTAAAATGAGTGATCATAAATGCTTTATCTAGAGGATGTCAGTCTTAACCATTGGAAAGCTACCGGTGCACATCAGCGGCCTGGTAAACCATACCCTCTAGTACTGCTCACCAGCTGACAACAAGAACAATTGGATGGCATTATTAATGCATAGAGATCAGAAACAGGTACTGTCGAAATTGACGGTCGAGGACTAAAGAAACAAGACTGGCCAGTAACAAAAGAGCAACCAAGGAAAAGCATCCAGTCATTGATAAGCTGATGAACTTAAGATCCCGTCCAGCTTTCACAACGAAAAAACAGCCTAATGCTAGATTACAAGTGCCTGTGGTTGCTGATTTATTCAAGCGCGTCCATATTTAGAGTATAATAACCATAAAACTTTGACTGGTCGAAGCAAGTTAGAGCTAGGGTTATATTTGAGCCTTTTTATGAATGTTGCAGGCAGAGTTCAATTCACCCAGATTGAGCAGCCCACAAGACTTGCGAGTGGCGACAGCATTAATGTTCCAAGGAGAGTGAGAAATCAAATATTACTTGGCTCTGGAGGTTTGGTATAAAGAGTAAATGTTATGAGCAATGAAGATAAAATTTTCACTGGAGGCGTTAATTAAACATGATTCTATATACACGTGGTGGGTAAATAACATAGATGTGAGGAATGAATCAGCAGGTTAGAGTTTTTTTTTTTGTTTTTAAAAAAAAACTACCAGCAAAGTTCCCTCAAGGCAGTGAATGCAGTGTGTTACAGATAATTGAACAAAGAACAAAATCAACACTTTGTGGGATCTGCAGGGACACAAAATAGAAAATACCGACCAGAATCATCAACTGCATAAATTTACATTGAACCATTTTGATGCAAGATGCTAAACTATGAATGTTGCTTATTTAACTCTCTAATATTTTCACATCTGTAATGTTTTCATGTTAGTAGAAATTAAGTGTTCTTTAACTCTGATTCTGTCATGTAAACTATGAATGTTGCCTATAGAAAACTCATGCAGCTTTACTTAGTAGTTACTAGTTAGAAAATGGAAACTTATGGTAACTAGTAAAAACTAGGAAACGACCTAACCTCTTGTGCTACATCAAGATCAGATGTGAAAATAAAGGGGAACAGCCGAGGAATAAATGCTCCGATGGATGCCACTAACGCTCCGAGTATAGCTCCTATAATCACCAGGGATTTTAGCAGCATTCGAGAGCCTGTTTCATTTCTTAAACCATATATAAAGAACAAAATCACAATCCCGTTTCCTTTTCTTGACAGTGGTGAAAAATATAACAGGAGAAATATCCACAGCATATGAACATTCCGACCTTTTCTGAACTTCTCTCGGTTCCATACAGTAACTCGGGCATGAATGATTGTGCAGCTTGAGAGAAAGGCTCACCCCAGACGACACACATGCCATACATTTGGATTATGACCTAAAGTGAAAGTTACATTGTCAATGGACATATCTATCAGTTATTTGTTTTTGCAGAGTGGAAAGGGCTGCTGGGAATTCTAACTACTAACATGAGCAAAACTAACTTGATGATCAGCCACTGTAATTGTTCCCGTAGCTGTCGTGAAATATGTCATGAGACTGTAAAAGGCCACCTAAGACATGAAAACAACTCAGATTCCTTCTTATTATCATCAAATGCGAGTGCAGTACCAATTTAATTACTTAAAAGAATGGTTAATCGATGCAGTTTGAGTTGAAAAGAAGAAAGATAATCACTCAAAATATTGAAAACTCTTAAAGATAAGCCACGCCTATCTAAATTGCGGGATAACATGTTAGCTTTACCCTGGAATCCATCCAAGAGATAAAGAAAGTTTAATAAAAAAAACTTCAAAGAGAACTATGATAAACTTAACTTGTTAAAGTAAAATCTGAACCAGCTAGCTTTAATGCAGACCTCCAACATAGAAAATCCAAATAGAATTAAAAAAAAATGTAATATCACTTGAATATAAATTTAAACTAATTTGATTTAGTCAATTCAGCTACAAGATACAACGAGGTTCATATATCCAGTACCGCTAGGGCTGAAAACTCTTCCATTGGAGGTTGAATATCCAAAGCTTTTTGGACTCACCACTATCACTAAATCTAGGTAGAAATCTCTAACAAAACAATGCAAATCATAACTAGCTAGTGTGATGTCAACTGAGCATGCTTGCGATGGGATTGTCGACCATGCTAGCTGCACCTGCAATACCGTAGCCTAACATACTACACAGGACTAAATGACAGATGCCATTTACTGCACAGGCAGCCACTAAAGCCTTCAAATTAAGGTTCCCAGGAATCTTTCGTGCCAAGACTGAGGATCAGAAGAAAATCATCAAAACTTTTCATTCTAAGAAGTCTCCATGTTGAACTTTGAGAAGCCAATTGGTAAAGATATATTGTATTTGCATCTTGCGCTTTGAGAAACAAGCCCATGAAGAACTGCGGCCATGCTAAGCCTCAAATCTAACACCAAAGAAATATTTAATTCAATCAAATGTGAGATTAGGAAGGGAGAAGTGTTCGATAATTAAATACCAGTAGTTGAACAAGCTTAAGCTCAAGGTAGTATTTGATATTTTAATAAATGTTCTTTTTCAAAAGTATTTTTTACTTAAAAATTAAAAATATATTAAAAATAATATTTCCTTTTATTTCCTAGCCGTTACATGCTGCAGATTTATAGCTTATGGGATTTGCAGCATGATTAAAGGAATCATCCTTAATACTGTCGTGAAATATGTCATGAGACTGTAAAAGGCCACCTGAGACATGAAAACACCTCAGATTCCTTCTTATTATAATCAAATGCGAGTGCAGTACCAATTTAATTACATAAAAGAATGGTTAATCGATACAGTTTGAGTTGAAAATTAAGAAGAAAGATAATCACTCAACGGTTTTCCTTTTATTTCCTAGCTGTTACATGCTTGATTGTTGGCAGATTTATAGCTTATGGGATATGCAGCATGATTAAAGGAATCATCCTTAATACTGTCATGAAATATGTTATGAGATTGTAAAAGGCCACCTGAGACATGAAAACACCTCAGATTCCTTCTTATTATTCCTCAAATATGTCGTGAAATATATTGTATTTGCACCTTGCGCTTTGAGAAACAAACCCATGAAGAACTGCGGGCATGCTAAGCCTCAAATCTAACAGCAAAGAAATATTTAATTCAATCAAATAAGAGATTAGGAAGGGAGAAGTGTTCGATAATTAAGTACCAGTAGTTGAAGAAGCTTAAGCTCGAAGTCTTATTTGATAATGTGATAAATATTGTTTTTTAAAAGTATTTTTTATTTAAAAATTAAAAATATATTAAAATAATGTTTTGTACTGTTTAGTATTAAAATATTTTTTATTTTTAATATCAATGTATAAAAATCATAATAAAATATATTAACAAATAATTAAATATTAAAAAAAAACACACGTTGAAAAAAGGAAAGCATCCAATAACAACGGTCAGTTATCATAAGTTAACAGGATCAGTTAACAACGGTCTTCTCAGGGCACCTTATTGACAAATTAGATTCAACTGCGGCCGCCGGTTAATTTATTGGTAAGAATGCTCGATGTTCTTTTATTACAGAATAAGTTCTTACTATTTATGATGATCCGAGATTAAAAATCATTGGAAGATAGTTGATCAAGCTTATGATATTATTTTTTCCATGTGATCCTTAAAACACGCCGTTTATATCGGATTGGTATATTGAGAAGAATTTACTAAACATCGATGGCAGATGCATGAATTTGGCAATTGAATCGCTCGGGATCTCTTCTGGATTACTACGGTGTGCTGCGATTGTCCTCGAGAGCTACTGCATATATTTTTTTATGCATTATGAGGTTAAAATAGCACCGATAATATCTGTGTTTGGTAGCTAAATGTTGTGTTTTGAAAGTATTATTTTACTTGAAATTTATCCAGCTACTGTGAGCTGCTTTCCTCACCCACCCACCCACACACACACGTCTGGAATCATAATTTTGGTTTTAAAGCTTATGCTTGAAGCACGATCTGTGCCGGCAGAAATGTTATAGCAGAGCAGAGTTAAAACAATGAAAGACCTCTTTTTGTAAATGCCGAACTTGATCATCTTTATTATTATATTGTAAGTATTTGTTTAGTATTGTGATATTTTTATATTAAAAAAAAATTAAAATCAATATATTAAAATCATAAAAAAATATTTAAAAATATTTAAATATTTAAAAATTACAAACATACATTAAAAAAAAAACATCCAAGAACAAAAAACATTAAACTCTGAAACACTAACTAAATAGCCTTTTTCTATTATTGGCGTTATTGAAGAAAACTTTTATATGAAAAGGAAAAAATTAAAGAAGCAAAGAGACATGATATTTAGATTGTATTTGGAAACATGGTTAATATTGTGTTTTTTCAAAATTTAAATTTTTTTATTTAAAATTATTTCTTTTATATTTTTGAATTTTTTTTGATATGTTGTCATCAAAATTATTTTTTAAAAATAAAAAATATATATTATTTTGATATATTTTTGAAAAAAAAAACTTTAAAAAATAACCCACTATTTTCATATATTTTTTTGATATGTTGTTATCAAAATTATTTTTTAAAATAAAAAAATATTATTTTGATATACTTTTTAAAAAAAAACTTTAAAAAATAACCTACTACTATAATTCTAAACATCCTCTTAGTAGTTTTAACTATTTATTTAACAATTATACTGTAATTTTTTTTATTTCTCACTAAAATTTAATGAGAAATGCCACTCCATGGCTTGCTATATATATCTCTAGTAAGTACATGTAAGTCAGATGATGACATGTTTGAGAGTTTTTTAAAAATATTTTTTTATTTAAAAATATATTAAAATAATATTTTTTTAAAAAAATAACATATTAAAATAATTTAAAAATATCAAAATAAATTTAATTCAAATAAAAAAATCAAAGCCAATTTAAGCACGGTCCCAAATAAACCCTAACCACAAGCGAGATGCCAGCAAATCCTTTGTACTGCTGTTGCGTTGTGTATCACCTTGTCTGAATCAAACCACCTTATCTCCCTGAGCCATCAATTATTAATAAATAGACAGATCACGATCAGTCAATTTTGCTATTATCTTGACATCTTCCATCCGGGAAAAGAGACAGGGAAGCAAAGGATAATAATTGAATCGCCGCGAATATTAGCAGGAGTTAACAACGGTCTTCTCAGGGCACCCTGTTAACGAACTAGATTCAATAGCGGCTGCCGGTTTATTTATTTATTGGTAAGAATGCTTGATGTTCTCTTATTACAGAATAAGTTATTACTATTTATGATGATCTGGAATTAAGAATCTTTGGAAGATACTTGATCAAGCTTGTGATGTTGTTTTTTCCATATAATAGTCCTCAAAACACACCGTTTATATCGGCGCCTTGGTATATTAAGAAGAATTTAATAAGCACTGATGGGTTAGATGCGTGAACTTGGCAATTGAATCACTCGGGATCTCTTCTGGGTTGCTACGGTGCGCTGTGATTATTCTCGAGAGCTACTGCATATATTTTTTTATGCATTGTGAGGTTGAAGTAGCAACTTACGATAATATATAGTAGTGTTTGGTAACTAAATGTTGTGTTTTGAAATTATTATTTTACTTTATATTTATGAGCTGCTTTCCCCCCCCCCCCCCCCCCCTCTCTCTCTCTCTCTCTCTCTCACACACACACACACACACACACACACACAAATCTCTCGTGTTCATTAATAATTTTATAAGAATTTATTTGTTTTAATTTTTTTTGTTAAGGAAAAACAAAATAAACAACCGCTGTTATAGGTTTTGAAAAGCACTCTGTTTGATTTTGAAATTTTTTTACAGTCAGTCATCAAGTTTTTAGCTTTTTGAGAACAAAAGCAAAAGCATTCAATTTTAAAATTTCTTTAAAAAAATAAAAAACAAAACCAAAAGTTGATTTAAAAAAAAAACTAATTTCAATATAATCCTGAACAGTTAAAAATACTACATGCCGTGATTAAGCAAAGCGTGAAAGTTCAGTGGCCAGTCAAATGAGCATATTTTGAGGTATTTTTTTGGGTAATGAATTGAATTAACAAGATTTATATGGTATTTTTTATGTATATTTTTTTGTTAAAAATAGATTAAAAATAATTTTTTGAATGAAAGAAACATGAATTTTGTTTTTTCAGACATCATAATAGCCGGAATTATCTGTAATTTTTTTTATATATTTTTAATATAAATTAAATTTAGTTTTAAAATTTAAAAATATCTTTTTTTATATAATATTTTTAATAGATGTAACATTACATAATATTTTTTTTATTAAATAAATTTTATATATATTTATAATTCAATTTATATTATAAATTAATTTTAATAAATAAATTCAATTTTTGTTACCAATCTAGTTAAAGTTATTACAATTCAAGGTCAAAATTTAGATTCGCAATCCAGCACAATATCTTCTATTTACCTTCTCCCAAGTCAAAATCTCTTCAAGTGCACGTTATATTTGTTAGGCCGGAACGCAATAGATTCCATCAAAGTTGACTTTGTCAATAGCCATTAATTTTAATTAATTAAAGGGTATTTAAAAGTATAATAATAGTTTTTTTTTAAGTATTTTTTATTTAAAAATATATTAAAATAATAATTTTTTATATTTAAAAATTATTTTTAATATCAACATATCAAAAAATATAAAAATATTAATTTAAAACAGAAAAAAATTAAAAAAATTAATATTTTTTAAAAACATTTTAAAAAATAAAAAATAAATAAACCATTATATTTGTCAAAGTTGGGATGCTGGTTCTCGTGTTGTTGATAAAACAACAATTTTCCATTTCAATTTTGAATCACCACCGACAAAGTTTGACTAGAAAATTAAAAAAAAAAAATCTTACAAATAAGTATGAAATAGGTGTAAGACTATCAATACTGACAAATTAAAATTATTTTATATTATTATTAAATTTAATCTAACAATTAACCTTGAGATGAATAGCAAAATTAAAAAATCTGTCCTTTTAGCTGTTTTCTCTCTCAATTAGCAGCATGGTAGAAGAATAGCAAAAATAGCTTTAAAAAAAAATTTATATCCATATATATTTATCAAGAAAGCTAAAACCAACAAAAATAATACCAATAAAAAAATAATCCGATTAAATGCAGCTAAGTGAATAAAAATATATTTCAATTTTTTTTTTTAAAAAAGCATTTTTTTCTTCATCTTCAATATATTTAACTCGTAAAAAAATTTCATGAGACTACACAATACACACACCATTCAAAATACCATATTAATATTTAAACACCTCAACATAAATATAGGAGATAATATAATGTTCGACATGTCAAATATTTTTTTTTACTTTAATATTAACAGATATACTGACATGATAATCACATCAACACACCATGCGGCACTAACATGTTATTGCGGCACCGCATGACTGACGGCATTGATCATTTTTCACAAAAATAATGATGAAATTTTAAAAGGCAGGGACCAAGATAACAGGAGCTTGTAATTTGTGGACTTACATATAGTCGACTTTTATTTTTATATTTTAAAAATATTTATTTTATTTTATTACTTTAAATATTTTTATGTTTTAATATATTTTAAAATAAAAAAATATTTAAAAACAACCTCAACGACCACAGATTGTGTTACACGCTACGATTGCTTGAACTTCGATAAAAACGAAGCAGTACGAGTCCGAGAGAGGACAAAAATCATAAGTATTTAATAAAAAAATTCAATACTCACGCGAGACCACGCCCACCACGCCCCCTATAAAAATAATTAAAAAACCTTTCCCTCCCCGCCCTCAACATCACCGAAAAAAACTGACATTTGCCTCTCTGTCCCATCTCCTATTGGCACGCACAGAAAAGAGCCACCAAAAAAAAAAAAGGATTTGTTAACTCTGGGTGAGATTTAAAGTCCTTAAATTTGGTGACCTCTGATTTGGATTTTGTTTTTGAAAAAATCGAAAATGGGGAGTTTGGGAGCGATATTAAAACACCCCGATGATTTATATCCACTATTGAAGCTGAAAATGGCTGTTAAACATGCTGAAAAACAGATCCCGTCTGAACCTCACTGGGCTTTCTGTTATTCCATGCTTCAACGGGTCTCTCGTAGTTTTTCTTTCGTTGTTCAACAGCTTGGCACAGAACTCCGTAACGCTGTAATTATATTTTACATTACACTTTTTATTGTTTTACTTGCGTTGTTTTGATCGGGGTTTTGTGTAGTAAGTATTTAATAATCTTTTTTTTTTTTTGGTTTTCAGGTGTGCGTTTTTTACTTGGTTCTTCGAGCCCTTGACACTGTTGGTTTGTTCTTGTTAACCTTGTGCTTTGGCTGTGATTTTTGTTTCTATTTCTGGCAGAGATTCATCCTAAATGGGTTTCGTTGAGTTTTAAGATTAATGATGTAGTGTTTTATGCTAGGCAATTGTTGCTACTTCTTCAATTATGTTTTGATGGATTTTAGAATCGGCGTGTGTCATATTGAGTTTAAAGTTGCTAGCTCTAGAGTTTTTGATATTCTAATAAATGGCTAGTGGAGATTTTAGTTTAGATGATAGTTTTGTAACCGCAGTCCTGAGGTCTTTTTTTTGAAGAAAAAAGAAATTTGAGAGGAGAGAGCTGTTGGTTTTGCTTAGTTAAGGCCTACTGTGAGGAGAAGTTTCCTTGAAGCACTCTGTTTGAATAGCACTTGATTTCCACTTAACCGTTGTACTTATTGATGCTATTTTGTTAGTTGATTCATTGTTTTTTGTTAAATGTTTTCGATTATTCCTTTACAGAGGATGATACAAGCATACCTACAGACGTCAAAGTACCTATTCTGATAGCTTTTCACCGCCACATTTATGATCGCAATTGGCATTTCTCATGTGAGTCTTGAAATTTTAGTTTTGATATCCTTGATTCTACAACTTGGAGAACAGTTGACTTGAATGAATTTGGTGCTGAGATTTAGCTTGATAATTTCATCCGTCCAAACTTTACATTTCTTCTCTGTGCAAGTAATTTCTTGTACTGACTAAATAGGGCATCTAGACTATACCAATTTAAGTTAGGATTGGCTCCTATTCTTTTGTTCAATCACAATACAGATTTTAACAATATTTTTTTATAACAACTATAATCAGTTGACATAAGGGTGCTTTGTAATGCCTGCAAATCGTTTGCATTTATGGTCTGCTATAAAATTACGTTCTGATATTACCATTTTTAGTTTGATGACTCAAGTGTCTAGTCCAAGAGCTTGAACATTTTTATAAAATTTGTTTTACATTTATCTCTTACAAACAGTTGATTTATGTCTGAGAGAGTCTCTCCTCTTTAAGGTAGCCAGAGAAGTTTACTTGTGAGAGGCAACAGTTCCATGGCACCTGTATCTGTAAAATGTAATGTCAATTGAATATTTTTGCTCACTCTAATTTGATTCTTCTTTTGCATAAGGTGGTACCAAGGACTACAAGGTTCTTATGGACCAGTTCCATGATGTTTCAACTGCTTTTCTAGAGCTTGGAAAAGGGTTAGTTCTACCTCATTTTGCCTCCTGTTTGATTACATGCTGATTGAGGATCTGATTGATTCAGGGTCTATATAATGTGCTCTACACTTCTAACAATTCATTGCATCCAATCACAATAGTGTCTGTGTGCCTGTTTCTTCTTCAATAGAAGTCTTATGGAACTCAATTTATTCTGCAGTTACCAGGAGGCAATTGAGGATATTACCAAAAGAATGGGTGCAGGGATGGCAAAGTTTATCTGCAAGGAGGTTAGTTATGTGGGGTGTTGGAATGCGGCATTGAATGGTGCATGGATAACTAACTTAAGGAAAAAAGGATTTCTTTAGGTTCCACTGCTGAATTGAGTGATACATGATACAGATGCGGGTGTCTGTGTGATTGCATCCATCATGATATCAAAAGTATAATAAATATGCACATGTATACTGTAGACTGTAGTGAGCTCAAGCTATATGCATCACAGGAATCGGGTGCTTGGTTATCAAGTAACCCATGCAATTTTTATTTGGGTCGTGGATAGAAGATGAATAGATTATCAAGAGAATGAAGAATGAACAGAGAAATCTAGAGTATTTAGTCATCCTCCTAGAGATAGCAAAGGACACTAGGGATGGCTGTGTGATCCCTTTGGATGTCAGCTAAAGAAAGTCTTTGAACTCAATAAAATATGCTGACAGAACTATTCTATCCTACAGGGCTTTAACAGTTTCCTCATTATTCATGTTAATCATCAAATTGCACAAGCTTCGATTTCTTCAGTTTTTCTTAATACAGAATGGAAAGTGCTATGTTTATGTGATGCCATTAGACTTTCTCATCTGCAGGTGGAAACCATTGATGACTATGATGAATATTGCCACTATGTAGCAGGAGTTGTTGGACTGGGCTTGTCCAAGCTTTTCCATGCCGCTGAATTAGAAGATTTGGCTTCAGATAGCCTCTCCAATTCAATGGGATTGTTTCTTCAGGTTTGACTATGATGCAAGAGCCATTGATGTGCTTTATCTGCGGGTTAACTTTGTTTGAAATGTAATTCTAACATGTATATCCTGGATTTGATAAAACTTAGAAAACAAACATTATTCGTGATTATCTGGAGGACATAAATGAGATACCTAAGTCACGCATGTTTTGGCCTCGCGAGATTTGGAGTAAATATGTCAACAAGCTTGAGGTTTGCTTCTTTTCCATTTATCGTCTCAACTTTAGTACCATAAACATCCCTTTGTAGTCATTATGTTCAAGAATGATGTAAATATAAGTATGATACTTGAAATGTGACAATGTTATTTTTGGCTTCACCCATCTGATTAACTCTCTCCCTGTTTTTTGTTTTGTGCCTCAGGACTTGAAATATGAAGAGAACTCGGTCAAGGCAGTACAGTGCTTGAATGACATGGTTACCAATTCCTTGATACATGTGGATGATTGCTTGAAATACATGTCTGCATTGCGGGAACCTGCTATATTTCGGTTTTGTGCTATCCCTCAGGTAAGAAATATGCTTGAACTGACCTTTGAAGATATCATTGTTTCATGTCTTGTAATTTGATCACTTGACTCGTTCTTATGCCTTTTCACTTATTCTGCAATTTTTTTGAAAAAAATTATCATCATGTCATATATTTTATTACACGGTGAAGAAAACTCACAATATTTTTTAGTCTAATTGTGTAGTTTTATGTTTAGTGTTAGCTATAATGGATGTTCTGGTGGAAGCTTTCTTCTAATTTGACCCCTCTCCTCCTAGGTCATGGCTATCGGAACCCTAGCAATGTGCTACAATGACATCAATGTCTTCAGAGGTGTAGTGAAGATGAGACGAGGTAAGATTACTTTATAGACTGCATTATTTTCTTGGCATCTGAAACTGGTGGAATGTTATACCAATAATAGAAATTGTTTTGGTGCATGTAAATATCTCATGAAGACTGGAAGGTTTTGATCATTGTTATGTTATCATAAATGTAGAATTGCATCTAGAATGCAAATGCAATATAAGATATCATCTCTCTTTAGAATACAATAAGGTTATTACCAAATGGACCATTCCACAAATACCATTTGTTTGTTTGGGAACTGCATAATTCTCAGACTAAGTAAATCATGCCCCAGCTTGCATATCTCGGATTATTTTTAAAAATTTCACACCCCATCTACCATATCACCCCTGTTCCCTGCTGCTCTTTATTGTACAAAGGATTCTGGCTTGTTAATTAAGTACCTGCATTAAAATAATAAGGCCTGGGTTTTCATAATTCCTTATTCAATGATGTTTAATTTAATGCTAAACCTATTTCTAGGTCTTACCGCTCAAGTTATTCATCGAACGAAAACAATGGCCGATGTCTATGGAGCTTTCTTTGACTTCTCTTGTATGCTGAAGTCCAAGGTATGATGCTTTCCTTAATTCTAACGAAGACATTGCTTTTCCTGGCAAGTTCAAGTATGAAAGTTATATTTCTCCCGCTTGTAAAAAACACCGAACCCTATGATGCTTCAGTTTTTCTTGCCAGGTTGTTTTGTGCTCGTTCATATCATTGAACCTAAGTAGATCTACGCCAGTTAGACTTTCTAGAAAATAATTTCATAGAAGGGAGGTGGTGGAATCTTCCCTAATAATAATGAATATATTTGCTTGTATCAATCCCCTCAGGGTTGATGAACGAGGGGATGAGCAAATGATAGTAGGTTGCCACATTGTTTGCGATGTGGTGGTAGCCTTTGAGATAGCGTATTAATTAACTATGTGGCATCTTAATAACAACAATCAACAACTGTGGTGGTTTTGTCAGATTCGGAAAATGGAAGTTTACGTATAAAGGTGGGAGCTTTTTCACTAGGATGCTACTGAATATTTATGGAGTCGATTTTGATCCTCAAGTTTGTTTGCAAAATTTTCTTGGTGCCTATATTGAGAAATGTGCAATTGGATACTGCAGGTTGACAAGAACGATCCTAATGCAACAAAAACATTGAGCAGTCTGGAAGCACTACAAAAAACTTGCAGGGAATCCGGGGCTCTAAACAAAAGGTTTGTCAAGCTATCCTCTGAGCCTTGAATTGTTTTTTTGTTATTTTATTGGGCTGACATTCTATCATGCTTCTACCAGGAAATCTTACATACTTAGGAATGAGCTAAAATATAATTCTGTTCTGGTGAGTTCTGCTGAATTGTCAACCGGATTTCCTCTTGTGTAGCCTGGTTGAAACTTTGTTGTTCAAAACAATTTATTTATTTCCATTTTTTTACCTGTCCGTTTCAATCCTACTGATTAATCTACAGTTGAATGACTATATGCATCTCCTATGCTTTGTGGGTTGATCCAAGAATTTCAAATGCGAATATCATCTGATTTCTTTTATCGTCTAATGCAGATCATCCTCCTCGTCATTATGTTTTCTATTATTTTTGCTTATCTCTCTGCTAACCGATCAAGTTACTAGGGTAAGTTGTGCCAGAAAAAGAAATTATTGATTGGATTTGATATCATGGTAATGATTTTCTAAAAAACTTCGTTTGTTGATGCACAGGATGGTCGATTTCTTGAATTCCCCAGTGTGCATATGGATGATGGCTGGCTACACAAGTGCCTGCTCTATTCCATGGAAGCTGCTTTTCTTATAATTGTGTAACCTTATAATGGCTACAGTTTAAACTCAGAGTGTATGCAGTATTAAAATGTTATTACAGTTCCCATAGCTTCCAATCCCCTATAGTTGTAATTTATAATGCACCTGTAGTCTTTATCAGCCATTCAGGACTCCCGAGCGTAGAACTAAGGTCCTCTTTGGTTGTTATCGTAGTTCTTTTGTGGATGGAGCAATAATACCAACTTGAGGTTTTTCCGAGTTAAACAGCAGCTGTTGACCCTCTGATGAGCAACAATGTCCACCCCTAGGGGACCTTGTCTCCTCCTGTTACTCGTCTTCCGGCGACGAGGGACTGATTTCTGATCTGCCCTTGTTTGAGGCCATATGGCCTCGAGTCTTGTGACACGGCAACGATATGCCAGGGATGAGCAGCAAGAGCAACATGAAAATCCCAGATAGGATTGTCCATGGGATGAAAGATTCGTCTTTAAGAAATTCGCGGTGGCCATCTCCATGATCATAGCTACTCTTCTTTCTCGTTTCTTTTGGGCTTAGGCCCCGTTTCTAATAGAAAAAACTAAAAAAACATTTTTAAGAAAAAAAAAAAAAACTTCTCGAAAAGCATGTTTCAGTAGAAAATTAAAATTTTCAATTTCAACGTGTAAAACAAGGGCATTGTTACTGTCAATTAATTATTTATGCCCATTCCAAAAAAAAAATTTATTCGCAGGTTTTTAAATTTTTTTCAGAATAAATTAAAAAAAGTAGAGATGGAAACTTCAATACAAAACTTCGATACGTTTTCTATATGTGTCTATCTTCATTTGCTACTTTCACTGTCCTTGTTAAAAATGATGAACAAGCTCGCTTGATCACATGAATCATCGTTAGTAAACAAGACTTGTTCTTTGAGACAGGATCCGCCAAGCTAGATGACTATTTATACATGGGAGGAATCAAGTTCACTCTTCAAGCCAACTATTTTTTTATATATATACTTTCGTTATATATGTGTGTGTGTGTGTTTGAGAAGGGTTTTGATTTGTTGATTTTAACATGTACGTGTTTGGTTTATTTGTTTACCTTGTATATTTTAAGCTGCGCATGTGTTTAGTTGATTTAATTATAGTTTTTCTTAAATGCATCATGTTTTAATATTTTTATTCTTAAATGGTGTTCAAATATGATGTAAAAAATATTATGGCTGTCTAGTTAAAATGCAAGACTTGGAGTAAACAAGTTCACTTGTCGAGGTGTGTTTATGCTAAAATCTATCATCAAACCTATTCTTGGCTGAAGTCTATGGTGTTTTCTTTCACTTTTCCTGTACGCTGAAGTCCAAGGTGTGATGCTTCCTTTAATTCTAAAACAATATATATTGTCCTAGCAAGTTGCTGTGGGAAAGTTAAGTTTATCCAACTTGTCGTGTCAGCTACAAGATAAAATTTCAGTTCTGCAGCCAGCCCGCCTTTTGGACTAGTTTGATTCCCTTGAACCTTTTCACCATATCTCCACTTCTTTGTTACATTGAATAGAGGATGGTTGTGCTTTTTGGAAACACACAATCGACTCTCACATATTGACATGAGTGATCCTAATGCAACAGAAACATCGATCAGATTGGAAGCGATACAAAAAAACTGCAGGGAATCTGGGTTTCTAAACATAAGGCTTGTCAATGTAACCATGGTGGATGTGGTTTTCTGTTTTTTTTTTGTTTGGCTGACGTTCGACTCTTGTTTCCACCAGGAAATCTTACGTAATCAGGAATGAGCCCAAATAGAGTTCTGCTGTGTTGAGTTGTTGTTCAAAGCAATTTACTTGCTAAATGCACGCCCAAGTGGTGTCCTCTACTTAAGTTTCTTTTTTCCCGGTCCTACTCTACATGTAGATGCACATATGCTTTCTGGCTTAAGAATATGGACTGTTTTCTCTCATAATCTCAATGCAGGTTGTCCTACTTTTTGAAAAGCTACTTATAAGTGACGTACAACTGGAGAAAAAGGAGGTCTTCGCGGTCATACAGAATATCAATAACTCAGGTCAAAATCTTAATGCTATTCGTTGCACAGAATAATTAAAAATAATAAACAAGGCATTTATATATCAATATGATCACGAGGTAAAATCAGTACGTGTATCACAAGGAAAGCGACGGCCTCCGATTTGCAACAATTTTCCCCCCTTGATCATCGATCCACAACAATCATTCTCCGCATTTGAGAACATGCAGAGTGTAAAACATACACTCAATACAAAATCATCAGCCCAGAAGAAAACTCTAAAACACTTCAGCGATTTTGCTGGCAAGGACACGATCCCTTCTTTCAATGTACCCATATGGGAACCAGCCTGCTTTACCTTTGCATTCCCCTTCAGCCCAGCCATTGTTTGTCACCTGTCGAGAATGCATGGCAGAATATTAAACCTTGCATGGATTTTAGTTGACATAAAATAAAATATCTGAACAGTACATAATTTTTTTAAAAAAAAAGTAGTTTCAGAAAGCTCTAAACCTTTCGAACAACAACATAGTCACCAATTGACAAGGTCAGCTCCACATCAGATTGTCCTTGATATGAATGCATGACCTGCAATAAAAAAGCAAATAAATGGCAGAAAACAAATAAAAACATGCAAGCAACATCAAGGTCCAATTTTGTAAGAATATAAGGTAACTTTAACAGCATGATAAATTCAATTACTAACCTCCCCTAAAAAGTAACTGATGCTGTCTGTCGTTCCGTTATGTGCTTGGGAAGCATACATGCCGTTCACTTCTTCATATGATGGAGGTGGAGGCATGCTGTTCTCTGCACTTGGGGTGGGAGGCGCTTCAATTCGTTGTCGTTCTGATGTCATCTATTAATAGCAACAAATGAGGATTATGATCCAAATAAAGGCAAATACAAAAAATTAGGACCATTCCATTCCAATTCAGGCCTGGTAAAAGGACTTCAAATACCTCTCCTTCAAGCTGATCTAGTATCTGAAGGACTCTCTGGTGATAAGCACGTTCGGCTTCAACCTTCAAATTAGAACATGAATCAGAGAAGGACAAACTTTAAATCTGACCTCTTCCCAACACATAATTCATGACTTGGTTGAATCCATAGTAGAAATAAGGGATCATTCACATTACCATAGCAATAAGTCTCTGAAGAGTTAACCTCTGTTGTTGGGCTTCAACAGCAGCCATTGCTGCAGCCGCTTCCTTCCCCAATATTGACATGTTTGACTTCAGATCTTGCAGCTTTGTTTCTGCAGATTCTAACTTCATTGCAAGCTCAGGACTGCCTGGCATTTCTCTCACTTTTGCCTGCCGCTTGGAAACTTCAATAGCCTGTCTAGGTTCAAATGAAGGGTAACTAAACAACTTTGGAGAAAGAATAGCCCATACACCATGATAATCATGCTGTGAACTGCACTTCAATTGATTCATGATCATTGATATTTAGATCAGAAAAATAAGAACAATTGATAATTCTCTAGGGAACACAAAAGTCAAAGAAAGTTGAATAAGAATCATGCAAGTAAAAGGAACATCAAATCTAGCAAGTAAATCTCAGGAGCAATTCAAAACAAGATGCGCATTGAATCATACATTTCAAAAACTTGGTAAAGAGAGCGATATTTCAGTATACCTGAGCTTCTGCTTCTTGTCGCATCCTGTCATAACGTTGAGCAAGATGTCGTGCATCTTCCAATGGAGCTCCCATTACCATAGCTCTTAATGGCTCAGCTACCTAATAATAAAAAACAGTCAATGCCATACCAAGAGCATGATAAAATGCTCTGTGAATAACAAGGATGATGATGAAGAAAATATTAAACATGGAGTAAAGAAACAGTCTTCAGACACCTCAGTTCTTCCACTAAATTATAAGTATTTAAGATCGGTTTTAATGTTTCATAATTCTTCAAGTGTTTTGGATTTCAGGCATAATCTTTACCCATTTAATGCTTTCTTGACACTTGTTTGTATGATTTACTAAAAGTCCAGTATGCAAACTAATAAAAACCACTTACAGCTTCGCAAGGCAATGGAGCACAGTGCAATCAGCATAGGAAAATGAGACATACATAAGCTCATTAATAATATTTAAATCAGCACATTTGTAGTGATGAAAGATGCAGGAATATGGAAATTTGTGTTATAGATCAAACCTGTGTACCAAGAGCTTTCAGCAGATTCCCACGTTCCTTCTCCATCTGAGCACGGGCACGACCATAATTCACTGCAGCCTTTGACAATGTATTACCACTAGTACATGTATTTTCGGCACCATATTTCCTGCTATCTTCTGAAAACTTTGTTCCTGTAGAACACCATGAATTTATATAAAAGACCACATTACCTTCTTGGATTTCAATATATATGATACTACAGGAATAACATGAAGATTCCCACCATCCCACCTATTTCAACTTGTTTGGATCCTGTGACAATATATCCTTCTACACCACGAACAATATCCCTTTGAAAATGCTGAAAAAAAACATTTGACATTCATAAGTCAACAACTAAAAGAAAGGGAGAACAATATGCCATAGGAGGACTGGATAACCTTGCCAGCGCGTGTTGATATGTAAAGCCTCTCAAGTTTCTGGTGCTGATGGAGTTCTGCTTCATCAGTAACAAGTGTGTCTGAACCTCCATATCCACTAGCCCCAAACTGCTTGAGAACAGCCTGAAATAACACCCAGCATAATCAGAACACTGGTTTTGAGGAGCAAACTACTACAATGTGGAGAAAATAAAATGCAGTGCTCCGTGAAGACATGCACCCTAATTATGTCAAGCTGAGGAAACACCATCAAATGTATAAAACCCAGTGGAGCTTCAGATTGATGTTCCAATACCAAAGCACGTAGAAATTGAAACTTGCATCGCAATAAAAAAAGTCTGTTACATGCATGAATCTAATTGCAAGACCCACAAAGAAAAAAAAATCTCAAATCAAAATCAAAAGGGTAAATGAAATGGAGCTTCAACTTGATGGGTTAGTATCAAATTACAGAGTTAAACACTAAAACAAGCATTTCGATCGAAAGAACTAGATTACAAGCACCATTGGAAGTGGCGTAAAACATTTCCTTACTGAATCGTACATTGTAAATTTGAAGTAATTTCACCTTCCATGCATAAAAACAATCACTTTATTCTCTCTTCATTTTCACTCCACCAAATCAAACTCCTTTAAACTTATAAAATTAAAATCCTAAACCTTAGCAAAATCCTCATGAAGCAAGAAATCAATTAACGCAAACAATCTTCCCTAGAAGCTTTCATGTTTACTAACACCTACATTACATTGAACACTCTCAAAAACCCACGAAAAGACTTCAGATAATAATCCAAGACTGCAATTTCCAGCTCCGGTGCATAATAACACTACACAGATTTAACCAAATCAATCAAATTCGCAAAAGATTTGACACGATCTTTCTCATTCCTAATCCCATGAGACAACATGTTTACCAAAAAACAATCAGAAATGATAAATCGAAGGCTATAATAAATAAATAAATTGATACTGAGCTGAAAAAAAATGGAATTTTAAACTTGGATCTAGAATTTCAGGGTTTGAATTGGAGGGATACCTGTTGTTGCTTAGCGACCTGTTCCCTAAGTTTCGTGGCTTGTTTTCGTATCGCTTCCATTCAATGAAGAGGGATTGAAGAATTTTAATCGGTTTTGAAGAGGTGAAACCAAAAGGGGTGTTAAAAGAGGGAGAGAGGTTTTTGAAAAGAAAGAAGGGTGTGGGTTGTCGTCGTTGTTGTTATTGGCCACTTTGGTAGCCAGCCTCCTTTGGAGCTTCCAACGGCAGACATTTGTGTCATTTCAAAACACCCAAAATTATGATGCTATGCCTGCGCCCGTTCTCATTTTACCATTCCTGAGCCCCCTTTTATTGAGATGCATTTTAATACGTTTCATTTGAAAAATATTAAATTATTTTTTTAATATTTTTTAAATTATAATGTAATCAAATTAAAAATTAAAAATATATATTTAATATATTAAAAAAAAACTATTTTAAAAGCATTATGATTCACAAAAACAAACACACTTTACTTGATCAAATAAAAAATATTAAGTGTTAAATCCTGTCTCAAGTCATGATAAGTAGAATTTTAATGAGTTGATATAAATATTTTATTTTTTATTAAATTAAAAAAATAGATTTAATCTCAAATCTTGTTCAAAAAATCCCTATATAATAAAATGAAAAAAAAAATAGCTATTTGTCTATGTAAACCTGTGTTGATAGGAGCACGTGTGTGTTGTGTAGTGTAGGGAGTTCAAATCCTGTGACGCCGTGAAAGAGTGATATACACTATACAGTAACTAACTCGTAAGAAAATGAATAGCCTATCTTTAACTAACTCAAAGATGCTACTAGCAAGTGATTGAAAAAGTTGCTATTTCAGACAAGCCCGGAGAGAGGTTAGGGGGTGACGCAAATTAAAGGTATTTGTCTCCCCACAATTACACTACGTTACGTATAAAAAATGTTCCTCTATGTTTGAAAACGTAGTTATATTTATATTTTAAAAAAATTAATTTTTTAAAATTAACTTTTTTATATATTTTAAATCATTTTAATACTTTAATCTCAAAAATAATTTTTTAAAAATAAAAAAAATATCATTTTAATATATTTCAACATGAAAAATATTTTAAAAAACAACTAGAAATACACACCTAACAAGGTTTTAAATATAATTCACTTAGCAAGTCAATTTATATCTCATCAACTTAAACTTGAACTAAATAAAGTTTTACATCAAATTATATTGTAGTTGATATTATTAAATAAAGTTAATTATATAAATTTGCATCATGAAATCAAGTTTAATTTTAAAAAATTAAAATATATATTTTAAAAAATTTAATAATTTTAAAATAATATTATATTAACACAGGTCAACCATTTAACTAACAACCTAAGCTTCGGAATGCATCATGCGTTGTTGGGTATTATAATTGTGTCTAAAAATTATACATCACTTTAAAAAAGAAAATCATGCGTGGATTTTTTTTTACAAGGGTATTTAACGTGTATGTTTTATAATTATGTCTAACATTGCACTGAACTGTAGCCAGCAAAAATAAAGGGGTTCATGTTCATGATTTTCTTATACAATTCCAATTTACTGGATTGGCGATTGCATGCTAAAAGCAAGGAAGAGAAAGTTGCCCGCATACGATTTAGTCACGTGTTGCTGCACTTTGAGTATGTTTGAAAATATAATTATAATTATTTTTTTAAAATATTTTTTATTTAAAAATATATCAAAATAATATATTTTTTTATTTTTAAAATTTATTTTTAATATCAATATATAAAAATAATTTAAAAACATCAAAAAATATTAATTTAAATAAAAAAATAAAAAAATTTAATTTTTTTAAAAAACTTTTAAAACACAAAAATAAACATGCAATTTATGTTAGTATTAACTTTTATTCTTTTGAGATCAATTTAGATTATACAATATTCATCATTTTATTTTTGCGATCCAAATATACTTTTTTTAAAATAAAATTTTATTATTTTTTAATATTTTATCATTTTAATGTATACATATCAAAAATAATTTTAAAAAATAAAAATATATATATTATTTTAATATATTTTTAAATAAAAAATATTTTAAAAAATATATATACTGCTATTTTTGTAGTCTGTAGGGTATCTTTCTGGCCGGCATTGACCTTTAGTTTTGTTAGGTATTTGTAAGCATAGTTTAACCTGCATTTTAAAAAACTTAATTTTTTAATTTAAAATTACTTTTTTTTATTTTTTATGTGATATATTAATAATATTTTTTAAATAATAATAATAATATATTTTTAAATAAAAAAATTTTTTAAAAAAATTAGTACCACGATCATATGCACCACTTAATCCAGATCAATATATACATTGAAAGATTCCAAAATCTTTACTTTTCCAAAAGCAAGAGAGAATTCGAATGTGACAATTATATATCTAATAATTTTTTTAGTGAAGCAATTTCAAATCCCAATTACTCGAGTTTATTAGATTGCTATGCAACTAATAATAAAAGAGAAGTGTTCTTATCGTGCGGTCTTCAAGAAACACTAAAATTTGACCGCAGAGAAAAGAATTAAATCACCGTGGGTTAATCGTTGAGGTGTCCACTTTCTCTATGAGCTTAATTGATTATCTAAAAGAGGATCGGTAATTCATCATGGATAAACACTGTTATGAGAGAATTTTAAAGTTTCCATACTTTCTTGGCATATTTTAGAAAAACCCATCAGCCGACATACATATAAATTTATGATATTTATCATGAACTTCGCGTGAAATTAAGAATATTGTCAAAGTATCATGGATCTGACGCGATTGATTGTTGACAAAGCTTGAAACACACCTTTTCTTAATCGTCCAAAGGAAGCTTGTTTGCATGGAATCTATTAAAAATGTTGGCAACTTGGCATGTGTAGTACTCATCAATGTTCTTATTTTCAGTGTCGGTTATTTTTTATTTTTTTAAAAAAATAAATTAATCTTTTTAATGTTTTTAGATTTATAATGAATTTTAAAAAATATTATTTTAATACAGTAACACCTCCTAGTAAAACCCCTTGTTTTTTTTTTTTCGTTTTTAATTTCTTGTTTTGGTGAATAGAATAGTTTAGCAAATGGAAACTGGGTAAACGGGCACAGAATAATCTAAGTGCACTTCTCAATGTAGACATCATTTGTGGTGATGGAGATGTGGCTGATAGCTGGTTTTTGCAGATTTTTTTATAAAAAGAATAGTCATGATTTTTCATTATAATAAAGTTCAAGGTTCGCTTATAGCATACTTCCATGCTTACATAATTTCTGTAGACCGCGACATCCATTCTTGTTTGTCTTTTCCAGCATGCTAAAGTTCAAAGCAATTCTTGATTTTTCCCTCTCTCTCACTTGTGCACGAGAAGAAAACCAAGGACGAGTGGACCTAATTTCCCCTTCACCAAGGCTGCGTCTATCTCTTAAAAATTGATTTTTAAAAAATATCTTCTCAAACTTTTTTATATTTATTTACTATTAAAAAAAGTTAGTTAATAAAAAATATTTTCCAGTTAACAAAAAATATTTTTCAATTAAAAAAATTTAACTTAATTTCTAAAAAAAAAATTTTCTTTTATTTTGGATGGAAAACACTTTTCTGGAAGTTGTGAAAAAATTAAAAATATCATATTATTTACTGATTATATTAAATTTGGTCCTTAAACTTTTGATTGTTATGTATATTTTGTTTTAAATATTTATTTTTTAATTTCATCCCTTAAAATTTAATTTTTATATTAATTTTGGTCTTCATTTTTATAACTATTATTTGCTTCTTTTTTTAATTAAAATTTTTTATGTATCAAATTTGGTCCTTATTATTTTAATTGTTACTTATTTTATTTGAAATAATTTATGAAATGTTAATTAATATTATTTTAATTTCTTCATCTTTCATCTTTTTTATTTTTTAGATTTGATCTATATTATTTTGATTATTATTTATTTTATTTGAGATAATTTATGAAATTATATTTTTTTCAATTTCATTCTCATTCAACTTTTAATTTGTAGGATTTGTTCCTTATTATTTTAATAAATTAAAAAAAACAAAACATTAATAAGTTATTTTCCAACTCATTTTTCATAACATAACCAAATACTGGAAAATATTTTCTAATTTATTTTTCATTACATCACTAAACATAAAAAAATAATTTACTTTTTCTGAAATTTATTTTTTTAAAATTTACTTTTTAAAAAATATATTTTCAAGCAAATAAACTGACCCTAAATCCTCTTATATTTTCCTGTAGGTGAGATTTGGTCCATTATTGCTTTGTTCTTGCCTCATGCAAGGTTATAAAACCCAATTCTAGTGGACACGCGTGCGTGTAGATGTAATCAAGTGCATTTCATGGGAGGAACAACATTAAGGTAATTAATTTGGTGCATAAAAAATTGCGTACTTCCGGACTGAACATATTGCTACAAGTGATGGTAGGAGGTTCGATTATATATACATACACAATACAATCTCAGCCATAATCTCTGGTGGCGAAGCCAATTTGGAAAGCGCTATTCCCACACTCTGATGTCTATTCGCACACCCATTATTTGTTGGTGGACGAAATTATCCTTTAACTTCAGAATAGCTTCAAGTGTGCTTCGTAGAGGCCAGTGATACTGTTTTAATTTAATTAATTATTTACCCTCGGTATCTCTCTCTCTCTCTGTTTTTTTAGGAATATTATATTTATTTGTTTTTATATTTTAAAAGTATTTTTAAAAAATAAATTTTATTTATTGATTTATTTATTTTTGTATTGTTTTAATGTATTAATATTAAAAATAATTTTAAAAAAATTAAAAATAATATTTTATTATATTTTCAAATAAAAAATACTTTAAAAAATAATTATTACTATATTACAAACATCCAATAAAAACGGTGTTGTACTGCGTGGCTATCAAACATCTGAAAGCCTACCTTTTTATATTTGTCTGTTATAAATAGAAATGAAAATCTCCCCCTTTTTTCTTCTTTCTAAATGAATTGCATTCTGCACAACTTGATTAGATTGTATACGGCGGTTAAACCGTGTTGTTTTAAAAAAATTGATTTGTTTTTATTTTAATTAATTTTTTTATGTTTTTAAAATATATTAATATTAAAAATAAATTTTAAAAAATTAAAAAAATATTATTTTAATATATTTAAAAAAACGCTTTAAAAAATAAATTCTATTACATTTCCTAACAAAAAAAAAGAAAGAAAGAAAAAGAAGAAGGAAGAAGCTCGTGCAGAGGTATTTGGGGGATACGATTATGTTCGGTTGCCCAACATAAACCATCGAGGTTCATGTTTTAAGCATGAAATCCATTGAACTCGTGACTTTTTTTTTTTTTTTTTTTAATTCCCTTTCCCAATTGACACTCATCGTAAAGAACCAAACCAAACTATATAAGTAACTTCTCCAAAGTAACTTGTAGAAATCCCAAATTGTTTAGTTTAAGGTTTGGTTTAGTTACTGGATTCAGTTTTTTTAAAAAAAACATTATTCGGTTGAATTTTTTTCTCCAAGCTGAACCATTTGATCCTACACGAAAGAAAGAAAAAACTCCAAAATACTATTCCTTGAATGCTCCTACACTCTCCATACGAAACGCATCACCAAAACCACCAAAAAACGAGTACATGCCGCGAGAAGTGCACTCTTCGGCTTGCATTGTCCCTTTGCTACTCTCAGAAACGAGTCAAACCCACCTCTCAGTCTCCCCATATGCTTGCTCCACGAGAAGACATTCAGACAGATAAATCCCCATCTCACCAGACTTCAACATTATAGCACAGTTAAAACCAAGCAGAAAACGCGCACACTCAATCAAATGGGACAATCCCATGATCTTTACTTGTAAGTTACACTGTTTTACCTCTTGGGGTTTTATGTTTTAGCTGTCCAATGGCTTCTTTATGGAGTCCTGGCATTTTGCTTGTTCTTCTTCTTGCTTTTCTGCTGAAGACTTTGCCCCTCGTGATTCTTGCTAAAAGCAATCTAAGTTTCTCTACTTGAGTTCAGCTCTTGTTTGTTTCATGGATTTGTCTGCGTCTGATCTTTTTGGTCTTAACAGGTTTACATTGTGTATATGGGAGACAAGATCCATGACGAGCCTGAGCTGGTTCAAGAGTCACACCATGAGCTTCTGTCTGATATTGTTGGAAAGTTTTATTTCTGACACTTTATAATCTCTATTTGCATTTCTAATCTATCAATGTTACCTTAAATATGTTCAATTTTACTATTACATTTACCTTCTAAGCGTTCAATTTTTATCTTTCTTGGTGTGGTCATAGGAGTATAGAATGATTTTGTATGCTTTGGCTTTCTTTGATTTTGCTTTATGAAATTTCAGAATTCAGATGCGCAAAATGTGTTTCACCGTTTTTAGCTTTGAATGCATTATTTGTGAGATTTGAATTGGCAGTAAAGAGAAATTAGTACCTTGTGGTATGGATTTTGACAGCGAAGAAGCTGCAAAGGAATCAATTCTATAAAGCTACAAGCATGGATTTTCAGGATTTGCTGCAGTGTTAACCGAGTCCCAAGCCAAGCTTATTGCAGGTGTTTCAATGTTGGTGATCTTTGAAATCAATTTTCCCAGTCTAATTTTTAACTTCCAACAAGTCCCTGCAATTAATTCTCTCTTCGTTGATGCACCAACAAAGATTTCCCTGGAGTTGATGCTGTTGTTCGAAACAGAATTCTTAGTTCTCAGACAGCTAGGAGCTGGGATTTTCTACACATCAAGCCTCCAGTTGTGGGTGGAACTCTTTCAAAGGGACATTCTGGTGTCGGTTCCATCATTGGTGTCATGGACACAGGTCAGTGGCAAGACGCAGGCATCATTGTTGGTTTAGACAATTTACATAATTTCTTGTCTTACTTTCTTGTTGCATACGTATATGGCCAGAGTCAGAAAGCTTCAGAGATGAGAGTATGAGGTGCCATCTCGTTGGAGAGGGATATGCCAGGAAGGAGAGGGATTTAATCGCATGCATTGCAATAGGCTAGAGCTCGTATTTTCTTTCTATACAGGATTCACTGTACTTTTAAACAGATTTGAGATTTTTAGACATGTCAAATAGTAAGTAGCTATTATTGGTGATCTTAAATTCTGGTCATAAGAATTACATGATGGCTCTGCTTCGAGGAGATGGTTGACTCAAACCGAAGAGGATTAGACTTTAAGTGACTGTTTGAGAATGGTTGATTTTTAAAATGTTTTTTATTTAAATATATATTAAAAAAATATTTTTTTTATTTTTTAAAATTAATACATTAAAACAATCTAAAAAAAAAACTTAATTTGAAACTGTAAAAAATTCAAAATTTTTCAAAATTGCTGCAATGCAGATCACTACTTAAGAAATGACTTTTCAAGTTCCTTTGCTTCTGTTTATGAACTGTACTTTAACGACGTTGCAGCAGAAATTAAATTGATGCTCACTGCTTGAATACTTTGTGCCGGAAGATCATTGGTGCTCGCTGGTATATTAAAGGTTATGAAGCTGAATTTGGAAAGCTAAATCTAAGTGATGGGTTTGAGTTCTTATCTCCCCGAGATGCCGGGGGCCATGGCACCCACACATCATCTACTGCAACTGGTGGCCTGGTGGAAAATGCAAGTTTTATGGGACTAGCTCAAGGACTGGCAAGAGGGGGTGCCCCGTCAGCTTGGCTGGCTGTCTACCAAATTTGCCGGGATACTGGTGGCTGCGCTAAGGCAGATCTTCTTGCTGCATTTGATGATGCAATCTTTGATGGTGTGGATTTGCTATCAGTATCTCTTGGGTCACCACCTCCACTTGCCACCTACGTTGAGGATGCAGTAGCTATTGGTTCCTTTCATGCTGTAGCTAAAGGAATTTCTGTAATATGTTCTCTACAGTTAGTTAATAAAGACAGCACCATGGGTTGTTACAGTTGCAGCAAACACCATTGATCAAGCGTTTCCTACTATAATTACCCTGGGGAACAATCAAACCATAGTGGTACTTACTGAATTTCTTTGCAACCTAGAGAACTTGTGCTAAGGCAATTGGCATAATCTTGTTCCATAAAAACACAAAATGTAGTTGCAGGTATACAGCAGATCAAATAATGAACACAGACGCAGAAGTTCGTAATATTTAGCTGCCTTTTTAAAGATTTTTTTGATTAATTAGAATTGATATTTTTATTGAGTGAAAATGATTATTCGAACTAAATGAATGATTCGGTAATTGATTCCAGCCTCAAAGGCGAGGTGAATACGGGTTAGGAACTGTGAATGACATGTATAACCTTGTCTTGGAGGTTTTATTTTCCCAAAACAGTGTTTACAGGGAAGAATGCAGACACTTTTCACCCTATTGTTTTTGGAGAAGACAGTGTAGCTGATAATTCATATGGCGTGTGTATTTGTTCACTTTGAACACTGAATGGGAGGGAAATTGAAAGGACATGATTGTAATTAAGTAGGCGAGCAACCCTATCTAATCAAGCCGGCGGGTGTATGTGTTCAGTTGTTAGTTCTGTCAAAAGAACCTAAACTGCGGATATCTGGAAAAATAAAAGTGAGGAGAGGACATGTTCAGGGTAGCATTCGTGTGTGCAATCACGAGCGGAGGCCTCATGGAAAATGACCCTCAAGCCCTTTCAATTTATTGTGCTCATGTTAAATTATTTTCAATAACAAAACTGTCGTGTCGTGTCGTGTCGTGTGAGTTTGATGATGACTCGTCACCAGAAGAGACACTGTGGCCAAATTTTTAGATATTCTCTTGGAAGGGGCCTGTTTTATGGACCAAAAATCTGCTGCCAAGTCTGCAAAACATTCCGTGCTCTCTGTTTTGAAGTGAATTGCACCACACGAATTGATGCAAGATTTTTCTTTTTTCTTTTTCTTTTTGGATTATTTGACTGGTATCCAATCGAAGTGGTTAGCTCTCGTGAAATTGTTTGACATTTTCCACACTACTATTCATCACTCGATCAATGACTCATCATGCATGTGAAGAATGCTATCAAATCAATTTTAAAGAAAATAACTTAACTAGTAAGTCTCAATTTGTTTTTAATCAATTTTCTTTCACCAATAAAGTTGTAGAGAGTTTTCGGAGTGACCCAACTCACTATTAATTTCCCGTGTTGCGAAAGCATAGGCAGACATGATTTATTGGAATCTATATGATTAAACTGAATAAGACCGTAATTTATTACCAAAAGAATCCGAATTTTTAATTCTAATATAGACAGACAAAGAGTTGATTAGGGCTGAGGGAGTTCTCTTCTCCCTGTTGCGAATTGGGTTTTTTTTAAAAAAAATTCAAGTACAGCCATGCCCACTTGCCCAGTTGCCCGTGATTGATTAGAACTAATTTTCTACTCGTTTTTTTCAGCTGGAAAACATTAAATTTATTCTCTTGTGCCATTTTATAGTTTTGAAATCGAGGGTGTGAAAACAATGTAAAAGGAAACAATTTTATATTTTTTTTAAGTCAAGAATCCCTTTTAAAAACAGCTCCACCCTCATTGTTGTGAGTTTAATGATCCAAAGTAAAGTGAAAGGCTAAGATGTAAATGGTGATAGAATTCAATGTTTGCAGAAAAGTCTGGAAATAGAGAATAAAAATGCATGTACTATGCCTATGATTGCACCGTTAATGCAGCTAAACGGGAACTGTCGTTTTGTTATATATATATATATATATTATAGACTATAGTTGCAAGCGAATTCCGACTGTTTGATAGTCTTTATTGTGTCAATGGTCGGCTGGATTTTGCTTGTGAGAGCACGAAACTACAAAACAAGGGGGACAAACAACGACGTTATTTGACTTCTCTTGGATCACCTTTGCCTCAGGCGACAGCTGGAAGATAGACGAAGCGCACTCGGAGAAGCATGCATGTGCGATAAGAAAATAAAATTAAAAATTAAAAAAGGCATGCTTCCTCGGTTCCTCCTGGTTGCTCCACCTCCCCTGCAGGGTTATTGCTCTTTTATCCTCGTACACGGAAAGCCCAAACCATACCACCGCACAGGGCATCCGGTCTGAATCTATTTAGGAACTCGTGTATTGTGGGTTATATTTAAAAAAAAATAAAAAAATTATATATATAGATTTTTTTTATATGTTTTTATAGTTAAGAAAAATCTAAGTGAAAATAAAAAAGTTTATGAATACATGTACTGAAATAAAAAAAGCATACTTCCATGCATTCACTACACTTTCATTTGACCACAAGACGACTGGCTGGCTTTGACATATTTACGTAGCAAAAGTGCTCTGCTTTTCTAGAGCAAAGAAGTGAGGGCACCCATAACTCGAAGTTATGGTGACAATCAACTAATCTAGACGAGGCTTGTTGAGTGATTGATAGATTAAAATAAACTTAATCCAAGAGATGGACATTGTTTTAAAGTACGTGCTCGAAAACTCAAGAAATTCCAAGTTTGAATTACATGTTACATATACAACTCGGATAAGGTAATTAAAACTCAGTTAAATTCTAAATTATTTTTATATGTTTTTAATTAAATATATATATATATATTTTTAAAAAATTCAAACATTGTTGGGTCCAAAAAGTCAGGCCAGCCCATCTAATCCATTTTGTTAGTGCCCGTGTCGATGGAGCCCCTTTTCGCTTTGCATTGTTGTTCATCCTAAATGTTTTTGAAAAAATATCAGAGTATTAGTTGTCTATTTTATCTAATTTTTGGTTATTATGGTGCCTAAAAAAAATAAAACTAATATAAATTGAATTTTAAACCCATTGTTTACTCGTAACACCTAGCAAACATAAATTATTATTTTTTGATAAACTCTTTAATGATTTAAAAAAATCTAAAAACCATTCTAAAACTTAAAATTAACTCGAAATAAAAAATCTTATAAAGATTATATATGTTTTTATTAGAAACTTAAAGGTTCAAAAAAAAAAAATCCACAAGCAACCCTCAATTAATTGCATCAATTTTACACCAATTTTTTCTCAAATTATAATTAGAAGAAATAGGATTTCGATGATCATTTAGATCAATCAAGTACAAATTATATCAATTAAATTTATAAATCACATCAGTTCAGTATGAATTATTTGAAATATATTCATTTCTGTTAGTGTTAATTTAGCATCAGTATACTTTTATCTTTCAAAAAAAAAAAAAAAAAACATTGGGAATAGGATCAGGAAATGTATTTATTAACAATAAAGTCAATATTCGGGAAAGAGGCCCAATTATTGGAGGAAGAAAGAAAGGGGATATGCATCTTGCAAGGTCTGTCCGTGTTACTGTTGCTATTACAAACAGGCAACGGCTGCAAAAAATCATGATCACGTTACATCTAGTGGTCGTCAACGGAGATAGAATTTTATTTTCCTATCGAATCATATTTATTTATTTTTACTTTAAACACCTTTTGTACGAAATCAATTTTCTCTTCAATTATCCATATCTCGACTTATCTCACTGTCATTTTTTTAATTTAAATCCATAAAAATAATATAAAAACCAAATTCACTTACCATGTAAAAATATAGCATAAATATACATACACACTTGTATTTATTTTGAATTCAGTTGGAAAGATTCAGTGACTTTTTATAAGAGTAGTAAACGTTATTTTTTAAAATATTTATTAATTTATTTAAGTTCATGATGCAACGCGCTTACAATTGGCTTGACTCACGTGGAGCCCTTTAATGTTTCGCAAAAAGAACTCTCATTCCACCCGCTCTCTCATAGCCAGTTGAGTCCGTTGACTGTTGAGAGTGATTTTTTAAGAGAAAAGAGGAAATGAATAATCAAACCAGTGATGGTGGCATGGTTAACGCGGATATTGAAACGTGTATTTGTTTTTGTGTTTAAAATTTTAATTTATTTAATTTTATTTGTTTTAATTTTAAATTATTTTTATGTGTTGATGTTAAAAAATATATATTATTTTAATGTATTTTTAAGTAAAAAATATTTAAAAAATTAACTTTTACTACAATTATAAACATTAACAAAGCTAATTTGATAAATAATTAAAATTTGGAAAGGTAGTTTGTTTACACAAGAAAGTCAAAGTGGCAGTGGTTTCTTATACATAGTCGTTACTGTTTTTTCTTTGTTTTTTGAATGATATTTGGCGCCGTATATATGCTACCATATCTTAATTTCGATCATAGCTTGTGTAATTTCATTTTTATATAAAAACGATGTGGTTATATTTTTTATTATTCTATATAAAATTTATTTGATGAATTAAAATAATTTATATTAAAATAGATATAAAAAATAGTTTGGATGTAAAATTAATAGTATCTTAGCAATTTGATGATATATATATATATTTGATATTTTCATTTATTTTAAAAATTAATAGAATTATTAAAAACTTTTTATATTTCTATTTTAAATATAAAAATATTCAAATTCAAACCAAATTTACTAAAGACGAGTTATTAAATACTCCAGGTATATTGTTTTTCTACTAGTATAAAAGTAAAACCCGCTATAATAACTAGCTTATATCTTACTTTTACATGAGAAAGTAATTTCATGGTATTCAATAAGTAAATAGTGATATAATACTAGTTTTTTTAGTAATTTTAAACAAAAAAAGATAAAACTATGAAAATAATCTTATATGAGATATTTTTATTATTTTTTATGAATTATAAATTTTATATCATCCCTCCTATTAAATTTGCAGATATTTCAATTTAAACCAAATTTAGTAATTAGTGACGTCATATTAGTTTTTTTAGTTATTTTAAACAAAAAAGAGACACAACTATATATATAAAAAATCTTATATGAGATATTTTTATTATTTTATATGAATTATAAATTATATATTATCTCTCCTATTTAAATTTGAAAATATTCCAATTTAAACCAAATTTATTAAAGATGAATTATTAAATACTCCCGGTGTATTGTTTTTCTACAAATATAAAAGTAAAACTGGCTATGATAACTTGCCTATATCTCATTTTTATGTGAGAAAGTAATTTTATGTGCTAAAGAATAATTAGAGGTATTATATCAATTATTTTTTTTTAGCCACTTTAAGCAAATAAAAAGATACAACCATGAAAAAAACAATATAAGAAGGGATATTGTTATCCTTTTTGATAGATTATGATTTTATATTATTATTTTTCAAAATAAATCTAAAAAATAACTAATAAAATGCTTACTCCATCATAAGCACGTAAAAATATTCAAAAAAAAAAATAAAATAAATTCACAATGGTTGAGATGGTCTCTCATAACACCACCTCAGATAAGGTGATTTCTCGTGTTCTCATCCTCCTACAGGGTTTTTCCTCGCAACCTTCTACGGAGTTCATTTCCCGGTGAACTCTTCAACGGAGCTGTCACAAGATAAATAGAACCTCTCTTTTTCTCAGCAATTAAGTACTAGCCTGGGTGTACTTAGGACTGGGTAGATTATGTTGAAAATTCAAAACAATGATTTTATTAATAAATGTTACTAACTAAAATCAATCCATTTTAAATATTGACTTCCGGGATCTTTCTCACCGTAAATCAAGGCCAGCTGAGAATCGAGATTGAAAGAAAATCAAAGTATCCGGTCTAACTAACCACGAAAGCGCTTTCAAAATTTGTTCTTTTGTTTTGTTTTTTGTCTGCCCTTGGCGGAGTCGTATGACCAGGCCATGGTGGGTAAAGGTTAAAAAATCTACATGGAAACTGGGGATTCGCTCCAAAAACAAGCCAACCATTAAAGACCCAAGAATAGTCATCGCCTAAATTGACCAAATATCACTCACAAATACAATCCACCATTATTAACTTTTATACGCACAGATTTAAATTTTCGAAAAAGGAGTTCCTAATAATAAGAGAGAGAGGGGGGGATACATAGGAGGAGAGAAAGAGGCAGATTAAAGATAAGCCATTAACTCTGCACCAGTTTCGCCCAGTAACAAGCCTTCATTTCAGTGCCCAGCGAGCACCATCTATCCTCAGCTTCTTCTTTCCCTTCATCTTTATCAGGTAATTTAACCTTTTGTAACACACAAACAAGAAATTATCTTTTTTTCTAAACAAAAGGCCTGTATATTCAGGGAATCTTGCTTAAAGTTTTCTGGTTCTTGAATTTTGAACATAGAGAGAATGGAATTCCGCGTGGAAGAAAGAGCCTTGAAGTCAAGTCTACTTAGAGAACTAGATACAAAAACAACCAGCGAACAAGCTTTTTGTGAAGATTTCTTGGCTCTGAATACACCTGGTGTTGTTCCATGTGATCAAGATTTCTCAGTTGATTGTTTCCTGGACTTCTCTAATGGTGAATTCAAAGATGGTTTTGAACAAGAACAAGAAGAAGAGAAAGACTCTATTTCTGTTTCCTCTCAAGACCGTGTTGGTGATGATTTTAACTCTAACTCCAGCAGTTTCTCTGATTCTTTTCTCGCAAGTGAACTTGCTGTACCTGTAAGTTGAAAGGGTTGAATTTTGTCCATTCTTTCCCCTTTTCAATGACTTTTGGTGTTTTTAATGAAACCCATGTTTTGTTTTTTTGACAGACTGATGATATAGCAGAGCTTGAATGGGTATCTCACTTCGTGGATGATTCCGTGTCTGATGTCTCTCTTTTGGTTCCTGCCTGTAAAGGATCATCAAAACGCCATGCAAAGAACCGGTTTGAACCAGAAACCAAACCTACTTTCGCAAAAACTTCTTGTGTTTTTCCTTCACGGGTTCCCTCCAAGGCGAGAACCAAAAGGTCCAGACCCACTGGCCTGACCTGGTCGGCTGGGTCGAACCAATCAGAGACACCGTCATCTTCAACATCATCGACCTCGTCAATGCCTTGTCTTGTTGCGACCAACACGGTTCAGACAGCTGACTCGTTATCGTGGTTGAGTGAACAACCGATGAAAAATTCAAAGAAAAGACCGGCGGTTCATACCAGTGGGTTAATGGCTTCAACCCAATTTCAGCGTCGGTGCAGTCATTGCCAGGTCCAAAAGACCCCACAGTGGCGAACCGGTCCCCTTGGTGCCAAAACTCTATGCAATGCTTGCGGGGTTCGTTATAAATCCGGTCGGCTCTTTCCGGAATACAGACCGGCATGCAGCCCTACCTTTTCGAGTGAAGTTCACTCAAATAGCCATCGAAAAGTGTTAGAGATGAGAAGGAAGAAGGAAGTTGCTGTAGCCGAGCCCCGGTTGAACCAGATGGTTCCTAGTTTTTGAAGGTTATTGATAGGATGTAGGTTTATTCTGAACCAGAGTCAAACCCAGTTTAGATGTAGTCCGGTTTTTTAACCTGAAAACCCGGTTTCAGCAAGTCCGTTTCTGCTTGCAGGCTGCGGACTTGTAATTTGTCACCGGACGGGCAGTTCCACCCTGGTTTCTAGGGATGTTCTCCTATCTCTAGTCTTATCCCTGGTACTTTTTTTTTTTAGTGTTTCTTTTAGTTTTGTTTTTGTTTTTTTACTTTTTGTTTAGGGCTGATGAATAGAGAGGGTTTTAGAATAGCCAGTTGAAGGGGTAATATCTAGTATTGGCTTTGAATATTCAAAACAACTCAGCAATTACCTTAGACTATACAAAAATTGGATTGATGGATCCAATTTAGGCAGGAAAACATGGTGGTGTTAGATTTCAGACCACCTAAACTTTTCAAATTTTGACGTTTGCTGCTTAGCCAAGTGGGTGAACTCTGAATTGCTTAGTGGCATGCTGACTCAGACCCATGCTCCCAGTGACAAGACCAAGGACGAACAAGTCAAGGGTCATCACCGCTTTCAATAATATTTATTTCCAAAGACAACATTGACTTGCTCGTGCTAGGTAAGCAATTGGTGCACCTGCATGTGGAGACTGGCCCTCCTTCTGAGGCTGACGGTGGTGGCCGTATCTCCAGGGACGGGAGCTATCATTATTGCGATGTGGGACACCATTTTCATCCATGTCTTCCACGAGAGCATGATGTTTAATCTAAGTGGTTAAAAAAGAATTCTCCCCCCGTTTAATTTCTTTAATTTAAATCCTAAAATCAACATTTAGAAAAACTGGTTTCTCTTGAACAACACCACTCCCATCTGTCTAAAAGACAACAGATCCTCACAGGGGTGGTGGTGATGATTTAGGGCAAGTAAATTGCCAGCATAGAGATGATAGACTCCAGGAAGAAACTCCTCCTCCTCGTAGCTGCAAGCTTAAGAATGAATTCCGAGGATGATCATGATCCTGTCACCTTGCTTTCATGCACAGGAGGAGATTCCGTGACTAGATGGTAACTGGGGGCCATCAATTTGATTGGACATGGAATTTTTTGTAGGGCTATAAGATTGTAAATATCTCTCTCGCATATCATATCGTAGATCTTTTTCTTTTTTAAGAGTCATTCTGGAAATTATATGAACAGTTCATCGTCCACCTTTCGCAATTCAATCATGATCATGGGTATTTTCTAGTTGGGCTAACTAAAATGGAGGGGCAGGCTACTTCAGAGCTACACTTGAGGTTATCATTGAATCCAACTAATCGCATTTTATCAATAAGATAAATCTGGTGCTTAAATGGATGGACAGACTTTTTTTTTTTTTTTGGCTAAGATCATCTAGCTTTTCAACATATTTTATTACTTAGATGTATAGTAATTAAACCCCATTTAAAGTGAGGTTGGAGTAGCAGTTATAGGTTGCATATATTAACCTGGGCCAATCATATTTTTTTTTGTAAATAAAGAATTAAAATAATATTTTTTTTTATAAAACACAACATTTACTTGGATTTTAGATTTGGACTGGGTTCATCGAATTTTAAAATAATACTTCTATGTTATAGAGATGATTAAAGGAAAAAAGAAGGGTTAGACTAGAGACTTTAATGGCATCACCATCAATTTAATTAGACTCGAACGTTTTCGGGGCTATGACTATTTTTATTTATTTTTTTACGCATGTAATTTTCATTTTTCCTGTTGGAATTTACCTTTAATCAACTGCAAGGCTTAAAAGAATTTAATCTTGCCTGTTCACTTCTAGATTGGGCTGGGTGGTTGGGTTGGCTACTAATTTATAGACATCCCAAACACCCACTTCAGGGCATGGGCTTATCTGCTATGGATTCAACTCCATGGGATCTTCTTACCAAATACAGTTGCACATTAATGTTAATCTTATCTAATAATATAAATTATATTTAACCTTATTTAACAATATAAGTATAAGTTATTAGATTGAGATAATTTTTTAATATAGTATTAGAGTCTTGATAACCAAACAGTTATGAGTTTAAATATCATCATTCTTTTTTATTTGATAAAAATTAAGCACGGAGTAGTGTGAATCTCTACAAGTTTCAAGTCTAAAAAACTTTCACTTGAAAAAATATATTAGAGAATAATATAAATTATATCTTGAAATCTTATTTAATAGTTTAAGTTACTGGATTGAATTGATTCTTATTTTTTTAAAAAAAATCATAAAAAAGATAAATTATTAGATATGTTAGAAATTGCAATCCCATGCTTTCGTGAGGAAATAAATATTGTTTCTTATATACATGATAATTTCTCATACATTGAAAAATGGATCCTGTTGAGAAATTCCATAAATTCAACAGTAATATTAATTTAATGAACTTTTTTTTTAAAAAATCTTGTACATTAAATGAGGATCTCATGCATTGAATAAGTGAATCTGAAACGTAAAGTTAGAATATCATATATTTAACAAGTGGATTCGGCCAAGGAATCCTTAATACATCCAATGTTTTAGATTTTTTTAAGAGTGAATTCCATAAGCTTAGGCTATAAATCATTTTAGGGGATAAAATCTAAATCTTACTGGATTTATGGGGATATTATTAAGATTTTCTTTTTCAGTGTCAAAGCCCCCAGCAGCCATTGCTTAGCATCATGTAAGTATCAACTCAAAGTTTAAAAATATAGTTATTATTATTTTTTAATGTGTGTTTTTATTTGAAAATATATTAAAATAATATTTTTTTTATTTTTAAAAATTATTTTGAATATTAGCGCATTAAAATAGTTTGAAAACATAAAAAATATTAATTTAAAACAAAGAAAAGAATAAAAATATTTTTAAAACTTAAAAATAAATAGAGATATATGGTTGATTTTATATATATATATATAAGAAGTGACCTCGACAAAACCTTGAAATATAATTACCATGGTTCCTGACTATTTCCTACAAGGAAAGATAAAAACAAAAAGGAAAAAAGAATTGAGAAGAAAAGTAGATTACACAGATAAGATGAGAGTTTTCTTCCCTTCTTTCCACGATTTAGATGGAAGTTAGGTGGAGGCGGATGACCCAATGGTGCCATATGCTCTTTGGGCTCAACCGCAGACCTGTCATCATCTTTACTTTACAATACTGCTCTTGTTTTATAAAATCAGGATTATATTTTGGAGTATTTTTTAAAAATTATTTTAATTTTTTTATTTTTTAAAAATTATTTTTAACATCATCACATTAAAATAATTTGTTTGAAGTAAAGAAAAAAATAAAACAATTTCAAAATTTTTTATTTTTTTTTTAAAGTAAAAACAAATAATCAAATGAAAGTGCTTGAAAGGAGTAAAATACTTTCTCTTATTTGTCTTTCAATTTTTTCTTTTAATTATAAAAATGTCAAATGGGTTTTTGAGTATTGCTTTGAATTTCCATCTTATTTACCATTCAACATGTGAAAAAGGAAAAAAACATTACAAGATTATAAATGTCTTGTGTTATGTACATGGTGTAGAGTCATAAAATTTTATATCATTTGATAAAAAAAATATTTTATCTCATGTTAACAAAGAGAAAATTATTTAGATCTAAAAATATTATTTTTTTTCTTGTTTATCGCTCAATAATTAATTCATCAAACTAGTGAAATATCTCTTCTCGTATCTTTTTTTTGTTTGTTGTATAAGGTGTTGTTTGTAATTACATTTCATGAAAAAATAAATTTTTTATGTTTTTTTATGTTTTGATGTGAAAAATAGTTTTTTAAAAATAAAAAAATATTTTAATGTATTTTTTAAATAAAAAATTCAAAACAATCCCATTATTCGACCTTTTTATTTTTAATAATATATTGGAATTGTGTTTGGTAAATGGTATGTGCATGAGATTCGATGCTAATCAGGAGAAGTTTTTATTCCATTCTTTAATCTGTTTTCTGCTCCACTTCCTATATAATGGGAAGAGTGTATCCCTTCCAGTTTTACGCACCTTGTGACAAGGACTGCACTTGTGCTAAAAAGCACAAAACAGAAATCGAGCCAAGTGGTGCCATGTGTAGATAACAAATAGTGATTTTATTTTAATATATCTTACCTTATTTGAAAATATAATTAGTAAATAATTTTTCGTGCTAAAATATATATTAATAATTTTTTTTATTTTTTTAAAATTATTTTTAACATCAGTACATCAAAATAATTTAAAAATATATTAATTTAAAGTTAATAAAAAAATATTTTTTTTTCTTTTAGGAGCTAAAAAACAGATTCAGCCATGTAATTCTACCAGGTTCCTTGAAGCTGTTACCTTCTCATATAAGCAAGTGGTGCCATGTGTAGATAACAAATAGTGATTTTATTTTAATATATCTTACCTTGTTTGAAAATATAATTAGTAAATAATTTTTCGTGCTAAAATACATGCTAATAATTTTTTTTATTTTTTTAAAATTATTTTTGACATCACCACATCAAAATAATTTTAAAATATTAAAAATATATTAATTTAAAATTAATAAAAAAATAATTTTTTTTTCTTTTAGAGCTAAAAAATAGATTCAGCCATGTAATTCTACCAGTTTCCTTGAAGCTGTTACCTTCTCATATAAGCAATTTCCCTGAAGAGATACCATTTATAGATACAAGCAATCAGCCTGTCAGTATAAATGCACCCACTCACTCACTAAGCAATGCATGTTACCCCAAAAAATCACATTTGTGCCAAACACCAACACACACACATGGATTCTCCCCTACTCCAGTCTCTTCAATCTCCATCCATGCTCTTCATCTTAGCCTCCCTATTCGTCTCCATAATCTTATGGTTTCCAATTCGTAAAAAGCTTCCGTACCCTCCTGGGCCAAAAGGGTATCCGATTATTGGCAATTTGGGTATGGTTGATCAACTGACCCACCGTGGCTTAGCCGCCCTCTCTAAACGATATGGTGGGCTCTGTCACCTCCAAATGGGAGGGCTTCATGTCGTGGCCGTGTCAACACCAGAAATAGCCCGAGAAGTCCTTCAAGCCCAAGATGTTGTCTTTGCGAATAGGCCTGCAAATGTTGCAATTGTCTACTTGACTTATGATAGAGCAGATATGGCGTTTGCTAATTACGGTCCGTTTTGGCGTCAGACTAGAAAAATCTGCGTCATGAAGCTCTTTAGCCGAAAAAGAGCTGAATCATGGGCCTCCGTGAGAGATGAAGTGGAGTTTACTGTTAGACAGGTATCGGAAAAAACCGGTGAACCGGTTAATATCGGTGAACTAGTGTTTGCATTAACAAGAAGCATAACGTACAAGGCTGCTTTCGGGTCATCTTCGAATGAAGGGCAAGAGGAGTTCATGGAAATTTTGCAAGAATTTTCGAAGCTTTTCGGAGCTTTTAATGTTGCTGATTTCTTCCCTTGGCTGGGTTGGGTCAATGCTCAAGATTTCAATAAGAGGCTAACCAGGGCTAGAGATTCTCTAGATGGGTTCATAGATACAATCATCGATGAACATATAGCCAAGAAAAACAATAGCAAAGGTCTCGATGCCAGAGAAGAAGATGAAGAGGTAGACTCAGATATGGTTGATGGATTGCTAGCTTTTTACAGCGAAGATGCTTCAAAACATGATTTTGATGAATCAAAGTCCACTGTCAAGTTCAATAAAGATCACATCAAAGCTCTCATTATGGTAATGAAATATCATTTTACTCTATGATATTCTCTTATTTATTTTTTTCCGTCATCAAAGACATAAATTTAAAATCAAAGCAAGCTAGATTCTTATTTATTACAAGAAGCACACTCCTGTATATTCACGACATCATTTTAACTTTCGATCTTAATTATCCGTTAAAGATTCTTGAAAAATTACATGCGTTTTGGTGAACAAATGGCTAGTTTTTAATGGTACTTGGATTCTGATTCTCTCATTATACGTACTCTCATTTTTTTTACATTAAAATCGAAATAATTTTCGGGATAATTAAGAGTATGCTTGTGAACATATAAAATAAAATCCCTTTAATGCTTACGTTCTTGTTCTTTGCACCAAAACCTAGTTCAATGGATTTGAGTTATTGACAGATTTGGTGTTATAGAAACTCAATCCTTACAAAAGAAGTAGGTATTTAAGTGAAAAATATTTTAGACATAATTATAGGAATTATATATAAAAGGTCATGCATTTATGGTCAAGATTTAATTTTTATTATAAGATTATACAAATTTGAATTATGAAATATTTAATTCAATTAAAATTCTAACAATTCATTTTAAAACAATCTATCAGAAATCAGTAAATTAAGTTTTATAGAAAAACATTAACTTGTGCCTTTACAGGATGTCATGTTTGGGGGGACTGAAACTGTGGCGTCGGCAATAGAATGGGCAATCGCAGAGTTAATGAAGAGTCCAGAAGACCTCAAGAAAGTCCACCAAGAACTCATGGACGTGGTTGGCTTGAACCGGACAGTCCATGAATCAGACCTTGAAAAACTTATCTATCTCAAATGTGCAGTGAAAGAAACCCTACGTCTCCACCCTCCGATTCCTCTCCTCCTCCACGAAACAGCTAAGGATACTGTCCTTAACGGGTATAGAATCCCGGCAAGATCACGTGTCATGATCAATGCATGGGCTATCGGGCGTGACCCGAATGCTTGGGAAGACCCGGATAAGTTTAACCCCAGTAGGTTCTTAGATGGGAAGGCGCCGGATTTTAGAGGGATGGATTTTGAGTTTCTTCCATTTGGGTCGGGTCGGAGGTCTTGCCCTGGCATGCAACTCGGTCTGTATGCATTAGAGTTAGCCGTGGCACATTTGCTTCATTGTTTTAATTGGGAGTTGCCCCATGGAATGCAGCCTGCTGAGCTTGATATGAACGATGTGTTTGGACTCACTGCACCAAGGGCTGTTCGACTTGTTGCTGTGCCAACTTACAGGTTGAATTGTCCCCTTTGAAAGGGAAGGGAAGGGGAAGATGGTGGTGGTCAATTTTATGCCGTTGTTCCAAGAAAACAGCAACGGAAAAACGTAGGTGCGTGGACAGCTTGCTAGAAAGTGGATAATGGTTGCTTATTTCTTTAATGTTTCTCTTCCCGATTAATAAAACCATGTTGTTTATTGTTTCATCTTGATTAATAAAACGAAATATTGTCTGTTGTTTCTTATATAGTCACAATATTTATCATATTATTAAATGCTAGATCTCCACCGTGCTCTTTCCATCGAAAAGACAGAATAAACCAGGACTATCTGTTTTTTTTTTTTTTTTTTTATATATATATATATATATATATATATGATAATATTTATCAAATTATATATATATATATTTTTTATTTTGTATTTGTTTGTTACTTTTATGGTGTTTGTGCTTTCTTTTCAAATGTATTTGAGAATATAATAGTTGGTTTTTTAAGAGGTGTTTGTTTTTTTGTTTTTAAAAATGTTTTTTATATAGAAATATATCAAAATAATATTTTTATTATTTTTTAAAATATCATTTTTAATTTCATCATATCAAAACATATAAAAACACACAAAAAAAAACAAATTAAAATAAAAATATTTTTAAAACACAAAAATAAATAAGGATAATTAAAGCTTCTTCTCAAGCTTTGATTTGAAATTGAAATGGAATTTAAGATTTCACTGAGTTGGACTCCCCCTACAAACCTATAGAACCCCACTGGTTGTGTCTGAATTCATAGTTAACAGGGTTTATGCACAAGTTTATGCATGTCAACTAGGAATTTCCAATTGGTTGCCATTAAACTACGAGAAAAGTTCAGGAGAAAAAGAAATCGTTTCATGCATGTCTACTAATCCATAAAGGCAGCTATCCGACTTCTAGAAACTATATAAAACACAATCTTCACAAATTTTGTGTTATTACACTGGCACCCAAGTGCTTCAGGCAAAACAACACCGTTGTACAAACTTCATGAAATCGCATCCCATCTATATGTTGAAAAATAGAGGTAACTTCCTAAAGTAAATTCAATCGTTGCCATCTTTTTTTGGTTTTTTAGATGGCATTAATGCTAAGGGTTGCGTGAAACAAAGCCTAGCTAGAATCCCCGTGGGAAAATCAATAACTGTTCTAACCAATTAGGTATCCCTGTTTTTAATACAAAAAATGGCTACCAAACAATTCTACTGTAGAATTCGATTTAGTTATGATGACTGTTGCCATGAAAAAAAATGTAAATTTATAATTCTTGTAGAAGTTTTGCAATGACTTGGCAGTGCACTACAACAAGATACGGACCGTTGCAATGCCAACTGCACATATGGAGACGAGGGTACCTATGCAGTATTTAATCACATCGTATTTTGCTGCTTCCAGGTGGGCTCTCAATGCATGAATTTCCTGAAGACAAAATCAAATATTTTGAATTGAATCAACTTTGTATGTCATTACTCAAAAAGCAGCTGGAAAACAAACATTATTTTCACTTAAAATCACTATACTCACCCGGTCAAGCTTGTTTGTGAGATTGGTGGTTTCTGCATTCTGATTAGCCAGCTCGTCACGTATGCGTCTGCACTTAGTCAAAGCATACATTATGAAGCAATTGAAATGCTAAAGTATCAAAATGACATCTCCAGGGATAACAAGTACGAATGAGAACGAACACAGATGGCAGAGTGAAATATTTTCCTTACCCATGGTGACACCTTGGATCGGCATAATATAAATTATGTTTTATAACAGGTCTTCAATTTTCATTTTGAATAATAATAATAATAAAAAAATACATTGAAATTCAATCATCTGTTTTCTGTCTCTCACTCTCCTGTTGTATGGATAACTAGACTCTTACCAATCAAAGTAGAATTGTAGAAAGGACCCAGTTCAAATAGCCTAACAACATAAACTCCATATTTTGGGTTCTTGCAGTTGAAAATTGAGTAATGAACTAAGATTTAAACAAGTAGAGTGCAAATTTTACTTTGGGGACTCTTATTATTAACCCACAGACTGCACATTTAGGCTCCAATGCTGGTTGGGTAGATTAGTAACAAAGTTGATTTTTCTTACCCTCTTTCAAGATTCAAATCCAAACGCTGTCCAGCAGTTACTTTATCAATTTCATACCTGTAGAGAGAGAAAAAATTCTTAAACATGAGCATCAACATAAAAAAACTCGTGTATCTGGCAGAAAACAACTTCAATCACAGACCTCAGTTCACTGCGCATTTTATCTATGTCACCTCGTAATTTTTCAGTCTCACGTTGCAACAAAGAAAAATGATGCTCCTGCATTATGGATAGTTCTTCAGAAAGAATCAACACAAAAAACACTAGGGTTAATTACACTAAAATCATCTAGTTCTCCTATTCCAAGGAAATACTAAACACAGATCAGTAATAATTATATTTTATGCTTCTAATTGCTTAGAGAAGCACGGAAATATATTTATATAAAACTGAAGCAAGAGTTCAAGCATAGCAGCCCTGTCATTTAAATCTCTACAAAAGACATTCCAAACTAAAAAAACTCCTAAAAGTAATAAAAATAGAATTCTAGAAAGCTAACATGTAGAAATGCTTTTAAGAGGGTATAAAAATCCCACCTATTTAACCAAATTTGTAATGTCAATGCATAGCTTAAAGGAAACACCATCAACGCTCTTAGTGAAACATTTGATACCACATATGGAGTGGCTGATAAACAATAGAACATGAACATATGCTTAATTTATAACGAGCCACACCTCACTCATCCCTCGTTCAGTGACCAATCCACAGGCTTCTGAAAGGCTAAAAAAGTTCTTCCATTGTAACCTCTCTAAGTTATAAACAGTCAATGACTCAATTCTACCTTTGACAACCTCCAAATTCTACCCATCAAACCATTTAAATTATTTAACTATTTTTTTCTAAGTTTAAACTTGATTTTGAGAAATCATTTGAAGATTAAACAGGGACCAAAATACGATTTTTAAAAAACATATAAATCAAAATGTACATTAGCAAAAAAATCCATGGTGATAAGTGTCTATTTCATATGGTGTTAGTTAATGATGTAAAAATTACGAAAGTATAAATTACCTGAGTAATATTTTTTTTTAAAAGTAAATATGTCTTTTAAATACAAAATAGTACAGGGATGTACAGAAATGTTAGCCCTAAAAAACATCCAGGTATTTTCAAGATCACATAATTAAGTCCACGAACCCATTAAAGACAACTGTATTGCACAGGTAAAAGGATAAAAGAATTAACACTGCAATAACATCCTAAACCCTAAAAATACATTAATACAAGATCCTAGAAAACAGACAATTATACGTGATAGAAATAAATCAAATTCACAGTACCTGAGAACTCTGTACTTCAGACTTAAACTTGGACAGATTTGAGTCTTGAATCATTTCACTCTACACAATTTCCAAAAATAAAGCAAACATCATTTTTTTTTTTTTCAAAATCGGTACAAACACGAACACTTTTTTTTAAGCGCAGGAAGGACAAATCAAAGTCGGGAAAAAAATGACTACCTTCTGCATTTCTGCCTTAGAAACAAAAGAATGAGCGACATTCTCCAGACTATCATTCAACACTTCAGTAATCGCAGCCGTAATCGCCTCCGCTTGCTTCGACGGCACGCCTTGCGCTTCCAATCCTCTCACCTTCAAGAGAGAAAAAAATCAGTTATTTTCCAATTAATTGGACAGAAACTTCGAAATAGAAACAGAAATTAAAGTAACTTTACCAGTGCTAAAGTATCAACGAGAAATGCGCGTTTATTGTTGTTAGGTCTAACGAGCTGCGAAATATGCCGGTAATCAAATCTGTTACCAAATGAACTAGAAGATGATGGGTTAATCGCTCGAGATTTTGCAAAGAAAATCGCAGAATTAATGCCTGATCTAACCACTCGACTGCAAAGAGCCATAAAAAATTCTGTTGAGAAAAAAAGAGGGCTAAACTAATCCGTACAAAAAGGGATTAAAGTTTGTGCATTTTTTTTATTTTTGTATTAAAGGAGAGTGATTTAGTGAAATGAAAAATTTAGGTAGAGGGAGGCGGGGATTGGATGTAGTTATTGTTTGGGTAAAAAGAAATGAAAAGAGAGGAACTTGTTTTGTTTATTTATGTTCGAGTGTTGGTTGCTGGCTTGCTGAGAACGCTTTCCGTGCTTGCGTGATGTGTTTTTTGTTTCCGACTTCCCTTTGTTTTTTATCGCTTCCCTTCACCTGTTGCCCTCACGTTTAGTTTTCCTTCTTTCTTTTTCTTTTTTATAGAAAACAATATTTATATTAAGAATATAAATTAATTTCGGAATCTTAAATTTTATTTTTATTTTTTAGCTCTAAATTAACTTTTTTTATATTCTTGAATAATTTTAATATTCTAATAATAAAAATAAATTAGACTCCGAGAAAAGTCATGGTAAAAACGAAATCGATTCCTGTTTTCTTCCGTGAATGTCAACTAGCCCATATAGGCAAAATTATAAACAATCAATTCTACCTTTGACAAACTCCACATAGATCATAAAAAACAAGGGTTAATACTTCTCGATATCACTATCCTCTTTGTTTTGTATTTGAAACAGTACAAATATGAACACTTTTTTTGCGCGCAGGATGGACAAATCGAAATCGGAAAAAAAAATCACTACCTTCTGCATTTCTGCCTTAGAAACAAAAGAAAGAGAGACGTTCTCCAAACTATCACTCAACACTTCAGTAATTATTTGGTTGGATTTGCTTCCTCGGGGTAATCGAGAGAGAGAGAGCTTGTTGTTTGTGTGATATTGTAGGGCTAATTGTGCATTTAGCATACCAAATAAAAGAAAATAGGTGAAATTACACAATAGTAAAGTAAAATAATTCAATAAAATAACATGATATCGCGGTTTTGAGTTGCGATATCAATTTAATCCATACTTTTCTCTAGCAGGAGAGGTGAATGAGTTAACAAGGGAACGAGGGAGATGGTATCACAGTTAGAAGAGATCTGCAAGTCACTTTAACGTTTGCTAAAGCAGAAGGATGACCATGGTCGAGAGATCATCCAATGAAATCACCTCTTGTATCTGTACCAAAAACTTCTTCGCCCGAGGATCCTGATTTTTACTGGCTCCTTTGAAGGTTTTGGGGAGGGGAGAGATTATTGTGACAACACGCCATGAAAGTGTAGCTTCAGTCATGCAAACCACATCAACCAATCTAGCCGTTTCAAATGTTGGAGAAAATCGGTAGAGAAATTGTCAGTAGGTGCTGTGGCCTACCTTTAGCTACAAGAACACTTGGTGCTCTCTATTGTGCTCTAACACAAATGTTCAAGAATGGGAGGAGATACGGAACAGCATGTGGGATTTGCCGAATATTAAAGTTCTTCCAGCTTTATGAATTCAAAAGGGAAGAAAGCAACCCTTATATGGATGAAAGAAAGCTTCAGACATTAATAAAGAAGACAAGCGTGACAAACTTTTTCAAATGTTGTTATTCAGCTATTTTTTTTTGAAAGTCAATATTGAATCACCCTAAAGAATTGATTCCCGTGCCATATGATTCGACACATTGATGATATTATAAGTAAACTATCGCGTGATTTAGCAGTGCGAATCCGAGGGATAAATTGATACAATCATTTATTTAGATAAAGAAATAAGAACTTGAGAAACAGGTAATAATCTCAGGGCATGTTACCCATAAGTAATAGCCCAGAAGCATAAATTATAATCGATTTGATGCAAAAAAGGGAATAAAAAGCGTCAATCAAGCAACAACCTAACCAGCAATAATATCAAAGGGTGTAGCTTTTCATGGAAGCGGAACAAATTATCCCAGGCATCTACCTCGAGCATTCAGATAAACTGTTAACAGAATGAGAGGACATACAGCCATGGGCCTACACAGAAAATCCAAGTATGGGAAATGATCGAGCTATTGCAAGAGGTTTGTACCAATATAAAGCATCAAATGATGATTATCATCACAACAAACTTCTATCAAATAAGATTACTGTACAGAGATTAACTAATCTATGCTGCCCAAAATTCAAAAAGCTCTCAAGTATGCAAATAATCACATTGAGATCCTTTTTTGCAATGCCCATGTTCATGGTATTTGCACACTCTCTGCCCTTTAAATGAAGGTCTGGGAGAGTCTCCACTTCTGCCAAATGATGACTGCCTGTTCCATGGTTTGCCTCCACCATGACCAGAATCTCCACCGTGAGAACCTCTTTCCTTTGGGCTTGAAAATCTATCTCCAATTTGATTCATGTCACTTCCCCATGGGCCTGCATTCCCGGTAGGCACAGCCCAATTTGTATTTGCATTCCCAGGAGGTGGGGGTCCTTGACCGAGTGGAACCCAAGCGGTGTTTGCATTTGGTGCAGAACCTTGACCAGATGGTCCCCAACCTGAAAATGCATTTCCAGGTGCTTGTCCCTGAACAGGAGCACCCCAACCAGGATTTGCATTTCCAGGTGCTTGTCCCTGGACAGGACCAACCCAAACAGGCTTCACATTTCCAGTTGCTGGGACCTGACCAGGAGCACCCCAACACTGATTTGAATTTGCAGGTAAGGATACTCCCCAGCCCATGTTTTGATTTCCTGGAATTGCCCCCCAGCCAGTATTTTGGTTTTCTGATCCTTGCCTTGGAGTAGTGCTTTGATTCTCTGTAATACCCATGCCCCATGGTCTGCTGGACGGTGCAGAAGGTTGAATGTTTGATGGTCCTGGAACAGGAGCTCTCCAAGGATTGGTGCCGGTGCCTGTCACAGGGGAAACCCCACTTGGATTTCCTGTAGCCAAGGATGAAGTGGGGTTCTGGACAGATGCTGGCGCGTTGCTCCAGTTACCATAGGTACTGGGCTGTGAAGGCATAGAAGCCAGATTATTTGCCTCTGCCTTACGGGATTGGATACTTCCCCATGCTTGAGATCCAGTTCCAGTCACTGCAGCATGCGAGGCATTCATTTCTGGCCTTGAAATTGAACCAGCCCATCCATGTGTGCCAACATGAGAGTTACCACTAGTCACCGGCTGAACCAGGTTTTGGAGACTTCTTATATCAACAGCTGCATTAACAGAAGCTCCAGTGGTATCAAGTGCTGAATGCAGATGGGAATTAACCAGAACCTTGGGTGATCCACCTGTCAACATTGATTGAGAATGCATTTGAGGAGCATTTGAAGAGCTTGGAAGCATGCCTGTTTCTAGCTTAGGCACTGGGCTCACTTCATGAGACATTTTTGGAGTCCCAGAGATAACAGTAGCATGTTGCTGTTCTACATTGTCTCCTGAGGATTGGTTGGCTCCTAGGACAGAAGCAACAGGTTGAGATTGAGTTGAAGTCCATTGACTTTCAAACACTTGCCCCTTTGTCAAACTTGTGGCAGTTCGTCCTGGAGTAGGAGAAGGGAGGTTTGTCCCAGAACCCCACCTATCCGTAGAGTACTTGGGCACCTCAACTGGAGCTGGTGCAGCTTGAGCAATATTCCCAGTATAAGAGGATGGTAGATGAGGACTCTGAACCAACTGAGTCTTCGGGAAACTATTGTCCACTGCTGGAGGGTCACTCTGGAAATTTCCAGACAGTGCATCAGTCAAAAGCATGGAGTCATCTTTTGTCTCAGTATTTCTCCATATCCTCAAATCAGCAGGGAAATATCCAGTATTACTCCATTTCCGCAGCTGCACCATGGAAAATGGCCCTTGAATTTTTCCAGATGGATCTTTATAGTGCCATATTTTTTCCGATTCATTCACTTTAGCAGTAGATTGTGCGACCACTGTAGAGGGAGTTGCAGGTGAAATTTCTGGTGCAACCCTAGGAACAGATTCTGATATTACTGTAGAATTCCTAGCCTGGGATGCATTTGAAGCAGTTTTTGGCATTTCCCAACTCTGGGACTGCTGTGTTGGTTTTTCTCTTCCTTGACCCCACAAATTTTCATTCGCGGACTCACCAGCTCCAAAATCATCTCCTTCATTTGAGAAACCTTTATCAGTCATGTTTCTGCTTGGCTCCCGATTCATGCTTGAGTAACTCCTTGATCCACTCCAGGTATCATTTGAAGCAAAACCTCCTTTTCTAGGGGAAATTTGCTCCCTCCCTCTCCTGCTAAGGCCACCATCTCTACGTCTGAGAGAGTTTTCTGCAACACCAAAATGTATTTCATAAATAAAAGATGAAATATATAATCGGTATAAGCTAGAAGGATAGATTTGAAATGCACAAAAGAAAGGTAAATGACCTTGTCTCTTATCTTCTGTTTCGCTTTCATCTTCATCAGACTCATGACTTGGATCCATATTTGGGTCAGCATGTATTTCTGGAATTTCTTCCAATCTACGCTGGCGCTCCTCGGGTGTCTTTAGAAGCTGCAACTTCTCTACACATTCTCTAAGCGTGAACAAATGTCAAGGACCACTTAACTGTCCAAAGGAATGCAACCATTTCCAAAATTATAACATTGTGACGTAATAGAATATAGAAAGGTGTTCTAGTCTTCTACTTGATCAAATTTCCATTCTTTTTTATGGACGCGCATGCTTATATCCAATCCCAGATCAAAATAACACATTGTCCTTTCTGCTTATAAGAGGAGCTATTTAACTTGATAAGCTGCCAAGAAACAATATTTAAACTTCTTAACAGATCATCAATAACCACTTGTATGCAATTACACCTTAAATGCTTGTTTCATGCAAATAAGCTGATTGTGCACATGGATGGGGGGGTGATAATGCATTACGCATATATAGCAACCTTCACAATAATTACAAGTTTTGTCTACATAACAATCATGTATAAAAGTTTCAAACAAACCTACTAGTCACTATCATTCATAACAAGTTAACAATTTTTTTTTTTGTTTCTTTTTCAAGAAATATTATATTGTTGAGATGTTCAACTAAGGCTCATGAAAAAGGTCGTATTAACATAACTGAGAAGAGAAAAAGGCCAAATCCAGCAGAAGGGGGTTGTTGATTACATAATAATGGCTACCTTCTCCCTTGAAAGAAAAAGGAAAGGAGAAAGGTGAAAAGGGTTGAGCATGATGTCAGTATACATATTCTTTATTTTAACCAAGAAATATATTCAAATCCTGCAACCCAACCAAAGAGAATAATATAACTGGTAGCAGCTCACAGGTGAAGTATCATCTCTGAAAATAGAGATCATGTAAACTTTCAACTTTTCAGTTTAAGTTTAAGAGCGTATAACACGCAGCACCTTTATCTCAACCAGTTCACAAGACTTAAGGAATTGTTACGCTAAATCACAAATAGATTTAGAATACCCAAGAACTCAACAGCTATTGAAGCATCCAGCATGAGGCTCCAGAAGTCAGAGAACACCCACACCTCCCATCATATGTCCAGATTGTAAAACAGGACATAAAATGGTAATGACAAGCAAACAACAGAACAGAATAAAAAAGAAATAATTGCTGATAAGATTTCAAGAGCAAAGGATATTCCTTTCTGTGTCCCATATCACTAGCTCGATCACAGAGATGACTGAAACGTGTTATCTCTGCTTCCAACAACTGCATCAGAATAAAGAGCATTAACTGTCAGGGAAAAAAAAATTGGAATGTAATTATCACATAACCACAGCATAAAGAATGAAAAGAGTATTAAATAAACAAAAACACAGATTAGATTGGGTACAAGAAACATATTCGAGAAGCATAGCTAAATAATCGAGTCCACATCAGAAGTAGCAGAAAACGATCCAAATAACATTTACTTGAAGAGTGAAGCATACTCATTGAAAAATAAAGTTGCTTTGACAAACCATGGTGTTCAGCTGGAGTTTGGGAATACAGTATATTACAGGAAAAAGTAAAAGATATTGTCAATGAGCAAAAATATTCCACATTAAACACAAAATATCTATCTAATTAAGTTCAGTTATCTAATCTTCTATGCCATTTCTATCTGGAACAAAATGAATCCCAGAAAGTTTTAAATCATATAGTACCTAGGGAGATTCCATGTGTTAGAAGGAAACAGATACTAATCAAATGATCCAGGTGTACTGGATGGATTGAAAAAAAGACTCAGTGATTAGAAGACATATTTAATACCAAGTATTCTAGTACTTTATTTAAGGTAGCATTTAATAGGGAGAGTTGGTCACTGATGTGACTGACATTTATTCGTTCGTCAACATAACCAAAGATTATGAAAACTATGAGAGAGGCCCCTTCCACAAAAAACTATGAAAACTTCTGATGCTCCAAGCCTGTTGACTCGAAGTTGGGATGCAACAAGCCAAAGGAGGTGAGAATTACAAGCTATACCAGTTGATTTATTGAAACTGTTGACTCCTCCAAACCTTGCAAAGGATGCTTCATGATGCCAAAAAATGCACATATCTTACAGTTCTTTTAAGAAGAAAATGTTCCATTGATTTTTGCTAACCAGATATTATTTAACATTATTGTCAAGTTGGGACCTTATAGTTTTCTTTCAACCATGAGGGAATTTATGCGAAAAAGGAAGAATACACAGGCAATGAGAAAATAAAAATGCTGGCAATTTGATCATGCATTCCTTTGAAGCCCAGCACCATCAACTATTCAATTGGTAGTCAATCATTTTTTCTTACTGTCAACATTTTACTTCGGTTCAACATTACTTATGATGAAAATTGAACATATTCCAAAACTGGCAAGGAAGATCACAAGTGAAAAGGTAAAGTATTACAACAATAGATCACATCAAAAAACTTACATCCTGAACTCTGACCGCCTGGATTGCCATGGCCTTTTCCTGAATGTCACCCTACAAGCAACAAATAGCCTTTCAGGACAGAGAGTGCAGAAACTTAAAAGATGAATAAAAAGAAATGTACTTACAACAGTCAACCGATTGATAAGTCCACATTTTATGCTCTGACGCAGTCGCTTGCACTCATCCTAAAAAATATAAGAAAATCCAGTTTAATGAAGAGATAATCATATATTAAAATGCATTACTGCTGATATATAAACAGGAAAAAAAATTAGTAAAAAAGAGCCCCTCAAAACCAACTTTGCAGATCAAAAAAGAAAAGCAAACATAAGGCATAAAAAAATGACTTTGGCAGTTATATGACTTTAGAGAAACATGTTTATGACTTAAATTATTATAAAATCCCCAAATATTCACACATCAATTCTTCATTACAAACAGAGGCTGCTGAAAATTTTCACTTTCAGTGAAGCCATATAAACGCACAAGGGCACAATTAACACAAAATAGAAGTTTTAACACTAATCACCTCTGTGAATTCTTGATTTGAGATTATATCGATCGATACAAGCTCTGTCTTGTTTAAATTTAATATTTCCAGCATAAAGTTGGTCATCTTTTTGCCTACTCTATAAGGCTCGGCAGCTTTGCTTGTACCTGCACACGGCATCATATAAAAAAATTTAAATCTTAAATGATTTATTTCTTCCAGGCCCAGGTCAAAATTCATGCAGAAGGCAGATAGTTATCTATATATTCACCTATAATTTGGACCAGCCGATATAAATCTTGCTTTTGAGCACTACCAGATATTCTTATTCTCACAAAAGATCCGACAACTTTATTATAAAATGCTTCAGTATCTTCAATTAGATCTTCAAGCAAACTACGTCGCAAGTAAATTAAATTAATATTGTGCATATCGATGGCTGCGTAGTCATCAATATTAGATTGCAGTCCTCTCCCCTCACCCTTTTTACGTGATCTTCGTCGCTTATCCTTACTTGCCTTCATAAGAGCATCAGAGTTCCCATCAGCTTCCAACTGATTAGCTTCAGTATCAACAACACTCCCTTGAAGATCATCTGCCTGTGAATCATCTTTCAAAAGAAAATGAGATTCAAGAAGCTTTAACATTTCAAAATGCCCCACACGTGGTTTCCCAAACAAATTCTCAAGCCTAGAATCACATATTATTTGACTTTTGCGACGAGGATCACGGAGTTTGTTTCTTTTTATGTATTCAAGCAGGAGAGCCTGCACATCAAATTGAGAACAAGCAGATTTATCACCATTCTTCAAGTGCATAACAAACTCCAAAAGCTCCTTTGATGCCCACTCAACACTTTCATCTGCAGATTCCCCTCCAGCCCATGATGATGAGCCTGGTGAATCCCTCTCCTTTGCTCGAGACCTCAGCCGTTTTTTGGGCTTCCTTCTTTTAGAGGTATTCACTTCTGCATTTTCAGAACTGTCTGGTCCTGATCCTGATCCTGATCCCCCATTGTGCACATCATAAAGTTCATCAGAACCTTTCCATGGATTTTTGGCCCGAGCAAGCTCTTCTGGTGTTAGAGATAGCCTCTCTTTTAAATCAGTCCAGTAATCCTTGAAGAGAAACTCCCAGCTGCTTTTGTCATCAAAATCTACTGGACCCTGCAAAAGTACAAAGGTGCGAGCACAAGGCAGAGCTGAGAATGAATATATAAAATAAAAATAAGAAAACACTTCAACAAAGAAATTAACAAACAAGAAGGTAAAAAAAATAAAAAACTGATGGGAACTAACACTAAGTTTGGGTGGGACAGTTTAACGGAGAAGGAAAGAAAAACACCCGATTGCCTCCATCAATTAAAAAACTCCAAAACACCAAAATGAGGTTTTAAGGAGGAAAGGAAGTGAATTCAAAATCCCCTTTACCCTCAGTTAGTAAAAGATTTTGTCTGTACCTTTTATGAGAAAAAGAATTCCCCTCTACAGAGGTGGTGCGGTAGTAATCTTTCCCCTCCCATTAAAATAAGGGTAAGGCAAGGTAAAAACATTAGTGAAGCATCAAGTTAGGGATGGGATGAAGCTTGTATATGGTTATTTGGGGCTGGAAAGGATGCATTAGATGGTCACTTGGCCAAAGAGAAAATTACAGACAACATCTATGCAAGATGCTCCTCTAAAAAGTGGAGAACAGTACCCTATAAAGCAAATGCCTGATTAGATAGTAACATGTATCACATGTAAAATAGAAACACTGCCTCCAAAACATAACGAGTGTGTTTATTCTTTCTCAGAAAAAAACTTAGGGGAGAAGCAATTCTTTAATGAACTTTTTTCTTCACCTCTTTCCTAAATATCTTCTCTTATTGAGAGAGAGATTTCACCTCTTCTTTCCTAAATCTCTCCAAAAGAAAATGAGAGGAGCACTTAAGAAGTTAGAACAAACATAATGCAGTAAACAAAATGGTAATACTTTGAAATCTTGATTTTTTGGATTTGCATTAGCCATTATGGGTACAACTGCCAATTAATAAGGTTTCATATTCAGCACATACTTTTCTATAGCCAGTATATTTGCTTATTGACACACCCAAGCATGTGTTGATATTTAGAGTATCAGGACACAGTGGAGGATGAAGATAAAATAACACCAAAAATCTAGAGCTAATAAATTGTTCACAACTTGCCATCCATCAAAATCACAAATTGGTATAATTAAAAATAAACAAGGATACCAAGGAGCCTGGGCACACCTAGTAGAGTCACAAATGCAACATTTTAAAGATAATCACTTGTTAGAAACCCACCATCCTTCAAATTTAAAAATTGGTATATTTGAAATTTAAACAAGGATATCAACTGCACAACAACACCTAGCAGAGTATTATATGAAACATTCTAAAGCATCATCATGTTCCAACTATCATCTGGCTGTTAAAAAGACATCAAACAAACTTGATACTTATAATTAAATTTCTTTCTCAAAAACCATATACTTTCTTCGTACATAAAACATTGAGAAAATATTAATTCTTTACAGTCTTCAACAATTATACCAAACTACCAAGGAAGAAAGAAAACGAGCAGATTTAAAAAAAATGAAAGGAAAAAAGGGTTTGAGCATACCGTTTCCTTGTTTCCCTGCTCATTCCTTTCAATTAACATGACAGTTTTCATACACGTCTCACAGAAACCTTTGTTACCTCGTACACCTAAGATGACAGCATCTTTAATGCATCCCTTGCACAATGAAAAGGTACATGTATAGCACATATAGTAGGCATTCTTCTCACAGTTGCTGCATAGATGCCAACCTAGTTCAACAAAGTAACAAAACTTACATTAGGTAGAACAAATGACCCAGGTTAACATAAATTCATATGCAGAAATTCAACGAAAAAAAGTGTATAGATGGTAACAGATCTAGGAAGAAAAATCATAACTTCCCTAGAGTATTCACATCTGCACATCAAATGACAATAATTACCAGTACTACCATATGTGAAAGAGCCACCGACAAATTTTATACAAGAAACACTATAGACATTTCAATGTGCTTGCCACATCTGCATTCACAGTGACAGCAGCATACAACAATCAACCATCATTGTCACTGATGCTAAAATAGCATGTGATCTGTCATTCTATTTAACAGACATGGAATTACTGTTAAATTAAAGACCTAGAATGCAATTAAGAATTACTAAAACAAGAGCTCAAATTTCCTCTTTCCCATGAAATGTACTTTTCAGACAAACTAAGAGTCTCTAAAAGTATGTTCTCTATATATCTAATTCAGGTGTTTTGCCCAAAACACTAAGCTTATTACATCCAATATCTTTAGAAAGTGGTTACCTCACTGAATGAGAAGCTACAAAGAGGAAAATCACTGTATTTTACATAGCTGTTCTGCTAGCATACAACAATTAGCACTTGTCAAGATTCAAGACGCATAGATCAGAAGTCAGACAAAGGGCATCTAGGTACTTGCTGGAAAGAAGGTTCTTGATAAAACATCCTCAGGAATCTTGCAGCTCAAAATGATAAAATATACTCCAGCTGCTGTACCCTATAATAAATTGGTTTAAATTTTCACCTCTAACTCCCCTTCTTTTAAATGTCCTTTACATGGATGAGAAGATCTTATACAATTTATTCTCATGCTAGTAAAATTCTATTACTTTTCCTTTATTCTTCTACAAACAGGCTATCATGAAAAATAATAGCTTCAGATAAAATAAATTAAAATCATATCCAAGCCCTTATATATGTTGATTGCCATGAATGACCAGTCAACTAACCTTCTTGTTGCTTACAGTTTTCTGTAAATGAAACAGTTTGAAGTAATGCAAACCATTTTGCAAAGAAGATAGAATTTATTCCCTCTCAACCAGTTTAAAAAGAATATACCCTCTTGTAAAAACAGAATATGTTGCTCTTAGCATCAATTGTTACTAGAAAACTGACCCAAAATTGTATAAAGAGGACAAAAGGATAGAGTTGAAGTACATGTATAACATAGCCCCTCACAGAAATATGTTTACAAAGCAATGGAAACATCACAACTGCCTTAATGTTAATAACTGCCCTGGAGACCTCAGATATTTTGACCTTGTGATTGAAACATTAATTTTTGTTTTCACTTTCCACTATAGTAATCACCACACTTTTCCATTCCAATCAAACCCGAATATTGCAAATACTAGCAATTGGTTGGGTTTTTCAACAATTCACAAGTCCTAACCATTAGAGAAAATGTAAGATGTCAAATGATGCACATTAAACCAACTCGATGGGCTTGCGAAACTTAAACAGTTTGACGTGCAAAAACTTCCTACACACAAGTCTGCTTCGACAAGCTTTGTTGTTGTGTGCATCAAGCCTTTTGCAAAGAAAAGAAAAATAACAACTTAAATACGTGAAAGCAATTTCAATTAAAAGAATGATGAAAAATTGTAAGGATTGGAGCAGCTATGGTTTGTGAGTAGTTTGAAGTACTTTAAACCAATCCCTATAAGTGGCTTTCTTCTTTCTAAGTGCTGCAAGGAAGGAAATTAGGACTATCCTTTGCAAAAAGAAACACCACCCGCACTAAGTACATACACAGATACACTTTATTACTATCACCATTACAAAATTTACTCTCAGCCCTTGCAGTCATCTAAAAATATGAAAGCAAATTACAAGTGAAAAGAGTCAAAAGCAACGTCATAATATTCCTGAACAGCAGAAACAAACATATTAAACACCACACAGTAACAATAATGGATAATCAAATTCAAATAAGCTCCATCAAATAAAAACTACCAAAATGATTGGTAACAGCAAGGGAAATATAAAAAATAAAAATAAAAGACAACTTACCACAATTCCATCGACCTTTAGCGCGAAAGAAAGCCTCATCTCGATTAACACAGGAAGGATGATAAGCCTTAGGACAACCCCTACACAAGCAATTATATATTAAAACCATGATAACAAAAACTCCTAACATAACAATGCACGTAGAACTAAAATTACAAAAACATAAAGCAATGCATCAACAGTTTGTTTATTTTTTTCACCTGCGATCGCATAGCACAAGTTCACCTCCATCAAAGCAAATGAAACAGACATCCTCCTCCGTCTTCTTCTTTGATGTTGCTCTAGAGGGAGCTTTGGCATTCTTTTGCCGCTTCCTCTTCCCACCACCACCACTTCTACCCACTTTCTCGACTTCCTCTTCGGCCCCTTCCATTTCATCTAACATATCCTCCGCTTCATTCTCCTTCTCCGCCATCTCCACTTTTGCATCCTCTTCCTTATCGCTTTCCTCTGCCACGTCAATCATTTCTGTCTCCTTCATTTCCCCTTCCATTTCATCTAACATATCCTCTGCTTCATTCTCCTTCTCCGCCATCTCCACTTTTGTATCCTCTTCCTTATAGCCTTCCTCTGCCACGTCAATCATTTCTGTCTCTTTCATTTCCCCTTCCTCGTTAATAGCCTCCTCCGCCCCTCCTGCCACATCAGTCGTTTCTATTTTCTCTGCCACCTTCATTTCCTCTATGTCTGTCATTTCATTTTTCTCATCCTCCCTGGTTTCCTCTGCAATGTCAGTCATTTCAACCTGTTGGGCTGGCTGCTTTTCCTCCTCCTCGTTAGCTTCCATCCTCTCTACGTTCTCTTCCTCCACAATCTCAGTCATTTCAATCAGCTCCACGGCCTCCATTTCCCCTGCCACATCAGCAACTTCTGTTTTCTCCACTTTCCCTTCCTCCGCGAAGTCAGTCACTTCCTTCTGCTCCACCGCCTCCACTTCACCCCCCACGCCAGATATCCCCGTCTTCTCCGCCCCCTCTTCTTCTTCCTTCACCCTCACTGTTTCAGCTTCCTCCACCACATTATCCATCTCCACCTTGTCCACCACGTCAGCATCCTCCTTGTTCTCCTCCACTGCATCCTTCTTCTCCATATTCTCAGCCACTTCCAATTTCTCTTTCACTTCAGTTACCTCCGCCTCCACTGTCTCTACTTCCTGCCTTAATGTCCCTAATTTTGCTTCCATGTCAGCAACACCCTCCGTCCCGGTCTCAGTCTCCATTTCATTGTTTCCAGCATTCGCGTTTCCATTCACATCCTCATTTCTCGCCTCTTTAGCAACCAAATCTCTATTTTCCACTTCTTTCTCAACATCCTCTTGCGGTGCCTCAATCCCCTCACTCTCATCTGTGGCCTCCGCAACCTCCTCGCCTTCGCCTCCCTCGACCACGAGCGGATGAAGAGAAACTGATTGAGATTCGCCTAAAACAAAATCCTGAGCATCGCTCTTATCGATAACCGTTGTTTCTGTTTGGGATTGTGGTGGTTGTGGTTGTTGTTGTAATTCGGTATCAGCGCCATTGAGTTGCGAGTCGTGCAACTCAGGAACAGACTCGGTGTCTGTTGTGGCAGTTGTTATTGTGGTTGTTAAATTAGATTCGTTTACGAGTTTAATAGAACTACTGGATAGATTTATTGAATTCCCTTTTTCTTCGGTTTCCATTTGAGAGAGATTGAAAAAAATTGAGAAACCCTGGAAAAAAAATGCTTTTAGGGTTTTGAGTTTTCAGGTAAAAATTAGTGGCGGTTTTTTCCTATAATGTTTACACAGAGTAACCTACCAGGCTGAGAGAAGAATTCGCAGGGAAGAGACACTGTATTTGGATTTGGATTTTTGACTAGATATGCATACCTTGAAATGCCAGATTTATCCCTCGAGACAAATGGGCCGTATGTTGTAGGTGATTGTAGGATTAAGCCCATCTATAATAAGCAAGAGAACGGTTGTTGTCGAAAGTCGACGCGATACCTTTCTTCTTCTAGATGTGAGTCCGTTTGTCTACGCGGTTGCGGCTGTATTTTATTTAAAACGCAGTTCGCAGCCGTTTGGTAATAAAGAAAAGTGATTTACTGTACATGGGACCCACATGAATTTTGCGTTTAAAACGCTGAAATGGAAAAGCAACGAAAACATGCTTTTCGTTCTCTGCGGCTAATAAAAAATAAGGAACAGTGCAATGAATTGCACTGTTCACAAGTGAATTGCACTGTTCACGTGAACAGTGCAATTCACTTGCACTGTCCGCATGGTTTTTTTTTTTTTTTTTTTAATTGTATTATATTTTTTTAAAAAAAAAAACTAGTTTGCAGAATTAAATTCGTTCGCGACGTGAACAATATTTTTTTTCTCGAAAAACTAGTATAGAGTGAATTAAATTCACTCACACAGTAATATCAATTTTGTAGTTTTTATCGAATGAATTTTGTACGTAATGAAATTATAAATAGTTTAATAAAATAATAAAAAATATTTTATATAAAGTATTATTTTTTTCATGATGTAATAGGAGTAATTAATTTTACAATATTTAAATTTAAAACCATCAATATTAATATATATTTTTTAAAATTATTTTATAACCTCAATTTGAAAAGCATTTTTTAAACCAAACACATTAAACTACTTTTTCTTCAACCTCAATTTCAACCACAGTTTTAACCAAACACTTATTTTTTCAAATCAACCTCAACTAAAAGTACTTTTTATAAAACAACTTTTTTCAAACCACAACCATAACAGCTACCGCAATACCAAACACACTCACAGTATTAATTTACACTCTTAACTAATTTTAATTAAATTTCTCCAATTTTCAATTTTCCATTTATTTGAGCTTCTCTTTTCTTAGAAATACAATTGTGTCGCCAATTAAATTTTTTTAAATTTTATATTCTTTTTATTATAATTTATTTTTTTAGATTATTTTTTAGATTTGTTTTTATAATTTAATCCTCGTTATTTTTATTATCTTTTTTTTTTTTTGCAATTAGCTAGTTTTCACACGGTCGTTGCATGCTTTGTCGTTTGTAAGTCAGCTGCAATATGACCCTGCTTATAGCAATTGGTGCATAACCTCAAGTCCCCACGTGGCATGGGTGGAGTCGTGCAATCTTTAGCTCGATGCCCAGCCCTCCACAAGTGTGGCAGATTCTATCATTTGGATAGTTGCTGGCCATATGCCCAGGTTCCCGACAGCTCCAGCATAAAGGTTTTATGGTGCATTTTGAAGCAATATGCCTGCCATACATTTTCATTCATGGAGTTAGTCAGTTTAGTAGTAACTGGAAGGTCCATTTGGTCTGTAAGAGAAATTAAAGCTGAAACTGGAAACAGCAGAGAACTAATGTCATTGCAACACTTGAGGAGTGGTTGAACTTGAAACATGTCTCCCACCTCTGCTGATTTCTCAGGCCACAAAATTTTGACCAGACAAGCACGTAACTTGGTTTATATCTAGGCTACCGTTCAGTATCAGTAGAAAAGATAAAAGGTCAAAACAATCTTGCTTTTAATGTCAAGATGCAACTAAAAAGGTGGCGGAATGGATGCAATAATTCTATGATAATTAAACAAATATTCCAGGTGCTGGCTACAGAGTTAATGATATTGTTTGTGTTCATGGGTTCAAGCTGGGCCAATGCATTAAACCCCAATGATTCAGTACAATTTCCAACCTGGAAACAACAAAAAATAACAATGTCAAATCTCACAACCATGGAGTTTCACTCACCATGAAACTAAGAGATGAAATTCTTCACTGAATTCTAACAGTTTCCTCATTCAGGCAACTTGCTAAGTATATAAAAAGGTAAAGAAACGAAATCGTCCAAAAACCTGTAACCCCGATGTGACTCTCGTGCATCACGATAGGAAAAGTGGTCAGAGCGGATCTTACGATCCATTGGGCTCCTGCTCTTTCTTCTGTTTCTGCCATGGCTTCTACTGTCAAAACTCATGCTCAAATTTATCCTTATTAGCACCTACCATCACTGATCTGTAAAAACAACACAACGCCAACCAACACCGTTGATGTCTCCTTCATATCAAGATTAGAACCACAAAACCATCATCATCTATTTACTCGAACCCAAACTCCTTCCTCGCCCCTCCAAAACAAAAACACCAAATCCCTACAATAAACAACAAAAAGTTTTTTCAAGAGGCATCCACCCAACAAAAATTACATAACAACGACCTCAACACCAGGAACATGTGATCCGGTTCCTCAATTGCATCCTTTGTATGAAAATTGAACATCTCTTGCAAACAATCACTCCCCCCAACACAGTCAACTTTAAATTGTTGATAGCACTACATAACTCTTTCTTCCCCAGTTATTAGGAGGCGAGACAAATCTAAGTTATTACCGAGTGAGATTTTTTTTTCTCCCCTACAGAAGAAGTCAGACAATAACTAGGAGAACTTGAAAGATGACTTTCTAGATGAGGGCAAGCTGATCATTTCCTTCCGTTACAAAAACAAGCAACACCCAGAAATACATTCCTGAGTTAAGTTGGGAGGCCCTGGCCAATGCTATATAAGAAGGCTGACAACAACTTTTTGAAGCCTTTTTGTAGCTTATAGAGTGTTTCAAGCATACAAGGGTAAAAAAAAATGGGCTAGAATTCAGACATGTAGGCTTTTGGAGACCTTTGGAAGAATTTAGATTAACATTCAACCATAATAGAAATCCACATTCTTCGAGAAACTACTGTCTACTACTGGAGGGTCCCTCTGGAAAGTTCCAGTCAGTGCATCGGTCAAAAGTATGGAGTCACCTTTCGACTCAGTTTTTCTCCATATCCTCAAATCGGCAGCAAATATCCAGTATTACTCCATTTCCGCAGCTGCAACATGGAAAATGGTCCTTGAATTTTTACAGTTGGATCCTGATAGTGCCATATTTTTTCCACTTCATTCACTTTGGCAGTGGATTGTGCGAGAGTTGCAGGTGATATCTCTGGTGCAACCCTGCGAACAGATTCTCATATTACCGTAGAATTCATAGTCTGAGATGCACTTGAAGCAGTTTATGGCATTTCCCAACAAGCCTCCCCAGCCCCAAAACCATCCCCTTTGTCTGAGAAGCCTTTAGCGGTCATGTTTCTGCTTGGCTCCCGATTCATGCTTGAGTAACTCCTTGATCCACCCCAGGTATCATTTGAAGCAAAACCTCCTTTTCGGGGGGGATTTGCTCCCTCCCTCTCCGGCTAAAGCCACTACCTCTAGGTCTGAGAGAGTTTTCTGCAACACCAAAATGTATTTCATAAAAAAAGATAAAAACATATAATCAGTATAAGTTAGAAGGATAGATTTGAAATGCACCAAAAAAAAAAGGGAAAGGACCTTGTCTCTTATCTTCTGTTTCGCCTTCATCTTCGTCAGATCCATGACTTGGATTTATATTTGGGTCAGCATGGATTTCTGGAACTCCTCCCAATATACGCTGGCGCTCCTCGGGTGTCTTAGAAGCTGCAACCTCTCTACACATTCTCTAAGCGTGAACAGATGCAAACGACTGCTTAACTGTTCAAAGGAATTAAAACATTTCCAAGAATATAATGATTGTGACGTAGTAGAATAGAGAACAGTATTTAAACTTCTTAACAGATCATCAATAACAACTTCGGAAAATAGAGATCATGTAAACTTTCAACTTTTCACTTTAAGTTCAAGAGCTTATAACATGCATCACCTTTATCTCAATCAGTTCGCGAGACTTAAGGAATTGTCAAGCTAAATCACAAATAGATTTAGAGTACCCAAGTACTCAACAGCTATTGAAGCATCCAGCATGAGGCTCCAGAAGTCAGAGAACAACCACACCTTCCATCATATGTTCAGATTGTAAAACAGGACGTAAAATGGTAATGACAAGCAAACAACTGAACAAAGTAAAAAAGAAATAATTGAGTCCACATCAGAAGTAACAGAAAACGATCGAAATAACATTTACTTGAGGGGTTAGAATGTGCGCCTTGAAAGATAATGTTGCTTCGACAAACCATGGTGTTCATCTGGAGTTTGGGAACACAGATTATTACAGGAAAAGGTAATAGATATCGTCACATGAGCAAAAATATTCCACATGAAACACAAAATATCCATCTAATTAAGTTCAATTATATAATCTTCTATGCCATTTCTATCTGGAACAAAATGAATCCCAGAAAGTTTAAAATCATATAGTACCTAGGGGGAGATTCCATGTTTTAGAAGGGAACAGATACTAATCAAATGCTTGAAAAAAAGACTCAGTGATTAGAAGACATGTTGACTCTAAGTTGGGATACAAAAAGCCAAAGGAGGTGAGAATTACATGCGAAACCAGTTGATTTATTGAAATTGTTGACTCCTCCAAACCTTGCAGAGGATGCTTCATGATGCCAAAAAATGCACATATCTTACAGTTCTTTATTTTTTTTCAAAAGAAGAAGAATAAAATGTATCCTGAACTCTGACGCAGACGCTTGCACTCATCCTAAACAAATACAAGAAAACCCAGTTTAATGAAGAGATAATCATATAGAGTTTAAGGGAGAAGGACATAGAAACGCACGTTTGCCTCCACCAATTAAAAAACTCCAATACGCCAAATTGGAGTTTTAAGGAGGGAAAGGATTGAATTCAAAATCCCCTTGACCCTCAGAGAGTAAAAGTTTTTGCTTGTACCTTTTATGGAAAAAAAAAAATCCCCTCTACGAAGGTGTTGCATCAGTAATCTTTCCCCTCCCATTGAAATAAGTGGAAGGCAAGGTAAAAACATTGGTGAAGCATCAAGTTAGGGATGGAATGAAGCTTGTATCAAGTTAAGCAAGGTTTCCGGATGAGTTCATGGTAAGAACCCAAGCAAATATTTCGCAGATGTCACAGCTCGCCTCGCCATCAGGAAACATAATTAACACACTGCTTAATAAATCCTCTATTGCAAACTAAAGCAACTGTAACACTAAATTATAGTCACTACTATAAAATAAATGCTCCACATGAAATATCATCAGATCATTGCCTATCAAATTGAGTTTCAAATGACTCCTCAAGCCTTGTTTCAACATTCAATAAAAAATCTATTAACTAATTGAGCAACCTCCCTCAAGTCGAAATATAGCCAACGCTCGATCATCATTCAGTGGCAGAGCCTCTGAGGATAGCGGTCCACCATCCTTCCAGAAAGGCATTCAATTGCCCGGTTTCCTCGGGCCCCGTAGTTGTGACAGATCATCAAAGGGCCATGCAATCCCTGCTCATATGTCCATACTGGTGGCAGCTCCTGCATACAATGTCACGGTAACCACTGCTGCGCAGACCTCCAGATCTCCAAGCATGTTTGATTTTGAAAAGCCTTTCCTCAAGTGTGGCAGATTCCCTCATTTGGACAGTTGCTGGCCATATGCCCAGGTTCCCGACAGCTCCAACATAAAGATTTTGTGGTGCATTCTGAAGCAATATGTCTGCCAGACATTTTCGTCCATGGACTTAGTCAGCTTGGTAGTAATTGGAAGGTCAATTTGGTTTGTAAGGGAAATTAAAGTTGAAACTGGAAATACCAGAACACTGATACATTTGCAATACCATGACAACACTTCAGGAATGGTTGAAACATATACCGTACTTAGATATTTCTCAGACACAAGATTGTGACCAGACAAGCACACAGTTTATTTTAAATCCCAGGCTATCATCCAGTATTGGTGGAAAGACTAGATTTATAGCCCAGCAACGCCATGGGACAAACAAAAACAAATTTCAACATAAAAAAATGCATAGGAAAAAAGATTTGAAACCAAGTCACTCTTCGTAATTTAAATAATATAATTAAAAAATACAACAATAACAATAAGGAAACAATCCAAAAAAAATAATATAAAAAAATTTAAAAAAATTGATCCAAGTCAACCCAAATTATAAAACAACTCAATAATTAAGGGTAAAATTTTTTTAAAAAAAAACTCCACTTAAACCAGGTTAATTCAAAAATTTTATGACCATGAACATAAATTTTGGAAAATCTCATAGAAAAAAATGGAGGAAAAAAAGTTCAAACATCAATTCTTAATAAAAATCAAATTAGAACATGATAAGTCCACGAAAAGAAAAATAAAAAGGAAAAAGATGAAGCTTAATCTCTATAAAAATAAAATGTGGAACGATGAAAATTAACAAAAAAATATAATTTAAAATGGTCTAAAAGACTTGATCCAAATCCACCTGGATTAAAATGTAAAATTTTTTACTCAATCATGATAACACATCTAAAAGCAAATTAAATAATATCATGAAACTCAATCATTGAAAAATTAAAATTTGAAAGACAAAAATAAAAAAAATAATTTAAAAAAGAAATAAAAAAATATGAGACAACTTGGGTTAAGATGCAAACCCTACGATCATGAAAATTGTGAAATCCTTGAATCAGAGTCAATTAAAAAGCTTAGTTCCAGACCAATTTAATTTTGAAGGATAAAATCATAAAGAAAATATCAATTTAAAAACTTACCAAATGAAAAGAGATAATAATTAAAAAAAATAAAGATAAAATTTAATAATAAAAAAAAACTCATGAAGAAAGAACTTGTAAAAGAAATGTTGGGGATAATCTAATAGAAAAGGTTTGCAAATAAAAGGCTAAAACAGTACTGCTTTTTATGTCTCTTGATTTAGAAAAGGTTGCGAACAGGTTTCGAGGCCCACTGATCACGGCCTACGTTTTAAAAAAGGTAAAGCCGACAGACCATGTGCTTAGATCCAGCCCAACAAATTAATGATCACTTTAGTTGCGAGTTTAAGAAAAAAATTATGACATTTGAATTATAACTACCGGTTATTTATGGTTTATAAGAAAATAAACACACACACAAGAAAAACTATATCTGATCCCAAGAAGAAATGATAAAAATAGCCTCTCCTATTAAAAAAGTATTTTTTAAATTTTATCCCTTATGTTTATCTCTCTTCTTTATATTTGTATCTCTTATGCAATAAATATTTATTAGTTACAGCTTACTCTTGGGTTTACTTCTCATGTTATTAATTCAATTAATTGTGTATTTTTCAAATTCCCGTTTTTAAATTAAAAATAGTTTTATACTTTTGTTTCATATGTCTACCTGGCAACACGGGTCCTTGTTCTTCTTTTTTGTTACGATAATAATTATTCAACTTAATATTTTTTTAATATATATATACAAGATTTGTTGCCTTGCGGGCATTTTGTTGTTTTTTTCTGGAAACTGTAATATCGGGCTTCAATATTTGATAGACCAACAATTTATATATATATTAAAAATAATTTTTTAAAAATATTATTTTAATAAAAAATATTTTAAACCAATCCTAAATAAGCTTTAACAGAAATAACACCTAGAGAGCGAGAGAACAGACATTTAAAGCAAAAAAGGCAAAACGAGCCAGCTACTTGAAAGCTTAAGCAAGTGATTTCTTTCTTGTGACGGGCAAAGTTATGTCCTGAAAAAACAATTTAACTGCGACAAAAGGCACCCATTGCACGGAAAAAGCTTAGGTAAAATTACTAAAATATTATGAACTAACCCTTTTACTTGTACGGGTACAGTGAAAGAAAGAAAGCATTGCTTATTCATGAAGGCAGTTGTTTCAGTTGCAAGTTACAGATTCGTAGCCCTTTAAATTCTCAAGGATTTGGGTATCCCTGACCCCTTCATTGATTATGGACTGTCGTGGCATGTAAATTGCATTGTTTTTTAAAATAAATTTTATTAAAAAGAATATTAATATCAACATATTAAAAAATTTAATTGCAAAAAAGTAATTTTAAACAAGGAAAATTAAATTTTGACTGCTATTTATTTATACCACAATTCCAATAAGAGGTTTAGTTGGCTATTATGCAGTATACAGTGCTTCTTACTGAATTCTGTGATCACACGAGAGGAAACAAAAAAAACAAAAGGTAAATAAATTACTGGGATGAGAGGTGGTTGGACCGGCTGTTGACTTGGTGATTAAGTTGGGTTTTACTGTATTGACTTACAATTTAATTAGTCACCATATGCAACCGTGTTTTATAAAAATTTATTTATTTATTATTAAAAGTTAAATTTTTTTATATATTTTATATTATTTTGATGTACTGATTTTAAAAATAATTTTTTAAAAATAAAAAAATATTATTTTAATATATTTTAACATAAAAATAATTTAACTATATTCTTAAACAATAATTATTAATCTAATTAAATTCGAGTGAGACTGATTAAAATTAATTACAATATTATTTTCTTTCATGAATGATTGGTTGATTTTTGTACCGCTGGCAATGTAGTCGCCTGTCCCGAAAGATTTCGGTAAATTAATCACAAAGTTTCCACTAAATTATCTCCTACCTCCAACCAAAAAGGTTATTCTGACTTCAAAGCACCCGCCTAACTTTAGCCAATACATTTAGAGAAAGAAAGCAACACCAATGCAATGGCTGACGAGACAGGGCAAAGGCATATTAAATTTAGAACACCAGTTTCAAAGCAATCAAGGTTTCGCTAAGACCCCGACAATTCCATTTGTTTTAACATTTTAAAAATTTTAATATTTTTTTAATATTTTTTTATATTTTTAAATCATTTTAATAAGTTAATATTAAAAATATTTTTAAAAATATATAAAAAATATATTATTTTAATATATTTTCAAATAAAAAACACTTTAAAAAACAATCATAGTTACACTTCCAAACACGTTTTAAAAAACATCGACAATTTGATGCTTTCTCGTGATTATCATTAACTTGTTTTAATTGTTGAATAAATGATTTTATATTTAAAAAATATTATTTAAAAATTTTAAATTTTAATATAATGATATTAAAAACAAATTTTTTAAAATAAAAAATATTTTAATTTATTTTCAAAAAAAAAAATACATTATCTCAAGATAATTACTAAATAGTCAGGCTTAGCAACCCAGCACTGTTGCAGAAACTTGCTTATATCAACTTCTTTTTTTCTTTTTTCTTTTATTTCAATCCTTATCTTTTCAGCACCACATCAGTAAAACCAATCATCCTCAGGCTATAAGCCAAGCCATCATCTTGTCTTCTCTGCTTTGAATTTGGTATAATTTAATTTTCCAATAAAAAATGCACTTGTTTTTAATTTGAGAGAAACGAGAAGAGACGCAAAATACCACTCGACACAAGCACCGTCTCCACGTAGCCCGTGACGAGGAGATAAGAATCTGGGTAATACAAACAAGGCCTCCTACCCCTTTGTTCCTCTGCTTTTCAACATGCTCCGAATCTTTGGCCTACCAGATTACTTTAACCTTCTCGAATCTACACTTTACTTCCAATCAACACTACCAATTCTCCAATCCCTCTCGGCTTGCGTGTGCGCGCACAAGCAAAAACCAAGGTTTTTTTTTAAAAAAAAAATCGTTTAAAATATAGTTTTAGTATGTGATTGGTGAGATGCTAACTTTTATGGTTACGGTTTAGAAAAATATTTTTAGTTGTGATTTTTTAAAAAATTATATATTTGATTAAAAATATTGTAAATTAAATTTTTACATGTAAAATAAATAAAAAATAATATTTATAAATAAAAATCATGTTATTTTAGTTTTTATAAAATTAAAATTTGAAAAACAATCACGTGTGGGGCTCAATACAAAAAACAGAAATTAGATGACTAATCAAATAGTTTTTCTATGACTGGATAAAAATAAAAACTACTTTAATATTATAAAATTCTCTTGAAAAACATGTATGGTTTTTACACGTAAAATAAATAATAAAACACATATCCATAAATAAAAAAACAAAATTATAAAGTAGCCATGTGTGAAGTTTAGTCCTAAAAACAAAATCTATCTAGTTAACAAAACGAATTTTTCTACGTGGTTTGATAAAGAGAAAAAGTTACCATAATAACAAATGATGGTGTCTATATTTGGTTTCTTTATCTCGAAGTCAAAATTGCCATCTCCTTCCAACTTCCAATTCAGAGGGGACATGCCGCTGATTAATCAGCTACGGGGAGAGTTATTTATCAACCTCAAACTTTATTCCTATCACACTGCTTAAAGTTTAGAGTGTTTTTTTACGAACTCGATGCTTCTCTGGCGTTGCATGATGAAATTTGGTTTGTGTTAATTTGGCAACAGGTATTTTTATATGCTTTTGTGTTTTAAAAAAAAAATAATTTTTTTATTTTTTATTTTAAATTGATATTTTTTTTAGTGTTTTCATATTATTTTAATATACTAATATTAAAAAAAAATTAAAAAATAAATACAACCACGTTTTCAAATAGATTAATTTCCTGCCCTCTTTTCTTATTAAGAGCCTAGCTAAAATGGTTTCATATCAAGGACATGCCACCGTGTTCAATTATAGATAATAAAATAATATTTTTAAAAATTATTTTTAATATTAACAAGTTAAAATAATAAAAAAATATAAAAAAGTAATTTTAAACCAAAAAAACATTTAAATTTTACATATACCAAACACCCCCTTCACAAACTAATTTTTCGAGCTTCGAAAGCCTTTCTTCACTTTCTTGACCGCTGCAATTGAGAGTGCCCTCAACTTCCCGTTCGCTGAAAGTATAGATCAATCCATGTACTTCCTTCATTTTCGTAGTCACTTTTTTAATTATTATAGAGGCCATGACATTAAAAAAAACAACAACAAGAAGAAGCCACCGGAATTATTTTTGTCCATGCACTGCGCCCTCACACTGGTGTGTACATGTGAAGCAAACAGACACAGTCGTCCTCGTCAGTGTCGGCGCTTATACACTCCCCATCCCCTTCTCCCGTGACAGCACCTCCCTTTAATATAGCGGGTTTTTGGTGTGTTCGGTCCCTTTATTCTTAATACTGTCTGAGCTTGATCCCTCTACTTATATTTATCCCAATGACAATCTCTTACTCTTTATTTTGTTATCAATCGATCCTCCCGTCAACGACGGTGTTAAATTGGGCTGTTAGATGCAGTCAAGTTCTTGAGAAAAAATGAGTGTAATTGTGAGATTTAACACAATTATTAATTAAAAAGACCGGTTTGATTATAAAATAGAAAATAAGATATGGATGTAAAACGAGTAATCAGTCAATTGATATCATATAATACATATCAATAGATGACATTTATAATTAGTTACACTAGAAATAATATGGATAACACAATACTATCTAGACAGGCTTTGTTTGGGTGTATAAAATAATTCTCATGGAAAATATTTTTTCTTGTCTTAATAATTCCGTGAAAAAAATCTAAATCAGCTGGGATTTAGTTATTTTATTACAATTTAACTCATGTTTTATGAAGTTATATATCTTTGTAAATAAAAGGTAAATAATTAATGATATATGTATGCATGCGTGTATATGTATATACATAATTAATTAATAATATATGCACTAGTTGAGTTATTTGTATTTTATACATGATTTATTTTAAAAAACACGTATTTATTGCAAAAATAATGAAAATTGGCTAGCATATGACCCCAACATGACACATTGTAGTTCATTATCACATATTTGAGTGTGTTTGAGAGTTGTTTAAAATTATTTTATAATATTTTTAAAAGTATATTTAACATAAAAAATATTAAAATGATTTTTTCCTAAATAATTTTAACATGTTGATGTTAATAATAAAAAAAAATTAAAACAATATTTTAATATATAAACTATCTTAACAACATCATACAATACAATCAAACATAAACCGAATTTGAATGAGAAGACCCCCTTCACATCTCTAGAGGTTGGGGATGACATCGTAACAAATGAAAAAAAAGGACCAAAATAAGATAAACGGATAACAGAAAGGCCCAAATGCACCATTAAATCTATAAAAGCAAATTAGAACCTTAAACCTGAACACCACAAAGGCAACCGCCCAAAACACCTATATATCCTCTTACAGCCAACAAGCACCAAAACCCGCCTCTACCACCATGAGTAACCTCCCCCGCATCCATTACTTTCTTCTTCTCACCACGCTGCTCACTCTACTACCCCTGTCTCAGTCAAGCTACCATGAGTACCAAGAAGCATTATCAAAATCCATTCTTTTCTTCGAGGGTCAAAGGTCAGGCTATTTGCCACAAGACCAGCGTGTAACCTGGCGTGCTAACTCGGGGCTAAGTGATGGATGGACATACAACACAGAACTGACCGGTGGCTACTATGATGCCGGGGATAATGTCAAGTTTGGCTTCCCCATGGCATTTACAACTACAATGTTGTCTTGGAGTGTGATTGAATTTGGAGATTTAATGCCTCCAAATGAATTGAGAAATAGCTTAGTCGCCATTCGCTGGGCCACCGATTATCTGCTCAAGACGGTTTCTCAGCCTAACCGGATTTTTGTTCAGGTAAGTCACAAGTGGCATACACTATAGTTCTCTCTCTCCTTTCTTCTTTTTGGTAATGCTAGAGGGGTGGTTTCGTAATTTTTGGACTGGGGTGGGGGTGGTTTGGGGAGGAGAGGTGTGTGAGTTAGTTGGGGCGTGGTTGAAGTAATCAGAAGTAAGTGAAGAAATGAGGGTAATTTGGCCAAATTGTGTAAAGCATTAAAGCGTAGTCCACGGGTTGTTCTGTATTGCCTTTTTGGCCCCCACAAGTCTATCACCTGCTGAAGTATCAGGCGTGACTTTATTTTTGTTTACCACTGAGGGTAATTTTTTTTTATTTTAAATTATTTTTTTAAAAAATAATTTTAATTATATTCATAACCACTCTCTAAAATTTCACTGCCTGTATTGACTTGGAGTGTGTGCTTGACACTTTCTGATTTGGGTTTGGCCAGTTGATAAATTCAAGTACATGATTAAGAAGTTAACTAAGAGTTTTTGATATTATATAGGGGTTATAAATTTATTTTAGATATTAGATTATTTTATCTTGAATTTTTTATTTTGTTACACATATTATTTTCACTCTTTAGCCACATTACATCCTTCAATTGATAGTAGATAAAGAAATCTACACCACCCATTTATGGTGAAATAGACTTTGCCGCCCTATCATTTATCATGAGAAAATGTCAGCTCATATTTTCAGTAGCCAACCCTATCTAATTTCCTTTTTTAACAAAGACCCTGAAAAGTTGATAGGGAAAGTCTTCATATATATATATATAGAAGTATTCAGTTTATATATATTTTGCTTAATAATTTTATAAGTTTTTACTAATCGAAACTACAGAACTTGAATTTCAAACTGGATAATAAGTTTTTGGACCCTAAATTTTTATTATTGGACCGCATCTTAATAGATGCTTGGATTTGTGATAATTTTGAGTGCATAGGGAGTGGACCAGTTCCTTTTCAATTTTCATTGCCCTCATCGGCACTGCAACGATGCATGACAGAACTATTTTTGTCCGTAAGAGGTCAGTGACTTGTACGGTTCCAGAAATTGGGCCCATCATGCTTATGTTCATGGATGGAAGTTGTTTGGAGATGAGAATCTAGCCTCCTCTGAAAGACTGAAACTGTATGTGACTTCACTTTCCTTTACAGGACGTTTGATCTACAATTAGTTTTAATTATAGTTTTGAAATCCTGGTTTAATGAGTTAATTTGAGATTTAGTTAATTTAAAGTTGAAATTGAACCAGATTGAAAAAAATAAAAGAAAGAAAAATCCGGTATGACCCGGTTGACCTGGCCATAAACCCGTTAACTTTTATTTTTTTTAATTTTTTTAATTAAAACAACGTCGTTTTGATTTTTTTTAAAAAAAATTAACTCGGCCGACCTGGCAACCCAATCAAGACCTGGATCAACCACCAGGCCAAAACCCGAAACCCGGGTCTTGGATCGGACTAGCCACCAGACCGGGTCTTAAAACTATGGTTTTAAAAACTAATTGAGCTCATATACTACTAATTAATTATAATCTAAACATAATATAACGTGTTTTATTTTGATCATAATAATTTGATTTGGCTGTTTAATTAGTACTCTATTTTTATTCTATAGGTGGGAGATCCACATGCAGACCATAATTGTTGGGAAAGACCGGAAGACATGGATACCCCGAGGACTGTCTATGCCGTGGATGCACCAAACCCGGCATCTGATGTTGCCGGTGAGACTGCAGCAGCTCTGGCGGCCTCGTCTATGGCATTTCGATCATCGGACCCGGGTTATGCAGAAACATTGTTAAGAAATGCCATTAAGGCCTTCCAATTTGCTGACAGTTATAGGGGAGCTTACAGTGACAACTCCAATATAAGAGATGGTGCATGCCCGTTCTATTGTGATTTTGATGGTTATCAAGTAAGCAGACACCGCTTTGATTAATTAGCAGTATGCTATCTACAAGCTCTCCTTTTTTTCCCTTCCCAAAAAATTCATTTTTTTTTAAACTAAAATTTAATATGATTTATATGTTTTGGATCGTCTTGATATATTTATGTCAACAATAATTTTTTAAAAATAAAAAAAAATTATTGATATGCATTTCAGCACGAAAAGTTATTTAAAAAGTAATTGCTACATGTCGAACATGCTCTAAGCTTTGTTCACATGTTTTTGTCTTCTGGGATCTATTTTACGTAGTTTGGACTTTGGATAAAGGATTTATTAAATTAATAAATCCATCCTGATCATATTCAATTTTGTCTGGTTTCATCAGGATGAGTTGCTATGGGGAGCAGCCTGGCTTAGAAGGGCATCTTCTGATGACGCTTACCTTAGTTACTTGCAGAATAATGGCAAGACCCTTGGTGCTGATGACAACATTAATGAGTTTGGCTGGGACAACAAACATGCTGGTCTTAATGTTCTTGTCTCCAAGGTTAGCGGGAGATCATTAATTTGACCAAGCTCCCTGATGCTCATCAGTTTGTCATTGGACTTGATATTGTTTTAACTGTTGTGCTGTAGGAAGTTCTAGAAGGAAACATGTACACTCTCCAATCGTACAAAGCATCGGCCGATAGCTTCATGTGCACCCTTATACCTGAATCATCATCCTCGCACATAGAATACAGTCCCGGTGGCCTCATCTACAAGCCAGGAGGGAGCAACCTGCAGCATGCAACAACAATTTCCTTCTTGCTAGTTGCTTATGCAAATTACCTCGAAAGAACATCCCAAGCGGTCAACTGTGGAGATGTAAATGTCGGTCCATATTCGCTTCGTCAACAAGCGAAGAGGCAAGTTGATTACATTTTAGGGGATAACCCCATGGGGTTATCTTATATGGTCGGATATAGTGATCGTTATCCTCAACGGATTCATCACCGTGGCTCGTCGTTGCCGTCGGTTAAGGATCACCCTGAATTTATAGCTTGCAAAGAGGGTTCAGTCTACTTTAACTCATCAAACCCTAACCCTAATGTTCATGTAGGGGCCATTGTGGGTGGACCTAGTCAAGATGATTCGTACGATGATAATCGAGACGATTTTAGAAAGTCCGAGCCAACGACTTATATTAATGCACCATTTGTTGGCGTGCTCGCTTATTTTGCAGCAAATCCCAATTTTAGTTGAGTCAAACAAGGCTCAACTCGGTACATAAGCCAATGCTTATTGGCGTTCGAAAGTAGGAAGAATGTCTCTCATCTTGGCGAAAGCAGCAAGAGTGTAGAGGCTTGTTAGTTGCCGAATTTAAGACATTGGATCTCAAAAAGCTCATTGAGAATTTCGAGAAAGCAAGGAAGGGAAGATGATCTCGAGATGCAAAATCCCATTGTGGCTACAATTGATGTGAAAAGAGGAAATCAAATTTTCAACTTCTTATTAATTACTTGCCTCGTCTTGCACTTGTTTTTCTCATTTCATTTTGAATTGTCTACATGAACATATATAAATTCCGGTCAAGCTTTTGATCAATTAATCTTTAAAGATTTGATTGATGGTTGAAAAAGTTTGTTGTCTCCCTAGATTCAATCTTGGAGGCCAGAATTAGAAAAATTAATAAATTTTTATTAATATAACAAGCCATTATAGAAAATACATCCTTAAAATTGTTCAAAAAAATCTTAGTCTTTGTTGATATTTACATTGACTCGAAGAATAAAAAAACTTTCAATCAATTTAAAGGCATGCGATGTGTTTTATTCTATGACTTTATGTAGGCACCCTTTTACCGATTTCTGCTTGTAAGAATTTAATTCCGTACTAGAATTTTTGTTTTTAAAAATATTTTTTATTTAGAAATATATTAAAATAATTTTTTTATTTTTTAAAAATTAGTTTTAATATCAACACATCAAAATGGTTTGAAAACACTAAAAAGTATTAATTTAAAAAAATAATATTTTTTAAAAAACTACTTTTAAAAAAAAAGCCTCGTGCTTATATCCAACTTTTTTAAAAAAACTTTTTAAATTTAAATCCACGATAACAACATTTGGAAAAAATACACCAATCAAGAAGTTTCTTTCAATCATTTCAGGTTTTTTGTGATTTTGTTGATTAAAACGCGTGGCGTGACTTTGATGGGGCCAGACATGTTTCCCAGAGCAGGCAAAAGAGGCCAGATGGCCTGATGCCCATTGATTAAAATCATATGAAGAAAGGGTAGGAGACACTGGCAGCTACTTTGGAGGTGTGTGTAAATGATATTGGTTGCAGTTAATGTTTTTTTATCTTAAAATATATTTAAAAAAAATTAAAACAAATTTATTTTTGATATTGTTATAATAAAATAATTTAAAAATATAAAACAATAATTTTTTAAAAAATTAAATTTTTGAAAAACATAATTTTAATCCCATTACCAAACACCGGCAGGCTTATTATTACATGAGGAGTCTAGTGAGCCAACAAGTTCCTCTTTGACGAACGGTTATACATTAATTTTATGGATCACCGAACAATATTAAAGCTCATTTATTGGCCGAGTACCTGTCATTTTGTTCCCCGTCTACTTGTACTTTACTGGTTTCACAGGTTGCGGCACCATGGATTCATTAATATTTGGAAACGCGGTGCGTTTTTTTAAATTTATTTTTTAAAAATAAATTATAAAAATTAATACTTTAAAAAATATGGTAAAAATACTCTTAACTTTTTCCACGCCTTTCACTTTTTTTATTTTTAATATATTATATTATAATAATTATTATATTATATACGCCTTTCACTTTTCCCATTTTTAATATATTATACTATATTATTATAATTATATTATATTATATTATATTATAACATATACTAAAAATGAAATGAAATGCTAAATTGTTTTTTTTTTCTTTTAATTAATTTTTTTCATTTAGTTTAGTTTATTAATGTTAAATTTATTTATATTTAATTATCAGATTTTCATGACATGTATCCCGGGCTTAACGGGTTAACTTGGTTTGACGGGTTAACCCAGATAATTTTGGATAAACCCGTCAATTTTTTTTTCTATTTAGTTATTAAACTTTTATGAAGCGGATCCCAGATTTGACGGGTTAACTTGGTTTGAAGGGTTAACCTCGTTAATTCAGATTTTTTTTCTTTTTCTTCATTAGTTTTTTTTCTTTTTATTGTTTTTTTTCTTTTTAATTAATCTATTTAATTATCACACTTTTATGACATAACCTTGTAGCCAGACCCCCATCCAATGCTCCTAGATCCAGTGTTGCAGTCAGGTTCACTTAAACTTAAATCATGTAAGTTTAATAGTATTAATAATATTATAAATAGTATTCTTGGGTAAAACATTGCAACTAAACCCAAGACTTTTGGGTATATCTTTGCAGGAAGACCCAACACACTTAGATCTTAACCTTCTTTATATTTTTTATGCAAGAAAAAAAAATTTACCTGTGGCGTATGCCTTTATTTTTTTTTTTCCTTTTTAAGTTTTTTACTATGAATAACACGGTGCAATCCACAGTGAAAAAGTTTATACCTTTAGTTTATTTTTTATGTCTATAGATTCTTAATATTAATTTTTTTTCTATTTAATTATCAGGCTTTCATGATACGGATTTCAAGTTTGATGGTCTAACCTAGTTGATTCAATTTTTTTTTCTTCATTAGTTTTTTCATTCTTGTAGGTATTTTTCTCTTTGCTTTTTCCTTTTTAATTAATCTTAAAAAAAATAGCTCATTAATATTAAATATTTTTTCTATTTAGTTATCACACTTTCATAACACGAATCCTAGGTTTGACGGGTTAACTTGGTTTAAAGGGTTAACCCAGTTGATTCATATTTTTTTTCTCATTAGTTTTTTTTATGTTGGTTTTTTTTTCTTTGTTTTTTTCTTTTGAATTAATCTATTTAATTATTACACTTTTATGACATGACTTTGCAGCTAGACCTACATCCAATGCTATTGAATCTGGTATTGTAGCAAAATTCACTTAAACTTTGATCATGCAAGTTTAATGTTATTATTAATATTATAAATATTACTCTTAAGTCAGACATTGCAGCCAAATCCAGGACTCTTACGTATAGCTTTACAGAAAGACTTAACACTTTTAAATCTTAACTTTTTTATATATTTTTCATGCAAAACAAATTGACTCGCGACATCGCGTAGGTTATGTAACTAGTACGTTATGTAACTAGTACACACACACATTGTTTTGATATGATAATATTAAAAATAATTTTTTAAAAATAAAAAATATATATTTTAATATATATTTTAAATGAAAAAGCACTTTGAACCGTAGTTTTGAAACCCAGCCTGACCCGGGGCTGAAACCGGACCGGTTGAAGAAAAAATAGAGGAAAAAAAAACTCGGTGTGACCTAGTAATCCGGTTGACCCAATCAAAAACCCGGTTGCAATTCATATCCGTGTCTTATTTTATGCATTAAGTTTCCTTTTTTCCCAATTCGTCTTCTCCTCCCTCCCTTCCACCTCCTTGTTTCATCTTCAATTCTCTGCCAGTCCAATCTTTGCAAGTCCCATTTTATCTCTTCACTAGAGCTGCTGCTTCTTCTTCCCTTTTGATTTGCCAGGGCAGAACCCTTTTCCTTTTTTTTTTTTTTTTCATGTGAAAAATGGTGAAAGATTGTCCACTTTATTAGTGATATAGAGTGATTCATGCTTATTCTACATGTAAATCAAATTCTCAGAAGAGAAACACAAAGTTTTTATGGGTTTTTGTAATAATAACTTGGGCTAAAAAACGGTTGAGATCTCTTTTTAATTTTTTATTTGGTAAACTGAGTTTCCAGTTAATCTAGTAGTTCATGTAAATTTAATCGTGTTAATTATAAACCTAAATTTTACTTATTTTAAATCCAACTAGATTTTTTTTTAATAGCTCGAATCATTGGAGCTTAATACAAGACCCATTGTATTCTAAAAACCCAAAAAAAAAAAAAAAAGACATGTCCAATTTGCTCAACCTCAACGAATTGGAATACTTTCTTGGATGGAGGTTGAGTTTTAAATCGTAGGTGAACACCCAAATGTCCTATAGAAATTCAAGTGCCCCGTTTTCATCAAGTATTTAATGAACAAAACCATTAAGTCGACGTGGCCGTATTAAGTTGATGAATTGGTACATATTGTTTACGACTGATTTCCCCTAAAATTCCGTTATAGTCTATTTGGCCAGGATACTCAATTCTCATCCAAGAGTCCCGGACACAACCCCTACAACAGAAGTAATTTTTATTGATGCTAAGTTGTTTTAACGAGAGATGTTAAATTTACTTATGGTTATTATCATACGAATTTTGATATGGATTTAGGCCCCGGTTACTTTGATCATTGATCTAGATTGATATGAACAAAAATAATTATGATTATAATTTAAAATCTGGCTCGAGAGTTAACCTAAAACGATGTCCGAGTCACATGTCAGGAGAGTTAATCCAAGTCAATATATAAATAAAAATTATTATTATAATTTAGAAAACTTGACTCGAGAGTTAACCCGTAATAAGATCTAGGTTACGAGTCGAGAAAGTTAGCCCGAATTTATCCTTTAAAAAGAAAAAGAAGAATTAAAACAGTCTTATTTTGATCCAGAAAACATGTTAACTAAGGCCAACTCTCCTTACTCGTAAGTCAAATTTTAAAATTATAATAATAATCATCTTTATCTATATATGGATATGAGTTAGCTCTTTTAACCCGTGATTTGTTAAGACAACTTTATTTTAACCCAAAAAAATATTTCAATAAAATTCAATGGGTTTTGATCTATGTTTTATCTTGATCTCCGATCAACTTGAGTTTTTTCATCTTCCTCTGTTTTTTCTTAACTTTGACTAATCTAAGTCTTGGGTCGGTCGGGTCAACCTGTTGAATTAGTTCAGGTTTTATAGCTTAAATTGTTATCATTTTATTAATTTTAACACTCAATATAAACTAAAATAAAAAAAATAACATCTAATTATTTTTTTTAAATACATAAATTTAACAAATAAAATATATTTTCTCATATTTTATTATTTCTTTACATTATAACTAAATATAATATTAAAATAATCACTTTATTTTTTAAATCATTATCAAACACAATCATGTATCAATTTTTTTATATTATTTCGTTTACTTTTACTGTGTATTTTTTTATATTTCAAAATAATAACCATACACTAATTCTAAACACTGCTTCAAATCACAAGATACATCTTCCCCTAAATGCTAAATTGCCGCCTAGTCTTGATGATCATGATTGCAAAGACTCGAAAACATCCTGGTGAGGCACCTCAGGAGTTCGGGGTACAGGTGTGATGTCCGAGTAACTTGGGATTTTTTTCGTGAGTCATGACGATTAGGAAATGGCCCCCGTGGGAGAGGTCAAACGTCGACGCGTGGACGCTCGTAAGTAGGGCAAGGGCTTTAGGGCGTCGGCCAAATTAAACAGACGGTTTTGTAACTTTTGTTAGTGGGCTGAAAGATACTCGGTCCAGAAATACTTTTTGAACCAGCTTGTAAGCTGTAACCAAACCAGGAAACCAAACGACACGGCATAGCCGTGGCAACACCCCTCACTCTCCTCCTCCTCCCTTCAAAAACTCCGATCACAATTGCAAGTTTTATCAGCCAACAACCAGGGTTTCTGTCTTCGAAACAGTACGTTTCACACTCTTTCTCTCTTCTTGTGTCTCTTTCATGTGCTAGACATCCATCAGTTTTCGGTTTTTTCTTCAAAATTGTTGCGATGGAAACTTCTTGTGGATTTCTACTTCATATGCTGAGAGCCACCGACTTTCATTGTTGAGATTAGTTAGTAACTGCGTTAAAAGTTCATTATAGTCTGTTAGAAATTCAAATAATTTTCATGTTTTCTTTGAATTATTTAACCCTAATTGTAACTATTTCTTTATGATGCATTTTTTGTCTATTATTTTGAAAATTCAGAGCGCTATTACCTTGGACTGAGCACAAACTGTCTCAAGATCATACTAGAGCATCAACCAACCCTTTTAATTGTGTCTTCTTTTGTTTAAAAGCATATTGTAGTGTTTTCTATTAACCAGATGGTTCGAATGATAATGCTTGTGATTTTCCGATGATTTTTCATGGATTTCTTGAGGGAATGTTATGATTAGCATACGTATGGTAAAGCTGCAACACCGTTAAATTGCTGGATCTGTTGATTTCCGTGAGTTGTTTCGTTATTAAACAGCTGTTGGGAGTTGGGCATTGGCGTGGCTGCCATGGATTGCAGTAGGACAACGAAATTAGAAAGTTCCCTCATTTTGTAGCTTTTTTAGGACATCTACTTCTCTCTCAACTTTTAGCTTGTCTATATTTTTGGAAAAAAGTCGATTTCATTTGAAGGATATGCGTATCATTACTAGAAAAGGACACAAGTTTTTCTGCCTCTCATGGATTGGATGTTGAATTTGAACTGTTATGGAATCATTCTTTAATTAGATAACTGTGTCAGGGCAATACCACCTTGCGGGCCTCCTTAGAACAATATGTGATTAGCATGTCTTTGTTAGACCATCAATTCAACATCTTCTCTTTGGATTTTGTGGTTCCGCATTAACCTGACTTTTATCTTGTCTATTGACGATGTCTTCTACATATCTTTAGCCATGAATGCTGGTGATAATGAGATGGTAGAAGGCTCCATTTCTTCTGTTCTTGTTGATTCGTTGGAGTCTAGCAAGAATGGAGATGCACTTTCACCTGAAGATGTAGCTTGGGCTGATTCTTGCCTTGTTAAAGATGATGAAATTTCAGATGGTGACTGGAGTTCTCTGAAAGATGTCTTGTTAGAAATTCTTAGTCTGCAGCCAGAATCACACGATTCTTCTAAACCTGGAACTGATGATTTGCCTAGAGCAGCTGATGTTCTGATGCTTCCTTCCGATGAAGCAGTAAATTTACAGTCATCTGTAGTAATTGATAATGAGGTTGTTACAATTAATAAAGAACTAGAAATGAAAAGCAAACGTTTTCCAATCAATGAGGAGACTGATGTTTCATCATCACAGCTTTTTCAGGAAGATTTCTCAGAAACTTCTCTCAAACATGCCTTTTCACCTAATTACAAGGAAGATGATGACTCAAAAATGAGTCTGCCAGATGGTTCAGGACTTGACATGGCCTTTTCAGCATATGATACGGAGCCATCAACTGAGGATATCTTTAAGGTTTGGGATTTGGGCATTCCAGATGAGGAAGATGAACTTGTTAAACAGCTGAACAAGGCCCTCTCTGAAAATCCCGCTCACTCCACACCACAATCTGATGATTCAGGGGGTTTGAAAGAGGAGTCACTAGATTCTTTGATTAATGGCATTGCAGAACTATCTTTGGATCAACACTCTTGATTCCACTTTCAAACTTTGTACATATTATAGCTTTGATTTTGGTGTATGTTTCCGGCTTTTCTGACAACTGCTTTTAATTGTGATGGAAGGAGTATTTATTGTCCATTAGGCAATTATGTTCTACAGAGCACATTCAACCGTAAGAATCATGGACATGGCAGCCTTAATTCGAGGTGATGTCTCCAAAATACTGACTTGTACATTAAAGATGTTATATTTAGTTCTGATGATCATGATGCACAAGGCAACACTTTTCTTGTTCTTACTTGGATGCAATGGCTAAACCCTATAGTTTGCACTTGTGCTTGTGTTCAACAGTCAATTTTTCCCATGTGTTTTAAATTCAGTTAATTTGCTCGTGTTATCCAATTTGAATCAAAGCTAATTACTAAAATTTGTCTGGATCAAATGTTAGAAAAGAGAGAGACAGTAAAAAGTGATATACAGAATAGGTGGCATGTAAAACGATGGATGAAAGGCCTGATTGTTCTTCCATTCCTGCAGAAACAACACAAACCCAAAGAGAAACTACAGGGTTAGGCCCGGATGCAATACCTTCCAAAGAATTTGACAGGAGCCTTGCATGACTGAGATTTCACGTTGAATTGAATTCTGTACGAATTGTGAGGAACCACAGCCCTACCCACGTGATTCTCAATTCTCATTCTTCGGGCTTCTGCAACTGATATTCAGAACCCTCGGTTTCACCAACGACTCGGTTGAGGCAAGGAATTGAGAATCGAGGTTCTAATTTGTGTAAAAGCTATAGTGGGGTTCTTTTAACCACATATCATTTGCAATTTGGTGCATCTACCATGAATCTATGCTTATTTTAAGTGGGTCCTACAAATGAAACTATCCAATGATATGTAGACCCATTGACGTCTACTGGGCATAGAAACTCTTGAACGCATCGCATTAAAAGTTGATATGGCAAGCTGTCTACCGTTGAGATGGGTTTCATAGACCATCAAGTCTGGCAAATAAACAGTGGCCGTTAATCAAACGAAGCTAAAAAACAAAACAAGAGAGATCAGAACCTCATTTTCTCCAGAACACTGATTTGGACTCTGTAACGTAGGGAATGGGATGCATTTGTCTGATCTTCTTGACGTAGACGAGAGAAAAAAATCCCAGCTTTATGACCCCATAAATTCATTTATTTACGAGGCGGGGATAAAATCATCTATTTCAACCACGCATGCAAAATTCCAAGTGTACCATTCTATCATCCAAATGGCGAATTGTTATTTGTCGACGAACGACAGCCTCAAATGCGACATCTTATGATAACATGGGAGGCAAATATAAATTCATGGAAGTTCATGGATGTGCGGTGAAGAGGCACAAGGTAGAGAGGAGATAAGATAGCAGACACAAATTGTTATTATAGGCTGTATCTTGCACTAGCAGTTTAGTCTCCTCTCAGCAAAACAGAAAAAAGAAAAATGGCCTCAGCATCACTTCTCAAGTCATCGCCAGTCCTTGACAAGTCTGAGTTTGTTAAGGGTCAGACCCTCCGCTTGCCCTCTGCCTCCATTGTCCGGTGCCGCTCCACCGCCCCTTCTTCCCTTACCGTTCGTGCTGGTTCTTATGCTGATGAGCTTGTCAAGACCGCGGTATGTCATTTTACATCTTTCACTTATTTCAACTGAGGTTAGAGTAGATACACGCAGAAAACATGATACGCAATAACTTTCTATTACACGACAGTTTAAGGCATAGGCTTTAAGAAGAAATTGATGGTACTTTTGTTTTGCCAACTTGGAAGTTTCATGATATAAGATGCCCCATTCAATTTTTTTGGCTATATGGACGATGAAACAGCACTTGCCTGCTCTTGTTTCTGGCTGTAGAAAACCATTGCATCTCCTGGTCGTGGTATTTTGGCCATGGATGAGTCCAATGCTACCTGTGGGAAACGTCTAGCCTCAATTGGGCTAGAGAACACTGAGGCTAACCGCCAGGCATACCGAACCCTTCTTGTGACAGTCCCTGGTCTTGGCAATTACGTCTCCGGTGCCATCCTTTTTGAGGAGACTCTCTACCAGTCCACAACTGATGGCAAGAAGATGGTTGATGTTCTTGTTGAGCAGAAGATTGTTCCTGGTATCAAAGTCGACAAGGTAACCCACCAAACACGTCTTCCAACATCGATTTTTCAGGAATTCATTATCAAAATTGAAGTGGTGCTTTAATATTCTTGTCACTGAGTTACCTAAAATTGATAGTATAGGCAAAGTCTATACACCTTATTGTTTATTTAACTAAATTGTAGTAACATAAAGTTTGAACAATGAAAACAACAGGGTTTGGTGCCTCTAGCTGGTTCCAATGACGAGTCGTGGTGCCAAGGTCTTGATGGACTTGCCTCCCGCTCAGCTGCTTACTATCAGCAGGGTGCTCGTTTCGCCAAATGGTACTGATAAATCTGTTCTCTATGTTTCGCAAAATGCTAACCATTACTTTGCAACGTAACTAGTTATGCTCATCTTCATTGATCAGGCGCACTGTTGTGAGCATTCCCAACGGCCCATCTGCCTTGGCAGTGAAGGAGGCTGCCTGGGGTCTTGCCCGCTATGCTGCCATTTCTCAAGTATAGTTTCTCAAATAAATTTCTGCATTGCTACCTGTGGTTTCTAATCTCTAATTTCTGATTGAGAAACTTTGGTTACTTGAACTTTGTAGGACAACGGATTGGTCCCTATTGTGGAGCCAGAAATCTTACTTGATGGTGAGCATGGCATTGAGAGGACTTTTGAAGTAGCCCAGAAGGTGTGGGCTGAGGTTTTCTACTACATGGCAGAGAACAATGTCATGTTTGAGGGTATCCTCCTCAAGCCTAGTATGGTCACTCCTGGAGCTGAATGCAAGGACAGGGCCACACCTGACCAAGTTGCTGAATACACCCTCAAGCTCCTCCAAAGGAGAATCCCCCCAGCCGTCCCTGGAATCATGGCAAGTTCCCTTTCAACTTTTACAGTTTTACCATATTTTTTTTTCGCGAAGTGTTAAATTCACTCTCCTAGTCGGAATTCAAGGTGCTTAAGCAGGAGAGCTGCTTAGCAATGGTGAAACATGTACTGATTGTGGATTATTGTTTTGAGCAGTTTTTGTCTGGTGGGCAATCTGAGGTCGAAGCGACCCTGAACCTCAACGCAATGAACCAATCTACAAACCCATGGCACGTGTCATTCTCATATGCCAGAGCTCTCCAGAACACTTGTTTGAAAACATGGGGAGGCAGGCCAGAGAACGTTCAGGCAGCTCAGGAAGCACTTCTCATCCGTGCCAAGGCCAACTCTCTTGCTCAGCTTGGCAAGTACACCGGTGAAGGAGAGTCAGATGATGCCAAGAAAGGAATGTACGTCAAGAACTACTCCTACTAAGCTGTTGTGATTGAAATCTATAGATGAAGAAGATGGAGAATCGAGGGAGCAACAGCAACACTAATTTCTCTCGACGTGTTAAATGATTTATAGCCATGGAGACTATTTTTGTTCCTTGTTACATGTACTTTTAGCAACATAATAAACCTCTTGCCAGTGAGATTAGTGTGTACTTGTATGATGCATTGACTACTAAAATGCTTTAATTAGCAGCTTCAACTCCTAAAATGTGCCCTGGTTCAAATATCCATCTTTAGCTGATGCATTTACAAGTATTCAAAATTCCAGACCAGGAGGAGAATCTACCACTCAGGCAGGGTAAATTAAATAAGATCTCAGTAACCACCATAAAAGAAATCAAAATGCTGGGCAAATCCAAAATCTGAAACGTTATGTCAGCTAACGTTCCCGGGACCTGCAATTTGTAAGCTACAGGAATTGCTGGCATGGAGAGCAACGACCTTAGCCACTAAAACAGAAGCCCCAGCAAAGCTTTAACAACGGCCATATATAAGGCCGTGACAAAAATGACACGGAGGTAACAGATCGATCACCAATACAAGACAGGGGGCTATGAGAATTATTCGAGCCGTTCCTGAGAGGGGCACCGTTAATCTTCCATTCCTAGTATCTTCAGCTACAAGGCTGCTGCCCTCGTCTATACCAGCCCACGTCCAAGGGAACATTATTTTATAAATTTATACACGCAATTTCCAGTGGTACATAACTGCCCTCGTCTATATCAGTGGAACAATAATGATTGGTTCAAGTGGTTTGATAATTTTTTTTTTTTTTAAATAAAGTTTTAAGTTTGAGTTTTGTAAATAAAATATATTATTATTAGAAGAGTTTTACTCTATAGTAAACTGACCAATTCAATTAGATTAGTTGGGGTTCAATAAACTTAGATACTAGGGTTTAGATAAAAAAAAAAAAAACACATCAAGTAAGTCAGGATTTTACCACCCCACCTAAATTGTTTTGAAATTGATCGGATTTGGATGGTGTTATTCACCATGACATCAGGTATATGGGTAGTTTATATATATATATATATATATATATAGTTTTTTTGTCGAGTCCATGTTCAATCCTTATTTTTCTTTCTATTGTTTTTTGTCATGTTTTTCAATTTATTCATTTATTCTCTCTGTTTTATAATTTTAAATGAAAGCATGATCATGTTTCCATGTGATATCATGTTTTTCATTGATGCATGCCGAGTTTAAATGAAAGAATTTAATATTTGTGCGGTTATTGAATTATTTCTTGAAAAGAAGAGGATTAAAAACAATTTTGTTTAGCAAGATCTCGACCATAACTAATATTATTAATACAATAAAAAATTCCAAATGAGGAGACCAGAACAAGCAAATAAGCTTCTTAGTATTTTCAGTTACAAATCTTTCAATCTAGAAGAAGTCAAATTGTATAGTATATACACTGTGCTATATAATCAAGTAGATTTTTTAATTAGATGGAATACTATTATATATAATTTTCACACTATTTGTTTTTAATAAATATAAGTTACTTAAATATATAAATTATATAAAATGTTCAAAGAGAGAGACGGTAAAAAACTCTCAATATCACCCCCCCCCTACACAGGAAAAATACCATGGGCTAAATCTGTAAGATGGCTTGTTTCCAGTTTAAACTTGTTTTAGCCCAACTCTAAGCCCATATATTGATGGATGAGAAGGCTCCAATTGGCGGTGGGGTCCGACCACCAACGACATTTCGTTTTTCTTTACGGATAAAAATTTGACTCAAGCTCTCTGGACGTCTTCTCGTCGTTCTTTGCACCTGTTAGGGTTAGCGCCCATACTCTCTCTATCTCGCTCTCCGATCGCAATTGTGCTCTGCAAATCTCCAAAACCCTGATTCGCTCATTTTCACAGGTACGTGATTCAATTCTGTTGTTTTTTTTCTATTTTCTGACATGAGCAAGAATGGCTGCTTACTTGCTGGATTGATTGTGTCAGATTACAACCAAAGCCGTCAATTTAATCAACCATGGCCCGTCGAAGAGACGAAGACGACGACCTTGAAGATGAAGAGTACGAGGAGCAGGACGAGCAACTGATGGATGAAGAAGAGGAGTACGAAGAGGAAGAAGAAGAGGATAGAGGAGCGTCGATTAAGAAGAGACGGAGATCAGATTTCATTGACGATATCGCGGAGGAGGAGGATGAGGAAGAAGAAGATGATGACGATGATGAGGATTATGGTGGTGGAGGTGGAGGTGGAGGTGGAGGTGGTAGGAAGCAGAAGGGGAAGAAGCGGCGTGGTTCTGAGTTTTTTGATGATATTGCGCAAGTTGCCAGTGATGACGAAGAAGAAGAAGAAGATGCCGAAGATGGTATGTTTAAATTTTAAGCCTTTTTATTGTTCAGTTATGGTGGTAAATTTAATGCCCTTAATTGTACTTTTGTATATGCAGATTTTATAGTTGATGATCATGGAGCTGATTTACCTGATGAGGCTGGTGGTAGAAGGATGCATCGGCCATTGCTGTCACGTGAGGATGATCAAGAAGATGTTGAAGCGCTTGAGAGAAGTATCCAAGCTAGATATGCAAAGTCAATGCACTCGGAATATGATGAAGAGACTACGGAAGTGGAGCAACAAGCTCTTTTGCCATCCGTTCGGGATCCAAAATTATGGATGGTCAAGTGTGCGGTATGTTTATCATTGGTCCTTGGACGTGGCTTTCATATTTATGTGCACTATATGTATTCATATGCTTATTAAATTGATCTTTGATGTTCATCAGATTGGCCGGGAACGGGAAACGGCTGTTTGTTTGATGCAAAAATACATTGATAAAGGATCTGAGTTGCAAATTCGGTCTGTTGTTGCTCTTGATCATCTTAAAAACTATATATATATTGAAGCAGACAAAGAAGCCCATGTGAGAGAGGTATACTTCTGCTGTGAGGCTTTTCAGTGATTACTGAATTATGCGACTTTTGATGTTTTCATACATGCAACTGTGATGAATGGAATATGTGATGTATTGATTTGCTTCTGCTTCAGGCTTGCAAAGGCTTGCGCAATATTTTTGGGCAGAAAATCATGCTTGTCCCAATCAGAGAAATGACTGATGTTCTTTCAGTTGAAAGCAAAGTAATTGATCTTTCCAGGGACACATGGGTCAGGATGAAGATTGGGACTTACAAAGGAGACCTTGCCAAAGTATGTTTTATAACTTCTATTCCTTTTCACTTTCTTGTTCGCAGATTTTCGTGGCTGATTTTTCAAGCTCTTATTTTGAAGGTTGTAGATGTAGACAATGTGCGGCAGAGAGTTACAGTAAAGTTAATTCCAAGGATTGACTTACAGGCTCTTGCAAACAAACTGGTATGTTTTCGCTTAGATTATTGCTCTTTGTGATTGATAGTAGACTTTTTGGACTTGGAAAATTGTCTTGTACAAAGTTATGTCTCTTAACAATGGTGACTTCATATAGATTCACTAGGCATTTCCTTTCTATCATCATCATTACTTTGCCAATGCATGAATGCAATGAAACTGTATTGTACAAAGTTATTTCTCTGATTGGGACTAGCATGATTTTCTGCCTAAAAATAGTCTTGTAGAAAGTTATTTCTCTGATTGGGACATACTGTGCTATACCTAACTGGAAGTTATGTCTCTTCACAATGATGAAAAACTGTCTTGAACTAAGTGCACTTTCATAATAGGAAGTTTTGTTACCCTTTTTCCTCAGGAAGGCAGAGAAGCACCAAAGAAGAAGGCATTTGTACCTCCTCCACGTTTTATGAATGTTGATGAAGCTAGGTGGATACTGGTTGCTTCTTTTTCATTGAAATATCTATACTACCGAATCTTTTTTGTTTATTATCCAATTATTTGCTGGCCTTGTAAATTTTCAGGGAATTACATATTCGTGTTGAGCGAAGAAGAGATCCGATGACTGGTGATTATTTTGAAAATATTGGTGGGATGCTTTTTAAAGATGGTTTCTTGTATAAAACTGTATCAATGAAGTCAATTAGTGCTCAGAACATTAAGCCATCATTTGATGAACTTGAGAAGTTTCGATCACCTGGAGAGAATGGAGATGGTGATGTTGCCAGTTTGTCAACCTTGTTTGCAAACAGAAAGAAGGGTCATTTTATGAAGGGTGATGCAGTTATTGTTGTCAAGGGAGATCTGAAAAGTCTAAAGGGATGGGTTGAGAAAGTTGATGAAGAAAATGTTCATATTAGACCTGAAATGAAGGGTCTTCCGGTAAGAATCCATTGGTAAATTTAAAATAATCATTGGTCTTCATATGTTGTTAAGGATCACTTGAATTTGCTGATCTGCTCAGCCTTTCATTTATTGATACTCAAAAGTATTTATTGGCAGAAAACACTTGCAGTGAATGAAAAGGAACTATGCAAGTATTTTGAACCTGGCAATCACGTGAAGGTTGTTTCGGGCACACATGAAGGTGTCACCGGCATGGTTGTTAAGGTTGAGCAGCATGTGCTCATTATTCTATCTGATACAACAAAGGAACATGTGAGTGATATATTTGTTGCATGAATTAGTTTTCTCTGCTTAGGAATTGCTTTTTGACAAGAAAACTTATGTGTGGAAACAATGTTGATATCTGTTATCTTCAGATCCGTGTATTTGCTGATGATGTTGTGGAAAGTTCTGAGGTAACGACAGGTGTTACCAAAATTGGGGACTATGAGCTTCATGATCTTGTACTATTGGAGTAAGTCTGTTTGATTAAGAATGGTAATCGTTTGGTCCTTGTCATTTGAGGTCTTATCTGTTATTTTGGTTTGTTGTAGCAATATGAGCTTTGGTTTAATCATTCGTGTAGAAAGTGAAGCCTTTCAGGTTAGTCATCACTGGACTGTCCACATTTCCATGTTTATCTGTCACCTATGTCAGCACAAGGGTCATCCTTTTGGTGCAGGTTCTCAAGGGAGTTACAGAGAGGCCTGAGGTTGCACTTGTTAGACTAAGAGAGATCAAATGCAAAATTGAGAAGAAAACTAACGTGCAAGATCGGTACAAGAACACAGTATCGGTGAAAGATGTTGTTAGGATCATTGATGGTCCTTGCAAAGTAAGATTCTTTTCCACTGTATGATTTATCTTGCTATCACATGTGCATATAGCTCACAGCCTCCTTTTTGTCTTGTTAGGGGAAACAAGGTCCTGTAGAGCACATATATAGAGGAGTCTTGTTCATCTATGATCGGCATCACCTTGAGCATGCTGGGTATATTTGTGCTAAATCCCACTCATGTGTTGTCATCGGAGGATCACGTTCTAATGGAGATAGAAATGTAAGTATTTCTTATATTATTTTAGCAATAAATATTATTTTTTAGCTGAATTTTTTGTGCATGTAGCCTTTAATTTTAATGATCTGACCTTCTTTCAGGTTTATTTGGTATGAAGTGGATTAGTGTTCATAATTATCAAATGTTGCTGATAAATGCTAACTGAATATGAGCTTGAAAAGATGGACGTTGGTCATTGTCACTAAATTTGCTTTCATCTATCAGTAATTAATTGCATAGAGGACCTATTGCTAGATGTATTCTGTTCTTGCTTAAATTATTTTTTGGTTTAAAAAATTTATGTTCAGTTATTGTTTAAATTATTTTTTGGTTAAAACTTCTTTTACAATCATTATTCATTAGTAATTTATTCAGGCTAAGAGGATATGATTTTTAAAGCGAAAATTGACTATATCAACCAACAGATATAATTTAAACCAAACTGTCCTTTATCTCACTCATTATTAAAATTTCAGGGTGATTCCTACTCAAGGCTGGGCAGTTTTAAAACTCCCCGGGTACCCCCTTCACCAAGGAGATTTCCTAGAGGAGGTCCTCCATTCGACTGTAAGTTTTTTTTATGGTCCAGCTCTCTTCTTTAAACAAATTCTATCATAATTGGACTTCTTAATTTGTTATTTACCTGAGAAAGGAAAGGACATTTTCGTTGCAATGGTGTCATATTTTTCTCAAATCAAGTCTAATATCAACTGCTTATTGAATTCTGCAGCTGGGGGAAGAAATAGAGGTGGAAGGGGAGGGCATGATGCTTTGGTTGGTACCACAATAAAGGTACGACAGGGCCCTTTCAAGGGCTACCGTGGTCGTGTTGTAGATATCAAAGGTCAATTCGTTAGAGTTGAACTGGAATCACAAATGAAGGTTGTTACAGGCAAGTCTTCATCTATGTCCGGTAAAAAGCTAGACCCTTGTATTCCTGTTTGTTTCATGGACAATGAATGCTGTTTTATGTGCAGTTGATCGGAGCCACATCTCGGATAATGTGGTTGTTTCAACTCCATACCGGTAAATCGAACATTCACTGAAAATTGTTTGTAGTTCGATGATTCTGTCTTTCTGACTATATGTTTTCCTCATGTTTTATCAGCGATACACCTCGATATGGTATGGGAAGTGAAACCCCAATGCATCCTTCTCGGACTCCAATGCGTTCACACATGACACCAATGAGAGAATCAGGAGGTTTGTTCTTTTTATACAAGTCTACTTATATTTTGGATACTTTAATCAATCACCATTCTGGTATATGAAGTCTATTCAGATTTTGGATACTTTAATCAATCACCATTTTGGTATAGGTGGGATTAGTATAAGCGCTTATGTGTTTGTCTCATGTTTGCAGCGACACCTATTCATGATGGCATGAGGACACCTATGCGTGATCGAGCCTGGAATCCTTATGCACCAATGAGTCCTCCTCCAAGGTTTGAGCATGAATTTTTCTAATACTAATTGTTTTCCTATTTTAGTTTTCTTTTCATGATGAGAATTTGGAAATTGGACCTGAATCCTTTTATTGAATATTTGATTGATAGTCACTTGAAGAACTTTTAGTTTCAGTCATTCCCTGTCATGAGTAATTGATTTTTCAGAGGCATATTTGGGTTTTTTCAGAACTGCTGATGGTACTGATTTGCTTAATTGCAATCTGTCTAAAATATGACCTTCATTTAGTGGACACAGCTTCATATGCAATAAAATGGAGAATGAGTAACTGGTAAAATGTCATTTGCATCAGAAACAGTGTGAATAAGTTAGATTTGAATGATTGGGCAGTTTTTTCCTCCTTTTCACAATTATTGATTTAAAATGTACACATCTAGAGGAATGTATACTAGTTGTATCAATATCCCCAAGTTATCTTGGTTCCTTAATGAATTGGTCTTAATTGTGTGTTCTTTCACCTAAATAATCAAAAATAAATGAAGAACAAACAATAATTTAACCTTACATTTCTAAAAGTTACTTACCCTGTCACAATAATTTCACTCCATCTTTGATAGTTAATTCCCATGCCTGCGTGGCATATTGGTTCACCAGATCGATCATAAATCATAACCACATCCCTTAAAGTTGTTTCAATGACCTTCATATGTCCCATTTTGCATTTTAGAACTAGACATTCTTTTCCTTATGTTTTGTCTTTAAATTAACATTCTTGCTTTGGTTGATTGACAAGTTATTTTCTTTTGCTTAATTTAAAACAGTTGGAGACCTATTACATCTATCTACAATATGGGAAATTGTCTGTCACCATGGATAATTTTCAAATGATGAATTTAGGCAGAGCTTAGAATTAGGTGCACACCAAAGGATAAATATTTATCTTGCTTTTTGATTAGCTTCAATCTCCTTACTTTCTCTGTCCCACGGACTTCTTTTTTAAATTTTCTTAACCATTGCTGCAAATAGAACATGCTTAATATGCATTGCATGCTTCTGTTGTCTGTTGTATCTGATGCAAAATAGTGTCTGCATTTCGTGTATTTTGACACCGTGACATCAGTTCCTTAAAAAAAGTATCCTCTTTCAAAATTAATGAACTTTTGGCCTTGTCACTTTTATGCATTGTAACTTAAGCATGGTCATTGAAATTGTTTCTGCAAAAATGCAGGGATAATTGGGAAGATGGGAACCCTGGTTCTTGGGGAACCAGTCCGCAGTATCAGGTAAAGAACTTGGCATACCTTGACGCCATAAATAATTCAAGTTATTCTGTGCTGTTATTATATGTGTGTGATGTAATGAAAATGTTCTTTTTCCAGCCAGGTAGCCCTCCCTCTGGAACATATGAAGCTCCAACTCCTGGTTCAGGCTGGGCTAGCACTCCTGGTGGTAATTATAGTGAAGCTGGAACACCAAGAGATAGCAGTTCTGCATATGGTAGTTTATTTTTCAGTTTCTTATGATACTTTAAGCGGTGATTTTTTTATTGTAGCTAACTTCATGCACCTGTTACAGCCAATGCTCCAAGCCCATACCTGCCATCAACTCCTGGTGGCCAGCCTATGACACCCAGTTCAGCGTCCTATCTCCCCGGCACTCCTGGAGGGCAGCTAATTGACACCCGGAACTAATGGTCTTGATATGATGTCTCCTGTTATAGGTTTGTTTTGCACTTTCTTATTTTTGCCATTTGTCATAGTTATTGTGTTCGATCTATTGATATTTATTAGTTTATATGAATATAACTAGGAATGTCCTTTTTTGTTGTTTGGTTTTTGGTTTAGTCTGGGTCTTGTGAAGCCATTTTTTCAGGTTGGATCTAGTATTCCTGAGGCGAGGCCATGAACGGCTCTGCCATATATGAAAAGAAGAAAATTAATTCTGTTTTCAATTCCAGAAAATGAGTTGTTGCTTCGTGAATTTTCTTTTCTTTTCTTTTGGTGGCTTTGGAAGTTAGAACTTAATCCGCATGGTGAATTGGCTTGAATAGGCAGAGCATATGTATGGAATTTGATCAGCTTTCTACAAAATTTTGTTTTGGTCTCCTGGCATATCTAGTGTGATTTTTACTATATCTAGGTTTGGTTTTAAAAACTCAAAAATATTTTTTTAGCAATTATGTAAGTTGCAATTCATTGCATTACAGGTGGAGATGGTGAAGGACCATGGTTCATACCAGACATATTGGTAACCGTTCACCGGACTGCAGATGAATCTGCTGTTGGTGTCATCAGAGAGGTGCTTCAGGTATGCCCTTTCAAAAGCCAGTTGGGAAAAAAATTCATTTTCTTCTCTGTTGATTATTAAGATTCTGTTTGAGCTATGGCTTTTGACTTTGAATCATAATACAAAAGTTGATTTTCATTATTAACTTGTGAGAAAAATAAGTTAAAATGACTTCAAGTTAGAAGACTGTTTGGTAAAATGAGAAGGCAATTTTTTCTATTTTTTAAGTAGGAATGTAATGCAAGTTAAAATCCATTCCTACTTTTGATTAACGCAAAATTTGACTCAATTTTATAACGAACCGTTGATTTAAGTTAAAAGTTATTTCCAATCAATATGCATATGACTTTTTATGAGTTAAAAGTTAAAAAATAACTTGAATCAATCCACAAAAGTCATATCAAACATAATCTAACTGGATGTTTGAAATCCACGTGAAGTTCCTTGAATTTTTTTGATGAAGCCGCACTGATTTATATGGAAGGAATACAAAGTAGATTTTTTGTAATGAATTCAGCTCTATACTAATGCTACTGTTGGTGGACCAGGATGGCTCTTGTAAAATAGTCCTTGGGGCTCATGGCAACGGAGAAACGATAACTGCGCTTCCTAGTGAAATTGAGATGGTGGTGCCAAGGAAATCAGACAAGATCAAGATCCTGGGTGGTGCACATCGTGGTGCTACTGGCAAGTTAATTGGCGTTGATGGCACTGATGGAATTGTAAAGTTGGAGGACACTCTTGATGTTAAGATATTAGACATGGTTTATACTGGCAAAACTTGCACAGATGTGATTTTCCTGAGAATACACAAATTAAAATTCAAGAATTTTTTTTCCCCTGCAGTTCAACTCATCTTTATCTTTGGTCTGTATCAGTGTTTAAAATTCCAAGCTACGAGCAGCCTCTATCATACCAAGTAGGCTAAATAAGAATTATCTGTAAATGATCGAAATGAGGGTTACCTGATTTTCAGAAGCGAACATGCAACTGAAGTTCTTGACAAAATGGATGTCTTGGAGAGGGTTTAGAGGTAAAAACATGGAGAAGTGTTAGCAGCAAGTAGCATCAATTTTAAATGAATAATCCTCTTTAGTTGGAAATTGGAATGTCGGTTTCTTGGATTGGTCGCTGAGCTTTTGCAGGAAGATTATACAAGAATCATCTAACGAAAAATCCTGACAAATATATAACATGTAAAGCTCTCAAGGCTAACAATCTTATAAATTAGATGCCTAATCCTTCCGTTCAGCTTACAAGGAAAATCCCAAGACTGTCTCTAGAGACTCTTATTTTGGATTCTTAATTCATACGAATCACCCAATTGCATGTGTATAGCAGTGTACTGGAGACTCAACACGCTTTCTCATCAAGAATTAAGCCAAATTTACAAGAGAAGCTAACAATAGCTTAATATCTTATAAGATCTTTGTTTTATGTCATTTATATATGTGTTTGAACTTCAACGTGATGAATCATTCTTTAATTAGCAATTCATACAAAACTTGCTCAGTCAAAGATTTGTTGAGATTTTCATGTAATAAAAATTCATACAGTTATTGTTATCATCATTATAATAAACAAAGATATCCTGACAAGATTTTGTTTCATTATGTTAAAACATTTTTTAACTTAATAGTTTTAACTTTTAATTCAATCAAGATTTATATTAAGATTTTTGACATCTTTATTAAATTTAAAAGTTATGTATAAGCAAGCATACCAAAGACTTTTTTTGAGATAGAAATTAAAAAAAAAAATTAAATCAATTTGTAAAAACTCGTATTAAACATAACTTTAGTTTGCTGTGTAAAGATTAATTCAGAAACAAAAAGAATCACATTAAAAATATATTTTTCTTAGAAATATCTTATTGAGAAAATGTACTCTTTTGAAAACTGAAAACTAATTAATTAGGAGAAAAATCTCTAGTCTCGAAATTAAATTCAAGTAATCAAATACAGAACACGGCAACATATGTGCATGCAGTCTCTCTTAATCTCGGATCAAACTAATTAATTAGCAGCTTGTCCATTTCCATTTCCATCATTATAACCTAACTATTTGTTAATGGATCTCTTCATTGTATTGCTGTTCGCGAAGGAGTTGAGAAAAAATATGGGCCGCATTCATTTTCAAAGCGAGCAATTCACATCGATATCGTTGCCTTCTCCTCTGTGATAATGATTACGCCTTCGTTTTGAAGAATATCTGGGTTTCATGGGTGTTTCCCTGTATCTCTGCTATCTTGCTGATATATTTCAACAGGATGTTATGGAGGTATGGCTGATGAACGAACATAGCATCTCAGAATCTTGGACCAGGATAGTTGTCCTTGAAGACAAATCAAATTTTGCAGATCATCGGAGGTTACTTGCAGCGATGAAGATCTTTGGAAATGGGGATGTTTTTTTCCTTTGTCAACCATATGTATATTTGCATAATCCTGAGACGGTCAAAGAATTCAATCAACTACAGCTCCATTGATCACAATCCCAGCTTCGCCTCTCGCACTCAAAGATTTGGTGCGAGACAAATTGAGGTTTCAATAGACACTGAAATGAAGATAAAGATGTCGGTTTTTCCTTTCTAGCAGAGCTTCTTGCTTATAACTTGTTAATTTTAAAAAATATCATAAACTTCATCGATCATTTATTTTTTAAAAGTGGATTTTTTATATATTTCTGACCTAAAAAACAAAATAATAATGACGACAGAAGCTACTTTTGTCCGAAGGTCGCTTCACATCATCTTTCGAATGAATCGTGCTTTATTAAATTTTAAATCTCAGGACCTGAAGGTGATGTGAACTCAAGCCAGCACATGAGCCAAATGCTTAACCAACAAAGAGTTTTGTTATTTCTTTCACACAAGCTATATCTCTATTGATATTTGATACAAAGGCTAAAAACCATCTCAACCGTCTTCACGCTCGGAAGGAAAGCCTAACCACAAGAATGCTGCAGGAGTTTACAAGGCTGGTTGCAGTACTGAATATCTCAACATGCATCCGAAATCACCTGCAGCCACTGATAACAATGGCGACGGCCACATTATACACAGATAGCGAAAACTCTTCAGCAAAGTACAAGAAGAATTTCAATAATAAAAAGACAGATAGGGGATAGCACAACAATTTCAGTTGCTTTCAAATTATAATAACTTTACAGTGATGGTTCCCCAAATGAAACCCAAATAATGAGCAAGAAATTATCTGCAGGCTGTAAAATTAGATAGAATAGGTATCGAAAGGACAACAAGCATGGATGCCAATATGAATTTGCACTAACACACAAATACTAATAGAAAGAAGTTGACAGAAAATCTCATTAGTTGAACGAAGGTGAAGGGAAAATAGCATAAACCTAACAGAGGTC